>RPOG01000006.1:1750427-2350427 GCA_008086565.1 Thalassoma bifasciatum
TTTGAGTTTGACACCAGGTTCATGACCACTTGAATTCACCTCCTGGTATCTGATGATTCCGTCGCTCAAACTGCCTGTAATGTATTCTGAGGAGAGGAGAGATGCATGGTGGGGGAAAGACACACATCCTGTCTGATTGCAAGGTCTTTCCTGATGAATCATGGACACAACAGACTCTATTAAAGGATGCTCTCTATCTCACTTGTGTGATTAATCAGAGATAAACTGTTGGAAAAACAAAAAGTCAAAGCAGGTCACTGAAGGAATCATACAATCACATATTTATTCTGTTGATGACCTGAGACTTTGGTGTCATATGATGATGTGCCATTGCAATTTCAAGAGAGTTGGTCTTTGCTTTTTTTCATATCTGCTGATATTACCATAAATTTTAGACAGGTTACTCTGTTTGCACCCAGAAAAGACGAATAAAAGCTTGGCTGATTTCCTTTTGATTGGGAAAACTGTAGATGAAAATAAAGGCGGAGGAAGATTTGTACTGAAAGAGAAACCTGCCTTGCCAGAAAGATTTTACCATTTTGTTCAGATGCCTCCACCGGTCAAAGGGGGTAAAGCTATACCTGGAGGACGGAGGGGGAGGATGGAGGGGGGAAGAAAAATTGAGAGAATGAAATAAATATCTATTTAAAAATAGCCTCTCAGCATGGCAAGGAGAGATTTGAAGATATTATCCTCAAAGGCTGCTGTGAGTGAGGCCCGGAGAAGGGAAGGCTGTCTACAGTGAAATATGAAAGGCACATACTCCCTGACAGCCTATGGCTTTTCCTGATACTGCCAAAACCAGCCCACTGGAGTGATCCATAGACTCTTTGTGGAGACTTGTGATATAAATGCTGAGGGCGAGATGTTGAAGATCCTCAGCTCACTGCCACCCTACCCTCCCTCGTCATCCTTCGCCATTGCCTCGTCGCCACATGGGGGGAATTTGTTATGCTCCCCCCCCGTACGCCTGCCTCTGAAATATCAGGACAGCAGACGGGGGACAAGTCAACTGACTTGTCCTTGTCCCTTTTCAATTTGACAAGCCAAGCAGCCTTGGGGACTCTCCAGTCTATTTTCAAATTGACCATTTATAATCAGTTTTCTAAAGGAGAGAGAGAAGAGGTGTCAAGAGGAGTCGAGCCAGCTGTGTTGTTGTGGAAGGTAGAGAGCTGGGGGTTGGGAGATGATAATACAGCAGCGTGTTGTCAGATGTGTCAGCAGGTAAGATGAATGAAGAATTGGGAGTGGAAGCATAAAAGGAAATTCACAGTAGGGAATTGACCTCTATTCAAAATAGAAAAGGAGTGGAAAAAAGTGGAGGAATCCATATCCTCTGGAAAATAAACATATACAGCAGCACTTTGAAGTATGCTCCACCTCCCAATGAACCCAAATTGGAGGAGAAAGTTGTCTTGACAGTCGCTGAAAACCTTCGAGAACGAGGAGGCACCCGTTGTCCATTTTTTGACACCAACGTGGCTGCATATATCAGCACCTGCAAGGTCAGGCCGACTCGGGCGTGGCAAGTGTGGCGAGGGCCCCAGCCTGGGAGGCGTTACAGCATTCTGTCACACTGCTTGCTCCACCGCCGCCACACGATGACATTTCCACAAGATGGCTCTTCTGAATTATGCGGCCCAGTGGAAGGGTAAGAAGGGAAAGGGGGGAAAAAAAGCTCATTTTCTGGGTGTCTGCTTCCGACCTAAAACCGCCACTTGTTTTCATCAGTGCCTTTTGCCGCTTATGCAAAATGGAGCGCAGGGTAATAGGGGAACAATCAAGCCGGCCGGCTGCTCCCGATCTCTTTCTCCCTCTTCAGGGTGGAACGACACAGTGTCACCTCTACACCAGCCCCCATCCTCCCCAAATTAATCCCAATTTGGCCATCAAGCGCAGGGCTGTCCGAGGGGGCAGGCAGCAAGTAATTGACATTCTCAGGTGCATGAGTTTTGTTTATGTAGTAACGCTGAGCCAAGGCCTTTCACTGTGGATGACAGCAGACCTGGTTTGCATACACCACTTGATTCGGGAGCCCTGCATGAGTGACTGCTCAGCAGCCCGTGGCCCCGTGGCATTTCAGCAGAGGACATTTCAGTAAAGATCGCCTCAGGTGTCAAGCGACTTGGAAGGTGCAGGCAGCAGCGGGAGGTCATTTGTCCCACACATTGATTCCAACATGACCCCATCGCTCTCTCTAACTATTGATCCATCCCCAAAGACCCCTGCACAATGCCCATGCAACACTTGGGAATTAGAGCTCAATGTGTCCTTTACCTTAAACAAAAGAATGGCAAATTTTCAATAGGACGTCACACATCACTATATGAAATAGGCCACTTACCTCTGAGGTCATCTCAGTGCAGTGGAGTCCATTTTGGTTATTGGGATTCAATGGACGCTGGAAGTTTATAGACATGCTGGGAGTAGGAAATGTCTGTAAACCATTACACAGGGGGCTCCTCTGTGTGTGTGTGTTTGTCTGTGTATGTGTGTGTGTGTGTGTGTGTGTGTGTGTGTGTGTGTGTGTGTGTGTGCGTGCATGCGCTCATTCATGGAATACCCTTCCCTAAATGCTTTCCTAGGCAGATCTCCCATGCCTTTTAGCATGTCACTCGGGCCATGAATCACCATTACAGCAGCTTCATTTTTACCTGGGCACCTCTCAGGCTTTTTCATTAGGGTAAAAGGGACCCAAGGCAGGGTTGTTGAGAGGGTTGGCTGTGTTTGTGAGAGGGAGGGTCAGGGATTTGGGTTGGGTGAGTTAATTACAATAACAAAGGGGGCGGCCAAAAAAAAAATAGGAGCACACCATGGCAAGGCGCAGTTGCTCTCATTTGTTTCAATAAGGTAAATTGATTCCAATGTCCTTTGGTGCCATTTGCATCGCATCCATTTAGTGCGCGCCCCTCTCATCCCACTCCACTCCCATCCTTTACCACCTCCACCTCTCCCTCTATTCACTCCACATGTGGAGGGCAATTCAACATTGATGCTGATGCATTAATCTTCCTGGATGTCAGATACAAAAACAGTCATATATGTGCTCATTTGTGTTTTCCACCCAAGTATGTGCATACATACCTGTGCCATTTAGAGTATCAAAAAGAAGTTATATAGAGGAAAAATATCTGGGTTGTTTCCTCTTCTTTGTCATCAACCTTCAAAGGAAAGAAATCCCTTTAATCTAGCCCACTTCTTTCTTTTATTGAAGCAACAACATTTGGGAAATTAGAAACTCATTCAGCCAAACTGAACTTTGTCAAAATAAAATGATTCCAAAGTTGAACTTTACTCCAG
This sequence comes from Thalassoma bifasciatum, assembly GCA_008086565.1. NCBI lineage: Eukaryota > Metazoa > Chordata > Actinopteri > Labriformes > Labridae > Thalassoma > Thalassoma bifasciatum. The sequence goes on from RPOG01000006.1 coordinate 1,753,728, forward strand.
CAGTCTTTGTTTTGGAACATAAAAGACTTCAGGCTCCCCTGCAGCAATAATGAACCAGGGAGCAAGGTAGACTTAGTCACGTTTTCTAAACTTCAGGTTTGACTGACGTGTTTGCTGCTTAATGAGCATCAACAGTTTATTCTTGTCTTGTCATAAATCTGTCATTCCTACTCAACATTTCAATTTGCTTTCTTAAGAAGCATGCAAACAGGGATCCTGTTATCATTGTGAAAGCTCTGTCATAATGTTCCAACATGTAACATACTCATAATTTCTCTCCTTCAATTCATCCCACACGTGAACTTCCTCTTCCAGTCAAATTTACCGTTATAACTTACCAAAAGTGTAGGCGACATTTCACGTTTCATGTGACAAAGGCACAGGAAAGTGTATTGTATTAAAGCTTTTTGTGATTAATCAATGAATTAGTGCGGCAGACTATCATAGTTGTTTCGCCATTTTCAAGTAGGGCACATGCCAACTCAACAGGTAAAACATTTCTTGTCATCACTTAAGAGTGGTAATACTTAAGTGAAAATGTGAGGTTTAAGAAGACATAAGGTAGTTACAAGAAAAAGCAACAACACTTGAAATCTTGTGATGAATTTAGGTCATGATATTTTTTTGGTCAGTGAATGCCTTCCAGGTCCCAGTGCCCAGAACCTCCATCAATATCTTATCAAGTAGTACATTTACAAAGCAACCTTTTATATGTGAGACCACAATCAGGCCTGGAAACTCAAGTGACTTTTGAAACAAGACATCTGAATGAAGTAAGTACTGTGAAGGACATTTGTTTTCCAACCCACCTGAGGCAATTAATCACCAATGATCCTCAATTTTACTGCAACAAACTTACTCTGACAAGCAGAAATCAACTTCAAGATACAAGTAATATTATTCAGTGGATTAAAGGCAATAACAAGCAACCAGCCATGTGGCTTACATGATCATTTTGTGTGGTTGGCTTGAAAATTAGCACAATAATTCTATTGATATAATTAACATAAATAGTAATTATAGGTATAATTTTTTATCTGTGATGCCAGCTTTCATCTATAACTTGCTTCTCCATTTTACTGGGACTTTGGTGTCCAGCCTATGTAACCTAGTCATAACCATTTCTTGAAACTAACATTTCAATTAGCAACACACAATGACCATTTGCTTAGAATTCCAATAAAGGATATTACACTTCTCGTTAAACCTTTTAAAATGGGGGTTTAATGAAGACAGAGCATTTGATGACCTGCAAACACGGATACTGCTTGTGTTTTGTTTTGTTTTTTCTTTTTCAAAGAGTGAGCCTGCAAACTGGCCACACAAAGTCAAATGGCTCTATTTTTTTTCTTTCTTACTTTTTTTTTCTTTTGAGTATATTTTGATATTAAACATATAAAACTGAATTAAGTTGCAGTCCTGAGTACTTCTTTTGTTGAAGTTCTGTCAAACTGGTCCACTGTTGGTGCATCCCAAGATACAATGTGTTGCCAAGATGCACACGTCTTTTTGATGTTTTTAGCCATAACTGTTGTCTTTCCAGTTGTTGATCAATTGGTCAGTGCTTCTCTTTATGCTGACATGAATTGCTGGAACACAGCAGTAGGATACTAACAGCAACTGACATTTCCACACTGATCCATTTCACTCTCAATATTGTCCTAACTTGATCCCTGTGCCAAATAGTTGCCAAATTGCTCACAGGCAGGGTCTGTGAATGCAGCACTGCCCACCATACTTAGTCAGGAAGGCCTCCATCTCCAACTGCATGCCTACAACAGAGCCCCCCACCTGGTGCAATACACTGTTTGGTGTTAAGACACACACACAACCCATCCCGCACCCCTGTCATCAGTCAGTGTCAGGGCAGATAGCAGCGGCCGTCAGGCAGATGAGTGACGACTGGCCCTGTTACCTGAGCGCCTGCATGACAATGGGCCTGTGGGCTGAGATAGAGAGACAAATGCTGCAGCTCTGCCACACACTCTCTTTAACTGGCATGACACAACACACCAGCTGATCTTTATTGTGTGCGGCACAATTAGCTGTCAACCCGAGACATGTTAAAGATGTGCTATACAATAAGACTGAGCTGGGTGCACATAATCAAATACGTTTGCATAAGACGTGACAACAAAACTGAATAGAGAAATATACTGACAAGAGGTTTGATCACACATGCAGAGCACTCAGTACTGCCTGCAATATTATAATCAAGCTATAACAAAGCTACTGTATAATCCATATTATAGCCAACTAAAAGGACACCACTTTATGATGTATGTGATCCAGTTGTTAATACTGGTTTGCCACGATATCCTTCACCACTTCCTTCAAAATGGCAACACTCTGGGATTAGGTAGCGTACCATGAGGTTCGCCCTTGAGCAGGTGGCCCCCCGGGTTCGAGTCCAGCATGTGGCCTGTTTCCCACATGTCACTCCCCACTCTCACCCCCTTTCCTGCTCTATCCACTGTCCTCCTCTGTTGTATTAAAAGCATGAAAAGTCCCCCCCCAAAAAAGAGCACACAAATTGGCAACACTCCAAAGGGCTCATTCCTCAGTTCATACAAAGTAAATATTGTATAGAGTGCAGAGTGAAATTGCTACCCAAAGTTTCCTAAACACCTACTTGAATCAGCAACAAGCAAATCCTATTAAATCCTGTTAATTGGGCCTCATTCATGCAAATCCTGACTGCTCGCGAACAATATAAAAATATAGATTTTAATGACTTCAGGGAGGCGGAAAGACCTTGCATATTAGACTCATCAATAGCTTTTTTCCTTTGCATGCTAAAAGTGTGGGATGTTAGCAGACTAGGGAGGGTGCACTTGCATCCTCAGCCTCCATTTGCAGTGTTATAAAAGCAGATGTCGCACCAAAGTTTGCATCGGACTCCGGTTACTCAAAAATACACAGTCTTTGTACGGCACAAGATTTATAACAATAAAAGTCTCCCCAAAAGGCATTGAGACGCACCAACCATTTTGTGAGCAGCCTTGAACTCTCCCTGATCTGCTATTTGTTACCTAGAGCACTTGGCAAAACAAAATCGGCTACAGCCCAAACACTAGAAAGGGCTTATTGCTCATGTTGCGCACAACTTTTTGTCTGTTTGAAACAAACCAGCAGAGTGAAGATTGCAAGAAAACAAACTGAAAAACCTTGATCCAATTTGGAACACAGGGAACCTGCTGGAGTATAAATGCTTAAATTTGTAATACCTGCAGGTAATTATGAAATACCCCCAACAAACCCCCTGCAGAGGGTTTGTGTTGCATCTGGAAACACTGTGAGCACAACAATGAGTCACAGGTTTGGGCACTAAAGGATGATGATTATGTTAATCCAACAATGCCAAAGCTCTATTGTATGTCAGATTTTTTCTGTTGCACACTCGTGACCTTATTAACCTTCCTAATCCTCAACTGGGTTCTCATGATAAGGGGCTTACACACACACACACAAGCACACACACACACACTCAGAAACACTTTCACTTTGATGCCCAGCATCACTTTAGGAGCGATATCCACCTGTTTACCCTGCACACCTGAGGACCCCTTCATGATATCAGCAGAGGCCCTCGAGTCATCCGAGACAATTTAACACTCTCCATTCGATCAACATAGAAAGAAAAAAAAAAGGTTGACAGCGGCATTTGGAGTGGAGGGCCCTCCCAGTGTAGGCACATGAGAAAGCAGGTTTGATTGGTATTAAGTGGTGAGATTAAAAAGCCATCTCATAAGTCAGGTCAGCTGGTGTTCATTTGAATGCATTACCAGGGTCCGAAGCTAGATAATTCTCTCATTAGCGCCACTCAAACCCTGAGTGACAACACGGGTGAGAAGGGAGCATGTCGTACAACACTTAGAGTTAATTAGTCCGCGCGCACTGTTGCTCTGCGCCCTATCTGTCCGCTCTCTCTTGAAACGGCCTGAACCTAAGGCGCTTGCAGTTAATCAAAGATGAGCCGTGGAGTTTCCAAAGAATAACCACTTGTTGTTTCAAGAAATACCTCAAAGGCTCTAAGAAAAAGTCCTGACAGCTGTAAATGTTGTCCTATGTACCAAAGCATCTACAGCTCATTTGCTAATCACATTTTCTCACATGCCAAGAGATTAAGTCTTTAAAAAGTAACTTTAAAATCCTTCCTGCAACTTTTCATGAGCTACCTCCTTTTATTAATTGCTATCATTAATGATTTTTTGTACTCATCCACCTGATTTCTGGAAGGTAGCATATCAACAATGGAGAAGCACAGCAAGGAAAGCGCTAAAGCTAACTTTTCACTGAAGAAAAGACAATACTAACAGTCCAGGTGTTAGCTTGTGCTTCTGTAAACTATTGTTGAGTGTTAGAACAAACACTACAACTTTTACCCAACAGAAAATGTCCATCTGTCCTCTGAAACCTGAAAAGCCTCTTAGATTTACACACATTAGCAAGGGTTGGCCTGTAACTTAAGTATTTATGGTCCACTAGATAGCTAAGTGGTCAGAACAAGTGAGAGACCTGGTGTTTGATAGGTTATTTCTTTATTGTAACAATTGTTCTTGGCACTAAATCTTATACCATTAGAGGGCCTGTTTTTTGATCCTTTGAATAATGCAACATTTCCAAAGACCATATGTTTCTGGGATGAGTAGAAAAAATTGATTAAAAAAATTGCCAACTTTGCTCTGCCAATGCCAAATGGCTTATTATGCTGTTTCTATTAACTCTTGGTTTGAGCTTCTGGTATCCCCAGGTGACAAGCTGTTTAGTATTTTGACCATTTATGCCATTGTCTTTCTCTTCTTCTCCAAGAAAGGTTTGGTGTTTTTTATTCTTGGTCATTTAGCTTGATTAATGTTGGTTGGTTTCAAATCAACTTAATACTACATTATCCTTTTTTCATGGGGTAGTAATACGCAGGGTGTTGAAGACATAAATCTTGAACATCACTTTTCTTTACTGCCACAAAAACTATTAAATTGTTATTTCCAATGTACTTTAGTGCCCACATTTTCTTTCCTTTCATTGAAGCAAAAAGCTCCCTGGTCAAGTAGTGCTCAATGTCCTTGGAGTTGAGAGGAATGAGAGTGTCTGAAACCAAGTGGGCATACCCAAACAGGACACAATAATCCTTCAATGAATGAATATTTTGACAAAACTGTGTAGAGGCGAAGGGTCTTGGCTCATGTTGCTCTCTTCGAGCTTTGCAGGATTTTGGTTAGATTGCTTCTTTATTACATTTCTACGTGTCCATGCAGTAAAAGTACTGCTGATTACTTGCTTTGTATTCTGTACTTAATTGTTTGTTTACTACACGAGTCAAATTCATTGCATGTTGAAACCAACCCGGCAGTTATCCCCTATTCTTATTCAGATTAGGTGAAAATTACTGCCTCAACCTGAATGGCTGGGTCAGGATCACTCGACTGAAAGTAATCAGGCTAGGAAATAAACAAGCAAACAGAATGTACTTAAAGATCTGAGTATTTCACTTGCTGAGCGAGAAACGAGGACAGGGTGACAGCAGAATGTCTCAATTTGAGCGGCTGTGGTTGATGTAAGATGAAGCTTAAGCGGCAAGTTTTCTTTTTGCTTTTCAGAAAGATAAAACCCTCAGGTAACCATTTTCTGTCTTCCAGTTATAAAGGAGATTTTAAGCAGATTAATTTGTCTTCATTCTTTGTCGATGGTGCTGTGTTTGCATATTGGGAGCAAGAGGTTATATCCACGTCATTAGTCTCTCCACTTGGATCTAGGTCTGATAACTGCACCACCATCACAGTAACACTCACTCCGGATCTAAAGGTTCCATAAATTGTCTCTTTTCCTTTTCCCACTTTATGTTCACTCACTTACACTACTTCTACTGCTCCCACGAGACACGGTACTCGGCTCATTGGCCACCACACACACGCACAAGCAGGGGGGTTCTCACTCCCGCCACCACCGCTGGGCTTACCCACTACATTCACACACACCCTGAATACCAATCTCTGCATGTGCCCCCCAACTGAGCACACGGGGTTAGCTGAATATTCTCGGAGCCTTCAATTTTTCAGGCAGGTCTGCGAACCCCCTCCCCATCACGCAGCACCATCACACTCAAGGGAGTATGATTTTCAACAGTCGTTAGCGGGGTCATCTGCAGTCCCCGAGGGAGGGACTTGAAAGAAAAAGATTTGAATTGCCTTTTCTCTCTTTTTATTCTCTTTTCATCTCCCCTGCTTTAGCTCTCTGTATGGGTCTGTCATAATTCTACTTCCTGTCTTCAAGGCCTCGCAATATTCATTCCCCCCCACCCAACCCCTTTCAATCTTGTCTCCGCCGCCAAATTCGTCAATCAGAGACGAGGCCTTCTAAAGCGCTTTTTATAGCTCCGATGTCACGCTTCTTACGCCACTGTCAAAAGTGGTGACAGAGCCGCTGGTTATGCCATGGTAAGGCGTTTATCCACTTGTAAAATGTACTGTAGTGGATCAAATACAGGATGTGAGGAAAATGGCTTCCAGCTGAAAGAGGAAAAGAGAAGGAGGGGGTGGTGGGAAATGAGAAAACGTTTCTTCTTCTAACTCTTTTGCACTAATATGAATTCCCAGTGAAATGTCTGGCGAAGTAGGTCAATGGGATTTAGAAAGTTTGTGCTGTTTTTTTCCCTTCTCCTCTCCTCTCCCTCCCTTCTCCTCGTTCTCTCTTGTCAATGGAAAATGAGCAATGCGATTAAGAGAGAGGAAGATGATGAGCTACTGAGTGGAAAAAGAGCAAATGAAAAAGAAAAAGACAGGCAGAGGGGAGGTTTGGGCCTCACACTGGTCCCTCACCAGCTGACGGAGACACCCAGACAAAGAAGAAAGAGGGAGAGGAAGAGGGAAGAGAGAGATTTGTATCTGCGCTCCAGAGGAAAGGAGTGGCTGATGTCTCTTCATCTTGATATTGAAACAACAATCTAATTATACAATTTCTCCGGGGAATATGCATATGAGGGTAATCAGTAAATAGAAAAAGGTAATTATTTGCCACAAGTCATACCTTTTGCACCTGTAAGCACTGCACCGATACACAAGATTGTGCTTTTTCCTGCTCGTCACAATGAAGATCATCATCTAAATTATTTAGCTAATTTATAAATGAATCTCCCAGTTATTGAATATTTCAGCGGCTGTCAAAATATAATGAGTAAAAGTTTGGTCAAATACAAATGGGCCTCTCTGGATAATTTGCTAGAATGTTCCTCAGGGCTAAATCTCCGCCAGCGAATGTGATTGAATGTTACAATTAAACGTGCTAATTCATTGTCAAAAGGAACTTGTCTATACACATGATATATTTGGCGCTTAATTGGAAAGCACATTTGGAAATGGTGTCTTCTGCGACTTCCTACATCACGCCTCTAATCAGAATAAATTCCGCTTGCTGTAATGAATTGGAGTTGAACATTCGTAGTTGGGCTATTAAAGAGACTTGAGGGGTGAATTATTTAAATGCTAATTAATGTTTTAAGATTTTCAACCTGCAAAAGGGACACATTATTCCATATTATTCCTCATTTCAACATATTCTAAGCGCAGGGTAATTTATAGCTCATATTTCATTCAATCAATTCAGCAGCAGTGGTGCTTCTTTCACCCATGCAGCTTCCCCCAGTCAGAGAAAGAGGAAGATGGAGCCCATCAATACTGGGAGACAGTCAATGGAATTACTAATCAACTCTCACCACAGCACTGAGGAATCATGGGAAACAGGATTCAAACCTCCTCCAGTTAAAGTAAGAAAATTTTTTTGTCTTATCTTTGTCGCCATGTGACGAGTTGCATCTGTGATGTAAATGTGCAGCAGCAGCTTCCGACACAGCCACAGATATTAGACAAACTTCATTAGTGTTGAAATAGCATGAGATATGGCTCAACTTTGTGTTCAAAGCAGCCTGCAAAGAAGTTCTAATGCAGGCAGCAGTGGCATTATTCATGTTTCCACAATAGCTTGTTATTCATCATAAGACAAAGGAGAATCTCACTCAGCTTGACATAGATGGAGGAGGGCCACCAGGGTATTACTCACATCTGTTGGAAACGGTATGCACAGCCAACTGGATGTCACGATACACCATGCTTATTAATGCAAACAAAGTCTCCCAACACAGAATATAAATGACATTTTCCTTCACATCTGAGCATAAATATTAATTGTCTTAAATCTGTGATGTATTGTGGTTGGGGAGCTGCTTTAGTTGTTTATTGTTAAAGCAACAGGATGCATTTTATTAATCTCAGCTGCGCATCTTCTGACACCATATTGTGGAGTGCCAACACAAAACTCAAGAATTCAGGTTTGAAGTTCCTTTTAATACCACAAGGTGGCACTGTTGGCTTAGAAACAGTTTGATAAAAAAGACACAGCCAAATCCATGGTGTTCCGCACACTTCAGAGAGAAAAGGTAATGTGTATTCCAGCAGTTTTTGTCCTTAGTGAATATTAACCATCAATAGTGGTGTAAAATTTTTTGCTGAATTTTAAAAACAAAAACAAAAACAAAAAAACCAGACAAGAAACCCATTCTTCCAGTGGGGCCCCCTTTGGCCTTGTTGGTTTCTGCACTTCATATGAATTATTCTACCTTAACTACAGAACTGCACAAAGACTCAACAGAAGGCTTTTCACCTTGTTCCCTCTTTTCTTTCTTTTGGTTGAGAGTTTGCACAGCTGCCCGGGGAACACAAATGGCATTGAAACTCTCTCCCTGTGGCAGGACATCTGTTGCTTTCAGCTGGCATCCCTTCTGAACTTACTGGAGTGTGCCTTACACAGCCTGACAGCATTATAAATACTGAGGTGACTGTTTTATGTTTTTAAGGATTCTTTTGGATGAGGGAGAAAAGGTTAAGCAAGAGTTTTAGAACTTAAAGAGCAGACTGTTCAACATGATTTATTTCCCCTTGTAAGACAAGTGACAGCAACAACACGATTTGCTTAACTTTATCAAAGAAGTCATGACGCCGTTTCATCACAATCTGTATTTCAAATGCATCCTCAGTACTTTTTGTCATTTGCATAATTTGTTTTGTCTCTGCCCTTTGCAGTTTAAGTGTCATCTCAGCAGATTGTGCCTAAAACATGGACCTGAAACCTCCAGAGCACAATACACAGTATTCTACTCTGTGCGTCTTGAAGTTCATTGTGGTGGTGGCTGTGTATCAAAGACCGTCTCTCACAGCTAGATCGAAGGAGAAGATAAGCTCTTAGTGATGTTGGCTAGACTTTATCATTCCGCTTCATGTTACACCCATATAATCCAAGTGCACACACGTACACAGGCACATCACAATGCTGCTATTCAAGCTGATACCACCATTGATATTGCTGTAAAGCCCTACAAACACAAAGATTGTATACATATCCCTCTGTAGCCTCTGGAGGTGGTTGCGACAGCTTGGTCCTCCAGCTGCAAGGAAGCCTCCGCTCTCCATAAACCGCCTCATACAAGCTGACTCAGAGCCAAGCAGGACAGAATACTGATTTGCATTTAGTTAAAACAGGTCTGCGCTCATGTCCTCACTTCCCCTGCTGAAGTCGGATTTTCTGTAAAGGCAGCAAAGTAAGCCCATTTTTTGAGACCAAGGATGATTTTAACTGTAACAGAAAGTGAAGTCAAAAAGGATGCTTTTCATTTTGGGCATCCTGTGAAAGGACACAGAGCATTTGTTGCCAAGTTGAACCGCTCTGACTTAGTCTTTGAATACACTAAATTGTTTTCCTTTCCATCTTTTATTTTCACTTGCTGGATTGATGTTTCAAGATAATCTTTGAATACTCCAGTCCAGACTGGTACATGGTTCGGGTTCGCTTCTTGTCTTCAAAGTCCACATGGTACAATCCAAAACGTGTGCTGTATCCATCAGCCCATTCAAAGTTGTCCAGCAGTGTCCATGCAAAGTAGCCACGGACATTGACTCCATCTTCCTGTATTGCTATGAACATACAGAAGATGAAATAGTTGAAAATTTTTTTGGTTTGAAAATTGAAAATCAAAATTTTAACAGCAGCAGTTTTTGGGCCTCCACCCCCTTCTCTCCCAAACATACATTGTCCTCTCTTATTTAATCTTATACGAAGGTTGTACCATCAAAATGCCAAATAGTCAAGCTCCTGAATTTGGCACACAACAGAATAGTTTCCCACACATAATAAACGCTAAGATTGGTAGAAGGTTGCGCCAAAATGCGGACTCAATATTGAACTGAGCTCCAATTATTTGGTACTTATGTCTAAAATTTACACTAAAAATGTTTTTTTTTCTTCAGTTTTTATTTAAAATATATATATACTAAATGCATAGTGGTGATATTTCAAAGTCATTACATCATGTCAAAGACTCAAAACAATCATCTAGAGGTCTAACAAAAAATAAAATGTAAAGAAAAAAGTATGTTTTGCTTGGAGCCAGTTTCTATAGTTTGGGACCCTTACTTTGCCAGCTAATAGTGACTCGCTACTTCTCGCTGCAAATGTACCAACTCTTACCTTTAGCAACTTCCAAAATGGTGTCCTTGTAAAACTTTGATCGTTGATCATCCTCAATTTGCAGCGGCCCCACCTGAGAGAAACCATTCTCTGTGATGTAGACTGCTGGGTTGTTAAACGTCTCCTGCAAAGTCATGGGGCAAAATATTATCGTCAAACAAGGCATCTCAGCTGTCAGACATTCCAGACGGAGACAGATTGGTCTACAATGTGCCGTTTAGCTGCATTTCAGCTGTGCCAAGCTCAAACTAATGGCCTGTGACAAGTCACAACAGCAGGAAATTGCAATTGCAAACACTTTCAGCAAAGTAACAGTTTCATTCAATGTGACAGCACTAATGAAGCATCAATGTGTTTCTGGAGGTGTTAAGAGGAGATTACTGCTCGGAAAATCGATATCAAGACACTAAACAAATGTCAGTGTAGTTTGGTTGAAGGCCATTTGTCTTCTTGTTGCTCAATTCAGTTTGATGCCAGAAGGAATACAAAAGAAAAATGACTTCACATTTTATCACATTTCATCAAACTGAATTTAAATAAAGCACAAGACATATAAAATGAACCCTCAAGATGAATCAGTACTTAAAGATATACCTTGATATACTTGAGAAGTTTCCTTAAACCATCTGGCACAACAGCAAGCCAGGACACTCCGCAAATAGGCCAGGATGGATCTAATTCTTCTTCTGCATCTCTGTCACTCTTCATGCACAATACATTTCCACAACCCTCTCCTCGCTTCACTTTACGAGAAGTGTAGTAGTTCAATGCAAAGAAGTCAGCTGTGCCTAAAATGGTGGGTTCATCCTTTGAGAAACAGGGTAGTCTTGGGCTGCCGCTGTATCCTAATTTCTTACTTTCTGAATCAATGGCACATCTCATAACTTCTGGATAATCTCCAGTTACAAACACAGGCCAGGCGAACCACCCGAGGGTGAACGCAAGGTAGCGTTCAGTTGCAGCAATGTCCTCCTTGCAATGTGCGTTCAAAGGCTCAACCCAGTCACTGTTGATGGCCAGAGACACTAGGCCCTTCTGCACTGTCCTAAAGTCGGAGTTGTAGCTGTGCCAGGCCCTGGCGTGGGCACGCAGCATGTTATGGCCCACCAGGTAGGCGGTAAGCCCCGGTTCTTTCAGCCCTGGAGCATGGATGCCATCTTCATGACCCAGTTTGGCGCAGACATACGGTTCATTGATAGTGATCCAGAGTTTGACGCGGTCACCAAACGCTCGGAAGCAAAACTTAGCGTAGCTGTCAAATAGGCTAGCAATACCTGGAGACTTCCAGCCACCCTGGTCTTGCAGAGCTTGAGGCAGGTCAAAGTGATAGAGTGTGACCATGGGTGACACGTTACAGGCCAGCAAATCATCTATCACCTTGTTGTAGTATTGCACACCTGTCAAAAATATGGACAGTGTTTTGTTAGAGGCAAAACAGTGTTGTATTCACAAAAACAATTTTTCCATTTCTCCTTTTTTTGACTCATACATTTCATTGATCCAATTGGCCAGAATTTGTTGACATGATGTACTGCATTTTGTAGGAATATCCAATATCACTCAAATTGAACTTGCCTTTCATTTGTGATGGAGAATACATTATGAAAGGCATCATTTGCTGAAATCTACATTATATTGTAGGAAATGATTAAATGCTGTCATTAGCTGTTGTCTGATTGCTGTTGTTTAGTTGTAATGCTTTGTTTTTGGCAAGCTATGCCTATCATTTCCTTTCCCTTTCATATTATACATTTCCATCGGGTTCAGTGTTACATGTTTAGTCACTTCTTGAGTTAATATTTGTAAGAGATGGTTAAATTGTGTTATTATCAGTTATCCCTCAGCAGTGGTTCCTCAAACATGCTTTCAAAACATTCAAGCACCATCGATGCCACCCACCCTGAGCACGATGTCAGAGGAAAACCATTGCTATGGGATTATGGTCAAAAGAAGAGAAGTCACCTTTTTGGTTGACACGTTCAGTAGTCCCATCAGGCAGAAGGCGGGCCCAAGAAAGCGAAAAGCGATAGTGAGTTAGCCTGAGCTGCTGGATACACTCCAGGTCCCTCTCCCACAGCTCGTAGCTGTTACAGGCAACATCTCCACTATGGTCCCCAAAGATCCTGCCTTTCTCGTGACAAAATGTGTCCCAGATACCTGGTCCCTTGCCGTCTGCCTGCCAGCCACCTACATATGAACAAAACAACTATCATTTTCATTGAAGTAGGTCTATGTAAGATTATAACATTAATAGAGTCCTGGTGACGTTTCTTTCAGTACTCAAGTTTCTGTGTAGGTTTCATTCATGGTGAAAATGTCTCTAGCATAACTCCTGTAAGATTTTTGGCTTAAAGTGGCTGGGTGGTGAATGTGTATGACGTGGACTGCAGCGGCTCTTTCGGCTGGAGGACTTGTGCAAACTGTTGGGATGTGTTAGTTTTGAAACTGGAAGCGAAAGTGGATCGGATCTTCTTTTTTGAACATTATCTTTCTTTTTCTTTGACTGCGACGAGGTAATGTACTTAACAACAGTCACGTAGCGCTGTTCTTTGAAACCTGACAAGCAAACTTTGTGAGTTTGTGTCATAGTTTAGTAGTCGGCTACATTTAGCGCTACTCACATGCTCTGCATCTGTACTGTGTAACGTTAGTTAAACCTACTTCTTTCCTGCCAGTTTTCATCCATCAAGCAGAGCTAACATAATGTCACTCTTCATTTTATTGACAGACTCTCAGGTTTGAACAGATCACTGCAGTTTAACTGCTTTGTGTGGGTTGGAATGAATATTACCACAAACAGCTTGGCCCATGTTTTAGCCTTTAGCTCGTGCTCTTTCACTCTCTTGTTTAGCTTTATTCTACTCCTCTGTCCTTTATCTATCAGACAGTAAGCTCTTGTTTCTATTACTACTAAATAAATCACAGAAATTGTTGTCAGCAGAGAAAACCCTAGATTTATCTTGTCAAGAGACTTTTTCGAGACCACTCCCTTTAATTTTTTTGTGTATTTTTTTCTTCAACGCTACGTCTAAGTTGGATGCGGACACTTAGTTGTGTTTGTCTGTATCAATGGACCTGTGAGTTGTCGTCTGTGATGTACTCATTTACGATTTGATATGCTTCCTCGCGGTTTCATTCTTCCTTTTAAGAAAATAGGCACAGTATTATGATCATCTGCATACTCTATTGCAAGTGTTATTGCAGAGAAACACCCTAAGCTTTGTGCAACACTATCATTGTCATAAAGTTATCAAAGAACACACAGACTCGATCCCATGTTGACTGAGAACTTTGTTGTGCTCTGTTCAATACATTGAGCTGCACACGTAGCAAACGATGTCGGTTCACCTCATAGACTGTATATAGAATTATACAGTTTATGGTTCACCTACTTCCCAAAACAATTCAGAAATCTCATCGTGTTCACTCACCTTCGACTTGATATGCCGCAGTTCCCGCTCCCCACGCAAAGTCGCGTGGAAACATGTCGGATTGAAGTAGTTGTAATAACTCAACGACTTAATATCAATAATGTCTGTTTCTTGTTTCACTACTTTGCAAGGCTGCAATGAATCGCCCCGTGTTTACGTTCAGCATGCGACCAGGAAACACTTCATGGTGATGCGTTGAGGTCGCGTGGCGGTTGTTTCGCACTCACACCATTTGAGTGGTTGAGGGTAACTTAACATTTCTTTCGTGGTGGGTAAAATTATGTCTGTGCTGTAGCTAGAGAGTACAGAGCCAACAGTCCCAAGGTCAGAGGGTTAGTCTGTGTATTTTCCTAAGAAGATGAGTCTGGAACTTGGGAGCTCAAATTCACCAAGGAGCACTTGAAAGCAGCACAAGAAGCTGCAACCCAGCCTGACAACGTCCTGACTGAACGTCAAGTTGGAGCTGCCCAGAAAACTTTGACTTTACTGTGTAGTTGTTCCATGTATCGTTAGATGGTAATGCATTTTAAGGTAAAAGAAAATGTGCCTTACTAAGAAAAAGAAAAAAAAAGGTGAGGGTGTGGAATTTGCGTAATTTTAAAACTCAAACAGGACTCATCAGTTCGCTTTCAGCTTTCGTTGTCCCTCCTGCTACACAAAGCAGTATTACGTATGAAGACAAAAAAGGGGTTAAAGGTTGCTCGTCAGAGTGAGTCAGTCCACACATGCTATGACAACAAATGAACTAGTGAAAGACAAAGTCTAATAGCTTTAGGGTGTATGTTCTCTGACCTGTGATCCCTTTGGTGCTATGATTTGGCTTTTTTTCAATAGAATGAAGTGACTCACTCGGCTTGATCATAACAAAGAAAATAGATTTATTGCCTAAGGAAAAGAATATCCCGATCAAGGAAATATTCACCTTCATTTGAAAAAAAAAAAAAAAGTCAGTAACGTACCCAGCGAATTGAACAGTGTGTGTTTAAAGGGACTATGAGGAGTTTCCAGGTGATCTAGACATGCCTGATGGCAATCCCTAACTTAAAATTAGATTATTAGCACAAAAATAGGTTTTTCTGTATGCCAAGTCCTAGCTTCTGATCGGGTTGGACTGTACTGAACTGAGCTGGATTGATTTATCTCAAGTCATAGTCTCTTTGACAACACCATGTCAGCTCATGAAGTTTAGCAGTGAGAACAGGAATCAGTCACTGATGGTTTTACTGACCTTATATTTCAAGAAAAAAAATGTCAATATTCCTTTGACTATCAACTTCCAGTGCTTATACAGAGTCAAATAGAAAACAGAGATAGTAACAGAACAAATTGCAACTTATGCCAGTTACGAAGTCCAATAAGGCATAGAGTCTCTGAGGGTTCTTCTCCTGAATGCATTTAATGACTTTGCAAACTGTTTCAGCTCATTTTTCTATCTTTCAAGATTAGGTTTGATCTTTAAATATTTGCATCTATAAACGAAATTGTTTCCAAACAACATCAAGTAATAGAAACGCTACATTTTTCTCTTTCTAAGCAGTCCTGTTCTAACTGAAATCACTGTTAAAGGTTGCAAAATAATATTCATAGAGCTAAGCCACTCCTGATAAACAAGTTTTTTACACTTAACAGTTTCACACTGAGTGAAAAGTTGTTCTGCAGCAGGGGTGTCAAACTCAAATACACAGTGGGCCAACATTGAAATTTATTGAAAAAAAATCTTCCTCCAGATACAATAATGAACCTTTTCATATGGACCCAAACACATTTTACCGAAGTATTGACTATGGAACAGGCAAAGCTTTCGACTGGACAACACATAACTTATCATTACTCACATGCAAAATCAAATGTCAATTAAAAAAACACATGTATAGCATTTCTTCTCAGATAAATTTCAAATAAAAACCGTGTATTTTTATTTTTAAATTTGCAGCATTCTGGTTTAAAATTTCAAAGGTAAGCTTTTTTTTTGCCACAGGCTAATAATACCTTGAAAAATGAGACAATGATTAACCAATTAACTGATGATAACATCCAAGAAATTTCTAGTAATAGTATGATGTCTCAATTACTACTGTCAAAAGAGGAGACGGTGTTATGGGTCCTGTCCTGAATGACATGCCAAAATACAAGTAAAGCTGGATCTGCAGTTTTAGCAGTACATGCACTGTACAATAACAACGGGTCAGCAATTAGTAATCATTTTGCCTCATGGGCCAAGTATAATTGCACTGTGGATCAAATTAGGCCCACTTTGACACTATCCATTATTTCACAAAATCCACTTAAGTTGTTTTGAAAATTACATTACATATGAAGAAAATACTAAGTTGGATAAATGTCATTTATAATTCCCTTTATACATTTTTTGGCTTGGAATTGGAAATGTTCGCACCTACAAACTACGATTTGGTAAAGTATTAAACGGAAACGGTGCATGCCTTACGAGAAGTTTCTTCAGCCGAGCCTTTATTCTGAAAAGCTAACCGGAAATGCTCTGAATCTGCTCCGGCTTAGCGATGGTAGCAGCCGAGGCAGGACCATGAGAAGAGGACTTCCCAGTGGATTGAGAACCGCGCTGAACACTTAATAAAGACACAGTGGAGCCACAAGAGAAACAGCAACTTGTTGGATTTCCTTCCAGCGTCGTGGAGTCTTTAAGTGACGTTTATTGGAACATTTTTAACCCACGTTGAGCGTAAATTGCGCTGTTGTAAGCGCTTTTGTCTTTCTTTTTTGAGTAATTTCCTGTCGGTGCCTGGGAAAGAAGATAAGGGGAAAGTTTTCCTTCTCTCTGTTAGTCTTCCACACTGTCCAAAGAACTGGAAAATTAAATAGAGTGTTTGAGGGGGAAGAAGGCTTGCTTTTCTTCTGGACGTACTATGGAAACAATGGGAATAAACTCGCCGTCTCCCGTGGAAAAGACAACACTGTGAATCGGTCCCACGCTTTGAGCAACAAAGGAAACCTCTCAGCAACTGGAGAAGTTATTTACCAAGCAGCTAGCATGCGCAGCGTTTAATAGCTGGACTTTAGTTGAGTTAAAGAAAATGAACACAACAGCAGCATGGTAAGGGAATAATAAGTGAGTGGTCGGCTATCAAAGAAGGACGCCTCTCTCTGTCGGACCGAGCGAAGGGAAAACCTTTCGAGCAATGGAGGAGGAAGGCTCACTTGAGCCAAACAAGATGCTGGAAAGGGTCTCATTTGTGTTTCTACCCGGGTCTGGATTTAAGACGTGTTTTTCTTAACACAGCTGCCAAGAATCATTTCCAGTATCTGCGCTGTTTAGTTTGAAAACATTCATTTCTCTGCCAATGCTGCAGTGGTTGTGTGGTCGTGTGTGAAAATGAGGGTGGATCTGTTGCAGTTGTTTGTGGTTTTGCTGCTCTGTGGCGGTGCTGGCTCGGCGGTATCATCTGATTGCAAATCATATGATGAACGCTCGAAAAGTGGTGGGAAGGTTGTGTGCAGCAACATGGAGCTCCATCAAGTGTTACCCCCAGAGTCATTCCCCAACAAGACGGTCACACTGTGAGTATGCATCCTTTGCTTTACATCCACTGTGGAAAGACATTAATCATTTACATTACATATGTATCAGAGTTGTTTTCGGGGCTTTTCCCTCTGTTTTAACAATTTTCAACACTAAATTTATAACATAGTCTCATTCTCAGTTGATGATTTGTTTGTTACACACTGCAGGAATTCATGCTTTTGTGAGCCTTAACTTTATTGAAACTACAGCCCAGTTTCTCAGAGTAAAAGAAAGCTTATGACTTAGATGAACTGGTGATTTAACTCTAATACCACCCACCTTACTTACAGTAAGTGCAGCAGTCCATATGGATATAACTTTACAATGCATTCTTCATCACAAACTTGTCTTTCTCTGACATATTCCTGTGTATAGCTGTAAAGTAAGTAACAACCCATTAGTGTAACTCACAATAGTCAGAAATTCAAATCCTTGCATCTGCTGCACTTGTGCTTTGTGGTGGTGGTGAGTGATGTGGGGGGAAATCTGAGAATACCAGGGCAGGGTGCAGGAGCAGAAAGCAAATAATAGACTTCAGGGAGGGAAAGAAAGAAGATTGTCTGGTAAGTTGAGTGGGTGTGCGTGTTTTAACCTGTTTACCACAGTTGCATGCAAACTTTGAAGTTCTTCCAAATTGGTTTATAGATGTAAACCATTTAACACTAAATTTTAAGATTCAAGTTTACAGTCCAAACCTTATTTAGATGGAACATCACTGTTGTTGTTTAATTAAAGAATATCAATGTTTTATAAAAGTACAAACAAAGTCCCTGGCCTGAAACATTGAGGCCTGTTAAATTGACAACCTGAAAACGCTGTAGTATGCATGCCAAGCCTGTAGAATGCTTCTTCACTGTTTACAGAAATAGTGCAATAGATGCACATTTTGTTGAAAAGCAGTCAGCAGTTATAGCAACACAAGCACGACAGGGTAGTCTGCTTTTGTCAATGTTGTTGTTGTTGTCGTGGTTCATGCGTGGCCATTCCACAATTAAAGCTATGGCACACACAAAGCAGAGTGTGCAGCCAGTGTTTCCACTGAAAACTCTGGCTTACTGTTTACACAGCAACAGTGAAACAGTGTTTGGGATAAGGAACCACCCCAGTCCGTTTTAGGTTAGCAAAAATGCTGTTTTCCTGTGAACCCAACAATACTTTTGCATTTCACTCTTAAACCATTGTAGTGTAAACAGCTCTTAGTAATGCCCCCACTCTCTAGTTAAGTAGTCAGGTAGGGTTGAATCTCAATGCCTGTTCCATGAAATGACGAGGAACCAAACTCACAGACTTTTGATGAAATCAATCAGCTCATCTGGGAAAGAACCAAAGCATCAAAACAGTTGATTGGCCACAGGAGCTGCCATCAAGTGCCTGAAGAAGTGCTCTTTAAAAAAAAAAAAAAAAAAAGATAATAATGCAGGCAAACAAACCACTCCTAAGAATCCAACAGCAGCAATCTACTTATTCGTCTATCTATTGTCATACATCTACACCTTTTTACTCAGCCAACCAACCAACCAACAATCTATTCATTCATTTAACCTATCAGCCACCAAGCCAACCAGCTAGCCAAATTTCCTAACCTAATAATTCTACCCTACCATCCAGTCTACCAAAAAACCTACCATTTTTTCCCCAACCAGCCAAGAAACCAACTAACTATCCAACCATTAACCCAGCTAACCATCCACAAATCCATACAATCCATTTCACTACCTTACCAGCTGACCATCTATCTATCCAATCTATTTCACAAACCAACCAACCATTCGTTATCCACCCATCTATCAACCTGTCTATACAGGTGGGTTACATCCTTAACTTTTCTCTTCAGCAAGTATCATCTCTCCTTGAATAGATATTCATGCAGTACTTAAAAATGACTATTGTTTCGGTTGTTGAGATCATGATACACTTCATTGCAGTTGAGAAAAAAACAACTTGAGTTGTGTGCAAGTACTCAGTTTTAGTCCCAGTTTTTTCTCCAGATTCTTAAATCATGACTCTGTTTTCTCCATGAAGTGCTCTTAAGTCATTCACTAAGCCTGCAGTGTTGTCCTACTGTTTGCCATGTCTGTCTGTCTTCGGTGAGCTCCAGGAATGTCATTTTGTTTTGACAGCAGTGCTTTGGAGGTTGAACCAGGTTTTGTCAAGATTTAGCAGTGAGCTACAGGAGCACTGTAATATGGAGGATGGCCTCTGGAGAGCTCCACGGATGTAATTAGAGAGGAGAGACAGACGGCAGTGGAACTCTCTGGAATGTTTTTCCTGTCTCTGGGTATTTCTACTCATCCATTTTGGTAAAACAACGAAAGAACTGCTAAAGTGAAATGTTTTAAGGTCAGGAGCTATCATTTAAAGAGAACTTAAAGGATTACTCTTTGTCTCTTCAATAATAGATAAAGGCTGTTGAATGGATAAGTTGTAGCCCAAGTTGACTGCCTGCAAGTTTTTGGGAGTTGATTTATGACCTGGAAAATCAGCTAACCCGCTCCTGAGGTTAGGTGGTCCTATTTTATGGCTCTCCAAGTTCCCTGTGGCGGGCTTGACCAGGGCCAGGACGCAGCTGGTCGGGTCTGCAATAAACTGAAGCAGGGCTCTGAGAAACATGTCTCA
Source organism: Thalassoma bifasciatum (assembly GCA_008086565.1). Lineage (NCBI taxonomy): Eukaryota > Metazoa > Chordata > Actinopteri > Labriformes > Labridae > Thalassoma > Thalassoma bifasciatum. The sequence continues at coordinate 1,773,828 of RPOG01000006.1, forward strand.
ACTTTTAAGATTGAGAGCCATTAATTCACCTTACACCACAGAAAGTCCCACCTGAGTTTACAAGCCAACTAAAGAACCAAAATTTCCACAGTAAAATCACTGAAGTGTACAGTAAGATGGTAAACGTTGTTTAGTGGCCAGAACATGAACTCTTGAGGTCACTAGACTCGAATGCTGCCAGGGAAAAGTTCACTTGTTTAGGTATTTGGTGTTGTTTGGGTCTAAAAAGCCTCTCAGCAGAGAAAGAGCGGATGATGCATTCTCTGCATTTGTGCTCACCAAATGATACCACATGCCAAAGTAATCCGAGAGGAAATGACACAAATGTGTTTACAGCCGGTCTGTTCTCCCCTGTCAGTGTAGGCCCCTGCTAAAACTTCACGGTTCAACTTCCCATGGAGGGATAAATCAGGTTGTGTGAGCCCTCTGTATGGGTGTGTACATGAGCATTTATATTTTTGTTCCCGTGTACATACTTAGCAGACAGGAAGAGCCTATATTTAACCCCTCTGTGCTCTCCCAGCTCATATTTCTTTCTTTCCAGCTCTTCTTTAGTGTATGCGGCCTCTGTTCACAGAAACACCTGGGTTGGCCATAGCAAATAAGCTCACCTGGTGTTGTGTTCCCCCCATAGAGCCGAGCAGCACAGGATTAATGTCAGGAAGAAAGCAGGGATTTCCTCCCTCACTGCAGGAAAGGCAAGCACAGTTTGATGACACATTAGAGTGCAGTTAACTGCCGCGTTTCACAGCAGTGAAAAGTAGAGGCCAGGGTTATATCGTGTCTGGTTTCCGTGAGACTTCACTTCCTAAAAGTTGGGCCTGTGGAATTGATTCTTTTTATTTTTTAAATGGTTTTTCATTGCAATAGAAATTAATCCAGAAGTCTGCGATGGCTTATTTGCTATGACAGAATCGATAGAAAAAAACAATACAAGATTAAATCATAAATGACTGAGGAAAAGTGAAGTATCACCAGCAAACGTTCATAACTGTATGAGAACAAAGTCCTAATTTTTTACGAGAAAGAGAAAAACATAAAGCATTTAGTGACTTATACTTCAGTTTGGCTTTCATAAATGGTGGAATACTCTAACTTTTAGCAGATCCACCCACATTATTTTTAAAGGGGGGATTCAGAATCAACTGTACAAGAAACTGAACATGTTCTGAAATGGGACCAACTAAAGCCTCATTTATACTCCCTTTATGTACAAAACTTTATATGTCCTTTTCAAGTGATGTTACAGTCACTGCAAACATACTTCCTTGTGTCCTTTTTGTTGCCATTGCCGTATATCATGACAAAGGTCTTGCTTATGTACCTCCTTCTGAAAAGACAGAAACAGAGGTAGGGTTGTTGGACGCTAAAGCCATTATATATGTTGTGTTTTTCTTCAAAAAAGTTTTTCCATTGTTGTTTCTTCCTTATGTCTCGCTAGAGCAGAGCTACACCCCGGTTGGTAAGCTTTGCACAAATAAAGCACCGAGAGAATTGAACCAGTTTACTGTGATATTTGTAAAGCTATTTGTAATGGAGCGAAAGAATACCAAAACTGAGGGTTAATTTAAAAAAAAAACTTTTAGCCACCACTTTAGTTTGGTGGCTAAAACGAACGTCTCATGAGTCCTGAGTTCTCAGTCATTGCTACCTCGGCTTTTGTGTCATCAAATGATAAAAGGTATTGAACCTGTAATAAAGGGACAACACAAAAAGTCTTACCCCCCAGCTACAAAAAGAACAAATGTTCTGGCCAGTTTAAAAGAAGGGGATTTGTTTTCAAAGGTTCAAATCTCCCTGTAAATACAGACACATTACTTTGGAACGCAGCCGTCTTTACATCAGTCATCGCTATTTATTCTTCCCAACATTCAAAGCCACCGTGCCACGTACAGAGCCTTTGAAGTGCCTGTGTAACCAGACCACAGTTGCCTGATGTCATGCATGTCCTGAGAGGATTTGTTCTTGTTGCTTTTTAGACGAGCCACTGGTCTAAAGGACTGCTCCTGTGTTATTCATTGTAGCTCTGCAGTGTTTGCAGAAGAAAGCAGAATCCCAAAGGTGAGGCACTGACAGCTGCAGATGAAGTCAGTTTGCAGCCTTTTCATTTTCTCAGACCTGTTGAGTTTTGACTTTGCCAGGTTGCTGCAGGTCCCATTTAATCCCAGGCTAGCATTTTGGTTTAGCGTGCAGACATGAGCTAAGGCTGTATAATGCCTCTATGTCTGTGATGGTTTGACTACTCATCTGCTTTTATCCTGGTGTTTGTGTGGTGGATCATTTTGTAAATAAAGATGATCATTGAATACTTTTGACTTGGTTTGGCTTTTATGATGTTGAAGGAGGATATTGCAAAGTTCACTTTGAGGTATCCAAGAACAAGCAGGGTAAAAAATCCTGATAAAAAGAGCTTTCTTTACAGGTGCCCTTTTTGAACCTGACTCAAACTCACAAGAGTTCAATTCAGACTCTTGAAGCCTTTTCTACTAGCTGACTATATAATGGTACCATACCTAGATTTCTCAATGCATCGTTTTCGGCATTTCTGCTATTGTTTCATCAAACTTTGGAGTCTGCTAGAAAACATTTATGTTTTGTCCTTGTCTTAGGCTATATCATCCACTACCATACACCAATTTTAACTTTTAGTACAGGAGAAACAAAAACCTTTCAATATTTTCCACCCATTAAAAAAAAATCCTCATACTTGGATTCTTCTTGGACCAAAACGTTCTGGATAATCATCAGAACTATCTTGGCAAGTCAGGGCCCCTGAACCACTGGACCAGTTCCTTCTTTCCACCTGAGCTAAGGCTCACTTTTCCATCCAGTTTGTTCAGAGAAAGTCACTCTAGAAGGGTTTTTATATGCTCAGCTGCAGCCCAAAGCTTCTATGAAAACCCTGCAGTTCCAGGTCTCTGGGAGTTTCTCTGAAAGCCTCCTGGGTATAAAGAAAGTGTTCAGGGAGGATCAGTTGGATTTGTCCTTTTAGTATATGCAATGGCTGACAATTTTAAGTCCCTTTATGTGCAGTGTTCCAATAGCTAGAGGTGTATGCTTTCCAAGGTGTATTTTCCCAAGCTACAAAGAACTGGAGACTTCCCCTACATAGTGTCATGTTTATTCCCTTTGAAGGGAAATGAAATTTAGGCCAACAAGTTTCATATTACATCATGACTCATGGCAGAATTTCTGCTCTCAGGCTCAGTGAATTTCATAAAAGTGGCTGAGATTTATAGCATCCACGTCAGGGGGCAGGATGTGAGATTTTGTAGGACCCCCCCCCCCTGAAGCTTGTTCCTGGCTTGCGCTAAAGCAGGTCTTATCTATGCATCAAGATAAGAGAGACTCCCCTCTGTGGTCGTTTGAGGCCTCGCTTGAAAAAATTCCAGACAGCTCCTCGGCCAAGAGACTTCAGGCTAATGCCCAGGGACAGACGGTCAGGAAGCAGAGTGTCTGGGTGCAGACGTCCTGAAGGCAAAGGAGATACTGTTGGTTAAATTGCTGTGATCTCCTTGCAGATTTAAGGCTTTCATATATCTTCATATTTCTGTCTTGATAATCAAAGCACAGGGTAAGCTCACTGCATGAGGAGTAACCAGCAGACTAAGGTCACACTTCTGTCATGGGGGAGAGGGAGGGACGGAGCTGAAAGCAGGCAAAGAAAGAGTTCAGGACTTTCACGATAAATCTCTTCCGCTTATTCATTTTGATAACCCATGGAGTCACAAGCCTGGGAATCTGTTTTTGCACTGCTAGATGAAAATGTCTCCTTAGGTTGTTTTTGTTTTGTGCTCATCATTTCTTCTGTAAACCTAACTCCAAAACTTTCCATGAAGTGAAATGACCGGTATTTAACCTCGGATAACTCTACTCCAAGTTAGTCAAAAGGCCTACTTGTTACCACTCTACTTAGCTATGAGGCTTTTCTTGTTGTCATATTTTCCTTTTCAGTGAATTTCATAACTTGTTTTTCTGACCCTGTTCTTCCACTATAAATTGGCCAATGGTGCGAACTTCTCTGGTTTGAATCACTGACAACAAAAAATGATGTGAGAATTTCCCTCTATTTAACTGCATTCAGTTATTCGCTAATTCATTTACATTCTTTTTATTGTACTTTTATTTTGGCATCATGAGCTCATCCAGAATTGGACAATTAAATACGCTTTTTGCCTAGCATGACCAAACGTCTTCTTTTCCCCGAAGATATCCTCATTTTTGGGAGTAAAATTGTGTCCCAGGGGATTTTACAAATTCCCCAGGGAGTCCATGTTTTCCCAGCTTTTCTACACACCATTAATATGTATGATAAAGCATTGCAGTGAATATTCTAATGCACCTACCTGTCAAGATCAAAAGTATGCACCAAAACATGGTCTTACTGACTCCAGGATAGAAAATGATGGAATCAAAATTAGCTTTTGAAATAAAAGTCGACATTTTGGGGTTGAAAAAGAAATCAAATTTTGGGATGGAACGCAAAATAAGGAGATAAAGTCAAAATATTAAATTAAAAGTCAACATTATGAGGAAAAAAAGTCAAGATTTTAATATTAATTCCAAAGTTTTAGATCAGAAGGCAGAATTTGAAGTTAAAAAGCTGAGATTTTGAGGCAAGAAAAAGTTAAAATTCTGGGATAAGAAGTCAAAATTTCAAAATAAAAGGTTCAAATTTTGAGAGAGTCAATTTCGGGATTCAAGTTAAAATTTTCAGAAAAAAGTTGAAAACTTTAAGATTAGTCAAAATGTCTAGCTAAAACATTAAAAATCTGAGGAACAAAAAATCAAAATTTTGAGACTGTAAGTCAGAATTGTGGGACTTTATCTCAAAATGTTGATGTCATATGGCAAAAAAACAACAGCCTCCAAACAAAGCCAGTTTTCAGTATATATAAAATATATTTGTAGTTGGAGTGAATAGGCTTGGACACATTTTTTGTTTGCATTTCAGAAAAAAAATCACTTCCAACATAAAAGGAGTGTTTTAAATAAATGTATGGGATGGGTATCTTTGGGTGTTTTGCAGTATCTCCAAGAGGCCCTCGTTTAGAATATGCTCGCCCTTTTTAACCTGATTTGACATCTTGCTTTTGGAGTATTAGTGGTCAACCATGTTAGCCAAACAGTTTCCCTCAACTGATATGAGCTGCAGTCTACAAACTCTTCAGGGTGTACAGCTCACTCTCAGTTTTATGTGTAATGATTTCTACAGTCCTGAATTCACACCAGCAGCATATCAAAATGGTATTCTGACTTTTCCCCGGTTTAAATGAGGCTTCTGTAACCACAGTCATGGGAGTCCCAGCATCTCTGGCTATGTCATCAGATCATGTGAGCATGCAGTGATAAAACTAGCAGCCTTGTACTTCAGCAGGTTTTAACATCTGCTTTATCAGCACCCAGTCTCCATAGCACAAAGAACACTGGCTCTGTTTGTGTGCACTCTCCTCGAAAGGCAACGAGCCAAGCTACAAATCTCCAATGAGCCTCCACCGTCCAACCCTGTAATAAAACAACCCCTCAACACCCCATAATGACTCCAATCTGGCCTCGGGTTGTGGGTGCCACTAGCATGTATGTCACCCACAACATCCCCTCCTCGCTGGCCGGGAACACATGCTAACCACAAGTCCCTGCTTGTTTTTTTTTCTGCTCTTGGTTTGCCAGACCCTTGGAGACTAGTTTGGGAGAAAGACGGGAAACCCGCACGGAGTTGGCTGAAGAAAGTGGAGTGTTAATTTGCAGTGTGTATAAACTGAATCAGCCTGTTCAAAACAAGGGGAATAAACTGGATAATAAAAGTGGTTTACTGCCAGGGAGGAAGCAATTAAGAATTCAACCTTAGAATTGGATGTTTTCTCAAGCTTTCTTTTACTTTTGTGCTGTTAAAGCTGAATATAATGCTTGGGAATATCGAGCAACCATTGTGTCTTTTTATTTTGAGTCTCTTCTAAATTTGCATTTGGGACTAAAATAATCTGACACTTTTATTTTATTTTTAGGATATCATAAAGTTTACCATTATAACTTCAGTCTGCTATTTGATAACATTGATTCAATTTTATTTTGGGACTGCTTATATGACAAAACATGCTTAAGCAATTCACATCAATCACACTAAAATGGACTCTGTACTATACAAATGAAACAATTTAACAATCCGATTATTAGGCTCTCTCAGGAGAACTAAATAAAATAAAATCTTTTCTTCTGCATTTGTTTGCTCTTATGACCCAACTCTTCTCTTAAAGACCAAGTATTTCCATTCTGCAAGTTTATCCCCATGAGAACTGTTAGTAATCAAGCCTCTATTCTCGTTTGCACAAGTTTTCAGCCCTTACTTGGAGGTCCACTCAGATCTGTGTTTCAGACTAGTGTATCTAAAATACCCAGAATATATCTCTCTGCACATAAAACTTTCCTTTGCTATCTCCTAGCACCAAAAGCATGATTAGTGCTGCAGTTACAAAACTTTCTGATCCTACCTCAGCTGCTAGAAATCAAACTACAGTGTGTTTACCTCTAAAAGTCAAACCTGTTTCAGCGACAGATCACACTTTATCTCAGTCTGGCTCAGTCTTTCTAGCGCTCTGATGCTGCCAATTAAACATGAAAGAAAATACTCGGCTCGAGTTCAAGTTGTTTCTCTTCTGATCTCTTCCTGGCTGCTGTAAACATTCTGTAACTGGAAGCTAAGTTTGGCGAGAGGACAAAGAGTGAGCATTATATCGCTATCTGTCGACAAGTAGCAGTATGGCACAGTTCCACTTGTTGTAAAAGACACTAGACCCTTTTTTTCCAATCCTCTTTCACGATTTAATTAGCTTGCATTCCTTGCTGATGTCCTGAGTGCTGTGGCTGCTTCTATTTGTGACAGGTCTTGCTATTTGGCACATATTCAAGGTAGGTCAGGGTGAGACTGGACTGGAGTGTAATAAGGTGACAAAAACACCGTTTCTTGGGTACTAAAAGCTATATGGTTGTTAGTGATACAATATTCAAACAACAACAAAAATGCAACCAATGGTGGACTTCATTGTGAAATTTGACTGTTGTTTTAGTTTTTTGCTTTGTATAATCATACTTTTTCTGTCTTTCCACAGAATATTGAACAACAATAAGATTCAAGAACTCAAAAATGGATCATTCTTTGGATTGTTTGCTCTGGAAAAATTGTGAGTATTGTTTTAATTTTTGTATCCTATTCTTTATTTATGTAATCTTTAATATATCAATGCAAAACGCTTGAAGTTTGCTCAATATCCTGAACATCTTAAACTTAAATTCAACTTTAATGTTGAACTTTGTGCTTGGATAACCAACGACGGCTTCATTTTGAATCAATGTTGACCCTAATTCGAACTTCCATCTCTTCAATGGTTGTATAAAGTAAGAAATAAGGAATAGTGACTAAATGGTAGGCATCTTACCCTGACAGGATTCCCATGCTCTCTTAGCAACTGTCATTCCCTGACTCGAAATTAGAGAAAGAAATGATAGTTTTGTCAGAGTGTCAACAGGCAGAGGTGCACTCTGACTTATTTCTGCCATTAAAATTGACAAGTAGTGCCCAACCAGGTTGCATGTGGTGGTTTTAACCTCTCAGTTTCCAAATACCCTACATGATATGTAAGTTCTACCCAGCTGTACATTAGCAGGAAACCATCCATCACTCCTCAAATGAAGCTAGAAGTCAGAGTTTTGCATAAAAACACACATGGGCTTCATGCCAGTGCAACATCCAGGTCATAGAAATGTAAAGGCATGCACACAGCACTTAACCCCAAGAGTATTGAGCTTTGAATGAATACTGCGGATGGAACTTGAAAAAGCTAATTATAGGTGTAGCCCTGAGGGTTTGTTGTTGCCTGCTTGGTGACTTCCTCTCAACATACAGCTGCCTGGGTATTCTGAGGATGGGGCCCACTGTAGAGGGGTGAAACATCGGCAGCCTCATTGCTTTGAGAAGACAGAGTAGGCTGTAAGAAGGAAAAATAGAGATACACAAGGAGCAAGATTTTATTGGTGAAGACATTTATTGATGTGTATGGGTGTGTTGTCGGGGATTCCTGGAAAAGTAGAGTTCATTTATGCCATATGACTCGAACTTTAGGAACTGGAATGTCATCATCTGTGTTTCCTTCCTACAGAGGTTTCAACAAATTGGCTCATGGCCTGCACACATGGGCCATGGGTGATTTATCGCCCCGGAATGGCTTCATGCAGATAAAATAACCAGACCATTAATGGCCCTGCTTTTACCCAAGGCTACAATAACACATGACTGAACTGATGTGGAATTCTAGGGGCATGTATCCCGTGTCATCCATCCTGGTCTGGTTGAAAAGACAAGAAATATTGAAGACAGAGTGAGGCAAATAAGCCACACTAAACCCTGTGGTGTAAGATCAGAAATAGGATTTTAGGCCCAAATAGTTTCCAAGTAGTCTGATTAATTCTGTGATCACCGATGAAGTTTAAATGCTACCTTTAGAGAGAGTTCAGTTTGGCTGTACTTGTTTGAAATACATGACTATATCCACACTTTGAAGCTCTTGCAAAGATTTTTTCCTCTGATTATGGAAAGCCCTTGAATGAATACCTACAGAGACAAAAGACAACAAGTTTAGACTAGCGACTTTGGCCATGAGGGGTGCCAAAATGACACAAAGCTAGGTTCCCAAAGGAGCTTCGAGACGGTTTTGGTAGATAGCATAGTCAAAAACTATAATTACTTGAACTTAGGGTGAGCCAGTGTGAGGATGGGGGAGGAAACATTTTGGACAAGTCACTGCAAGAGAAGAGAGTGTCCAGGATGGAGACATTTATATCCTGACCAGAGAAAAACCTGAAAGAGCTGGATGTAACAGGATGAAAAGAAATATGCACAGTTGGAGACCTGAGTGCCTGAAAGGGAGGACTTCACGCTAAAAGAAGAAGCAACTCTGTGAAATTTCACCAAAGGCGCTTCTAAAAGTGTGCACATGAAAGAAGTCAGTATTAGTCTATACTCTGTATTTTGTGGTCGAAGTTAGTTGTGTTACATTACCTGGTGTGATTTCCTGTAGTTGACGCTTGTTTTGATTTGAAAACCTTCATCTGCCCAATTGTTTATAGATCTAATTGAGATCTTCATGTCAGCTCTTGAACTGGGTCAGATGTTAGTTTTCAGAGCTCAGGCCGGGAGGATAAACAGAAGGCTGTGTCCCGAATGTGTAAAAAAGAGGAGGCTTTGATCTTCCTTCTCCACTTTATCGGCTTTGTCTGTGAATAGCCAGTTCATGTGGTTGTAAACTCTCCTCTGCCTGTTGTTGCATCAATCCACAGGCCGGTTTACCTCCAAAAGCAGCTCCCATTGTGCCTCGCAGACCCCTCCCACCCCCTGTCCGCCCTCAACCAGTGAAGCGAGATAGCTACACGGCTTGCTTGCTTTTGTCATTGTAATGAAGCCAAGCCAAGGCCACAGGTGTCAGCAGTACGATCCCCAAACACACTCTGCATGCTGGAGCCTCTCCCTTCCTCCCAACACCTCCCCCCCTCCCTTCAATCACACTCCCCTTTTCTCCTCAAACTCTCAGAGCCACTTTGAATGCACTACCCATCTTGCTTTGCCCCTCTTCCCCCTCCTCTCTTCCCTCCTGTGTTTTTTTTTTTTTTCACAAAGAAACTTTCCCTCATTTGGACTGCCTGTGTGCAGTGGTGTAGTCTCAGACAGCAGCTGGCTGTGAGTTGCCAGAGAGAAGAGGGAAGAGAATCGATTATGCCTATCCACCACTCTGTGTGAAATTGTAAAGTAACTGTGGAGACCGCTGTGTTTTGTCAGGGCCAAAGGTGCCCCTGCCTGGAAATAAGCCACACAGAATCCCCCATTATCACTCTCCTCATAGAAATTGGAGCCAAGTTAGGCGGGCGTCACATGCTAATTCCTGACTAAATCCGCTGCAGTGGAGGAATGCTTATTGTGGAAAACAGAGGCAGGAGAACGCCTGCATTGTGCCCCGGATTCTCTGGAATTAATTGTAGTTATTCATGAACTGCATATATACCAGTGAAAGTAAGCATGCAAAGGAGTTCAGCATAAATAAAAAGAACATATTTCATGGATACTGTTTTTACCTTGTGCTCTCTGATACCAGGACACTGTTGGAATAGTAGGCAATATAATTTTGATTTTTGTGTCGACAACCTGACTAGGCATAGTTTGTCCAACACTTATCTTCAACAACGACTGCAAACTTATCCTTGATATGACTGAGTCAAAGAAATTGGAGAAGAGCAAACAAATAAAGGAAGAAATGGGAGGGAGAGGGAACACAGGAAGGAAGGAGTGCTTGTTTGTTTGCTTCAGTTAGATTATTTTGAAACTTGAAAGTAGCGACCAAGAATGTATACTTCATACTAGAGCTATGCAATATAGCATTTTACTCATATCTTGGTATTTTCAGGCCATATCACATACAGAACAGTATAAAAGTTGATATTCCGTCTCAGCCTTGAGATGATGCTCTGATGAACATGCTAGACATAAAATTGCAAAAATAAAGTATAAAATCTGAGTTGGAAAAAGTTTGATTTTTCTTCACCGTGGAAACCAAAAGTACGTAACAAATCATGCTGATAATTAAGAATGCAAACATAAATTGTTAATTTCAAAAACCAATGTACAAACTCAAGCACAAAATCGCAGTCTGCTGTCGTTACGGTCATTGTTGTCTGGTTCACACATGGCACAATGAAAGTATGATGCGCATTTAGAAGGTGGAGCGTGACTTGCTGTTTTCACTGAAAACTTTGACTTGCTGTTTACACGGCAACAGGGAAACCTCTATCAGAAAAAACCCACTCTGGAGGCTGTTTTCACAAGTTATCACTTTAGGTTGGTTAAAACGCCATTTCCATGTGAACAAGAGGCTGTACAGTAACGATGCCTTTGCGTTTCATCCTTACACCAGTGTTGTGTAAATGGACCCCTAGATTAAAATGATAAAAATATCTTGGTTTGGGTTAGAGGACAACCTCATAGGAAAGGTTGGTAAAATGACCCAACAACTAGTTTTCAGCTGTTTCTATGTAGAACTTGAACCCAGGTTTTTGGCTCGAAGTCTAGAACTGTTCGGACAATCCTTCTGACCATCCACAGCAAAAAGATTTTGTCTTTCCAACAATTATCAAGAGGAGTTTCCTTGGTGGGAACTGGGAACAAGGACAAGTCAAACCGCAGTCCAAGTCGTGAGTTTTCTCTCTAAAACTTTTGTTTAAGGGTTGAACATCTGGCCACTGAGTCACATGTGAGCTGAACAGCCTTTTCTGGTCTCTGTCCCATCAGGCCATGGCGTTTTCCTTTTCTTTATGTTAAACAGCTTCAACTCACAGCTCAGTTTACTTGCATATAATTTGACCTCAGAAACAAATATAATTTGACCTCAGAAACAAGCTAATTAATAGACTCAACATGTCTGTTTTAGTACACAGACGCGCTTGCAGGCACGCACGCTTAATTGTGATTTCTGTGCCCTGCCCTCTCATTACCCTGTCAACACAGAGAGCATGCTAGCGCACATCAAAAGCCCCAAAAGCAATAGTTTTTTTTTTTTTAATCTCTGACTTATCTGTGACCACCTACCAGCCCACCTTCAGATGACAGGTCCTCCACTTCAAACAGGCAGAGTTACCCAGAGGCCCTTTGTGTGGGTTCAGGTGCTGACTAGAAAGCCTTGGCAGTAATGAATGACTCGGCAGTGCCAGCACAGGTGAGCACTGCAGGAATTCTGCAACCACAAGCCTTTGAACTTGAGAGAGCGTTGCATCAGTGAATGAGAGCTGGAGAGGATCTTAAAGGGTCAAGTTGTCAGGGACAGCAGCTGCTCTGATTGGATAGAAAAAAATGCACACAAGTGCAAGATAAGCAGCGTGTCATTAAAGGTGTCAGTGAAATTGTGTCATTATGTTCAAAGAGGTAATTTAAGCCTTTCATTGCTACTTTCACATCCTTCTGTGTGGATGCTTTCATCCACACAAATAATAATTTCATAAATCCAGTGTTTGATGTTGCTTTGATGTTTGCTCTCAGCAGCTGTGGCTCAGGGGTAGAGTGGGACGTCTCTTAATTGTGGGGTTGAGAATTTGATCCCAACTCTTGCTGTCACATTTTTGGGTGTCTATGAGTGAAAACATGACCACAAAATATCATCTGAAAGCTGTGTGAATGGTTATAACATCCTCTGAAACAAAAAAGAATCACAAGGATTAAACAAAACAAGGCAAGAAAAGCACAAAAGACAAGGGAAATGTATTTTCTTTATTTGCAGTCAGTAAACATTGCCATCATTTATTTATGGTCAAAGACTTTTTTTTCTCGTGTTTCTATTCTTTGTCATTCTCTTGTTTAAAGTCACATTGACAAATCCATATCAGAGGATATTTTTTAGGTAGCAGGATTAGAGTAAGATGTGATTATGCTTGTTTATATCAAGCTTATTCTTACATACTGTGGATGTTTCATTCGAAATGAAATGCATTGGAAATTGCAACCAAAGTTAGTTTCTTTTGTTAAACTTTTGTCACTTTTTTAGGACTTCTTCAACTTAACTCTTCAATTTTTCACCCCATCACATTATATGAAATCTATATGACAATTTATCACCACTGCTAGGAAGTGAGATATAAAAGATACATTAAGTTATCTCATCCTAAAACATGTTACATCCTACAGAGTTTTGACATGTTTGTTATTCATTACAACTGTTTTTTTTTACACAGAAATATTTTTTTCCTGTATACTTTATTCAAGACCCATAGGTCCATCTCTATATACATAGATACACATCTGAAATTTGCGTGCTAGCATATTAGCTTGTGCATGCAAATTAGAGCACTGACGCTGAACGGCATCATCATCATCATCATCACCCAAATCAGTTGTGATAATGCGCCAAAGAAATCTGACTTTTTCTACCACACTGAGAATTTGAACGGAGATTAAAAAAATAATTGGATCTACTCTTTAAAAAGAACATCAAACAAAGAACGTCTGTTTTTATTGAACAAAGATAATCAGGAAACATGTTTAGTTTATTCTTCTGGATGAACAAGAATGTAAGACAAAATTGTGATGCTTAAAGAAGGCAAAAGTTACGTTATCATCTGTAGTATTTCTTGAGATGCTATTCATAGACTGTTGCTGCTGTTTTGCTGCCGTTTGATTCCTCCTGACCTAAAAACTCTCTCTTTTTTCTCCCTCAGGGACCTGCGGAGTAACATGATCAGTCGTATTGAACCAGATGCTTTCCTCGGATTGCCAGCACTCAAAAGACTGTGAGTAGTTGTGTGGATTTCTGCTTCTCTTTTCATGTGGTTCCTGTAAGTGTATGTGATCTACATTTATACTCTGAGCTCTGAGAAAACACTCTTGGGTGCTTTTTTTATCAATGCAAAGAAAAACTCCAAATATGAGGTTTTTGATGTCAAGTGGTAGTTTTGTTGTTCGTCGTGTGGGTTATGAAAATTTTGACTGGAGAGACAGTCGTGTGTTTGAATTCAAAATGTGGTTAAATCAGTCTGACTTACGGTATTTAAATTTGTAGTCTCTTGTGTTTTCAGCACAAAGCCTGTTTGTAAATATTGTGTTTAACGCAGCTGCTGCTTTGTATCATCTATGCAGTGAGCTGTGCATCTTCTAACAGGTTAAGAATGTATCCAGCGTCCTTAAGGAAGCATGGTCCAGCAGCAGTGTATTTGTAAGGCTCTGTTTTCTCTGGCCCACTGCCAGAAACCACTGCAAACAGTACGAGGCCTTATATACTTTCACACACCATGAAAAAAGAAGCCTGTATAGACAGTAAATGTGTGGGTGTCAAATATGACTATCATGTGATGGAAATTTTGCTGAGAAAACACAACACTGGAGTCTCTCTGGGGGGAAGATGTCCGTGTACAGTTGTGCGTTTCTGTGTTTGTGTGAGAGCAAGAACACGGCGGGAATTGGAATCACCCGACAGCAGCCGGTCACTGCCAACACAAACTTGAGTTTGGCTGCTGCTGTGGAGCAATAAGAGCGAGACAGGAAGGCAGTCAGCTCTTTGGCTGAGGCCCCGCCTCATTTTCCCAGCAATCCCTTTCTCTTCAATGCATATTCATGCCACACTGAGAGGGATTTGTGCCTGCCAACATGTCCCCAGCACACATGGACACGCACGCGCCCACACACACACCTTCAAAAAAGTGATCACCAGTCTTATGTAGATTATGTCAGAGTGCAGTTGGCTTTTGCTTCAGGGTAACTGAGTTTAATTAGCCCCACCGCTCTGCTCAGTTGATATCAAAGAGGGGTTTTCACTCACTCAGCCATGAAAAAGAGGGAACAGAGAAAAAAAAAGAGAACAACAAGCGAGACGATGAGGCAAAGCTGGACCCTGGGAATGTAAACACAGAAACTGTGCATCAAGAGCTGGCATTCAACAAAATACATCCACCATTTAATTCCCTAGATTTAGGGTACTGAGAGAGGAGTAAGCCAGCAGCAAAAGTATACAATCATTTTCTTCTTGTTTTTATTTTGCATTTACAGAAACTTTTTATTTTACTTGGTTTGTTTATTTATGTTCTCTAAATTTTAACTTTTAGTAATCCCCAGTCAGACAGTTTTTGCAACAGTATATCAGAATTTGATTTCTTTTTTATCAAAGCTTGGAAACAGAAATGCCTATTTACCTTGTGTCTTTTTAGAGAGCAGTAGCGGGGGAATAAAAATCAGCAAAAGTTAAGAAAATAGAGGTTTGAACGCAAGATGTCTTAGTTTTAAAGGTATGGGAAGGGTTGATATACTTGAAAAACATTATTCACTTTTGTTGCTGAAAGGAGGAAAAATAATAGAACAGATCTTATCCTGGGGAAAATTAGGTCGATGCTGAGGTTGAGAAACAAATTACCTTTGTTTATAGGAACTGTACATTGGTAAAAATGACATAACATTGAGAGAAAAAAAGACTCCTGGCACCAAAAGATGGCATAGTAAAGTAATGTAAGTATAATTCTTTTCGATCCAAATAGGGATTGGTATCGAGAACTAATTCCTGTCAGGAATCAATATAATATAATATATAGTGAAGCTAGTGCACAGAAAATCACAGGAGGAATTGATAAAGAATGGCATTGATGAGGGCATCTGTATCAATAAAATCTTTATACCCATCATCAGATCCAAGTGGCATATTTCCACTTGTATAGTGTTTGGTCGTGTATCTCAGTCTGCCATCTTCCTACATTTATAGAGGGCCTGATTTTGGACATTTTCCAGTAGGAGTTTCTGTGAAGTGTAAAGCTCCCTGTCAACAGTCCACAGGTGGTGCCCAACAGGAAAGATGTAGGCTCAAGGTGACATCACCATCTCTTTTATCTGCTCTCTGTCTGCTCTCTCCTGAGGTTAAAACAGGAACAGGAAGGATAAAACCTAATGTTGTTAATGGCTAACCTGTGAGTTTAGAGCAGGATCCTGAATCATGTAAAGCAGTTTGAGGAGTTTTGTAATATGGAACAGTTTGACTAGTTCAATACATTGTGTGCTGTTCCTGCTCCTATTTTTCTGAAAACTTTCTGTCACTGGAAAAAGTCATAGAAGTGACAGGTACCATGAACATTTTTTAGAGTTAGCTCAGTGTTCACAAGTTCACATCTCACAAAACCACCTCCACTGCAAATTCTCTCCTGAGTTCAACCCGCACCCGCCGTGACATAAAAAGTTATAAACCAGTTGTGTCCTCACGGTGACCTCATGTAAAGCAAAGAAACAAGTTGGACTACAGCTGCTTGAAACACAAAGTCGAAGAGAGGAGAATGTAAACTCTGTAACTGTGGGGAATGTCAGTAAAGCATAAAATCAGCTGATCTTGCTGATGAATTTATTTCCTGGTCGTGCATGAACGATAAAGCAGACACAAAACTTTTTATCCCATCCACTTTGCTCCAGTCTCAAAACTCAGCTCGTAAGGCCTTGAGGTGTTTTCCATCCATTATTTCTTCATTAATGCATCTTTAATAAATGATCTCACAAATTGTAACATCATGATCCAAGATTTTGGATTAAAAACTTCTGTTTTGCTGCATGCAAATGATGCAAAAGGTTACAACATTTTTATAGCCCAGTGTGGTTTTTCCTCATCAGAAGAATTTGTTCTTTTCTCTTTGCGACATAAACATCTCTAGTATCAAGTAACGCTTTCTTTGTTCAGTTACTGTCCAGTGAAACGATGTAGAAAAACAAATCCTTCCCAAAAAAGTAATGTCTGCGTAACTTCGGCACAGCGTCTCCATTTGAAAGGACAGGCATGCAAAGAACTCTCCACTCTCACCCTCTCCTCAGGCTAACATCCGATCTGGAAATAGCCGTCTGGTTCCACTTGTCTGAGCTCAGTAATCAGCGCAAGAAGCTCAGGTTTAGGGTGCACTGTTACTGACACCCTCAAGGAAAAGTCATGTATCTCCCTCTTTCACTTCCAATCAGTTCACACTCACTATTCACACACATTTTTACACTTTCCAGCATGACAAAACTCAAACAACACTTGATTCAGCTGGTTGTCTCGAGCCTCTGCCCTTTTTTACTCTGCGTTCCATCGACAGCTGCACGGTCGCTGCTGAAGAGCCTTAATCACATCAGACTATTTTTGCATCTGCTGGTCTTATCACTGGCGAGAACTGAAGCACTGCACTCGAACAGTCCTTAGTGCTGTTAATGTGCTGCATGCCATTGGTTGAAAGATGAGTTTTTAAGGCTAATAAAAGTCCACTTGTGAAAGCAGCTGGTGAATGGAAAATTAAGTTAGGAAAGCAGCTCCACCAGAGACAGAAAATGAATATATGAGCTTTATTTGAATTTAAATGATTTATGAACGATTCCTAAGTAAGTAGAAACTTAAAAGTATTCAGGTCTTGTCCACATCCCTTGATGCAGCTGTAACTCTAGTATCTGAATCCTAGTGATCAAGAAGGATAAAGATTTGCCTCAAGCTCCGCGTGGGGAAACCCTTGCCTTTCCTCTTTCACCTCCACTCTGTTATTTTTCTGCTCACTCACAATGCTCGCACAAATTGGCAAGCCCACAACAGGCGTCTTTTTCTTCCTCTTCTCTTCCGAGTGGAACTAATAACCTCACACAGTAAATTTCCCAGCTGGTACCTTAAGGAGCAACACCAATAATTACATAAACGCTTGGATGTTAGCATATGCCCGGCAGACATTTACCAGGTATCACTTTGTGTCGGAATTGCGTTCCTCGAGCACCCTAGGACATAGTTCAGCTGCTGGGTTGAGGTAATGATGTGTCGACTCTCCCAGGTTCTTGTTTCCTTACTTGGCACATTTCAGTGATTAGATCATCCCAGAGGAGTGTGTGTTACAGCTATTGAGAAGATGATGTCACTTTGAAACCAGGTTGCTTTAAATACTATCCCTCTGGGAAATTACAGAGCAGTAAAGTGATTGTCAGATAATATCAATGAGCAGGAACAAATCAAAGCTATTGTGGTTTAGCATGCCGCTACTTTGGATCATTGTTGTTGGATCAGAGGGTCAGAAGATAAGACAAACTCAAAAGAGACTCATTCATCTTTGCAGAATTGCAGAGGATTTTGGTAGCTTTCATCTCATTGTTTCACTCCATGGTCTGGAGGAGAACATCAATACTTCGCCCAAAAGGCTTACTTAAGATCTGACAATCAAGGAAGTGGAATCGCTTAGTTTTTTCAGACTAATTCATCAAGTTTTTCAAAAGTTAAAGAGGGGTTACAGTGTGTTTTTTTTTGGCTGTATAATGTCCCTCTTGAGCCCCTGTAATAGCCTTACTTTATTGACCACTCATATGATACCCAATTTTCTCACACTACTTTTCTAAAAAACCCCTCAATTCATGTCTGAAACAGTTTTGGCTGCCGTCTCTTTAAGGCTCTATTCTCCACAAACCCTCTCCTTCTGGTTGGCTAACCCTGTAGAGGGCTGTGGGGGGGAGATGCTTTTGTGGTCTAACATGCAGTGTCCAACATCCTATTTGAATCATATAAATTTGGCAAATCCAGTAATAAAAATAAATAAATAAAAAAAAGATGGGAATGAGAGATTTCGCCTCTTTCAGTCATACTTCATTTTGACTCCAAAAGACTAACTTCTGTAGATACTTGCAAATCAGGGAGAATGTGGGAAAAAAAATACACACCCACTACCGTAAACGGAAGCAGGGATGTTTAATGTCACATTGCAGATGAGGAGAAAAGAAAGACACCTATTATCCCTCCTCTGCAGCACATTATTATTCTGAACTCCACCGTCTGTGCAGGGTGTAAAATTTCTCTGGGAGCATGAGTTAGATGTAGAGATGGATACTGTTTTCTGGAACAGTGCTCTGCTGGACATACACATCCACTCTGACAACTTCAGGTGTGGGCAAATATATATCTACCCTATGTGACAAGTGTCATTGTGTAGAAGCCTGTTTTCTTCACAGGTACATTAGTTGTTTGAGGCGACTGCACTTTGGTGTGGTATGTACTCTGAATTCTCTGAAGTGTTTTGCAGACTGTAATAAAACTTGACCCCAGAGAAAAACAGAGTCCCCTTCTGTTCGACTGTGGCTGTAGGAAATCATTAAACTGTCTTGTTTTGTCTTTGTTTTAAGGAGTCCTGGTGCTGGATAAATCTGTAGCTTTAAATTCACATTGAAAAAGTTGAAAGACTTTTTTAACTTTAAGGTTTGATTATCTTCATTTGCGGGCTCTTAAAGTGTTTCCTAAACACTTCCTGCTGCTTCCTCATCAGCAGACGTTAGGTGTTTGCACATTGTGTGTTTGTTTACAGAGTAAAGATCAGCCTCTTTCATGTCGTCCCACTCGTCTCTGATTGCTCCTAAAAGGCGTCAGGAGTCTTCGACACCACCACCTAATGTTTGCCAAAAACATCATGTCAGGTCACATCCAGAGGAAAAGCACACTTTTGACGTGTTCGACATCAATCATCAGCGATTAATCGTCTGCCAGAGAATTACTGTACCTTTGATGTGGAAGTGCCCCCGGAGGCCCGCACAGACACATTATCAAAAAATCACCTTGAAAGCTGTAAATCTGTCAGGTGGACTTTTGGGGCTGTTTGCCTAAACTTGTCTGTGTTGAACTTGAGTCTGGTTAAGCGTTATCTCCAGGGCTTTAAACGTTTTTATCTTGATGTCATTTCTCACGATATGATCACTTTTTCAGGACTTATTTCATGAACAGACTTTCCCACGCTGCATAAATGCAGCTTTTTACTAACGATTTTTTACACAGCTATGGTTTCCCAGTCCACAAAAGATCAAAAATGTTTTTTTTTTCTCCCCGTGTTCTTGACAGGGACTTATCTAACAACAGTATCGGCTGTCTGAATATGGACATCTTCAAGGGCCTCACTAGTCTGACCAGATTGTAAGTTGATTCGTTATTAATGTGACTGTGTGCTAAAAAAGCAACAATGGTTATTGTTTGAGAATATTTTCTAACAGTTTTTTGTTACGACTCTTTTTTTTTCAGAAACCTTTCAGGAAACATGTTCTCTTCATTGGCCCAGGGTACCTTTGACAGCTTGGTATCTCTTAAGTCACTGTAAGTGTGATGAAGCACCAGAAGTCACATGCAAACACACCGCAAAAAGGCAGCCTCCAGAAACCAGAGGAAATATACAAAAATTGGGGGTATTTTAAATAAACTAAGGAAAATTATCTGCCAAATGAAAAAACAGGTCTTTCTAAAAAAAGTGAAAATATCTAACCTCAATGAACCCAGAGACACCTTGAAATTAGTTTATTCTCACTCACTCACATAACAACTGCATTTTTCTTGATATAAATAAAAAGAATGAGACATCTTTTCTCAATATGTTGATAAATCTTAATAAAATACTCGTGTCATGACTATGACATAATGATACACTGAAAAAACCACTCAAGAAATAAGTCAAAGAAAATGAATACAAGATAAATTTTGTCTGATCTAAGCAAAAAATCTGTCAATAGAACAAGTGAAAATTTCCTTAGTAAGATGTTTTTAAATAAGACTTAAGATTTAAGCTTCACTAGATAACGGAATAGTTCAGAATAGTTGGCAAAACTCATTTTAGCAATATTTTCTTATATTGAAAAGATTCATATCTCATAATAAGCTCACAATGTGCTGCAGATTTAAATAAAGCTTTATTTTCTTAATTCAAGCTGAGTCTATTTCTTGATAATTTATCGTTAACAAACAACTCAGCAGCTTAAAAACCTTATGGCCAGTAATAAAAGATTGTTTCAAGTGAGAAATGACTTAAATCAAGAATGTGTCACTGAAAAAGATATCTAAGATGATCCATTGAGAAACAATGTTTCCCTTTAGGTAATTGTGTCTTATATTAAGTATGATGAGATATTTTGACTTGAAATTAGAAGAATATGCTCAGTAAGATGTTGAGTTTTTGCAGTGCATCAAACTTTATGATGGAAGTAGCTAAAGTGCATCAGAGTGAACATGTTTGCTTATTTCTTCATGTTAGAACTTTGACAACAATTTAACACATCTCGTCATCCACAGGGACTTTCAGACGTCTTACCTTCTGTGTGACTGCAACCTTCTGTGGCTGCTGCGCTGGATCAAAGAGAGAAACATCACTGTCAAAAACACCAAGTGCTCTTACCCACAGTCTCTCCAGGGGCAGCTGGTGACCTCCCTCAGGCCAGAACACCTCACCTGTGGTACAGACACACACACCTAGATCTGACAAAACATAAACCCTAAAATAATATTTATTTGAGCACAGGGAATCATTCATCATTTCAGTGACACTATCCGAGTCGTAATTTGTCTGGCGTGTGACATTTTGGCGGGTCAGAATAAGTCATTTTGAGTTGTGACACAGATTATAGTGTCAAAATGGCTCTTTGTGTCTTTAATTTCTCTGTTTTTGGTGTCAGTGAGGCTGCTGGTGTTTGGGGAGCAGGGGCTTGTGCAATGACACAGGAGATAAGAGCCGGGCTGCCCAGGCCAGCGCTGCCTTTGTTTGTACTTGCTCATGTCTTATCAGTTTGGCACTCATCACAGTGAGGGATTATGAAGCACATGGCTTAGATCTAGCTGGAGCCTTGGCCTGACATGAATGACAAATAGGGCTAATGTATCAGGATTTGAAAGCACAGTTCGAAAGCCTCTGTGCGTATTAAAAGTGTCAGGAGTGAGACAAAAAATTTGCTGTAAGATTTGATCAGAAAGAGCGAGTAACCCCAGGAAATGAATCAAAAAAGAGTCGTCTTTTTACTGCCAGCAACTTGTGCTGTCAGGCTTTGTTTTTGTACATGACACAATTTCAGTAAACCACGTAATATTGACTGTTTTTTTTTTTACTCTCTTGTCTGGTCCTCTTCAGATGCTCCTCTGGAGCTGCCCTCCTTCCAGCTGACTCCATCACAGCAACAGGTGGTCTTTCAAGGCGACAGTCTGCCCTTCCAGTGTCAGGCCTCCTTCGTCACTGAGGACATGCAGGTGCTGTGGTACCAGAATGGGCGCATGGTGAAATCCGATGCTGCTCAGGGCATCTTTATTGAGAAGCGCATGGTTCAGAACTGCTCTCTGATTGCCAGGTAAGACTGTGAAGACTGTCTTAGTGATCTTGGAATAATCTCATATCTATGTATATGCCTGATCATTATCATAATAATAAGGTAGCGCTACAATAGGTTATTTCTCACTGCTGATTCATAGCTACCTTATAAGGGCTGGACCAGTCGGACTGGACTGGATTTATTTACTGCACACTGAAGTCTATGATAACACCAAGCAGGCTGACAAAGTTTAGCAGTGAGAAAAGAGATCTGTGATTTTTCTCTGCTGAACACAATTTCTGTGATTTGTTTAGTAGTAATAGTGGACACTGGAAGAAGAAGAAAGCTTAACAGGGGAGTGATAGTGCACAAGCCAAAGGCTGAAACGCAGGCTGTGTTTATTCCAACCCACATGCAGCAGTTATACTGCAGTGATCTGTTTAAACCTGAGAGTCTGTCAGTAAAATGAAGAGTCATGTTATGTTTGCTCTACTTGGTAGATGAAAACTGGCAGGACATAACTAGGATTCACAGAGGTGACATGGTACTGATATAGAGCACCGGGATGTGAGTAGCGCCTCATGTAGCCAACAACAGAACTAAAGTGCAAACTCATACAGTTTACTTGTCAGGTTTCAAACGACAGCTGTCGATAAATACATTACTACGTTGCATTGTATGCATGAAAAAGTTGTTGTGAACAATAAAAGTACTGTTAAAAGGAAGATCTAATCTCCATTCATCTTACAAAACAAATACATGAGTTGCGACAGTTTGCACAAGTCCTCTGGCTAGAGGAGTCGCTGCAGTCCACGTCATACAGATTCTCCTCCCAGCCTCTTTAACCGCTTAACAACTCCACCAGTTGAAATTTGACAGCTCATCTTGCTGTCATATTTTTATTTCAGTGCGTTGACCATCTCAAACATTCAGCCTGGTTTCACTGGAAACTGGGAGTGCCGGGTCTGGACAAGCAGAGGAAACACCACCAGGACTGTTCACATTGTGGTTTTGGAGAGCTCTGCAAAGTACTGTGCTCCTGAACGTATCTCAAACAACAAGGGAGAGTTCAGGTTAGTGTGAACAGAGACACCTGATCTTCAGCCAGACACCAGTCAGAAGAGAAATGTTAAGAAATGCATGTCAGATTGGATGTTGGCATTTTAGCTGTTTGTACATTTAATGTGAGCAAACATCCTCTTTTGTCTGCACATGTGCTCCTCTTTGGCCATGAAATTATGCCCGAGAGAATTCTATAAAGTTCCTAATAATTTGTCATTTTGACTTTCTCTCAAAATTTTTACTTAATATGGGCAAAAAAAACTAACATCTAGTTTTTCATTTTTATATTTTTAACTGGCAGAAATCAGCTTCCATACATTGTTTACGTTATAGACCATTTTCACTTCAAATAGACAAATAAATGTAAGGGTTCTGAAGCCACTTTGTTGTCTTTGAGTATCTCTCAGTATTTTTCAGTATGCTCAAGAGGCCAGGTGGGGTCCTCTGTAGGTTTAAAAAATATGGTTACCCTAGTATTTATCTCACTATTATTGTTTTTTAAAGGAGAAGAAGATGTGCAGGTTGCTATCATGTCAAGCACTGCAGCTCCCCCTTGTGGTCAAACGTTTCATTTCCCCATGGCTCTAGCCTTGACCATGGCACTTATGATGCTGCACATTAAGGCTCACACACCAAGGCTGACAGAAAGTCAGCAAATCACCTGGGGCAGGGAATGTGGACTGTGATTTTATTTGTCTCCCTTCAGGTGGCCGCGCACCCTGGCAGGAATCAAAGCCTACCTCCCCTGCAACAGGCTGACATCCAGCGCAGCCTCATACTCCGGCAGCCCCGTCGACGAGCAGCGGGCGTGGCGCTACTGTGATCGCAATGGACTGTGGGCGGAGGATGACTACTCCTCCTGCCACTTCCAGAAGGACAATACAAGAATGTTGCATTACCTAAATCAGGTCAGTGTTTTGATGCTGCTCCCTCAGTGCTTGCTGCCTTAGTTTGGATCTTTTTAACTGACTATCTTTTCCCTGTCCCCCTTTAAGATGCCTCTGAACGAGAGCAATGTCGTGGCTGGAGCACGCCGCCTGCAGGTCTACACAAACGATGCTGCCAACTTCGCAGACAAGATGGACATCATCTTTGTAGCTGAGATGATTGAGAAGATCGGCAAGTTTGTCGAGAGGTTTAAAGATGTGAGTCCTACTCGAAGCAGTTAGACTTCTGTGTAAACTTTTAATAAGCTTACATTAACAGCAGATGCATGCAAGTTGCGTATCACCCCTTTGAAGGACAAATAGATTAATGCACGACAGCTGTTTGTTGTCATGTTGTTTAATGAGAAAGGATGTCTCATCTTGACTTTCAGCACAGCTGTAGGCCAACAAAAAGAAAGTTTTCAAAGTGTAGCAGCTCCCAACATGTTGTAGCGGCTGCAGGCAGGCGCTATATTAAAGTTTATTTGGGTGACAACATGTTTGAAATGTGTTTACAATAGTCGCTTAGCTGTCTCCCTACAGCATGTGTTTCTTGATGCAAACAAGATGCTGTCTGAACATATTCCCTCCTTATGTTCTACTTATGTGACTAAGAGCATAAGCTGTGGAGCTGCTGCTGCCGCCGCTACATATAGACAGTCGATGATTTAAAATAAGTATGATAATAACATTTCTTATCTTCCAGTTGGGTGAAGTGATGGTAAGCATGGCCAGTAACTTGATGCTGGCAGATGAGCGAGTGCTCTGGATGGCTCAGCGTGAAGCCATGGCCAGCTCACGCATCATCGCCTGCCTTCAGAAGATTGCGACGTACCGTCTTGCCACAGCACAGGCCTTCTCCCTGGTTGGTATCTTTAGTCTGATTGCATTTAAGTGTTTGTACAGCTTCTTATCCCTGCGCCAGGAATGGTTGTTAATGACTGCAGCCTCTGATTTTTTAACAGAGCTTTGAAAAATTGTGACAACTGGTACTTTTTTGTTCTTGAAATGTCTGTCATGTTGGTTATGTAGCCCAAACTCATCCACACTTCCACTGAAAACATCAGATTCTAAAACTGAACACAGATAGCAGCACAGGATTTTTTCTCGATCATTTTATTGGTAAAATATTTTTCAAACCTCTGGTCAAAAGCTGTGTCGCTCACAATGTGAAGAAGAAGCAGAGGAAATTTCAGTCACACTGGTTAGACTGCTGGAGTTGGCTGGGATATGATGCAGATAATAATTTAGTCTTCTGCCACATATGCCAATCAACGTTGACATATGCAGAGAAGTAAGTTGAGTCCATTAAAGATAAAGTTGTTTGTTGGAATGAATTTTTATTCTCTTTTCTGATTCATAAATAAATCAGGAGATCTGTACTTCTGGTTGGTGGCAAATTTACCTCAATGTCAACCCCTGATAATGCACAGGCCTAGTAAGTTTTAGCATTTGTTGTGTTGTTTGTTGTTGTTTAATGTGTAAAGTGAAAAGCTATTTCAGCTGTATTTGATAAAGCTATTGTTGAAAAATAATATCTTTTTTTTTTTTGTGCTACACACAATGAAGATGTGTATTCCTATAAGTAAATCTGTTACCCTTTCACTCTGGGATGCACACATAGTCAAGTTACCAGCTTCTTTTCTCCTTAATTTGCTCTTGCACATTTTTTCCCACTGCCCCTTAAAATTGCTTCCCATTGTCCTTCCAGACGTCCCCTAACATTGCACTGGAGGCTCATGCTGTCAGGGCCAACGATTGGAACGGCATGACCTGCATGTTATTCCAGAGGCCAAGCCCAGACCGCCAACTCACCTTCAAATGCAACACAACCAGCTCCTTCTCCAGCATCCTGCACAAGGTCAGCTGCTTCCACAGAGAGTCACATACTCATACTCCAATGCCTGAGATTCAAACGAACTAATTTATCTGTAATACAACTTGTTTGTTTTTTTCACAGAGCACCATAGTGGAGGCCTCCCTGCAGCTTCCTCAGTCTCTCTTCTCACAGACTGCGCTACCTGGGCAGGTGGATGACACGGTCTACAAGCTCCATCTACTGGGCTTCCGCAACGGAAAGTTTTTCCCTTCAACAGGAAACTCCTCTCATCTAGCTGATGGAGGGAAGAGAAGGAGTGTGGCCACCCCTGTAATCATGACCAAGATAGGTGTGTCAGGAATTTGTTTTTGTTGTGGTTAGGCTAATTTCTTTTTCTAATTGAATGAGGAGAAATCTGAAAAAATGTTTGGCTATGTGAAGAACTTTTCGATCAGTCTGAAAGCTTTTCTTCCTTTTGTCTCACACCCTGCCTGTGTTTCTCCTCAGATGGCATGTCATTCCGTGCTTTGAAAACCCCAGTTAACATCACCCTGCGGCGCTTTGCCCGTGGCTCTGACGCAGTGTCTGCCACCTGGAACTTCAGTCTAGTTGGGGGCCATGGAGGGTGGCAGAGTGATGGCTGCAAAATCCTAGACCACCATGACAACTTTACCACCATATCCTGCAACTCTCTTAGCAACTATGGACTGCTCATGGTAAGTCCCTTTTATTTGAGGTGAGCTTTGCCCTCTTGTGGCCATAAGGTAGTATTGCCAGGGGCATAAACAGGAAAAGCAGATTGAGAAAAAGTTTTCTATCTACTTCAAGCACTGTAGTTCTTGGTTTGGTCTTTGAAAATTTTGGCCAGAAACTGAGATTTTATAAATCCGTCATGCAGGATCTCAGCAATGTGGAGTATTTCTCTCCCAGCATCCAGCCACTGCACCCAGTCATCTACGCCACTGCCATCATACTTCTCCTCTGTCTGCTCACTGTTATCATCAGCTACATCTACCATCACAGGTAATAATGATAACAAGTATTGTTCACTTTTATTTTTGGGTCTTTGTCCTCAAAAGATAGTTTGTCACACTCCTTATCGGGGTTTAACAGGAACATCTGCCTCACCCTCGAGTGAGCTGCACAGCAGATTTTTCTCCACCTTAACTCTCTGACTTGCTGATTCTGTGACTTCAGGTCTGTCCGCGTGAGTCGCAAGTTTTGGCACATGCTGGTCAACCTCTGCTTCCACATCTCCCTCACCTGCGGCGTCTTTGTAGGCGGCATAAATCAGACGCGGCACGCAAGCGTCTGCCAAGCAGTGAGTACGCACCACCCGCACACCTCCCTTCAGCTCTCCTGCTGTTTATGCTCTCCTCTAAATCTAATAGTCAGCAGGCAGAAATGAAGCAGTGCTTCGGATATTTTCAAGGAAATAAACACTGGAGAAATTGCCTGTGGCTGAGTTCACTCTGCTTATGAAACTTGTGAAAACTGTAAAAGATGCTTAGAAAGATACTGTAGATTGTTTCCAGTGCTGGAGGCAATCCTGCTCCTTTCCTCCTTGTGTGTGTTGCAGAGACACACCACTTCTTCATTTTTCATCACACAAAGCACCTCCAAGAGGTATTTTGGCAGATAACTCTTTTGTTTATTTATATAATCCCCTCTAGCATAAATTTCTATCTCACAGAGTGAATTTTCAGCTAATGCTGATGATGACAAACTCGATACAGAATTGCTCGAGGATCGTCTTGCTATTTAAGAGCCTCCTGTGTGATGCTTTCCATCATTTTTATTTTATTGGTGAAAGTTTACATCAAGTGCACTTTATCATCCTGATTTGGGAGATTAATTTCATCTCCTTACTTCTAGTAAATGTCTCAGTTATGAAACGACGTTGTTTTTTTAGGTGGGCATCCTGCTGCACTATTCCACTCTGGCAACGGCTCTGTGGGTTGGAGTGACAGCGAGGAACATTTATAAACAGGTGACGCGTAAGGCAAAGCGCTATGAGGAGTTGGATGAACCTCCACCACCACCCCGGCCCATGCTGAGGTAGAAAAGAAACACTCTTTACAATAACATGTGTTTTCAGCAGCTACACTTCTTTGTCATACAACTTGTCACATGTCGGTGAAGTGCAGCTGCTTTTATGTTAAGGCCCAATGTTGTTATCTAAAACTGCAAACAGGGTGAGGCTACTGATGTTAATTGGAACCCTTCTCTGTTCCAGCTTGGTTAATCAAACTCTTGAAGACTTTTTTTAGCCAGTTTCAATATTGTCAGTTTCATAAACAATTAGGTTTCAAAAAGTCTAGCTTCATAGAGCATTTTTTGTGTGTGATGTTTTATCAATTGGTGTTTGAGCCGTTTCCTTCAAAGAGGAATTAGAAATTGAAATTGAGGGTTACTTTATTTATCCCGGGGGTAAATTCAGGCAGTGGAAATAAGTAGAAAATAATGAGAAATGTAACCACTAAGTTAAAAATGAGCAGTATGAAAGCTGGTCCCCTGTTACCAGCCCCCAGCTTTCTTAAACAATTCGCTTTCACTCCTGAAGAATATTTACAGCGAATAATGTCAACATAGTTTTTCTAGCCACTCTGTCTAACACCTACCCTGTTTTAAGCATTAAGAAATGCTTTATAGATCAAATCAGTGTCGTCCCCATCGACTTGTTTGCTTTAGTGGATAATAAAGAGACAGAATTTCATCGTCTCTCTGTTTAATAACCCGGAAAAAGTCCTCTCAGGGGTTTTAATGCTTGAGTGTTTCACACATATCTGATTGGGATCTGTAACTGAAGAAAAATATATCAATTTTTTTTTCTTAAATGAACTTCTACGGCGTGCCTGTCATTAGTGAGTGTATTACCCTGAAGTGATACTCATAAATCCAACTCCTCTCTTGACAAGCAGAAGGAGGACCTGATTGAAAAGGTTATTAAACCAGGTTAACTTCACCACATACAGAAGCTAAGTTTTGTGAACACTTTGAAAATACTTTTAAAGAATGAAATAGATAAGTACCAAAATTTACCAAAAAAAACAACAATTGTTTAATTGCTGACTGCTTTAAAACTCAACATTCACAAAAAAGTGCCTATATCCTGGGGATTTACAAATTAGCTTTCACGCTTCATTCTAACAAAAAAAAAGCACGCACTTACAGGAGATACATTTTTTTTCACTTTTTTTGTGAATATATATTAAGCTCATTTAGCAAAACATCAAACAATAAAGAACAAAAAGTCAATTTGGCTCATTTTATGCTATACTTTTCTCAAATGTATCCGTCTGTTTAGGCTCACTGCATGGTTAGTGTTAATGCTGGACTCATACTAGTCTTTACTTTGTGTGAGCCTTAGGTAACCATCTGGTTTGGAATGATATTTATTTTTTATTAGCCAAGCATCCATGACAATGACTTTATTTCTCCCCACCATCCAGTGTCTGGTAAAAGAGCCTTATTTTTTTAATTTAACATGATGGAGAGCACAAGTGTGACTGAATTGAGTTCCCAAGTGTGGCTCAGAGGTGTATTGCAAGCAGAAATGTCACATTAAATTCTGTGGTGTCAACATTCTGAAAACAAATTTGGCAACCCATAAAAAAATCCATGGCGACCCACCCATGGGATGAGATCCAGACTTTGGAAATGCTTTGTGTAAAGACAAGCTGACCCTTAAACAGGCAGCATCTGTATGATGTAAATTGTGTACAATGCAAATTACTGGGTAATTTTAATTGCTCCAGCATGTTTATTTCCCTTTTTTTTAAATTCAGTGTAGCCTTAAAATAAACAAAAACTTAATGCTGTGTTGCCCAGGTAATAATCTTTCTGGTCCAGTAAAAGAAGTTTAAGTTGTTGAAGTCATGAAGAAGTTTTTCCCGTTTTGATTTGTATTCATAAAGAAAGAATAGACCAGTTCTTCTCGGACTTCTCTCCCTGCATACATGCACGTCAAACTGCCACATGGTGTCACTGTAGAGCCCTCTGGTAATGTGAGGAAAAACTCAACATCCTCTATGTGCTTTCTCCTCAAGGTTCTATTTAATCGGTGGAGGGATACCAATCATCGTTTGTGGGATCACCGCAGCAGCAAACATCAGAAACTACGGCAGTCGTACCAATGCACCGTAGTAAGTCGACTGTGCATGAGGAGATTTTTAAGTTTGCTTCACTCAGCGTGTTCTTATGATAGCTCAGTGTTCTCCTATCTAACCAACAGCTCAATAAAACAGGCTCCACTCCCATGAGATACTTTACACTCTGTCCTCAGGAGGAGTTGTCTTGTTATTGAGCGGCCAAAGCTGGTTGCTTTTGTAAATAATGCATATTTTTATGAGAGCGGGAAAGTTTATTCCCTGAAGTTGTGATTATGGAGGCCTATTAACAGCGTGTGCATCCAAGCAGCAAGCAAGTGCTGCCAGTGTACAGCCACCCCCCCCCCCCTTCCCCCTCCCCCTGCCTCTATAGTGGCAGCTGTTTAGATTGTGCATTGCGGCCGACTAATTGAGGAATCTGGACCCGTATCTGTCTGAAGTCTTTGGAGTTTAATTAATTTTTGAGGAGAAAAATGAATCCAGCCTTTGTTATTAAACTTAGTGGGTCGAATTGTGTTAGTATTAGATGAAAAAAAGTTTTAAAGAGTCATTTTAAAGTTTTGAAGTAAATAACGATGATGACACTGTGAGAGGAGGATTTGTTGTTTTGAAAAACTTTTGGTTGTTTTGTCTTAGGTTCATTCAAGATGTGCTTGATTGATGTAAAATAAATATAAAGTTGTGCTCATTATGATTCAAAAGAGTAAACAGTTTTTTGTTTAGAAATGGCTTTACCTAACCACTAACCATGAGTGAAAGAAAAGTTTTGTGCTATCATTCACATTCTCTGAAAAATGACCAAGAAATCATAAATTCTGAGGGGGTATGTAAACTTTTGAGCACAACTGAATATTTTCATGTCTCAGTATCAAGCCATATTCTGTCTTTCTTTCTCTCCCTCCAGCTGCTGGATGGCCTGGGAGCCCAGCATTGGCGCTTTTTACGGCCCAGTGGGGTTCATCATCTTTGTGGACTGCATGTACTTCCTCAGCATCCTACTCCAGTTACGCCGCCATCCTGAACGCCGTTACGAGCTCAAGGAGCCGGCAGAGGAGCAGCAGCACCTTGCTTCAGCCCACACGGAGCCGGCCCCTGACTCCCACCCCCTCACCCTGCATCTCCAGCCTCACGACGCCGCCTCCTCCATCGTGTCCACTCCACACGCCGTGCCCCTGACCGCCTTGGAGAACGAGCACACTTTTGCCACACAGCTGATAGGAGCAGCTGGAGCGTTAGGCCTCTACGCCGCTCTGTGGGTTTTCGGGGCCATGGCTGTATCCCAGGAGCACCCGTTTGATTTAGCGTTCACCTGCCTGTTTGGGGTGGCTGCGCTGGCTCTCGGGGCGTTCATGGTGGCTCATCACTGCGTTAACAGGCAGGATATGAAACGATATTGGTCACAGGCTTGCTGCTCAGGGAGACGAGCGTATTCCGCACAGGAGGATGTGCTTCTTCCTCAGCCAGGCGTGGCGATGACGTCCACCTCAGGATCCGCTGATAAGCCAGATGGAGAGTCGACGAGGTGTGGTCACAGCAGCGCAGACTCCTCCTACACCAATAAGAGCGCCCCGAGCATGCGTAACTCAGCTCATGGCAGCAAACTGACCAACCTGCATGCAGAGGCAGCTCAGTGTAAACCTGCTGTGGCACCAGTTGCAGCAAATGGTGCCGCCATTTTGGACAACAGTCTGACTGAGCATTCAATAGACAATGAAATAAAAATGCACGTGTCTCCTGTTGAGGTTCAGTTCCGCCCGATGAACAACATAAACAATCCAGCGCCCTCAAACGGACACGCGAGCAGGCATCACAAAAACAGAGCACGAGCGCACAGAGCGAGCCGCCTCACAGTGCTCAGAGAGTACGCCTACGACGTCCCGACGAGCGTGGAGGGCAGCGTGCAGAGCGCCCCACAAAGGCGGCACCACCATTACGACATCGCCGCAAGGAACAGCCGCAGAGCAGCCTACATGGCCTACAGGGAGCGGCATCAGAGCCAGATGCAGCAGGACAGCAGCGATAGCGCCAGCCTGCCGCGCCGCTCTCGGTACGCAGATAAAGGAGGAGGCGGTGGCTCCCTGGGGAACGGGTCAGCAGTAACCATAGAGACTGAGCGGGAGGTGACCCCAGCAGCGTCCAGCTCGAGCAAAGAGTCTGAGAAGCCGCCTGGAGGCACAGAACTAGAAAGTCAACCAAAGTCTTACGGGCTCAATCTGGTCTCTCAGAACAGTGGCACACTTAAAGGAAACGGACAGCCTGTGCCTTTAATCAGCACCGAGAATACAGCCAGTGTAAAGACCGGCCTGTGGAAACATGAAACTACTGTGTAGCTCCAGTTTCCTTCCCAAAGACTGCATCTGCCTTTAAACTGTGAAATATATTTTTGTTTTATTTTGGTTGTAAAGTTAAAATACAATCGTAAGGAAGTATTTCTGTTCCATCAGAGTTTGAACATGAGTTAATAACTGATTTTTTTTTCTGCATAAAATCAAACTTTGAATTAAAAAAAGATCAAATTTCAGCCACTAATTTTTTGATTGTTGAAATAAATTGATGCCTTGAAATACTTAGTTCTTAAAAATTAAACCTTAAATATTCAACATCTCAAAAACTTGAATGTACAAAAACTCAATTTAAGAAGAAAATATGGTATAAAAATGCAGTTTTTTTGAGGAATTTTGTCCCCAAAAATTCAACCTCGAAATATTCTGTGTCAAAGATTCAGTGTCATCCTGGCAACAAAATAAAATCAATCCCTGATCAATTCATATAAAGTGCACTATGATGACTGACATGGTCAGACAGGCTGCACATCACATCAAAAGCAAAAGCACAAAAATGTTTTATGCTGAATATTTTTCAAAATGTCGAACTTTTTTGAGGTCCGATTTTTAAAAACAATATTTTTCGGATATCTTTTTTTTTTCACATTGAATTCATTGCAACCTTAAAAAAAAAAAAGCAGAAAACAAATCAGCACTTGAAATTTGCTTGTTTTTTAAACTGCAAAGTCTGGTTTTGATGCTGAAAAAAATTAATGGTTAGAAATTCATATTCAAACTCCGATGGCGCCAAAATACTTCCTAACAATGGAAGCATACTGCCACTGAACTGTCTCTGTAGATAGGTTTTGTAAATGTGTCTATTTTTGTAACTTTTAATCCAAACTTTTAATTCCATTCAAGCGTTGTGCATGGTCTAAGCTGTGTCCTCACTCTGGGGAGTTTTTTCCATCTTCTAGTTTGTCCAAACAGTAATAAAAGAAAAGTTTACGACTTGAATGTTTTGATTCCTGTGATATCACCTGAAATATCCTCTCAGGTCCCTGCAGCCGGCGCAAAGGTGACTACGAGCTGCTTTGTTTCAAAGAATTACTCTCAGCAACAATAGATGACAAGCTGGTAATTGGGTTTTTTCGCTGACCTCCAGGTGGCCTCAGGTATCTCTCTGCAGCCGAGCAGCACTTTAATTGCACCTGGCCGTGGCTTTGGGCTCCATGGGTGTTTTCTCCTCGCCTGCTAGCAGATTTGATGGGTGCAGAGCACATTCTAGGTTCCCGTGCTGTGATTGACAGGCGACTCGCGGGGCAAAGTGAAGCTGCCATGAGAATAACGGATAATGAGAGCAGTGTAACTTCTTCCTCCTTCACTTTCTCCCGTTTTGCCGACAGCTGAACTGGAGTCCCTCTCACAGCTTGACATCTCTGTTGGGTAGTGAGCACAGAACAGACAAAGTTTGGTGTAAGTTTGGCTGCTGACAACTGTGAAAATGGAGTTTGACTTTTTGCGGCTTGAATTTATCTAGCTCGAGGATTGTGTCAACATTTATTTGTCCAAGTCTGACGGAGCATCACACCACTGCATCTGTAAAGCTTCAGGGTAACTGAAAACTGGTGGAACGAATGCAAAGATCCTCTAAGTTTAACAAGTAACACGACATTGTTGGTGGTTGTGTTGCTTAAACAAAATGTTTGAGGAGTAGAAACAGTGACCGCTAGAAGAAGGACTGTAGCTGTACATGGGATGCACACTTATACCTCTAAGGTCAACCAACGCTGAAAAAAACCCCACTTTTTTGTGACCTGTGACTTCTTGTTACCTTTTATCTCTGCAATCTGTTCGTTGGACGTCTTCAAAGTGTAAAATGTTATGCCTTCGTCAAACATCAGATCGCTATACTGCGTTATAAAGCTTAGATTCTTCAGTTGCTGAGTTTGTTTTATAGGTTTCTAGACCAACAAAACATAATTTGTGAAAGAATCACTCAGATATTGATCACAACACCTGGGATGTCTTAACTGTTTGGGGGTCATTACCTCACATTCGTAGCCTGTGCCCAAAATATTCACTCCAGCGTTCGAACATATCAAAAGTGTTGTTTCATAAAGTTAATCCAAGTGGTGAAATTTCTCCGGTATAGTCCATTGTATGCCTGCCTGTTGTGTCTGTTCTCATATATAACGGCAGCTTTGCAGTCTTTTAGCATTTCTTCCTCAATGTGAATCAGGCAAAGCTGGTATCTTTGTTTAACTACCTGCAAGACAGAAGTGACCCTAAGGTTTTATGTGGATTTTTCATCCCAAGACAGCATTTGATAGCCAACAAGTGCTTCCTGCTTGACTAGCCAATAGCGCATGGTGGTCTTGCTCTATTAGGCTCTTTTCGAGGGTCTTTTGTTGCTTTACAGTCTTGCCAATAGCTCTACGCTTAACTGATCCCCTTACCTTTCACAGGAACCTAGCTGTCATAATTTAGATCATTGACAAGACCTATTTGTTGCCGTACAGCTCAATTCATGTTCATGTGAGTAACAGAAGTGGTTTCATTACTTTATTAAAAGTTTTATTACTTTTATTCCTACTTAGCAAATGTTTGAGAGTGTGATCCACTCACTCATCAAAGGAGGCATGATGAGGTTTTTCTTTTGCATAGGCCCGAAGTAAAACAAAGCTCCTCACAGGAGCTGTAAATTAAATAAAACAGTCTTTATTGGTTTGGATCCAGAAGTAGCAGCTTTGTTAACTTTCGCACATAAATGTGTTTCTGATATGAAAAGATGACAGGTGTTGTGAAGTAATATTGAGGATTAATATGGTATAAATGTCACAATTAGCTCTGGTTTCCCCCCCATAAACTGATTTCAGAGTGGGATATCAAATTAGTGGAAGTAAATGAAAAAGAGGAATTTGGATTTAACCACTTTAAACACTTTAATTACAGAAACAGGCACAGCTGTAGAAACAAGTGTCTGCCAAAATACAGATGTTTGAAGATTTTGTACTGTTATAAAATTAATTCAAGTCAATGTAAAAGGCAGAAAGGACTGGGAAGTGCCTCAAAAACGTTACATGTGTAAACTAAATGTGCCATGAGTAAATGTATGAAGTGATCTCTCTCAGCTTTTATAGCCTTACTGAATGCTCAATAACTGAATTATATAAATTATTATTAGAAGCCCCTCCTCTC
This sequence comes from Thalassoma bifasciatum, assembly GCA_008086565.1. NCBI lineage: Eukaryota > Metazoa > Chordata > Actinopteri > Labriformes > Labridae > Thalassoma > Thalassoma bifasciatum. The sequence continues at coordinate 1,808,801 of RPOG01000006.1, forward strand.
CAAGTCTGAGTTTTCTTTTTTGAAACAAAGATGATAAATCATATGAATGATTAGATTATCTCAACCATCTGAAAGTGATTTCTTAATTATGTCCTTTCATAGCAAGCTTTAATTTTGAAGGTCATGCAGCAATTTTCAGAGATGCTCAGTAATGGTGTCCCACTGATCATCCCAGTCAGAGACCCAGCACTGCTCCACCAGCTCCACTATCTCATTAACAGCACATTAATAAAAGGCATATTTCACTGCGGCAGAGATGCATTGCTCGGCCATCTTGGATGTGACAAATTATAATAAGACTTTTGAATTATGTAGCGAGCAGTTACGCCTTGATTGGTGGCAGCCTCGCCGATTCCCTCCAGGCATGAAAGAGTGATCTTCAAGTAATTGCCAAGGTTCTTAGCAGAGCCATCTGTCAGAAAGTTCAACCGAGGTTGTCTGCAGGGTGGGAACTAAGGAGCTCAGGATGTTTGGGCTGCGTGGGAAAAAAAAGCTCATCAAGGCAAATAAACTGATTGAATCTGTGCTTGGAGATCAGAGGGACACCTTGAGCAGAAATCGATTATAAATTAAGATAAAATAACTTGAGCTCTTTAGATCTTTTTTTAGTCTCAATGAGGAGTCCTTCAAAGAGCTTTGAATAAGATTCTCCCACCTGTGATTTACTTTTTCTAAAAGCTAAAGCCTCATGTTAACAACCTTTTTTTGCTCATCAGCTATGATCTCATGTACCTTTGCACATTGGTCCAATTACATACAAGTAATAGAATTAGATAAAAGCTATTAGACCTTGAAAATAGACAAATGAATGCACCACATAAAAACTAATAAAAACTATAGGTCTCGCAACGGGAGTCGATGGTTTGACTCTTTTCATATCTTTCAAAAAAAGTTTCTGAAAATCACAAATGAGTTTTTTTAGGACAAGGACAATACATTATAATATGCATGTAAATATGCAAGATTACAGCCAACAGCTAATTTCCATCTTTAGTCCCTTTGGCAGGTTGATGTCAACAACGTTAAATAATAAAATCTATGGAAATAACAGTAATGACAAGTAGAACAGTTAGTCTTCATGGCCAGTAGGCAGTAGGAGCAATTACAAAGACAGAAAAGCAATTACAAAGAATGCAGTGGATATGATATTCTACTGTACATGGCTTTGTGAACTCCACAGCATAAACAAACTGACTGGCCGTCAGTGTACAAACCTGAAGAGTTCAACTGAGAGAAAAATGATGAGATATTTCAAACAACTACCTGCAGGAGTTAAGTTAGTTAAAAAATATAATTTGAATAAATGAAAATAAAATGCTAACGTAATTAAAGCATTTGAGTTGAAGTAGATAAATTATTTCAAAACAACTACCCGAAGAAGTTAAGATAAGTAACAAACCTTAATCAACCAAACTAAGACAAAGGTTGACGTCTTATTTAATCAAGGTATCTTCTGTTGAACCAAACTTATTTTTTGACCAAATGTAAAATTTTAAGGCAGCCCTTTACATTTTATTTTTACATTGAAACAACAAGTTACATGTAACAGTGTTGCTGTCATCCAGTTTTCTTCTCCTGAAGAGAGCATCTGGACTTCTAAACCTGAGTTGGTCCTCTCCAGATTGAGCCTTATGCAGCAACTCTGTGAACAAATCCTAACCAGGAGGCCCTTGGGTGACTAAAACCAGAAAAGTGATGAGATGATGAGGTGTTTACACTTTCCTGTCTGCCTGTAGTGCCGGAAGCGAGCATCTGCCTCTGTTGTGGAAACATGCCACAGGAATGAAGATTGATACTTCTTAGTGAGTGAAACCATCTGACTGTGCTGATTATAATTAGGTGGCCCTGGCCATTCGGGAAACCAGATTCTTTTTTTTCTCTTACTTGCAGTGTGCTAATCACCTAAAAACCTCCCAGGCCTGACGTACAGATGAAAACATTAATTAGGTTTGTCGTGATGGCCGTCACTGTCAAGCAGCTGTCTGCAGTGATAATTGGGGGGATCAGTGTGGTTTGGGAAGTTTGTGGTCTGTATTTAAATGCTTGCAAATGAGGCAAAGTGTCATCAGTATGCAAGCAGAGTTTTGGCTAAGGTCATGGCTTTTGCAAATGTTTGCACTTAAGCACTTTGACATTCAGTACCCACAGTTACATCACACTCTGCAACTTTCCGCAAGAAACAAACACACTGTTGTTTTTGCTGAAAGTAACCTTCAAACTTCTAGAAATAGTCAAAAATTATGAATATTTGTAAAGTTTCCTCTCTAAAATATTTGCTGCTGACTCAGCCTTTCATTGCTTCTTTCTGTTAAGTTGCATAATACTGAAGAATCGGCTCTACTTCCTAATTGGCTCTTCTTGCTGTTCTGTTTGATCACAAAACTTCACCCCCAACCTGCACAGGTCTCCATGCACTTTTCATACAATGCTAATATCTCTGTTGTATCTTCAAGCGAATCGAAGAGATTTGAATTCTAATATCCGGACAGTCCCCTCATTAAACACGGCACAGAGACCTTGTGCAAACCAAAATATATCATGATTAAACTTTGAGCAGCATCTGAAGGGAGGACAGAAATAGATGCTCATTGATCTCAAGGGTGGAGGCAGTATGAGGAGAGGAGGAATGTGCTGGTTTGATATCATTAGATCAGAATCTCATTTAAATGTGTGTGTGTATCAAAATAGCTTTCCAATGAGACCTCTCCAGTGAGATTTCGTTTTTTGTATCCAGACAACTTGGACTTTAATTACACATTAGAGTATTTTATCATTAAGAGCACGATCAAATCTTATCAAATCTTGATGTGTTTTTCTTCCTCTTTATATTGAAGAAATGAGGTTCAGTCACTGTAATGATAGTCCCATTCTTGCATACACACACACACACGGACACACTCTCACACTGCTACATAATGATGACATCAAGCCATCTGCAGAGCTCCCATCCCCATGTGTTGGTGGACCTGTACTCTCATTAATGCCCTCACATTGCCATCCATCTACCTGTGCCAGTGTATCTGTGCACAGTTTGGCTTCATCTCTCTGTCCAGGTGCGCCGTTATTTATAGCCAACTCAAAAACAGTATCAGTCATTGTTCACACTGACAGTTGCAGACAGTTCTCTCTCCCTCCCTCTCTCTCTTTTTCCCACACATATGTTGGGCTTGGAGGTTTTCTTCGTGGAATGCATTTGTTCTTTTGATATTTTTGGGTTTGGGATACAAGTGCAGAAACGTTTCCAAATAAACAATAGTAAAAATATCCTCTGTACTTTGTAAACCACAAATAAACATTTAATTTGCCACATGTTTCACGTTTTTCTTTTTTTCTGGTTTGAACATCTATAATCACTTCATATGGAGACGTTTAAGACTAACTTTTTTTGTATGTAAATGTTCCTGTTAGCTTTTTAGCTTTTTAGCTTATCATTGTGCAAATTTGGAAAAGACAGATACAGTTAGCTAGCTGCAAGAGGCTGAAACATGGGCCATAAAATCAAGTAGACTTGGATCAAATCTCATCAGTCTCAAGGAAACTCTTATTTACAGTCTAGCACAGTTGTATTTGAAGCTCATGCATTCAGCTGTGATGAATGAAAGGCCACAGCTAACCATTTAGACTTGCCTGGTACTCATTTATGACGTAATGAATTAGCTAGCCGGTTATTGATTACTACAACACAGGTAATTTGACTTCTTTTTTGCAAGGGTTAATATTTTGGGAAAGATGTGTATTCACTTCTTTGAACAGAATTATTTGTAGCACTAATATTGTATTTTGTAAAATGTGTGCATCAACTAGATGGATTTCCTAGCCTTAGCAAATCAAGATCACATGATTTGTAGTCAATGTTAATGGCTAATTGTTTGATTTTCCCTTTGATTTGAACTCGATAAACAAGATAATCAGACAATTTAGGATTTAATGGGAGCTTATTAGCAGATTTTTCTCCTAGTATTGAGTGTGAGTGAAATTCTAAATGGCCATTTACCGCATACAGAGATGTGTTAGGGCCAACATTGAACTGTGCACCAGAAAGTGAATTAATGCCTCACCTTTTAAAATGGCAAAAAGAAAACTGTCGCTAAAACACCCACATGCAATACAATAGGTGAGAACTGGACTTTGCATTGTTACATTAATGGAAACATCAGTCAAATAACTGTATGCATGTATGTTCCTTCTGTTTGTTTAAATGCCCTCTATATGCTACAGTACCACTGTGACTGTCTTTTACATTTGTGCCTGCACTTAATAATTTATTGTATTCTGTAAAGTGTGCTAATTTTATATAGTTTGTGTTTAAGGGATTATAGATGTCACTAATTTGCACTTCATTGCACCATTTATACACATTATTTCATTTTTTGCTATGCAATGTATAAATGCTCTGAATGTGGTTGTTATGTTTTTTCTTCTCTTTCTCCTTCTTCAAATGATGTTCAACAATTGGCTAATTGATGGAGAGTGGAACACAATTTAAACATTAAGCTGTAGCTTAATGTGAGCCGCTGATTTTCATTTTTTAAAGTGAGAAAGTATCAATGATTTGGGTTTTGTTTTGTTTTTGAAGAAAACACCCATTATGCTACTTGGTAATTAATTCAGGTTGTATAGACAACAGTTTTTATTGCAGTTTATTGCAAATAGCATCAAAGTGCTCATTTAAGCTATAATGGGCAAACTGAAAATTGACTTCGCTGTTACATAATTGAGCAAGTTCAGTGAGTTGATAGCTCTTTTGTGCAAGTGCTTGTATAATACTGCGTTTTGGCATTTTCTGTAAGCTTTCTGCAGAGAGAGGTTTAAAAGAGTCTTTACAGTGCTGGAAATAACCCCGAAGTCATTTTCAGATTTTATCACATTTTTGTCAATATACTAAACAACTCACAACAAACAGTGAATCAAAACCCATGGCTCAAACTCCTTGTGAAAATGCCTGACTTAATTCTGATAGGACAAAGAGTTGTCTCAGTTGTCAAGTCAAACACCAGGGCTTCAGTAGTTACTCACTTTCAGAGCATGTGTCAGTTAAAAACATAATTCCTACAATGTTATCACTTTAATTTTTGAGAGAAAATTAGTCTTATTTCAAGTCAAAAATATAACATTTGGCGAAATATTCCATACCATAATCCACATTAAGGTGACAGGTCAAGACTCACATTCAATTTAAAGATACAACAAGCAAATATAAGGTCTAAGAATAATAACATCTGCTCAAGAAGGGGGAAGAATATGCTTGGGTGTCAAATACGCCTGTTTGGATGTGTCTTTTGCTGCTTACAAGGCTTGTGTTGTGATCATGCATGATGCACTCTGACCAACATTGGTCTTGATTTATAGCAGTTTCTTAAAGTTTCTAGTTCTACTGTTTCTGTCATTTCTGAACTGTACAGCACCTATCTGGATCATAGAAGCACTGGATTTGACTTTCTCTGTATCAGCTGATTTATGCATATTCCAGAAATAAACGTCTAAAAATAGCCAATTCATGACAGCAAAGTTCAAAGTGGCTTCAAATGCACATCAGAACCATTTAAGGGTGAAGCTACTGTTTGTGGGAAGTGTCACTAAATTCTCATTACACCAGCGGAGATGAAGCCCTCCCCCTTATATGAGGAGTTTTTTCAAGCTGTCTTTTGTGTTTAACCGATGTGATTGTGTGTTTTACAGTAAGACAGGAAACTTTATCCGATGCAGGATTCTTCAGGGACGGTTAAGTAATCCTTCCCAAACTCTTCTCCTTCACTGATATGAAACAGATGTTGTTAAAAATGTTCTAATTTACAAAGAGCTGACAGTTGTCTGAGCCTGCTTAGCCAAAATCTGATTTACTCCCGCTTTATCTTTTCATTGTGGGCTTAGTTTGTTATCTGTATTGGGATTGTGCCATTGTGATGAAACAGTATTTGTGGAAAACCTCTGTTTGACTTCTTCCGTCCATAAGCTGGTGTATTGTTTGCACTGCAGTTTGTTTGTGTGCAACACAAAAAAGAGAGAAAGGAAGACATAGTGCTGTGTGTAATTGTCTGCAGACCATCATTTTAACAGGCAACATCCCTGAGAGTTTAGACTTACTGCAGACTTATGTAACTATCTAAACTGTTTGTGCTGAGTTGGGAAAGTAGAGTTTTATGATAAAATTGCTGTTAAACCCCCTTAGCCACACTTTGGGAACTACTACTTAAAAGTTAATCAAGCCTCTGGCATGCCAAACACAACAGAGTGTGAAAGAGACACCATGAAGTTAGTTAATTCCAGTAGATTACATCTGATGTATGTGCAGATCAGAGGCAAAAAGAATCACTTATGTACTGAGATTTGACCATCTGATAGGACATGGCAAGAATTATGTGAACACCAGGACATTATGGTCTTGGTGAGTAATGCCTTCAGGGATTTGTATGTATGACGCTACCAGATAAACTGCTGGGAATCAGGCCGGGCTCTTGCATGCAGTAAAGCCTCCAAGTAAACACAAATGTGTTGGATGAGGACATTGTTTTGTTGAGGAAAACTGAATTCTTCGATCCAAAAACACAAATAATTTCTTTGCTGACTAAAGAATATGTATTAGTAACACCTGATATTGAAAGTTGGAAGCTGAGAATAGCAGGAGAGGGAATGCTGTTAAACTGAATATCAGTTCAACTACTTAGTCAAAACTAAGTGTTGTGTGAGACTAAGATTCTGCTGATTTAAATGCAGGGTGAACTTAGTCTGTTAAGACATCTATGAATTCTTTAGAAGCATGCCATAGACCGGAAGTAGCTCAAATTTCATGAAGTACAGTGGGGTACAGGCTTAAGAGGGGCGTTTATTGAAATATATGTAGGTATGGGTGGGGCTGGAGGGCACTGTGGTTTTGCTGGTACTTAATCAAGATGTATTTTTGGGTGCCTTTTTCTCTGTTTTTTTTTTCTTTTTTTTCTAATTTTTGAATGTTTTCCTGAACAGCTACATGACATGTATGCCATGTTTTTGCATATACTGTCTACTAAGAAAAAAAAATCAAAATATTTTTGAAAATAAAATCAAAAACACATTTCCATAAAATGTTTGAAAAGAGAGGTTGCATTTCTGGCCATTCCATGGGCTTTAGCACTTTTATCAATTGATCAGACACATCATTTTTCAAAACCCTAATTTCACACTTCTGGTTGTCACATTCACTAGTCTCATTTCTATAGAAACCCATTTCTGCCATTTTATAATTATTGTTTTTTTCTTTTTTTTTTTTTTTAAAGGAAATTTGGATTTGATGAGATTTTTTGGGCTGATAGTAAGTCAAAATCTAGAGAAAAAAAAAAGTCAAAATTTGTGATGAAGAATCGAAATCTTGAGATCAGAAGTCTAAATTGTACGACTGAGTTTGTGATTATAAAATCACATTTTGAGATATTTCAAGTCAAAATTATGACAGGTGTTTTTTAAAGTTATTTGGGGTGGGGGCTTTAGTCTGGCAGGAGAGGGCAGTGGATGGAGCAGAAACATGGTGAGAGTGGGGGGTGACGTGTGGGAAACAGGCTGCCGGCAAGAGGGCAAACCTCATTGAGCATGACCTAAACTTGGGCCATCTGCACTCAAAAAAAGTCTGGAGATATAAAGGCAGAACTTTGAGATAAAGAGTCAAAATTATGAAGTGATTAAGTCAGAAATATGAGAAGAAGGTAAAATATAACGACATAAAAAGTTGAAAATTTGAGTTTTTATGCCAGTCATTTGACTTTGTGTCTTAGAATTCTGATTTCTTTAATGGGGAAAATGTCCCAACAAATCCAGTTTTTCATTTTTATATTTTTAATTGACGGAAATGGGCTTCTTTAAGTGCTCCTTTTGAGACATGGTGAAAGGAAAAAGAGGAGTGAAATTTTGTTTGCAACATCTTATTTTCATTCAAAATATTTCTTTGTCATATATTATCAAAATGATCTTGTCTGACTTCGACCAAAAATCATCCAATTTCCGTAACATCTCCTTTGGCCTTGAGTTAAAACAAACAGTAATATTTTTGAACACCGACGGAACACAATCACGACCATAGAGCATGCGCAGCCCCAGCCCCGGGAACCGCGCGAACTGTCAGCGTTCTCTCTCTCTCTCTCTCTCTCTCTCTCTCTCTCTCTCTCTCTCACTCACTCTGTCGGAGCTAAACTTGGGAGTGGAGTGTGAAGCAGCAACTAGTATCAGACGTTTACAACTCAGCGCCGACGAGCACCTGCAGCGGATACAAAGGCTCCTTCACCGAGAAAAAAAGTCAACACTAGGAGGAAACTATGGAAGCAAAAAGAGTGGAGACCATTTCTGCGCGCGTGGATGCTGCTGCTGCTGTTTCTTCACCAGGTAGGACGGAGCTTTGATTGTTTTGGCGCGTGCACTGATTGTTCAGTAAATTGGTCTTGAGTGTCAGGTGCACGGAGAAAAACGTGAGTCAAAACTCCTTGAAAAAATGCTACAGTTTCATGATACGGACTACAAAAAAAGAAATAAATAAAGAATAAATTCTGTTTAACTTTTAAGGGTTTACTTACCCCATTTCTGTTCAAAACATTTTCCACTTTTGACGAGTACAACGTTCGGTCATCTCACCCGCGTTAAGTCAACTGCATTGGGTTTGCAACGTAATTTCTGGTCAACATTTAATACAAATGCAGACGGTAATGGGATATTGTAACCTGCATACCGTCTGAAAATAATAATCTACTAGAGGTATTTAACCTGGATAGAACCTGCTGGTATTTGTATTTTTAAAGGAGTTCAGCTTGAGTGTTTCTCATGCCAAAACTTTGTTTGCATGCTTTAATTTGTGCATTTCTTTCGCTTGTTGACCTGTTGTGACTTTTGCCTTCTCTTGAAAGTGAAATATGGCTGTTTCATGGTTTTCATATTAGTGAACATACCTGTAATTTGACCTGGTAGCTTAAAGTTTTCAATATTGCTTTTTTTGTTGAACAATTTAACTTCCAGTGTAATGTATTTGAAGATTTTTTTTGGCAAGGTTTGGAGATTTGTATGGCACTGAAGGCAGCAGCCTAAGCCGTGTGTAGACTAAACTGTTCAATCCCACTGTGCCAACTGACTGACTACTCTGCATAAATAACAAGAAGAAACATTGTAATGGATTCAATTGCACAAATCCTCCCTTGGTTCCCTGCTTCCTCAGTACTTGGCCTGTATCCAGAACCACTCAGTTATAGTCCATAGGTTTCCCCTCTGGCTCTTCACTGCCTCTGTTCGAGCCAGGAGAGCTGTTAAGTACTCATCAACGCTGGTTCAGGTTAATGTTTGTTTGCACACTTAATAGACTTCTGATTACTTCTGCTGAGAACATGGGTCATTCCTTTAAGGTTTGAACAGATTTGAGCTGCAGAGGGGTAAATTTACATAGCTCATTTCAGCAAACCTTTTATTCAGTCAGTCCCATTTATAGCAATATCAAATGGATAACAGAGTAGTGTACAGTCACTAAAATAACCACTAAAAGTTGGAACAATGCATGCCAATTTATGAGGATATGCAGACTTGAAGATAAACCAGCCAAAAGCTGAATAATTCAGATCTTGGATACTGGCACAGAGAGTATGTTCAGTTTTTGACCAGATGAAGTCATCACTTCTGCTGCAGACATCTGTTCCAGTGTCTGTTATCTTTATTTCACAGTTAAGGACTCTGCAGCAGAGTGGTGTAGGTTATTTATTGCTGTCCACAGCCTAGAAGTAGCTTATTCTGATCGCAACTTCCCGCTGACTTGAATTAGCATTCATTCTGAAAGGTTTTGAGTTTAACTTGTTTGCCCTTTGCATTCAGTGACTTGAAGTCTTTCTCAGTGGCCCTACGCCATAGTCCTTGAAGGATCATCAGTTTCTCAAGAGGATTATGTTCTTCAGGTTTTCTCTCTGCCTCTTCATCCATTGTCTTTCCTCACTTCCTCAAGCTTTCATCACTTTTTCCCAGTGGATGACCACATCATTCCAGCTCTCCAGGGAAATCTTTAAATGTAGCCATCGCCCACAGAAAATGCTACAGCCACCCAGCCATGAGTTGATCCTCCCAGGAGCTGCTTCCTCGGTGCAGTGATTCTTTGCATCAGTGCCTTGGAGCTCTCTCGGATCACAATTGTAACTTCCGTCGGTGCCTGCCAAAGGCTCCCCCTAGACATTTCTCTCCTTTAGTGCCGTCTCTGAGTTTCAGACACGCGATACCAGAAATCCAGGCAGCCCGTAAGGTTCACTGTTCCGAATGAGCTGCTTTTTCAGCACCACGGCTAGCTCCTCCATGCTTACACGCTAACAGTTGAAGGAGATGTGTACATTGTGGGTCTTCTATGATGAATGTATTGTTTGTCTTTGTGTGAATTTCATTTATCATTAATAATTATACCTCAGATGGTCGATCCAAGGCCTGCTGAAGAGCTGAAAAACACTGAGTAACAGAACAAACAGTGAAAATGTTACCATGAGGCATTACTCAGGAGCTTGGTTCAATGCTTCATTTAATTTGATTTGTATTTAATAAATCAGGCGCGTGTATGGCTCACTACAGGCATAATAGTTACATCTAACTGAGGCAAACAGCAAATAACAACTAGGAGAATCAAGTATGCATTATCAGCCAGAACAATATGATCCCCAACATTGTAGCATGTCACCATCATCTCACGAACAGACTTCTTCTGACTCGATTAGATATGGACTCAAGTGGACTTCCCATAAGTCTGCTGTGTAGTTGGGCAGATCCTGTCAGTCCTGCTGAGGTGGGTTGATGGGGTCTTCCCAGATCAAACTTTGTTTTCCAGCACGTCTCATAAAGGTTGGGTGGAGAACTCAGGCACTACACAGGAGCGGAGTTTCCCTCATGCTGTTTGTTTGCGATTCAAGTTTATTTTAAAAACTTTATTGAGCAAATAATGTTGCAAAATTGTTTGGAGTTCACTCAAAGTACAACAGTGTTTCACAGGGGGCTTGAGACTTTATAGGAGCATCGATAAACTCAAATGCTTCTCATCCCCGTGTTTTTTTTTTTTTTGAAAATTGGACTGCGGTTTTTGAGCCCCATCCCTATTAGAAGATATGATGTTTCCCATATGAAGATGGCCCCAGAAGGTAGCAAAGAAAAAGCTCCAGGATGTATTAGTTTTCTGGAAAGCCATGTATTTTTTTTAAGCAAGAGAAAGATCAGTGCCCTACAGCTGTTAGATTCGTTTTTTTTTTTTTTTTTTGTGCTGCCGAGCTCTGACCACATGCAGTGTATTTGTTTTCCCAGCATCTGTCAGCCACGGGTACAGAGATCACAGTGAAGCAGAGGTATAGAGAGGAGAAACTGCTCCAAATCTGTCAAACACTGAAACAATGTGTCAGAGCTTTTCAGAGCACAGGATGAGTGATCTAAAAAGTTTTTTTTTTGTCTTTGTAGATGTGAAAAGATGTCCTGTTTCAACTGTTATTAGGCTACAGGGCACTGTTTGAAAGACAAAAGACTGCTTAAATCATTTCAGGACGAAATGGAAGCTTTGGGGAAAAACCAGTTGCCAAAACCAGTTATTGTTCAACTTGGTTTGTTGATGAACGTAAAAGTCTTTGTTTTGTTTCCTCTCTATAAATAGAAGGAAATTTGTTGGCCTCCAACAGTCTGACTTCAATTCGCCATGATGGCGTACCACAGCTGTTGAGTGAACTTTTCAGCACCATAATCACCCCCTCTGAGATGTCTTTGTCCATGGCAGATCAGTTTCATAACCACCTGTGTCCTTCTACCTGTCCATAAGAAGCCAAATTTAGGGTTTTCTAATGAACTTTTCTCCTGGGTGTCCTCCAGCAGAGTTTGTTTTCCTTGGATCAGCCTTTGTTTTCTGCTTCTCAGAGACTGGGTGGGGAGCATCTGCCCGCATGGACCATCTGCCTTGGGACTCTAGCCAGAGAAGAATCAGGAAAGGAGAAATGAAGTCAAAGCAATAGGATGAGGTGAGAGAGAAAGTGACAGAGATGAAGAGGAGGTGGAGTAGGTTACTGAGTGAGGTGATCCGCAGAGGAACTGGTAGAAAGAGGGTCAAGGCCAAAAACTTTGTTGTGAGCTGGAACTCGAGTGCTGTGTTTGATAAGTGAAAGCTAAAGGAAGTGGATCATCTTTCATGTCTGTACATCCACCCGCAGGCTTGTTTATGCCGCAGATCCACTCCATTTGACTTCCTCGGATAGAGTGCCAAACAGCAGATGCCAACTGAGTGGCGACATTTGGCCTCAGCTTGCGAACGTGTCTTTCTTTGTTCGTGCCAAGGTCATAATGAGGATGAAGCACATTCACTATAGGAGCCACAGGAAAACAAAGAGAAGGGAAACTTTGATCTCCCCACTATGTCTAGAAATTGATGCATTTCGACATATCATCTTCTTGGAACGGTTAATTGAGTGAAACTTGGCTGAAACTTTCTCAAATCTGTCAAACAGTGTCTGAGTTAAAGGATTATATAACACTGGGCTGCAGTTCTTTTTAACTTTGTGCTAACTACGCCTCATTAACTTGTGATTTATCATTTTATGATCCTCATTGGGAGTTTTGAGACTGGGAGAGTCTCTGTGAATTACAAGTGTGGTGTGAAAGATTTGGCTCTTGGTCCCAAGTCTCTTTTTATACATAGGTGTTTGCAACAGAATGACGGTGCACCTGTGGTGGTGATGCCAGATGGGCAAGGGCAATATGGAGGTGGGGGCGGTCATCTATTTAAAGTAGAAATTTATCGCCCTATACAGAACTGGGTTGTATTTGTTTACCAGTTTGTTTGTACTTTACTCTGCTCCTTATTTCAGTTTACAAACTACTTACATATGCTCACTTTGCTTTCCTGCAGTTATCTCCCCACACACCTGCACCTGTTTTCTTGTGCTGCTTCATTTGCATGCTGAGGAGTCTTGTTAATGACGCAGCATATTGATACGATCCAGTGCTGAACAACACCTGCAGCAACCAGATGTACAATAATATTAAGATAATAGTAAAGAAAAGGTTAATCTTCCATGATATTTCCCACTTGAGTCAACAAAAGAAAAAAAACAAAACAAACACCAAGCAGCTCCCTTTGATAACCTGCAAACCATGTGAGAAGACCCATCATCCATGTCCCTTTACACCTCTAGGTTTTGATGGTGATTTTACTTAAATAAAGACAGTAAATCACTAAGATTGCTGCAGTTGTTTGGCAAATAGAAGCAGCCTTAAATTCACTTCAGCAGCCTTTTCTTTGCGTAACCTTCACATTTCATTGGGGCTGCACAATGTATTATTTTAGTAACGTAGTTGTGATATGTGCATGCCCAGTATTCATACCCCAAGGTGTATAATACACAGCAATATATTTGAGCCTTTCAATTAAGTTTATGTAGCCTGTCTACGCCTAATCACAGCACAAACAGATCTAAATGAGCAGCATCCAATTATGTATTTTACCACATTACATAGAACAACTCGCACAGTTAGAGCACCTTTCAATGCTGTCATCTCACCTGCCATTATCAGGGTCGGGCAGAGTAACGTGCAGAATGAGTGGTCAAGTGGCTGAGAGAGAGGAGGCAGTGAATTTGAGTGGAGCACATCAGGAATTTGAACAACGCAATAGTTCGCTTATAGTTAAAATGACATGAGGTGCTTTATTAACACTTTCAAGGCAGCCTCCACATCTGTGTGATCAGCTTTATTTTCAGTCAGTATGGGGTCTGTTTTTTGATTTTTAATTGTTTTTAATTTTTTTTTTTAGCCAAAGTTTTGTCTGGCACCCTATTTTATGGTTTCTCCTTCCAACACCTCATGATTTCATTTGCTAAGAATGGTCTTAGATTATTGTCTGAGCAAACTGCTGCTTAATGTTTGCTTTGCTTCATGCCAAAATTGCCCTTTTTCTCTTACAGGCTGGACATTCTTCACTTGTGCTAGAAATGCCTCAAAACATTACTTTTCCATGATTCACATCTCTGGAAAAAATTATTCAAGCCTACAAAAATGCAAAACGCAGGAGGAGGACCAACTCTGTGTGACTTATGTTAAAAGGATAATTAAAGGGATACTATTTGGCAGTAACAGACATATGACCACTTGGGGCTCTTGGGCGGGGCTAGCACACTGAAGCAGCTTTTAAGATGCTACTTTTCTGTAGTTTTGATCAAACTTAAGTAACATTATGAATTGATTAATAGCAAGGCACTTACAAAAGAAGAACAAAAAAAATAGAAATAGATATATAGCTGTGTTTCTATTCCTATATTTTTATAATGAGCAGTAAGGCTTTTTTTGTGGTAGTCTCAACAGTTGTGCACTGAATATTAATTCTTAATTAGTCATTTCCCATATTCTATTTTTGTCTGTTGTGTTACTTTGAGAGAAGATATCCTGAGGCTTTAACTCCTCACAATCAGGAATTGTTAATTATTAATCAGAACAATTTATCAATGTGCATACTCAGTCATTCAGCTATAAACCCAAACAATGAAGTCATTTCGAGATCACTCCCAAATTTTCATCGTCACACAAAACACAATGAACTAAACAGAACCATGGTAGTGCCATTACATTGTCAGCCATATGTGTAGTAGTGAAAGTCTTTCCAGAGAGTCCTTGATGAAATGGTGTCAGAGCTGAACATCATACAGGCCATATGTGGAGGCAGGCTTGGCAGGAGCAGCCAACTGGAGGGTCCGTCTGTCTTTCTTCTCATCCCAATAGGGGGGGGCTCAGAACGCCTATTCTGGGCTTCGGTCTCTCCAGAAGTCCATTTCCTACAGGGCACAGCCAGGACTCAATATAGATCACATCATACTTCACATATCACTCAGTCCAATCAGAGATTATCATAAATAGAGGAGCCATGTGCTGTTTCGAGGTAAAATTGTAGTCCTGAAATAGGTCTGTAATGTTTACGTAAAAAAAAACTGACTGATGAAAGGCTTATCTATTTGGCTCAAGTAATTATCACCAAATTTTCAGATATCTCGGAGAGAATGTGTCTGCTGTTGTTATCTATGGCAGCTATGCAGTGTGCAATGCTGACATCAAGTGGTTGAAGTATGAAAGTGTCTCTGCACACAAGAAAAAGCTTCTCACACCCCTGGAAATGTAAAATATTCCTGCACTGGTCATACATTTATTTGAGTAAGTGCCCAAGTACCCACTTTTACCTCTAATAGTCACATATCCCATAATAGATGTCTTTTTGTGTATTTCCATTTCCACAGCAGTGGTGAAATGGTTGAGTGGGAGGTCAGGAGTTCAATCCCAGGTCCTGCTGTCCTCATGACACATGGTCTATTGGCTACACTGAAGCCCCAACAACTTTCCCTGATGGCTGTGCCAACAGTGTGAGAATACATGGGTGCTTCACATAGAAGCCTCTGCCATCACTGTGCGTATGTGATTTGTACACAGTGATACACAGACAGGTTGAATTTGACTGAGAGAGCTGCTTTCTTCTGTAACATTTTACTAGTGGGCTCTTGTATTTTACTCTACCAGTGGCCCCCAACCTTATTTTGGGATGTGACCTGATTTTTGCATCACAATTTCCCAGCAACCCCAAAGATATTTTCTGTTCAGAACTGCCAGTGGTGTGCACAGACATTTTGAAGTGCAGGGGCAAGAGAAAAAGAAGGCAAATACACCCTGTGTTTTGGCTCCCAAGAGGGAACTTTAGCAGGCATTTTGTTTCCCAGAAGGACAGTTTATCATGCTTTAACCAGCCAAAGGGGCAGATAGTAGTAGTTCACCAACCAGGAAGGCATTTCAGCAATTTTGACCTCCAAAAGGCTGTGTAGCACACATTTTGTCTTCAAAGAGGGCACTTAAGAGCACATTTTTCATCAGCTGCCCCCTGCCACTGGTTTCTAACGTGAGAGTTATCAATGGGAAGAAAGACAGATCTGTCATTATTTGAGCTCAAAAGTTTTAAATTTAATATTTTATTTTGTCATGTGACCATGAGACACCATTGTAGTGTTTGGGTTCCTCTTGGGGCTGTCATTACGAGGTCAGACGGGTGAAGAAATCTTTCTGACTGTGAGTTTGTGTTTACACAGATTGAAGTAAAGGAACTGAAGAAGCAGTAACTGTACAGTCACGTGATCTTGGCCATCAATCAAGATGCACCACCTCGGATAGTTTTATATACTACCTTTAATTTGAACTAGATTTATATTTAAGAATAATGCTTATTACAGTCATTTCCTCTATCAGTTAGCTACTAGGCATATCTGGCAACCCCAAGGTTGAAAAACACTCCAAAACTGTATTCTTTGTATTCAAGATGACTGCGCATTAGTCGTCTGGCAGATAGTTAGAGTTACATGTCAGCGAGTCAACTTTTTAAATCACTTCTCTCTGAAAACACTTAGTATAACAAGCAGGTAACTCTCCTGATCCCTGTGCTGCATTCATTATGAGGTGACAGAATAACTGGCCCTCTTTTGATGAGCTGAAAATGAGTGTATCCCCCTGAGAAAATGAAAGTGACCTTACAACATAAACCTGCAGATAGGCTGTATTCTTTTCTATGCTTCACTGCCACAGTGACATGCATCCTTACACAGAAGGTGCCCTGAATCCCACTTGGTGCTTGTATAGTCACCGGCGCAGTGTCTCTGAACAAGCTGACCGATAAAGAGCCACCGTTATCTTCAGATAGCAGGCGCTGCGGCTGAATAATTTATGGAGGGATTCCAACACATTGACTCTGAAACAACATACAACTACACCGAGGGCAGAGGAGTGGTAAAAGGCCCGACGTGTCTCAGGAGATGTGTGTCTGTTTCTCAGACCCTGTTTTTTTTGGAAGTGGCATACTTAGGGATGTCTTCTAGTATCTGTGCAGTTCTCTTTTTGCATTTTGTGTTGAATTCCTCTTAATATTTTTTTTTTGTATTATTTTTGTCAACTTGAAATACTGGTTTGTCACAGTCCGTTAAGCAAGTGGAAAAGGAATTAACTGTGACAGAAACAAGGTAAATGCAACTTAAGCATTGCCCGAGCTATTCATTATCATTACACTGAGTTGCCTACTCCCTAGAGCTTTGTCAATTACCCATTGAAAAAGTGCTGAACCTTTACTCATGAAACAATTAATAGCAGCATAATTAAAAACATTATAATGGGCAATCGTTATGATTGACACAAAGTTGTATCAGCAGGATTGTTAGGTAGGTGTTCTTGCCTGCTTTTCATTATGTTGGGTGAAACATTCAATTAGCCTTTGCAACTTAAGCTGTTGACACAGAACAAGGTGCATTCTGGGACTTGAGCTACAGGAGGACATACAAAAATTAAAACTATATTATGTTTATTGTGTAAAGTTGGTTTCATTTCATAAATTAATTTGGCAAATCATGGCTGTGAGGGTTTAACTAAATTCTTTGAGTTTGCTTCAGCAAAGAACGGGATCTTCAACTCAAATGTTCAGGAGTCTCCATCTGCATTTTCAATTTCCCATGTGCGACCATCTCTCCTGTTCTGTCCAGATTTCATCGTTACAAAGGAGAGTATTTTTGTTTAACTGTTGTTGTAAGACTTTGTTTTACAGTTGCTTGACTGATGATGACTAATATTAATAATTAGGTTGTGGTTTACAAATTGGTGGGAAGATGTAGCTCAGTGGTACAGTTATATTCTACCAAACTGAAGGTGAGAGGTGGGAAAATCTAATCCTGCTAGTGCTTTTGATTTCATAACTCTTAGTATGTAGAACTCAAAACTTGAAGTATGGATTAAATAGGAATAGTTAATTGTCTCAACAAAAATGTATTGGTTGGTTTAAGTGCAAGATTATTAGTTGGCCTCAAAACTAAAACTCTAATGCAGACAGTTGCCTTGAAATTTTGAGTTGTCACAACTTTTTCATTTTTACAGTACCTCCTAAAAAGTGGCAAGTGCACATATGGGCTGCCTCAAGACCTGTGTTGTACAAACTTTCGGGCCACATTTGCTTTAGTGAAAAAGACCAAGGCCAGCAGCTCTTACTTACATATTAACTATCCATGAAAATAATAAATAAATGCTTTACTTATTAATAATTTTTTGAGTAATTTCTCAAAAAAAAAAAAAAGAAAAGACAAAAGGAATCAGTCAGTAATTATCGTCAAAGATACTTTTTTCCAACATTACAGACTTGTGACACAAAACCTCACCTGTCCCTTACTTGTCTCTTGATTATGTATCAATCGATATGGAATCTTTTTTAGGCCGATGCTGGTACCAATGTTTTTTCATCCCCCAGAGCCACAGACCGATTTTCTTGGGGCGATAATTGGGGCTGATACTGCTGCCCCTGGATGCCTGTCATTAAATCATGACAGGGAAAAATATATTGTTGAACACACCTGCACTTTGGCAGGTACAAATGAAAAGTGCAAAAATTAAATGGGCGTCCAATGATACGGTCTTTCTTTGCTCTTGATACCAGATGATGAGTGGTAATTTTTCTGCTTTTAATTGCAAATAAAGTTTGTAGCCCCAAATTTACTTGTGCCATTTTCACACAACAATTTTTGCCTTTTCTGCACCAGTTCATAATTTAGTCTAGTCTTGTGTCTCATGTAATTTTTGTGCTCTTAACTTTCATGAAGCATATTTTCGCAAAATGAGAAATATATGCATAAACATATCAGCTGTATACAAGTAGCTTATGTGTAACTAGAAATACTTTGATTTTGTTTGCACACTCAAAAGAAAATGCAATTTTCACATAATGCAGAACATAATTTCAGTGCCATAATCCAATCCAATCTAATCCACTTTATTTGCATAGCACATTTAAACAACAAAAATGTCTCCAAAGTGTCGTACATAAAATCCTAAAAACAATGTTAGATGAGAGCTGAGGGTCACATGATAATGGATCCCAGGACACAGAGTTTTATAGAGTAATGATCGCAACAACAACCTTTCTTATGTAAATCTGACACTGACCTTGTCCAGCTCGTAGCCATCATGAGATAACTGATCAGATTACTCAGTCACGGCTCCAAAGGTTATTATATCGATTTCAGGTCAGCGTAAGTGAATCAGTGTACAACCACTGTCTCTGCAGTATGGGGCGCTCATGTTTCCATCAGAGGATGAAAAATAGATCAAGAAGGATGTAGTTCTACAAAGTGTGATTCCTCCAAGATCAGCCTACATTTCCCATCTTTAAATACTGCATTGCAGTTTGGTTAACCCCCAGGGCTGTTTCTCTGTGTGCATCCTGCTAATTTTATCCACCACCTTGGAGGACAAGGTCACTGTGGGTGTGTGAAATGTTCGGCGGGGAAAGTGTGTGTGTGTTGGATGAAGCCTTGATGCACATTGCCTTCTCTGTCTGGCACTGCTGTGTCTACCAGCTGACCCGCTAACACTGAACCACAGGGTTCCTGACCACTGAGACATGAGATCTGGAGAGGGAAGATGGCATTCTAGCTTATTTCAAGCTGTTGCAACACAGAATAATGAGCACTGTGATTTATGGCTGTACCTGGTGACAACATCTTTATAAGGATTCTGCAAAGGATGGGCTGCTTTTACTGTGTGTGTATGTGGGTGTGAAAGTGTGTGTGTATAAAAGTTTGCTGGAGGTGTGCTTGGATGAGGCAATATCTGTAAAAAGTTTGGAAATCCTGGAAAGCATGTTTTTTGTTCTTTCTTTGGAATACTTAATAAATGCAAACCTATCAACAGAATGGTATTCAGTACTTGATGAATGAGCAGAAAATATACACTTTTAAGGTATTGAAAAAAAAAAGATTATTTGTATGTTTCCATCTTCATCTCATGAAACTCTCATCACTTATTTCTCTCGTTTTATCTATTTTATGTTATTCCATTTTACCTTCTATCAATAAATTCATACTCAAAGCTCTTCCCTTTTTTGTTCTTCCCTTTTCGAAACGAAAACAAAGAAAATACGTTCTTTTTCAATGTCACATTTGTTAACAGATAAAGCAAAGTTCAACTGTGGAGCCTCTGGATGATTTTGATTCTATTGGTCGATTTGTCTGATCATTGTGACACTGAAGTTGCCGGCTTGATAGTAGTTGCACACGCGATATTTTGTTTTTTGATTCATAATTGAATGTCAATTGAGCCAATGTTGCACAGATTTATGTTGCTCATACTTCATTCTGGCTGGTAGCTTTTTCTTTTCAAGGTGTTATGGAAATGCACAGCTTGGTTAGAGTGAGCGCTTTGTCCTCCAAGTATGTCTTCCATCATTGAAATCTGAGACAGCAAAGTTGTTAGTCTTCCTGAAACTTTATAAAAATCCTTGAAAAGACCATAAATCACATTCAACCTGAAAGAAAAAGAGAAAGTGTGAGTATGCGTAAGATTCTGCAAAGCACAGACATGGTTTACTGGTGAGAATCAAGACGACAGAAAAAAAATCCAGCAACACTGAAGTTCAATAGGAACAGATATAAACAGCATACAGAAAACTAAAAGTTTCATAGCTTAAAGCAGGAATCCAGTAAAAAAACAAAACACGCAGAATCTTAATTATCTAATTCTCATTCTTCTTTTAAAGGGCAGAATGTAAACGCTTGGCTTGTGGTGAAATATAAATGACATGTTAATGCTTTCATTTATTCAAGAAAAGGTGGCTTTGTGTTAGTGTCTGGCCTCAGGCCGTAATTGCATCTTTGTTTACACGTGTATGATGAATAATGCGCCACTTTGTTAGCAAGCTTGCACGCCAGATGTATCATTACCTGAGGACAGTTTGAAAGAAAATATAGTTGGTGTTGATCCTCCTCCTTTTCTGCTGCTGCTGCTGCAGTTTAAAGCGGTAACTTTACCTCTTTAAATGCGCTTTCTTACAGTTTCTTAATCTATAATAAGCTAACAAAACTTAGCAACCCCTGCTTGTCCTTTCAAGTAGGACCTATTTTTGTACTTTTAAATGGGGTGATATGATGAAATCTACTTGGATAAGTTGCCTGCTGTGTGTTTCTGACAGAAAGTTGAGCGAGTGTCACAAATGAGGTGTTGTTTCACTAACAGTCTGGCTAGCTGAGACTACTAAGTGGCACCTACTCGTCACTGCCACTTCATGCACACCGTACAGTTTTCCTTAACAGCATACATTGCTTAAAACAGCAGTTAACTGTTTAGCCTACCAACCATTAAAGTTTGAGTGTCCAGCAGAACAGGCCAACTGCATCTGCACTTTAAAGGACAAATTAAAAATATCTGTCTTATAATGCACCGAGGGAGCAGTGAAGTAGTAAAAGTTGTTTATAACTTTGTTTTATGCAATATTGCATTGAAAACCTCTTCATCCACATCTCTGTACATATTAACAATGCATGAAAACAATGCTTAAAATCAAACATAAGCTCTTTTTTTCTAGTTTTTACTGCCTCTGCAGACAGTCTATTGTAGTTGAGAGTCCCCTGCTCGTCTTTCTGTCTGCAGTATTTTACTGTGGGAGTGTTTTGTCTTTGGATGAATGCAGTCATTTGGCACCATCAGTCTGAAAACTCTACTATCAAATATATACGCTGTGCATACTCATTATACGTCTCTAAATCTAATACCAGGGTCTGGCTGTTGAAATTGATTTAAGAACACATTACGGCTTAATGCCTCTTACATAATCAATAAGTCACTGTAACAACAGTTTAAAAAGGTAACAGACACCACAACTGGGTAATATAACCGAAACCACAAAGCACCTACAAGTCTGCATTCAGCAGCTCATGTGTTCAGGTTGTATTTCAACTTTTGTTCATGGCTGGAGTGAGAAGGACAGGAAATCAAACATTAGACGTGATTGGATGTGAAAACTCTTCTACAAACTCCCAACGGCTTTCAGCTTTCTATTCTTTTGACTCACTTATGTGCTGTGTTGCAACATACTCAAATAGTAAAAGAAGTCAAGAATCATTAGCCATGATGCTTTTGAAACAAGCTCTGTGTAGGGCTGGGCAATTAACGGCACATTACATTAAGTTGTAATATGGCCTCCTGCAATATTCTAATCACAGACAGTGCAATGTTTCTTTAACCTCAAATGTGTCAGAAAACCAGAAACTTTTTTGCTGATATTCTTTTACTGTCAACTCTCCTCAACTAAAAAGCCAAAAGGTTGAAAAAAGCTTTTGCAAAAGAAACAATTCAAGTGGTAAAAAGTGGTGAAAACAGCAAGAAGTATCAATAAACTAGGTTTAGGGAGGCAAATATGTCCAAAAAGCAAGAAAAATTGGTA
Organism: Thalassoma bifasciatum; assembly: GCA_008086565.1. Classification (NCBI taxonomy): domain Eukaryota; kingdom Metazoa; phylum Chordata; class Actinopteri; order Labriformes; family Labridae; genus Thalassoma; species Thalassoma bifasciatum. The sequence continues at coordinate 1,831,017 of RPOG01000006.1, forward strand.
AAAAACATTTGAAGAAAACTTGGAAAATAGTAGCAAAAATTGGTCCAAAAGTTGCAAAAAAGAGTAAAAAGGACTGAAATGTGCAAAAACAGTCACATGTAGATAAATTGGTATAGAGTGCATTGAAACAAACATACGTTTTAGAGTCAAAAAGTCTTCTTTTCATGCATGTCAAGAGGATCATCCCCTCCAATATTGCTAGTGATATCAAATGTGCCATATGGATCAAATTAGCTCTTCTAAAGCTCTTTAAATATTGTGTTAGTTTAACAATACATAAGAGGAGGAACCTAAAAATGATTTCAAAATAAATTGCAATTGCAACATAGGGGTAAAATAATCGCATTTAGCTTAGTTTTGCACATCTTTCAGCTTTAGCTCTGTCTAAAAACGAGTCTTGTAAATAAGTTAGCAGATACTCACTTTTTAGCAGATACTTGCCAACTTTGTCTTTTACCTGTTGGGCAATAACCCTGTGATTTTTATCATGCATCTTGTTCAAAAATTCATTAAAGTCATCCTAACGAACAACAAACTATTTTTAGACATTTTTAGAGGCTCTGCTGAGACCTGACTTCAAAGTCAACTGATCCTGCCTGAAGTTTACCTGAACAAGACCAAGGTGGTGTGAATATCAATGAACAGCGACAGCTTCATCCTCAATATGAATTATTCAGCTTACTGAGGACAAAGCTTTCAAACCCTCTCCCCCAGGATAAGCATGTACGTGGAGCTGAGCTCACCTAACAAGTGTTACCAAAGGATCCATATTACTGTACCAACACCAGCACCAATCTGTTGGCTGCTTACAGACAGGCGTGTCTCTCGTCCTGCTGGGAGAGGATGGCTCTATTCCCGGCTCAATGTCCACGGCCCCCCTTTGTCTTCTCAGGTACAGAATGTGGTTCACTCATCTCATGGGGAGCAATTAGATTTAGCTCTGCTGCCTCTCCTAAAGCGCGACCATCTATCACTGACTGTATGCGAGTTAACGCTGTGTGCATTTAAATGGAAGCGAACGACCAGGGACAATAATTTGCATACGATGTTTGTGAATCACACTCACTTAATTTTGTAGTATGATTGGACAGATCGCTCGAGGCAGTCTTCTTGTCTGCAGTAATGACTGTGCTGTGAAATGCATCATGTTCAACCTGAACACTCCCTCCAGTGAGACTGATTTACCACATTGTTCTTTAACTCTAACAAGATATCCTTTCACTTAATCCAGCTCCTGTCTGCTTAATTTCAGTTCATTTGAACAGTTCAACAGAGATCGAAAAGCAGGGTCAGGTGCAGGACAAGGCTCCTGGAGTTTTTTGGATGTTTCCTTTCTAAATCCCAGCCAAGTGTCGGCATGATGACTCATGTTTGAACCTGTTTTTAATCTCTCTTTACCACAGTTGTCCTGGAACTTACACCGGCTGTCAGGTTCATTTCATTTGAAACATCAACTTATTTTCCCTCCCTTTGTTTTGTTATTGTATAGAGGAGATGTTGTATTTGCTTTTTAAATTAAAAAAAGTGTTTGCATCAGTATGTTTTTGGTTCCAAATTACGAAAACAAAAGCTTGGCAGTGCTGAGACTTTGACTTCAAAGTATGTACGACATATGCAGGTTATTTTTGGTTATCCAGCACACTAGGCCACAAAAAAAAGAGCACTGCGCGGTTACACAAAGCTGGTTATCAACTAAGTCAACAAACACAGAGTTTGTGTTAGCATGACTGAATAGCAGCCTGTACTAACACACCTGGCCAGTCCAAAAACAACCCTCACTTGTCTGCTTTCAGCCCCTCATCAAATTTCACAGCTCTTAAGGGGATGAGAAAGAATAAAAAAGTTTAAAAGTGAGGTGAATGTGGAAAAAAAAAGGCTTACAGAATCACATTCAAAACATCACTGATGATGCACATGATAACGATTAGACACTGATGAGATGGATTATTTCTGTGCAGATATGAAGAACATATATACACATATATACTAGCTGCATCAGATTGTCAACGTAAATATTATTATTTTATGTTAGTATTCTAAAAATAAATATGTGTAGTTTTTACAAACTTGATGTTTGGAGAGCCTCAGGTTTGGAGAAGAAAAGTGTGAAGTCTGAGTTCTGAGTAAATCATGTGTCTGACTTTGTTGTTGATTTCATTGCAATCATGTTTAGAGTAGAGTCAGAGATTTGTTTTATTTCTAAATGCTGATTTGTGTCAAAATGCAAATATTGACGCTGATAATCAGCCCAGGACAATAAACTTTCTATCTGTAGTTTAGAAATCACAAATCAGACGGGTAAGCAGGAACAACTTTGCTAAATTGGGGCAACTCAGGATACTCTTGAAAATACGAGGTCAGTTTGTGAAATACTTTGTCTCCATGGATCATTAAACCCTTAATTCTGAAATAGTGTCAGTTGCGACTTAATTTCTTATATGCATCTTTGTTGAGTGACAACTTTTCAGGTGACTTGAAAGTTTTGTTGTCAAAGCTTGAAAACTTTTCAGTACTGTGTCAAAATGTAAAACACAAATCAAATCAATTATCTGCTTTTTTTGAAACATAAAATTGTATAAATAATCACAATGATAAATAAGACTACAGTATCGTGTTCATAAGCAAATAATTTATAAAACTGCTAGATATGTCCATCTTAGGTCATTTTAACCCCTGTAACCTCCCTTTAACTCAAACATGTGTAGCAGTGATGGATTCTTGTCTTTTGTCTGTTTTAACCTGAGATGCTTCAGCTGCAGTTCTCATGATATACTATGAAATGATATGAAACCACCATGAAAATCTCTGAGTCATCTTTGAAGTGACTTTGCTCATAGTAAATCCTCAGCAGAACAGGCTCCTTTATCACAGTGACTTTTCTTTGCAGTAAGTAGAAACATTTGAGTTTATACCTGATGAAGAAGTGAAGTTATTCGCCTAATTGTGATGTTGGTGTCTTGTAGTGAGACGGGCTGAGGCGTGCGTATGTGTGAAAAGCTTTTGTGCTTCTCATGAAACTCAAGGAGGGCGATCAAAAGGATCCACTGTGAATGTAGAACCACCACCAACTCTCTCCTCTTCCTCTGATTCTTTGAAACACTCGTATGGTCCTCCAACTTCAGGCAAAAGCCAGCCTGTCTCTCTCTCTCTCCCGTTTGCTCGCTTCCTCTGCTTCACAGAACAGTCCTCCTCACACCCCTATTCTCCTCCTCCTCCTCCTCCTCGTCATCCCACCCCCTTTCACACTCTGTTGATCTGCTCAGCAAAGGGAAAGTGGCTGTGTGAAACCTGAGGATCACTTGCGGACTGAGGACGCAGAGAGAGCGTGTACGCCGTGTTTTAGCCTTCAAGGTAAGAAAGGATGAAGGATAGCAGTTTGTCCTTTTTTTTGGACCTCAATTTCTGTGCATTAAAAAGTGTAAATTAAATGATTCTTCGAGGAAAAACTCGAGCTGTCCCAGAGGATATTGGAGTGACTTGTGATCTCTTGATATCTTAAACTTCTGCCTTTGTAACAGGAGCTCAGAGGGGATTGTAATTCTAGCACTGAATGGAGTACAGTACAGTAGGGAGATGTTTTATTTAGTGTCATGGTATCTTGTTTGTTTTGTACTATGACGATTATTGGGTGACAGTCGGCATGTTCCCTGGCATAATTTAAAAATCAATTAGCATATGGCAGTCTATGGGATCATGCTATTTTAAGTGAATCTGCCGTGTGTATCGACTTTTTCCATCATAATTCCAGGAATTTCTTCAAGAATAACTTACCTCCTCTTTACAATGGTTCAGGACACATAAGACGAGCATTTTCCGGCTCCAAAAGGGCACGCTGAAAGGTCTTGCATCTCATTATGGCTGTGCATAACTTGGGGCACAAAAACAGCAAAAATTAGCATATATTCTCAGGTGAATTGCCTGAACTTGGGACCGTTTGTTTTGCATGCTATAATAGCTGTAGCTATTTGTGTTTCTGTGTTTACCAGAGGCTGTTAAGGGGTCATCATTTGAATCATGGGGCTAATAATACTCACAGCTGTGCTCCAGTATCGTGTTATCAACAGCAAACTTGAATACAGATTATGAGGATTGTGCATGGTGTGGATTTGCATTCTCAAAGTTCTTGAAAATAATGCAAGCCTACGTTTCAAATTAGAAAACTTCCAGTCATGTGCTCACCAAACAAGAGGGCCCAGTGGAGGGAGGACCTGCAGCATTTTCGTAAAGAGCACGGCTTCTCCAAGAAAGTGCTGCTAAACTGCTGCCTGGTGCGACGCATCATCACCTGGGCCTCCCCAAACCCCAAAGGTCAGAGTCAGTCTAGATATTCATTCATTGTCTATCCTGAGACTGATCGAGGGACACGACTATGAAAACTTTCCCTGGCTTCTGGTTATCTGTTTTCTTTCCTTTGCATTCAGATCTGTCTCTTTAAATTTTGGAGAGTTTTGGAGAAATACTTATTTCAGTATCGTTTATACAATAAAGTTTTCCTCCGAGCTCCAGAGAGCAGAGGTGATTATAACACTGACACCAGCAGAATTTTTGAAAAGGCAAACTTCTGAATTGTTATAGAACTTTTTTTCTAACATCAGTGTTGATTTATTTGTTGCCTGCTGACTTTGGCAGTGTTATACCCAAGGTGAATGCTGAGGGGAAACAAAATGAATGTGGGGTTAAAATGAGTTTAGGACACAGTGAAAAGATTAAATCGCACAGTTTGATATAAAAGCAAAAAGGACGGGAAATCGTTGCCCAGAAAGTCGAATGGCAAACAAAAAGTCACTCCAGCAAAGTAAAGAGGAAGTGTTTATTACTTCAAACTTAGGGAATGTCATCTCCAGATCCAAGTTCGCAGTCTGCACTTTAAGAAGCCAAAGTGAATTACACGTTAGAGATCCAATTGAGGAGTAACATAAACCCTCAGCAAATGTACAGTTAAGCTTTGATGAGACTGTACATTGGACTGCAGAATATCCTCAGATGAAGAAACCATTTGGTTCCCTTTGAACACATGAACGCTGTATTGATCAGCACCCTGTCACTGTACAGGAACACTAAAATTAATGATTTTTCTGTAATGAGAAATTATCCCAATGCTCTGCACCACAAGTCACAGCCGACAGCTCGAGTAAATGAATTCACTTTGAACCTTGATCAGTATTGATTACTTCTCCAGTTATAAATTCACAGTAGTTTTAAAGCCGTATAAAACAGGATTTATTGCTGCTTTCTGTACTCTGAAGCAGGAAATGGATATCAGGTAGTAAAATAGTGAGGGAAGTACATGGTGATTTCATGGGTTGCTACCATGAGGTGTATTTCAAATTACATTTTATTTCACCTTTACAAAAAAGAACAGAAAAATTGAACATATTTTAATCAAGCTCTTGTAATCAGCTTTCTTCAAGTGTTGAAATTGTGTAATAACAATCACATTTTAGCATATCTCAAGAGTATGACTTATCTCTGTCCTTTTCCGTTTGTCTTGTACTTTATTAGCTACACTTCTTCAGCCTCAGCACAGTGGCATTTAGAGCATCACCATGAAACCTGCAGTTTTGTTTCTAATTGGCAGGTGCTGTTCCACATTGATGTGCCTTGTCAGATAAATTGGTTCTGTTTGGATGATTTAAGATGCCATTAAACAGTCATGAACGTCACTGTAGGGACTGACTGAGCTACATCTGCAGCAAACATTTTTCTGCAGGGGGAAAAAAATAACACACAGGAGCCTGAAACAGCTGTTGTTGTCATGAATAAGAGACGATGGATTATGCGTAATCGTCTCTTGGAGGAAAACTTTTCTTATATCAAGTTGATTACACAGGTAAGACTCAGGCAGGTGCACCCCTTAGGTAATACAGTGAGTTTTCTTTCCTCCTGCACCTGTTTGTACATGTGGACACACGTGCACAACCACTTACACCTCTAGAGTTACACACACATGTAACCACCTCAGTGGGACCCACGCCTGGACTCAGGTGTTTCTGTCAGGCATATTTGAATTAGACAGAGCATGTGCTCTGGCTGTCATTCCTTTCTGTGCTGTTGTGTTATTTGAAACATGATGCCTCTTTCCTAAGGCAGGCTGCATTTCCATACCACTCTAAGTTAAAGCCTGAGCCAAAACAAAAACAAAGGTATACACTGCAATAGGAAAGAAAATTTTAATTTTACATTACCTCTGCGGCTATAAACTCTGAAACCTTTATTTATGCATGAAATAGAAATTTTAAATGCCACAGTACAGCACTTAAAGTTTTTCCTCCATATTAATGTACTGTAAATATATTAAGAAATTCATATATTAAACACAGTCTCTGAGCTTGCTCCTCTGTGTTCTCGCCACTAGGTGGCATCTTAAACCAACAGCATTATCCCCGTTGTCTCCCAGAATAACCTCCCAGCATGTCTATGATGACTCTTTAGCCTGCCAGGTGGCGGTAGAGCCCTCCGGATGTTGGAGCAGTCTCCAGAAAATGAACATGTTCTCGAAAGCAGGTGTTTCTTGAAATACACAAGCCTGCGTGTTGTGTCCGCAGGTCGGATGTCTGCTCTGAGAGAGCGTTTCACCAAACCCCTGCTGTCCCTATGACTCACTCAGACAGCTAAGAGTTATATCCACTGAGAGGACTAAGCAAATGCAGTATGATGTTTTACATTTTTTTTTACCCTGTTTAAGGTTTAAATTTATCCCCAAACATTTCATGTTATACTGGAAATTTGATGAACAGATTTCTTTGCATAGTTTTGACTCATTAAGGATATCTATTTTATTCTTCGCTCTTTCTTTGCAACATGCATGAATACAAGGGTGAACCTCTTAAGACCTGGCATACACATTTGTGGACATTACATTTCTGCCTCTCAGACCCATGAAACTTCAATTTTTAAAACTTTAATCTACATTCATTTCAGTGAAAAAGAAGTTTATTCATTAACAATAACACTCATAACTAAAAACTAGTATCTATCTAATAACACTAAAAACACAACTTCCTGTACAGAGACCAAGTTTAGTCTTCATGCTTCTTTACTGATCCCAAATGGCAAGTAGAAATAAAAAATGCACACCAGACAAAATCTTGGGTCGAAAGAGGTTAAATTAGTAGGTATTTTTTCAACCAAGTTAAACTTTAATTGTGCTTTTGAGATCAGTTACATTATAATACAAGCCTGGATGTCTGTTTATAGAAGCCATGTGGTAGATATATTTCTGTATTTCCACTTCATGACCAGCAGAGGGCAGCATGCTACAAAATAGATCAGTGGCTTTCATGATATGGAGTTTGCAGCATTCAGATCAGCGTAACAGTGTTAGTTTTGATATTGTCCTGCCTGACCGAAGTGAAAGGTACGCAGTATGTTTAATGAAAAACACTATCTATCGGCTGCAGAGGAAAACATGAAGCAGGTTTTAAGGAGACAAACGCTGATCCATCATTGTTCACCACCTTTGTATCCAAGCTTGGGCACCGTGTCAACACCAGAATAGAGCCACTTAATCCAAAGCAAGAACCCTGTGAGAAAGCTCTGCCCCCTGAATGCATCAAGCATCTTAACACTCAGGTTCTGATACTGTGTCATAAATCCTCTGAATGCCTGCACTGCAGCAGCACAGCGACCCCAAATGCACTCACTGTAGCCAGGAAGATGCCGAGACCCCGGTGTGTTGTTGTGGTGTAGTGGCACAATATTGAAGCATGAGTACAGGGTTACATAAGTACAAGTTCCCCTCTTGCATGTGTTTCAAGATGATTAATTTTTAAATGTAGCAGGTATTTTCGAGTAATCATCTTCATTCTGCGTTCATCATCCCAAACACAACATGTTTCTCTAAAGAAAATCCACCATCAGTGTCATTCAATTCCCATCCCATCTCATACACCTTCATATCCCTTGGCCAATCTTTTCTTGAGATATCTGCTGGATCAATACAGCCGGTGACAAGCAATCTACACACACAGATCCACCGTTCTTCTTGTTATATAAATCTCCTCATGCATCTCCCTTTATTCTCCATGGAGGCTACTCTATGCTGCAGAATCCCGCTTTCTCCACCCTATATTTCAGAGTCTTGTCCTTCAAGCAGCACACACACAGCACACATACACACAAACAGAGCCTGAAAATTGATTTGCTTACTGTTTTGGTCCATGACAACAGTAATGAATCCTTGTGTTAAAGTTCACTGTTGCATGTGTTCCTCAATTTATCCTTGCTGTCAGACTGGAAACCCCTGGCTTTTGAAATTCTGCACACATATTAGGATGTTTTTCACGTCACCCCATCTCCTCACTGATTTGAATTTAATTGCTCAGAGTTTGATCGCAGTGTGATAGCACATCCAGCAGTCAGACATCATGGTGAGAGGCAGTGCTGGAGGGACCCTTAAACCTTGAGATATGATACAAGACACAGTGGTGCACTTTTCTGGAGGAAATGGGAAATATCATTTGAAGGGTCTTGCGGCGTGTGTCCTTGATGAGTGAGATTTTTTCTTGTTACACATAAAATGGTCAATGGTTTCACGGTCACACAACTGATTCCACTGAAACAACTGGCTTTCCATTTAAATGTGTTTCCCCACTTGGTCAAGAGTGCAGGCCTCTGTGGATGTGAGGTGGAAATGGGAAAAGGCAATGATGGATTAGAGAGGGAGTCAAAGCAGCGGGCAGCTCTCAGTTTCAAAGAAGAGCGATAGCCCAAGGACTGGTGGCTGCCTGAGATGCAGGCATGTCCAACTGTTGTCATGTGTTTGATTCATATGTTGTGGAAACGAGAGAACAAGAGAAAGGATCCTCCTGTGATACCTCTCGCTCACATTAATCTTACTCATGGAAATAGCTAGTGCCAGTGACAGCCAGCAAGAAAATACTGCGTGTTGTTTACAACCGATGAGCTCACAGATGACGTTACAGAGTTTGTTGAAATGCAGTGCAGCGTGACTCAAGTCTCTGTATGTAATCTTGCATAATGTTTCAGTCGCAGAGCTCTTGAATGCAATAGCAGATTACTTCTGCTTTGTTAGACAGTTTTTTTTTTCTTCACAAGTGTTTATATAGTTAATGGTTGATGTGCAGGAATATGTCGAAACCACCATCATCACATTGCAAGACAGCCCTTCCTGCTCATCCTTGTCCAGTGTGGTCAGTACTCTGCTGAGCAATTCTATAAATGGATCAAATATCAACTACTCGCAGCACACATGATTCCAGAAGCACTTTCCATTATGTCACATAACACTGAGCACAACGTTCTCTTCCTCAGCCTTGGCTTTGACCCATGCAGCTCTGTTGATAAACAGGGATTAGCAGCTAATAGCTGGAGATTAGTCAGAGGATAGGGGACCCCAGCAAACAGTGCTGTTGGTAAAACACCTGAAAGTAGCTGGTTGACGTACCTTCCTGCCTATTGGATACAGATAATTGAGATGCTGGCCAGATCAACATGTGACCATGTGTCAATCACTGCTGTAACCAAGCCGGGTCCTTTTCTTTGCGCTATACCTTGAACTCATTCTACACATCATGAAATATGCATTGGGAACCGCATGCAGGTGTTTTTCCACTGACTAGGTAACATTTTGTTCCTGTGAGGAGGCAACATGTGAGCCTTTGCACCACTTAGTCCTGAAAGAGGACTGCGGCAACCACTAAATTCATCATTAACTAAATTACTCTGTTTTTGAATTCATGATTTCCATTCAAACTCAACATCTCTATCTTTTTCAAGCCTCAGATAAAAGCCAAACAACAGTTACTTTTAGACAGAGAAAAAAAAAATGATCAGCATTTTTTCCTTCTTTGAATTTTGGTTCATGATACTGGGTTCTTCACTTTCCAGAATTTTAATTGATTTTGATATTGTTTTTTTTATATTCATGTTATTTTTTACACTCAGTTTTTTTCATGCCACATACAGTCTAATATAATACCTGAGATCAAGAGAGACGAAGCTAAGTGAGCAATGCTAAAAATGAAACACAATAACAAGGGAGGAATATTCAACAGCTCTTGGTAGATTTGCCATTTTGTGTCATTTTGTCATTTTATGTAATTTTGTCCCTTCATCACAAGTTGAAGTCAGCCCTTTAAGTAGATAACTGAGTACAGGAAACCACATCACTAAAATACCCCTCAGAACATTGTGTTGAAATATCTTTATACTCTTTTCACCCAAATAGTTAAACTTGAGGGAGGTGGAAGAACAAGGATTGTCAGACTGGATGTGGTGGATGTGGTAGATGTAGTGGAGGTCAAAACATCCAAGCTTTTATTCCCTAGTGTAAATAAAGCACCTAAGTCCATGTAACCTTTCCTGTTTCTCTTTTGGATTCCTGTAACCCAAGCACATATCTCCCGAGACCCAGCCTATAAGATAAATGCAGGAGTTCTGAGTCCTTAAGCTCTTGCTGAGATAACCCTTATGCTATCACTGTATTTTCATCAAACCTCTATCGCTGCAGAGAATTCATTATTTCCCTCAATGTTAGGAGCAGCTGTTGAGATAACAATGGCAGCAGAGCTTTTTTTTATGTAGGTGTCCCAAAGCTTTTGATAACTTCCCATTATTCAGGTCAAAAAAATGTGTTGAGAGGAGAAAACATTTGTCAACTTTTGCAGTTCTGTGATAACAAAACAAACCAAATATAATGATATGAAAAGAAATGAAAGCTGAAATAATGTTATGAATTGTCTTGACGGTGTAATTCAGAGGGATTTCACAACATAATTTTGTCTTGTTGACAAAACTGCAGAGCTTCATCAGGTGTGGCCAGTCTCACTTAACAAAGCATAAAGTGAAACCCAGATATTATAAAGACTCATAATCCAAAGTTTCAAGCCTTCAATTCTTGATATGTTTATAAGTATGACTCTCAAATCCAAAATTCAGGGACTCAAAAATTTGATTATTACACAAGATCAATTCAAAAAGGTTATTTCAAACAGAAATGTCAGGCCTCTGCAAAGCTTTGCCACTTTCTGACCGTTTTCCAAGTTGGTCCCAATTTTCACCCACTTTTGCTGCTTTTTGACCATTTTTGCCATATTTCACTAATAAGATTGTTTCTCTTACAAAGGCATTTTTAATCAATTTGGCTCTTTGGTTGAGCAGGGTTGGGTAACACTGGTGCAGAGCATAAAACATCTACTGCAAAAAAAAAAAAATCAAGTATTGTGACACATTTGAGGTTAAAGAAATATTGTAGTGTTTGTGATTAGAATATGGCAGGGGCCATATTCCAATTTTATCTAATTTGGGATTAATTGCCCAGCCCTAACCTGAATCAGTGTAATAAGAATCAAAAAATGTACATGAGGAACGATTTTTGAGGTGTATTTTGATTTTGAACTTTGGCCTATGCCAATCTGTTAACGTGGAGTAAAAGAGCCTTGTGGCTTACTCCATAGTGACTCAGTAAATGTGGGCTCTGCATACTCTGGCTTCACTTTTGGGGAGCTATCATATCCTCCATCTTTATACAGTCAATTAGTCTGATAATGACCAGTGAAGAATTTTATGGCAGGCCCTTTAAATGCAGAAAGGGGGGATACTGAAGAGAAACCAATGTTCCCAGAGCAACACAACAATAGTCTGGAGGAAGTTGGTGTGAAGTTGTTGGTGCCATTAATCATCGACCTGCCTCTGCATAATTTATTCTCTAATAAGCTACTTTCTTTCCCTCACACGTCCTCCTTCTGTCCTCTTGTCTGACTCTGGTTCACATTTTTTTGCCTGTAACCTACTTTAGTGTTTGTATTCTAGCAGCAGCCGAGGTCCTCTACAAAAATAAACCCCTGATTGATACCTGGTGCAGTGAAACCTTGTAAGCCTGTGGCTGCTGCAGGGCACAAATGACTTTCTTGTGTGTGACACTCGGCTTTAACACACCTGTCCGTGTCACGGGTCTAATTTGTCTCCCTCACCTGTTTGTCAGGCTGCATGCAAACATCAGGGTGAGGTTCATTTCCAGACCTGAAAGACAATCGAGCGGCTCCATGATTCCCCAAGAGATCTAATCTTATTGCTGTATTTAATACTCAACATAAAGGGCAAGCTTCTCTGACCTCGTGCTGGTCACTATTTCTGTAGATTTTAATGATTTAATTACTGTAATGCAAAGTTATCCATAGGAGCTAAACTGCAATTCACATTTTTAACATTGGTTTATATGACAAATGGTATATATTATCCAGATACATTAGTTGTTTCCATCAACACTCCTTTTGATTGTAATCAGCTGAAGCACTGTTTAAGCAGCACCAAGCTATGGAATTGTTTCAACCAAAAATCTAAGCAAAGTTTTGTCCGATAAAAAACAGAATAACAGATGGCAGGGTGAGTTCTTCATCAAAAATAGACTGAGAATATACATGTCCAAGCTTTTTATTCCCTATCAATCATAAAAATCCTTTTTTTACTGCAGCAAATTGTTCAGAACAGTTCACAAAATCACTCCCACAATTTATCCCATGAGCTCAGTTTGACTCGAATGGATAATTTTGCCATGACAAACATGTCATGTGACATGTTTGTGACAACTGTCGCACAAGGTGTGGCAGGGTCCCAGATGGCTGCACCAACCTGTCACAGAGGGAAAACGAGAATGAGATTGAAGTCCCGCAGGGAGCATCACAGTGATACTGCAGTCCAACAGTGCACCTGTCTGCAGTTTAGTCCCAAATGACTCAGGCTGACAAGACAACCAAACAAAAAAAAAAAAAGAAAGAAAAACATATATCACATACCAATTTGAGACGCACAGATAGTTATTTCACAGTAGTATGGGTAGTTTGGCTCCAAAAAGTAGATATATTGCACAGATCTTGTCTTTTGTCATGGTAATATGCAAAAAGAATCAGCAGATCAGTTCACTGACTGTTAGATTGACCATGCATCTATTATCACCGTATCCTTTGGAAATCTGCGGACTTGCTGTTGTTCCATTGCCCTCTGGTTGATAAGCAATCACAGATGGAGGAAAGTGAATCTGGAGAGACATTAAAGGGGTTGTGAGGACAATCTAGAAAGCTGGATTTTTCCAGGGGGAAAAAGACCTCATTACCCATGACCACTTGTACCCACTATCAGCAAGAAGTGACTAACCAAATTGTTTGTTTTGAAGTATTGAAAGCGATCACATCTTACAAACACTACTTTTCTTTGTTCAAGACAACTTTTTACAGGATACAAAGTGACAGGTTAACGTATTTATTTACAGCTATGTAGCGCCATTGTTTTAAACCTGACAAGAAGCAAACTCTGTGAGCTCAGTTTCAACTGTAGTTTAGTGTCAGGAAACATTGGGTGTTACTCACAGCCTGATGCTCTGAGATGCAATTGTAACGTGTAATCTCAGTGAATTCTTCTTTTTTCCTTCCATTGCTCATCTACTGACAAAAACCTCACCAAGCAGAACAAACCTTAACTTGATGTACATTTAGTTGGTAGACTCAAGTTTAAACAGACCACAGCAGTATAAAGAAAACCACAAACAGCTTAACCTTAACTGTTTTAGCCTGTGCTCTGTCACTCTACTGTTTTGCTTTCTTCTGCTCTGACATCCTTTTTCTTTTTGCTAGTCCAGCTCTAGTGTCCAACATTACGACAAAATAGATCCAATAAATGGTTTTAGGCTGAGACAGGACCTTTAAGTGGTACTTTAGGTGTAAAACATGCTGGACAAACTGTTAGCTAACATCATGTCAAGATAAAACTAACATCCAGTAACTTTTTGTCACAGCTTTGAGTGAAAACCGGAGACAAAAAGATAACAGTGAATTGTTGGCTAAAATTACAGTCATATTTGATTTTTGATTTGATAGTTCCTGTCTGACTTTGCATCACATCAGCAGTATTTAAAACAATGGAGCAACCTGATTGTGGCTCATGTCTCCAATGTCAAAACTCAGAGCCCCTTAAGTACCTGAGCATCATCTTATTACTCCACAAGAAGATAGCCATCATGGGAATGTGGTCTTGTCTTGATGTAGTTAAAATAATCCATCAGTAAGTAACTAACCTTAGGGCTTAACGTTGATTCGATATCCAGAACAAGATAAGGTCATTACTCAAGAGCTTGGCTTGGAGTGGTACATACAGGGTCATTTACGGTGTATCTCATTTGGCTCCTCTTTGAACCTATGCCTAAGCTTTAATTGCAGCACTTTCTGTTCAAGAATACAAATTCGCTGAATAATTTAATGATGGTCATTTTACGACCTCATCAGGAGAACAAATCACCAACCCTGTAATGGAAAAGATCATCTGTTCTTGCTTTATCTCCTTACTCTCTGTCCAGTACTCTAATGTATATGCTCATAAACTGAAAGCTATTTACTGTTTAAAACAAACAGACCCTGCTGATCCATGTAGAATAACTATCGCTTGAGTTGCTCAGCTATTGAATGTATGTTGAAAGAAACTCTAAGGGGGATTCAGTGGAGTTTGTATGGATATAAAGAGTGCATGGGCAGGAAATACACTCACATTTTTGGCTCCATAGCATTTGCTCATGTTGTCAGTATCCTACAGTTCATTCTGTGAAACTAGTGAACAGTTAAATCCGCCCCTAAAGCCCAGCACTGCTGACCACTGCAGCCAAGAGGGACATCCCTGAGCGAAAAAAAACAGTAGAAAGTGAAGAATTGAAGACAGGAGGAGAGTCATTGAGACAAAAGAGAAGTGAAGAGGGAAAGGGGAGAGTAATTAGCAGGAGAAGCAGTGGAAGGAACAGATAAGGGCAGAGCATGTACAGGAATAGAGGCAGGGACAGATGGCTGGAGGTGGAAGCTCTGTCCAAAATGCCAGTGAAAAGTTGCATTTTACAGCTTGGGGCTGGCAGGCTGCAACAAAATGAAAACCCCTCTGCTCCTCTGAGACACAAGCAAGAATCTGGAGTCTGCAGCAGCTGGACTAATAAACCTGGACTTGTTTGACAGTAACACAACCAAAACTACACATTCAGTATCATTATTACATGAAAATGAGGGGAAAAAGTCACATTTCTCCTATGTAAACTTTTTGTACAACAAACCCCAACACTAAGCGCCATAGGTACACTGTAAAATGTGATTTTGCACATTTTTTAATCTAGCAAATTGTTCTGTCGATATGACAAAAGATAACTGAAGTTGTTGCGATAACACTTAAGTATACGTTGGCATCGTCTCAACTACAGAATATATTTCAACTGGAAATTCTATGTCCAAATAAATCAATAATGCATGTTGACTTGACAATCACCGTAGCCCCTCCCAGCTGTTTAGTAAAGCCACAGCTCTCAAGTTGTACCCAAAATGCCTTTGTGAATTGTAACCTTACAGTTGCACCATGAGTGAGGAGGGAATGCAATAACAACTCCCTGAAGAAGCAAATTGAACTGACAAGTCTAAATCAAGCAAAGTATGACAATAGTTGACACAAGGCATTTTATTAAGTCAAGATCATTTCTGTTGGTGTTGGAACAACAAAATTCTATTTTTGACCTAACATAAAATTTAAAGGTAGCCCTTTATATCATAATCCTCTGTTTAAACAACTATTTACATTCAACACTGTACCGGACTCTAATGTCTTTTTTCCTTATAAAGTGTGGAGTGCAACAATTTCTCAAAACTTAATAACTTATCAATAGGGAAGCCTACACATCAGACAGTTTGCAACACATGACAAATGATGCACCTTTTGTTTGAGAGCAGCTCATGGCCAGCCCAGTGTCCCATATTTGTTGTTCTGTTCAGAGATACTGGGCAGTTTAAAGCCAGTTTGATTCTGTTGCCCTTGAAATCTCAGCTAGTGTCCTTGATGGACCTTGGAGGATTACATTATTCAAAATGCCATATACCCTCCTATAAAAGAGAACTGGCCCTGTTACCTGTCTTCTTCTTGCTGCAAATTGGTGTCTGGTTCCTTTTTTAAATGTCACATCCAAGATTTTCCCTCTTTGACAGAGGACAACGTTAGCAATTTCTCACCCATGCATCTACACGTTGAGGTCAGCCTCTGTATTTGCAGCTAATGGCACCAGGCCCATTTCTCCTCACTTGAGAAAGGGACCTTGAGTTATCAGTTCTCCCAGTGGAACGATCCTATCCTCTTTAAGTAACTGCTACAGCTTGTGCATGTCGATCTATCGGCAGCCTCGCACCCTGCAGAAATGAGGTCAGCGAACCACGCCAGGCCTCCTGCAGGAGACCAAACAAAATGAGGTCATGGAAAAGTGAAGGCTCTCAGCTGGCCTGCAGAGCTCTTTAGCATGGCACGATATATGCTCTGTTATGACAGTCAACTCTGCCTTAGAACTAACAGAGTCCCTCTGTGGAATAAATTGTGTGCCTGACTTGGTGCTGTGTGTTTGTCTGACATTAGAGACCCTGCTTAAATTACAGCACCCATTACGGAGAAAGATATTTGCATCATTTATTTCATCCCACTCATACTCCAGCAATGCCTGTTGCAAGAAGTCCATCATTGAAATCAGTATAAAGATGATTATAGGAATATCATTTGGTGCATGCATCATATATCCATACAAGCAATGAAGTACGCATGATTATTTAAAAGAAACATGAACTCATTCCCAGTAAATGCAAATTAAAAAATGTCAGTTTTTACAAAACCCTGATCGGTTTCACCATTCTGTAACCCCCTCATGTTGCATTTCCTCATACTTCTGTGAGTGCTTACTGACAATCCACTTCTGCTGATGAATTCCAAACATGATGGGATCCCAGTAATTACATTCCTAATGATCATTTGTGCAGCATGGTTGTGGGTGTAATTTGCCAAGTCCCATGGCAGCAACTTTGCGGTTTTATTTTTCTCATGTGCAAGGCAGTCATTCAGCAAATGGCTTTTTTTCCAGAAAGAATACCGCTCTGCCTCCTGTTGTTAAAGTTCAAGAGAAACCTTCATGAGTATCTGCATTAAGAGTAAATAAGAAGTTAGCACCTCATGTAATAACTGCAGTTTCTTTATTTTCTGCCTTGTACCAAGAGGTTATTTTCACTATCTAGCGCCGTTTAAGCTACAGTATGAAATAGTTGCATACTTTGTGTGCAAAGCTGATTCATGTCAGGGGGTTCTTATGAAATAACAAGCCCATCTTGTTTTGCAGATTAACATAATTCTCCTGTAGTGGTGGGGGGTCTTTGCTTTTATTTGCTTTGTGTGTATTCGCCCAAGGCTGGTTAATAACACAGGCAACCATACACCAAATCCTAATTGTTCCCGCAGGGACTCTGAATGACTCCACCAATGGTTTAATGGCAGGTGTGATTTGAATAATGAGCAGGGTTATTTGAAGCCGGCCCCACAGTACGGATCAGCATTGTCATTACTCTAATAATGCGGAGCATGCCAGCAGCTATTACTCCTCCTGATGCCACTCGCCAAAGGTTTGGTGGAGAGTGTGAAGTCTTTTCCTGTTGCTTGGACCTGAGTCCAATATTTAACATTCAGATCAGCAGGGCACAACTGTTATTAGTGACATTTTTAAGTTTTTCAGATTCATTTAGTTCTTGTGCTATGTAATCACACATTTTTTTAAAAGTTGTATGGTAAAAAAAAATCATTTTACTGCCTTCAGGCAAAAGATTTCCAATTAAAAAGACCCCATGAGTAAAACAGGAAAATGTGATAACAATTAGTCTTTCTCTTTGATCCTGAACGTTGAGCACATTGGCTTTCCTGTGAATACAATCCATGTTTTATTCGAAATTTGAATAAGCGATCACATTTCCTTTGAAAAAAGCAATATCTACTCATTATTTATATTGTAGAGGAGGTATACGATTGGCTGTGGTGACTTTTTGTTGAGTGTGACAGTGAGGTTAATATGTTTGCAGTCAAACAAAAAGTAGAAATAATTATTTTGTTACCTCTGACTTTCTTCAGACTTTAATGTGTTTAAATGCTTTGAATTCTAAGTGGGACTTTGAACATGTCCTGACTAATCCTTGAATGCATGAAGTACTGAAATACTGCTTAGCCAAAAGCACTGACTTGTCTTAAAGTGTGAAAAACAAAAACAGCAACAAAAAATCTAGTATTTTTATATTACTGTAAATAACTTTCTTTACAAGTTTAGATCAGTGTGTGGACAACAACTAATGAAATTAAATTGTTGAAAATAATATTCTAGCAAAACTTAGTGAAGAATATTTGTGTGAAATTTCCTGTGAGGACTTTCAAAGTGATCTTGCAAAGGTCTCAGTCTTAGATACGTGCCTGATCATAATTCTCAATTTAAAATGAGATTATCAGTGTCAAAGTAGGCTATTTCTAAATGCTATTTCTCAGTTTCTGGGTCGTGGAGGCCTGAATTGACTTATGTTACATAAAAGTCCCCTTGACAACACCATGCAGATCGACACAGTTTAGCAGCGAGGAGCAGGATGTGTCCTTTTCACTTGATGACAACAATTTTCTTTAGATTTATTTGTAGTAATGTTGGACACAAGAGCAAGACTGGCAAAAGGAAAAAGAACAAGAGAGCAGGAGAAGGTGAAGAAAGTGATAGAGCACAAGCTAAAGGCTAAAACAAGGACTAAGCTGTTTGTGTTAGAGTTCATTCAAACCCACATGCATGCACCAGTAGCTGCAAGTGCTCATGGAAAACAATCTTTACCTTGTAAAACACTAACTTTTAACTTTTAACAGATGGTACTCAAAGGCTCTTGTTGCCGTGTTGTATTTGGTCTGTACTATGGGGGGCAAATAATTTCTCTACTTTTCCAACTGTTGTCAAACTTTAGCTGGCATGCACTTGCTTTTCCAGCTCAGAAACTTTTTTTCCAATGCGTCCTACACCTTATGAATGCAGGATCAGGTCGCCTTAAAGCTCTTGTGATGAGTCTTTAATCAGGTTTTGCAACAGTCTGCAATCAATACTACTTCTTCTTCTTCTCCTTCTGAGCTTGAAAGTCAACGGGACAATGAATAATGAGAAAATGATTAGATTTTTTTTTATACTGCCAGGGGGAAGATGACAGATGAAATGATTCATTTTACACTGATAAAAACTCTCGATAAGTGATACCTTTGACAGTTAAAACAAAGCAATTTTTTTGAATGTAAAAATTCAACCTAGACAACTCAAAGATCTGAGTTTGTCCACAGGGGGCAGTATAATCAACATCAGATAGAAGTTCTTCATGGGAGCTTTGAATTCATTGAGAAACGGCAGAATATAGGTACTCCATTATTGGTTGTTAACTGCTGATTAAGTGTTCCTGAAAAACTATGTATAAAAAAATGAAAACAACTTTGACTTTTGTGAGTGTATCAGGTGTTTTTCAACAGTTTCTCCTTTAACATGTTTGATCATTTTGATTTTGAAGTCTTAATTGTTCCCCTTTATTATGTCATGTTTTAGGCAACTATTATGAAATTAAACCAAAATATTGATTGAAGTCAGTTGCACCAAAATGATGTATACATGTTTGTGATTGATTTCAGAAAAAAACAGTGTTTTGTGTGTTGTAAAGTTCAGAGGTTGGCTTTGTACTTTATATCTAAATAAGACAGCAACATATCCTGCTGCTGTCATGAAATCCAGTCCTGTCTTGTCAAACAGGGATCAGTAAGACTGAATCTTGGATCTATATTCTGCTGCTGTGCAGTGCTGTCTTCACTCATTTTTAACTACTCCCCTAGCTGCTACAGTGTCTGCAAAATCCATAACAATGGCAAGTAGTGCGCCTCTGTGGGTTAGCTCTGAGTTATGAAATAAAAAGCAGCCACACAGCATTAAACCCAATCTTCTGCTTTGTAGTTTTTTCCCCTCCATCAAGTCTCAGGGCTACCTCTGCCACATTATTAGTTAGACACGTAGAGGTGGCCTTGGTAGGTTTGCTGCAGGATAGGAGAGGTGTTATCAATGATTTAGTGTGTCAAGATTTCATATCATGCTCTAGACAAATGCTCAGTCTTTTTTTTGAATCAGCGTTTGTATGTCTAATTTTTTTTTTGAGGGGTGGGGTCATTTTTTTCCAACATAAGGAGGGGGAGAAGTCACAAAGGGAAAATATTGTCTTTGATGATTTAAACCCTGTGCATACACATTGGTCCTAAGTAGCTTTTGAAAGCCTGTTAACAACACGTTCCCCCCTCATTGGCTCTGCTTAGCCTCACACTCAGCTCCTGAGAGACTCCAAGGAGACAGATTGGCTTCTACTCCCAAAGATTTACATAACCAACTCCCTCATGATCAGCGCACACAACTCCTGTTGTGCAATTAATTGAAAACGAATCAAAGTAACGATATTCAAAACAAGCATCCTCGAACCTTGAGAGAGTGAGATGTTTCTGTTTCTCTTAGGAAAAAGGTGTTTGATGCCTCTTCATAAACAGACCGATCTGCATGCTCAGTGCCAGAGATTGATGCCCGAGAAAATCTGTGGTTTTATTCAAACCCAAGATTTGCACAAGATTTGCATGTAATTCCACTTGTGTCAACAAGATTTTCAGAATGTTGAGGCTGGAAATGAAAATATGGAGATAGAGCTGTATGCTGTATTCAAAATTCTTCTCTCTGTTAGGAGCCAGGTTACATTCTGTTCAAAACGCTTCTAGATTTCAACGCCTAATTCTTTTTTAATCACATTGTAATTTAGTTTTGTAATAAACAAAATTATGATCAGATACAGTATGTCTAGTCAATGCTGATGGACGTATGTTTAAATTGCATTAACAGAAAGTATAATTTATTATGATTTAATGTAAATTGTCTTCATTTTCTTTAGTGTGCTTTTCTTTTTGCAACTGATAAATAAATTGTAAACCAAGGCTGAACGATTTGCACAATTTTTTGCTCCTTTAGCCTGCTTTTTCCCATTTTAGTCACTTTACAGTCCTTTTTCGGCCACTTGAGGACCACTTTTTGCGACCTTCTGACTATTTTCCAAGTTTTTTTCAGTTTTCTTGGCATTTTCTGCTGTTTTTGACCATTTTTACCCCCTCTCATTTTATTTTAATACTAGTTTTCCAACATTTTGGCTCTGTGGTTGAGCAGGGTTGAGCAACACTGGTGCAGAGTGTAAAATACCTCAAGCAAAAAAATTGTCCACACACACACACAATGTGTAAATATTGGATGCACGTTTTACTCATTTCACGTTTAAGAAATATTGCACTCCCCAGAAATAGATTAGAGTATTGCACAAGGCCTAATTGTGATTTAATCTATTTTGGGATCAATTGCCCAGCCCTAATCAAGCAGACCTGTTTATTTCCTTTCTTTTATGAAAGTAGTCATCAGAGCAGAAAATACTCATAAAAACTCAAAAAGAAATTCTTTGTTAAATTGAAATTGACTCTGTGTTCTTGGCAACATGTTTGAGAAAAAAATAAAATGACTACAGACCTAAAGTTTCATCCATAATGTCCCTGAAATGCCCCCAGAGAAATAAGCAAAACAAATGACTTACTCTCTGAGAAATGACCCCAACGTTCAATACTGGACCAGTTCCATTTTAAATAGAAGCTGCACACTCAAGTAAAAACCCATAATTTAAATGTCATCTACATTTTCCCTGGTGCCACACTCTGCACTCTTTTCCCCATTCAGTCACCTCCAGAAAATAGTGTGAGATTCATGAGGCCTGCGCCTTTAATGGGTCATCATATTTAAAGCCTGGCTGGCCAGAGGAACAGTAAATATGTGGGACTGATGCCTTCCAGATCATTATTGTGTTAGCTCGCAGCGAAGACGAATGCTGACCCTTCACTGAATCAAACACAGTGATGAGGAGAGGGGGAAGTTCATTGCTTTCTCTCTGCTTGATGTGTTCATTACTCAAACATACTGTGACTTCCCTCTTTTTTTACTCTCCTCTTATCACCCTTTAGTGTCGGTAATGTACTCTGGGAGGTCGTAAATAACACATGACAACCAAAAAGGATGAAAAAAGAGGGAATCTGGAAATCTGCAACAAAAAACAGCAAGTTTTGTGAATAAAGAGTTTTGCTGTCTTCTCCATTCAGCTAGATATTTGCCAACTGTTTTTGTGGCAATGCAGTGCAGGAGCTGTGAAAATCTTTTATTTATTTTTTATTTTTGTGTCGTTTTCTCATTTATTTTTTAATCTGGCAGATGGACGCCTCATGGTGTTTTGATATGGTCTCCTTCAGACATTTTTGCAGCTGCTTCAATGTAAACCTGATGCTCTCTTATTGCTTCTTTAACTAGATTCCCTGCTGTATTTTGGGCTGTTCTGCTTTGGTGTAAAAGAAAGTGCTCATAGTTTCCAAACTATTAAACTTTCAAAGAATGTATCAGTTAAAAGGTACTGAAGGAAGAAAGACTGCAAAACCAAGCTGTTAAGCAAGAAAAAAAACACACTCATATCCATGATCAGGATCCTCTCTGTTGTGGGATTTTGGACCAATATCAAGTGTTCCCACTTCAGCCCCCCCCCTGAAAGAGCATGGCCCTGTCACTAATGTATGACTGTGACACAGTCTTGGCGTGCGTTTGCTATGGGAAGTGAGACGAGTGAGTTTCAGGAATAGAGCACAGGCTTTCCCCTTAGTGATAGGTTATTACAATAAGCAGACAATTTGTCAAACATGTTTTGACCTAAAGTACTGCTATAAGTCTCTGAGAGCACTTTCTAAGTGACCTTGAAAAAGTCTCACTTCTATATATGCCTGATCCTTTAGGATACACCAATTAAACGGGTACTTTCTCAACGCTGTCTGGGTTGTCCAGGGCATGATTTACTGGACGCAGGCTGAAAGGACCTGGAACAACACCACAAGGTTATGCTTGCTCAGTTTGGTGAGGTCATAGTTGGTAGATGGGCACAGGTGGGACATAACCAAGAATCACAAACTTTACAAGTTATGGACACATTTCAGAGCACTGGGCTGTGAATAACTCTGAATGTATCCTGTTTCTAAAGCAACATTATGTAACTACAAGTAAATATGTCACCTCTTTGCTTTATATCCCGTAAAAAATTGTCCTAAACAAAGAAAAGTAGTGTTAAAAAGAAGATCCGATTGGATTGTTTCTCAAACAAACACTTTTCTTGGTAAGAGTCACGTCTTTACAACAGAGGGTGGAAGTGCTCATGGGAAACTGAGTTTTTATCCCAGGAAAACACCAACTTTTCCCTAGTCCATGTACCACCTTTGAATATATTGCTACTATTGGGTAGCTGTCCTGTCATTCATCTTTTTGTACTGTGTTTTCTACAACTCAACTCCAGAGCAGGACAGCCAAGTATTTTATTTTGAAAGTACCAAATTAGAGCATGGATGCTTGTGACCTTTCTGGAGATACTGATTGAATGGAACGCAAAAAAAAAAAAAAAAACATTTGTATCCCATTAATAACAACATTCTTGCACCTGTATTTCATTTCTAATGTCATGAGTTGGCAACCAGACGTCCACATTGTTTAATTGAGCCCGAATGAGTTGGAACAGTGAGCTGGACTTTGATGATCACATAGTGGAATGATTTTACATGCCCTTCTTTTCTATAAGACTCCAGCTGTGTTTTTGACCCCTGAAACTTTTGGTGTTTTAGCATGTTTGCTAATAAGATGCATCATTGTTTACAGTGCTTACCCATTCCAAACACTGTTCTCTATTTGGTGACTCTCGATAAATTTAGCATAACAAATCAGTGATGTTCAAAGTCAGGTCACTGCATGCATTATCAGGCTGCTGGAGCCCCATGCATTAGCTTCTTGCCCTCAATTTCAAAGATACACAGCAAGCTTTGCTGCTTGATAAGCCATGCTATTACACAGAGTGTCGCCTGTGCTAACAGTTTATAAACAGAACTATTGCTGCAGATGCATGGGGTTTGTCTTTTCTACCTTCAGGATGACACAAATTGAGTGACTTTCTACTTTGATGCGCTCTATTTTCACATCATCTTGAATCTGAAACATATCAGTCCAAAAATGTCACATTAGCCTTCATACAACTTTTACTCCCCTCCAGCACATTTTCTGTCACGGTGGCTGTGTAACATGCACACAGTTGGCGGTACTCATGACCATGAAGGACATTGTGGAGTGGAAGGATAATGAGTTGCTGGACCTTATGAGGATTTATAGAAATGCTCCAAGCGAAATTCAAAGCCCTTTTCTCAGATCAAGCCTTGTTTGAAAGGATATCAAAGCAACAGCTGGACAGGATCACAGGTGAATGTGGCTTCAATGTCAAAGCAAAACCAAGAGCCGAAGGGATCAGTCCAAATATTGAAAGAATTCAACAAAAGAAGCATTCATAATTGAATTTTAGCATTTCATCTTCAATCTGACCTCAATAATATACCAGAATTGATGTGAGAATTTACCTTTTTTGTGAGTTTGTTAGCAACTGTTAATACAAGGCTGGATGCCTGTCTAGAAGCACTGGAAGCCAATATGACCATTTCTAGTGATTCATAATAAAACATGATATTAAGTATTCAAATATAAAGTTCTCCTTTTGGAGTAAAATGTTGAAAAGAAATAAGGCTTTTCATTGAAGGCCCCGTCTCAGCCTGGTATGAATGGACACAAAGCAAGTTTCCTTATCAGAGACTCGTTTCAGAGCCTTCATCTCTCCAAATAGTCTCCGCAAGAGACCAGAGTGTAGATAAAACACTGCCACTGCATTCAAGGAGCAATGACAGAGATATACAGTACTCATCTCTCTCTCTGACAAGCCTAAAAACTTTAAAAGGCGGGAGGCTTTTCCGAACTCTCCGTCGTGTGCTTCTTAACTGAGCACTATCAGAAAGAAAACAAATAATTTATTTCTGGTGTCCAGTATTTGGATTTTGTGTCTTTTACGTTTATTCTTACTCTTATTATAAATGTTTGAACGTTTATCCGTATAGTTATGAAAAATGTATCATTAATGTCGGATAACACACATATTAAACACAACAGCAGCCTTGGGGTGTAAACAAACTACGCTACCCAAAATGCTTTGCACAACTGGGCATGTGCAGTGAGGGTGTTGAGTTGCACAACGAGTCTTGAGGTAGCACTGGTTTTAGTTTTATAAGAGTTATCAGCTCCTAAACCTTAGCAGACAAGATTCATGTATGTGGCGGAGTACTATGGGTAATCGACACAAATGAGGTGAACAATCTCCTTGCACTCGGCCGGAATTTGAGGCACGAGTGGCGAGGCATGACCGATTTTGACGATCGGAAATCGTAATCGTGGATCGGCATTGCAGCAGCAGATCGCAAGGCATTGTGTACGTGGGGTACGCACTGTTGTTGTTATCGTCGCCAGAAAAGTCACGTTGTGCCACACTATCCACAAACCTACAAACCTTTATACACGTTATACACATTATCCAATACAGTAAACGAACTATTTTAATTATCTTGTGTTGCCACTTACTGATGGGCTGTGTGCTCCTCTCGCAGGTGAAAGTTATACAACGAGTGGCTGCGCATGCTCATTAAAGGTGCTCTTAAAGGAACAGTTACACATAAAATACTTGAACCTTTACATTAAAAAGTTTAACTGATTGCCCTTTTTTCCTGTAATTACTCCAAAATCTTGACACCTCCCACTTGGCCGAGTGATCAGGAGATCCAAAGAGGCCACAATAAACACACAGCACTTATTTGAGTCTCTGGGGCCTTTTGTTCACTACAGCAGTCAGAGTTGTTCCTCAACTGGAATCAAAACCACCAGTCTACGCACGTCTCTGTGAAGGACGATGGTCGTGGGCAAACTAGAGTCATTTCTACAGGCCCTGGAAACAGGTGGGGCAGGAAGACCCACACAAGACCTCACATCAGCATCCCGGACCACTCCTTTCTCATCAGGATACACAGCGACGATACGGGCAAGCCGGAACTGTCCTCTCAGAGCGTTCTGGTCAGCAATCCAGACTACGTCTCCAACTTTGACGCTCCTCTCTGTATGGTGCCACTTGTGCCGAATGAACAGGTTTGGGCCTGCTAGCTCGCTCCACTTTGACCAGAACTTGTCCACACCAGCCTGGACCGCTCTCAGCCTCCGCCAAGGGTGGGTGTCCACATCGATCCCGTGCATGTCCCCTCCTTGTCCAGTACGTCCTAGGATAAGAGAGTTGGGGGTAATGTACACTACAGTATCCTCCTGTTCCTGTGCCTTGGCGTCAATGGGTCGCTCGTTGGTTAAGTTAGCTGCCGAGTAGAGAAGGGTCTGGAACTCCCCCCAGGTGTAGCAGCCAGTTGTTCCGCCAAGACTGTTAAGGGCTCTCTTGATGAGTTTTACAGCTGCCTCCGCTGCACCGTTTCTGTGGGGCGAGTCAGCAGGATGGAAGTCCCACTGCCACTCAGTGCCGTTCTTGGCAGCCACGTCCTCAATTGACGCTTGCCGCACACAAGCCAGATGTTTGTGTAGCTCCCTCAGTGCTGGTCTGGCGCCAACGAAGTTCGTGCCTCTGTCCGACCACAACCTTATGGGATGTCCTCGTAAAGCGGTGAATCGACTGTAAGCCTGAAGAAAGCTCTCAGAGGATTGATCGTCAATAAGGTCAGCATGGACAGCTCTGGAAGCCATGCAGCAATACACGACTCCCCAGACCTTTTTCTTGACTCTTTTTCTGACGGCGTCTCTCACTTCGAAGGGGCCAAAAAGGTCCAGAGTAGTGTACTCAAAGGGGTTTGCCCTGCTGGTACGTTCCCGAGGAAGATCACTCATTACTTGCCGGCACAGTCTGGCTCTTTGCTTCTTGCATGTGATGCACTCGTTGACCACCTTCTTGACTGTCCTCCGACCTTGGACCACCCAGGCTCTTTTTCTTGTGTGCAGCAATGTGGCAGCGACGCCTTCATGGTTCGTATTGTGAGCTTCTCTGGCCAGTAAAGTCCCAACGGTACTGACCTTTCCCTAGTTGCCATGTCGGCACGGCAGAAGTAAGGTCCTAACCTGAGACGGCGGCGTGTCGTTCTCAGGACACAGAAACAAGAACCAGTGCTGGTCTGCCAAGTCCCAACACAACACCTTTTCTATGCCCTCCTGAGCTGCAAGGGCTAGGTCGAGGAAGGCTTCTGCTCTCTCCTTCGCAGACAGCATAGGGCTTTTCTCCTCCCACTTTGCTGAATTCGAGGCTTGGCGTTTTTTGTTTACCCACGATTCTGCTGCTCGTCGAGTCCAGGCGATGGTTCCACATAGCTTAGACAGGGTTCCGAACCTTTCTGGTTGAACAAGGCGCACGAGAGCCACGCTCCAGGGTTTCCTCTTTAATCTCTCTGCTTCTTCTGCAGTTGGTTTCTGGCCCTCTGGTGGCGAGTGCAGTGTGGGATGGTCATCCTTGTCCTTGGAGTCTCCTTGGTCTACATCGATGTTGGAGATGCTGGGGCCAGACATCCTCTGTGACTGAGCTCTGGTAACTGCAGCTGAGAAAGCTTTTCTTTGGAGTCTTTTCACGTCATCGGCGACGGCGGTCACGATTTCACTGGCCATCTTTACTGGCCACTCAGCTTCGGGCCAGCTTAGAAACTCAGGACCTCTCTGCCAGACCGACTCTTCATCGAGCTCCTCAGGAGAAGCTCCCCTTGTTATAATGTCCGATACATTGAGGTTGCCCTCGACCCACCTCCAGTCTTCCACTGGTCCAGCCTTTTGGATTTCTCCAATGCGGTTAGCAAAGAAGGTTTGGTAACCATAGCTGTCCTTCTGGATTGCTCCCAAGATGGTTTGGCTATCCACGAAATGGACCCAGCGTTCGACCTCGATGCGGCAGTGCTTCTCAAAGTACTTTTTCAGACGGGTTGCAAAGACAGCACCACATAACTCTGCCTTAATGACGTCTCCTTTTTGGTCAAGAGGGGTAAGTTTGGCTTTCGACTCAACCAATCTTGCTATTATCCCATCTTGAGTTTCCCAACGGAGGTAGAGCACAGCACCGTAGGATGCCTCACTTCCGTCTGAGAATGTGACTCCCCATGGGCGGCTCATGGCTCCTGGTGGTGTGAGGCTTCTCTCAAACTTGATTTGGCCAAGTCTTACATACTCCTCGAAGAGTCTTATGGAAGCCTCCCGCAGTCTGGGAGAGAGAGGGTCGTCCCAAGTGTCCTTAGTCAGGTTGCTTTTTCCCGCTTCTTGGTAGGATTCTCTTACTAGCATCACTCCCTTTTGCTTGGCAGGTGTAGCTAGGCCAACGGGGTCGTAGAATCCAGCAACCTGACTTAGCAGCACTCGACGAGTCAGAGGGTTTGGTGTATTACTTCTGACTTCATCTTCACGCAGATTAAGTCCGGTTCTCATTTTACCTCGTTTCTTTGAGAAGTTAATGGATGTCATTATGCGCAGTTTGTCGGTCTCTGGTTCATAGCCGACTCCTAGTGCCTTGCTCTCTTCATCTTGCATTTGGTTGGGTAACACCAGGGTTTTGGGCACAGATACAGTTGCTCCACTGATGCTGGAGTTGGCAGCAGTTGCGGACCTCCCACTTTGCCCAGACAAGACCCAGGGTTTCAGTGAAAAGCCCCCGGCTTTTAGGATCTTTTCTACTCCTTTGGTGATCTTCTCCAGTGTCTCAAGGTTGTTGTGGGACGTCAAGATGTCGTCGACATAGCTGTCTTCTGCCACAACCCGGCGCGCCTCAACCATGGAGGCAAACTGGGGCATCAAACGACAAAGAGAGTACCGATGAACTCGTTATGTCGGTCGTCCAAACAGCGGCTACAACTCTCTGACAACAGCGAATTCTTCAATGTCATCTCCTGGGTTGTCTCTCCAGAGAAAGCGATGAAGGTGGACTTCCTTGTCTTTGAGCCATACAGAGTTGTACATTTTTCTAACGTCACCCAATGCAGCGTACAACCCACTCCTGAACCTCAGGAGGACTCCTCTGATTGGGTTAAGGACATCCGGACCCTTGTGCAGCAAGTCGTTTAAACTTACTCCCAGGTACTCTTGGCTACTGTTCCAAACGATCCTCAGACCACATCTCCATCTCACTCCTAAACCCCGTTGGTTTACCGACTACATGGTGAAACCAGGGGAGGTCGACAGTTAAAGGAGAAACCTCTCAAATTGCCGACGAGGGGAACTCTGGTAGAGTACCTAAACGAGGGACATACGTCGAAAGGTGAGACCAAGGGCGAGCTCTGCAGAGAGGCACAAGTCCTTCCAGCGAAGCACTGCACATCTGTTATTCGGCAGCATCGCAGGGTCTCCTTTCCACGGATAGGCTGCATCCCAGTGAGCGGAACTGCTGTGTTTGTCGGCTTGCATGTAGGTGAGGCACTCTTTGATCTTTTCCAGATCTCTTTCTTCTCCTAGGGTCATTTCTTTGCCACCAGGGGCTGTGAAAGGTGTGAATGTCGGTGGTGTGACTCCTAGTGTCCGACGTGGGTGCGACAGGGTGAACTTGGTAAGCTCCCGGAGAAACAACCATCAACGTCATCACGCCTCTTAATGGAAAGCGTTTTCCACTTGGTCGTCGCTTGGTTCTGCTGGATTCACCAGGACCTCTCGGTACATCTTTGAAGCTGCTCTCATCGAACGCGCGAAGTGTGTGTCAGACCTATGCACGGCCAGATCTACATCTTCAAAGAGATCAGGGTGAGTTCCTCCAACAGTCTTACCCAGGGGGCCATCCCAGAGGACGAGGTCTCCCACCACTTTGATTGGCTGCGGGACCAAGCGGCCTTCCCGATGACTGATAAGCAGGTCGATCTTCTCAGGGCGGACCAACTCCTCTGCTTCAGTGTCAGGGAAGAACTTGTGAAGTTGTTCTGGTGTTACTGCCTGGTTAACCTTTGCAACGGTTTCCAAACCATAACAGAGGAGTTTGTGTTCTGCTATCGTTCCTTTGGGGGTTCTTACCCTCAGCCTTAGGGCATACCTTTTGGTAGAAACTATCTTCTCCATTCCTCCAACTCCTTGGACGACCAGCTTGATGTTCTCGCCGTTCAGTCTGAGACGCTCGGCGGCTTCATGGGAGATGTAATTGGTGTCTGAAGCGAGGTCAATTAATGTCCCAACCAACTGGCCTGAGTTTGTCGTCACCTCTAGTAACATCATGATTACAGGGTACTCTTTTGGCTCCTCATTGGTGCTGGCACAAAGTGTGGTTGAAACTTTGTTGGAGAAAGCTTCTTTAAATTCTGCCTTGAGCTCTGGAGTGAGTTTGGCAAGGAGCTCCTCTTGTCTGTCAGTCAGTCCGAGTCCCCTTTTTTCCACTTTTACATTGCTCTGCTCTCCACTCTTATCTTTCCTTTTGATCGGTGGCTTTGGACAGAGCAAGTAGTTGTGGTCCGAAATCCCTTCTTTCCGGCAGTCATCCTTTGAGCACAGGAACTTTTGGGTGCAGCTGCCATCTTCACCATGTGGGCGTAGGCACTTGAAGCATGCTCCTTCCTTCTTTAGCTGAGCTTTCTTGCTAGGTAAGTTAAGCTTCTTGAAGACTTTGCAGGCAAACAGCCTGCCCGCGTGCTTCTCGTCTCCACAAGCGATACATGAATTTGGTTGAGAGTCCTTATTGATGCTTCCCGATGTGGCTTTGGTGAATGCCTTCTTTTCTTTTCCCTTGTTTCTATCAGGAAAGTCTACTGGGCTAAGCTGCAGCTGGTCTAACTCTTCAAGAATGTCCTCCTGTCTTTTCAGGAACTGCAGCAGACAATCAAAGTGGTTTTGGGACGAAAAGCCACTAGCAGGGTCATTCTTGTGTGTTAGCCACTTTTCCTTTAGGGAGTCGGGAAGTTTACTCTCAATAGATTGTGCTACTAGTCGGTTTTTACGGCATCTTCCTCCCCCAGGATTTGGAGGTCGCGGAGCGCCCTCTCCACAGCCTGAATCAGTTCAAGAGTCTTTCTTGGGTGGTTTCCCTTGATTGGAGGAAGAGCTTGGACTTCTTTTGAGATCAGCAGGACTATCTTTGGCTTGTTCCCATACTTATTGTCCAGTAGCCTGAATACTTCGTCGGCACTCCCACAGCTTGACAGCACAAGGTCCCTCTTGATTTTCTCGTCTAGGCTGCCGAGAAGGTGAAATCTCCTCACATTCTCCAGCCCATGCGGGTTTCCTAGACGCTGTAAGTCCTCCCATTCAGTTTTCCAGCGATAGTAATCCCTCATGTTACCAGAAAACATGGGTAGGCGTGCTCGCTCGAGAGTAATTAGGGGTCTAACAAAAGCACCGGGGTTCACACCGGAGCCTCCTTGCTGGTCACTAACAGTACCAGGTGGTAAGGTTGCACTACTTGGGGGAAAACTGTAGCTGGGAAGAGGGGCGACATTGGACATGCTGGGCTGGAAAGGGCTTTGCTGCCCGGTAGGTGCTTTATGAGGCGTGCTGGCTGCGTTTGGGAGCACACCATAGCTGAGATGGGGGGGTGCGCTGGATGAGCTGGGCTGGATGCTGCTTACAGGAGGTTGTGCGTCTGCAGGGTTGGACTGACCAAGGTCTGGTTGCACATAGCCAGCCGTCGCTTGATCGCTTGGCTTGCTCTGCTCTGTGTCTTGGTTCTGCTTTTCCACAGGATCTAGTTCCTCCTCTTCTGCAATGGACTGGTTGCAATCATCAGCTGTGCCCTGCCACGACCATTCATCCCACAGTGTCTCACGCCGTTTCTTTAGCTTCCTCACATGGTTTCTTGACTCTGTCACTTTGGATCTAGGAATCAGGATTGACCACTCAAACACCTTGTTGTCGAGCATGTCGACCTCCCGTTGCAGGCTTTTATTCATGAGTTCACGCTGCTTCAAGGTCATCTGCTGATGGTCTGTTTGCTCAGCCTGGTCTAAGGCTGATTTTGCTTCGTCAGCGAGCGTGGTGATTGCCTCTTCTGCAAACCTGGTCCAGAAGCTTGTTAGTATGGATTGTTCGACTTCATCAAACTTACGGTCACATTCTGCCGTTTTGTCTTCGATTTGAACTGCTTTTTCTTCGGCAGTGTCACCTTCTGCTTCCCTCAGGGCCATGGCATACTCAAATCCTGTATCTCTGACTCTGGAGTGGTCTGCTTTGAAGTTTCTCCATTCACCTTTCAGTTCTTCTTCTCCTAATGCGCTAGCTCTGGAGGTAAGAAGGTTGGCTCGCTTGGTGAAGGCAGTTTGGGCTGCTGAACGTTTCTGTTTTAACTTCTCCAGATCCTCCTCTGTTGCCATCTTGCTTTTCTTGCTGTTACTGAATGTCCAAGCCTTTGGTGCCACCTAGTGGTTCAATTGGTCCTTCACCTCTCCTGGGCTTAAAGACTCTCTTCACTCTTGGTGACTTCAGCTTGTTTATTCCTCAGTTCGCAGGTTAGCTTTAATGGTCTTGGTCTGAGGCCGTCTGGTCAGCTTCTTCAGAACTGAACCGCAGTTTATGACTGTTCGGATTTTTGAAATTTTCCGCCCTCCGAAAAGGCTTGAGAGGCAGCACACGAAGAATTGACTCGTGATAGTCTTTCTTTTGTTTATTAAATAAAGACCACAGGTCATAAACCTAAAACACAGAAAATGCAAATAAGAATGAGAATAATATTTACAAACTTGCAAATAGGCATATCAATACTTTTTACATAGTAAAATGTCGGATAACACACATATTAAACACAACAGCAGCCTTGGGGTGTAAACAAACTACGCTACCCAAAATGCTTTGCACAACTGGGCATGTGCANGTCTTGAGGTAGCACTGGTTTTAGTTTTATAAGAGTTATCAGCTCCTAAACCTTAGCAGACAAGATTCATGTATGTGGCGGAGTACTATGGGTTTAGCTGTGTTTACTCCACTTGTTAGAGGAACGTGAGCCGGCCTTAAACTCCGTGCTCACCGCTCCGTACTGGCTAAAACTGCTAGCCTTTAGCATTAGCACCTAGCCGTAACGTCGTCGTCTAGCGTTCCGTAACACATGCACCCCATGCGTGACAACAACAATAGCAGCGGTCTTTTCAGTGCAACACGGTGTGATAACACAAACCTACAAACCTTTATACACGTTATACACATTATCCAATACAGTAAACGAACTATTTTAATTATCTTGTGTTGCCACTTACTGATGGGCTGTGTGCTCCTCTCGCAGGTGAAAGTTATACAACGAGTGGCTGCGCATGCTCATTAAAGGTGCTCTTAAAGGAACAGTTACACATAAAATACTTGAACCTTTACATTAAAAAGTTTAACTGATTGCCCTTTTTTCCTGTAATTACTCCAAAATCTTGACACTCTCTCTCTGGAGGGAATGTGAGATTGCTTTTCAGGCTTCACTTTGCTGTTAGAAGTATCTGATCAGCAGATTTATACAGAAAGGGATTATCTAGTTTTCAGTAATGACCTTTTCAAAACACGTTCTGCCTAATTCTAAAGAATGGGTATGAATGCCAATGATCGCTCTCTGCAGTGGGCATCCTGATAAGCATATAGATCATAATTTCAAACCTGCCATATGTTGGGCATGGTAATCCATTATTCTGTTTTCATACACAGAGTATACACACTCTGTGTCGGAGTGCTCTGTAAAGCGCATACAAAGCAGGGAGAATGGATTTTAATGTGAGGAGGCATCCCATATGTTTTTTCAGCAATGCCCTGAGGGAGCAATCGTGCTAACATTAGTGCTCTGATGTCATAAGCAATTCATTACTGTCTGCAGATATCGACCTGGCTCTTATCTGCAGTGACACCCTGCATTGTCACAGCAACCAGTGACCTCATGTTTAGAAAAGAGACAAATTTGGTGGCTCCTACTGTTCCTGAACAGCAGCTTTTCAGAGAAAGCTGATGGCCTCTGTCGGCATTTTGTCATGAAGTAATCACATGCTTTATGCACTTCACTTTTCAGTTACTCTGTCAGAAAAGATATGCACAATATGGCATTATCGGAAAAATACTTCAGGTTGAAATGATTAGTTTTGACATCTTAGCTTTTCTATTATAAAGAAGCTGCCAATACACATTTTAACGGGTTACAGCAGTGTGTGCTGAGCATAAAAATAATTGCAAACCATCACATTTGTCTCTTACGCTTAATCATAAATGTGCAAAGCTAAATTAGAATTACACAGTATGGTATCAAAGAGAAAACATCAGAGCTTGTCTGCTTTTGGATGAGTTTTCAACAAAGATAGAATAAATTTGCTGTTCTTGGTTTTAAAACTGCTTGAAAATCTTGTTTTAAGAGCATCTATTTATTACCAGAACACTAACATGATCTGTCGAAGAAGAGCAGCAGATATCGAGTGTTTCATCAGGCACTTCATCATCCCCAATGTCAAAAACACAGATTGTCCATTGGAACATGCTCTTTACAAATTGGCTAACCTTTATACTAATGGCAGCTTAACAAAATCGATCAACCATTTTTCCCTAATGGCCACATTCATGCACTTCATCTTTCCATAGAGGTTACTGTAGCAGCCGGTTTGCTTGATAGCGCCAAAGTGGCCTGTTTCTCCTGAGGCTTCTACTCTTTTCTTTTTTATTGAAGTCACACAATCTGGACTCAATAATGTAAGTGATTTCCATCTGGAGAAACCGTTCCTTTTTAATCTGAGACCACTTAATTGAAAACCTTATCATTTCTTTTGGAAGTATACTAGGACTCAGCAGAAGAAAAAAAAAAGAAACTAAACCACTCACTCATCCATTCTGGTTTCTACCCCCTTCTTAGCACAAAGAGCCATGGTCAAAATTGCTGGAGATCTTCTGGTGGCAACTGATTCTGAAGATTTAATAATAATGTTAATAATAATAATAATAATAATAATACATTGGTACCTTAGTCACCTCCTGCATAGATTTTTGCAATTCCCTCCTTTCTGGTCTACCTCTCAAACTCCACTCCACTGGTCTGAAGTTCCGCTGCCTGTATCATCAGAACCTTCTCTACGAATCACATCACAGCTGTTGTTCAACAGGCACTTAATAAACTCTCACCCCTGTACCTGTCTGCTCTCCTCCACTCCTACACACCCTCCAAGACTCTCTAGTCTTCCACCTCCATGCTCCTCACTGCACCTCCTGACCACCTATCTTCAATGGGGTCACGAGCCTCTGCTGTGCTGCCCCCGTCTATGAAAATCTCTCCCACAAACCATCTGTAACGGTACCTCTCCCTACCTTCAAATCACAGCTTAAACTCATTTGTTTCCATTAGCTTTTTCTGTTTTTCCACACCATCCTCAACTCTGCCATTATAGTTTTATGTGGTTGATGGTGTTCTTTGGTCCCATAAATAAAATAACGGTGTAGGAGCAGATTATGAATTAGGATTCTTGTGTTGTGTTTGTATTTTAGTTCATTAGTGGGTTGAGTTCTACATGAGGAGGGGAGTGTGTGTAGGCAGGTATTTCACCCGGGAGACTGCTGAGCGCTGAACAACGAAGGAACAGGTGATTGATTATGACTATGAACACGTGGAATTATTGGAATTAATGGTGAAAATAAATGTACTGATTGTGCAACAAGACAAGTTGGTGAGGACTTTTATTCATCAAACACCTTTAAAATCAGTGTGTCAATTAATATCCAGGTGCAGCGCCTCAGTGGGTAAAGCATTGACTTGACCTCTATAAACAGTGTAATTATAATTTTTTCACTTGAGGACTTTTTTTTAAAGCGAGATCTTTTGCAGTTATGTAAGAAAAATGTGTTTATTTCATGTTGTACCATAATATCCAGTAGATAGTAGCTAAAGCACAGCCTGTGCATTTTCCAAGCTCTTAGTATATTTATTTACTCTTTCCCTCTATAACTGCCTCTGCTTTGTGAATGTCCAATTTTTCTGTCATTGTGCATGTTTGGCAGTGATGCATCATATTACCACCTCGTTTTTGAGGCTCACAAAATTGTGTATTCAGTCAGGAGCTCTGGGCCGGGAGCCCAGAGTTAACTGTTATTTGAGACTGAATGCATTACCCTTAGTCTCAGTATATCTACTGTTTCCAGTTATTTCTCCTCTTACCATTGAAATCAGCTGCAGTGGAAATGTTTACGCAGGCACTCTCTGAGGATTTATTCCTATGTACTACAACCTCACACACAATTGATACTGCGGTTAAAGTCATCCCCAAGCTTTCTGTGCACTCAGCAGAATCTTCTGTACTAAAGCCTTATGTTGATGTGATTTTGTTTTATTGCTCTTATTTATGGAATATGGTTGTGCTGGGTTTTTGGACTCATGCATATTCTCATTTTATTTCTGAGGAATATGGGAGTGTTGCTTTTGTCATGAATGCAAGCTTCATAGTTTCCACTAGACTGCATCACCCATGTGACAAGGGTGCGTGTTCACCAAAATGACTGAGGAAAAACTAATAAAATAAAATCAGTCAATTGAAGATAATTAGCTGCCAAGTGTTTTTATTATCACCATTTGTAATAAGTATCAGATTACTTTTATGTTTCATGATGTTATATCTCTAGCTGCTCTCTTTTGAATGCTAATGTAAGCTGATGTTGTTCACAACCATCATCATCAGATCGTATCATATCATCAACTCGCCACCACACATATCCAAGCATCAGCACTGAATTCTAACCGTGACTCACATTTTAATACCGTCCTTTGTCTATGTTCTGACAATACCAGATTTCCACACATGCAAAGGAAAAGTAATGTGTATCTGTGCTCAGACTCAGTTTAAGAATTTCCACGTCTCAGACAACAGCAGAGTTTGTTGTAATGAATAATACAACCATCAGGTCCCCAAGCTGCCCGCTGTTTGTGTCACCCTTTTTCCACTGTGTCCCAGTTCAGGGTGACACCTTTCGAAGGACGCATTCTAAGACAGATTGGGTCACAGCGGCACATCAAGGCTGTCCATGACCAAGATTGATTCATATAGTGGACAAGTGCATCCTATCATCAGGTGTGTGCTTAGCTGCCTTACGAGTCCTGAGGTATTTGTGTAACTTTAGACCAGATAACAGACCCTTAGATTCTTTGCTTTACAAAGCTATGATATGGTTCATGGTAATGGGGTTGACTCATATGATGTTAGTCATGTTAGCAAGTGAAACAAATCTGTTCTTTTGCAAAGGGCACCTGTTTTACTGGCAACTGGCATTCTCATGTTATTTGGAGTGTCACATGCCATAAACAGTGCTTATCAAATTTTTCAGACCAAGGACCACTTATCCGCCCCAAAAAACACTCATGGACCACCATGCTGAATAGCCCCAGAACAACAGCCTTGATAGAAACTGATATATTACAAAGTGGAGATGGGCAATAAATTGCAAATTAGGTTAAAACACAGTTTGGTCTGCTGCAGTAGTCTAATCACAGACAGTGCAATATTTCTGTAACATCAAATGTGTCAGAATACCATCTTAAATTTTTGCAATGATGTGTTATGCTCTGCAACAGTGTTACTCAACCCTACTCAACCAAAGAGCCTTTGCAAGAGAAACAATCTAAGTGGTGAAAAGTGGCAAAAATGGCATGGAATAGCCATTTGTACCATTGGTTCTAAGGCAGATTTTACATTTTTTTACTGTTTGTCATAGTTTTGTTGTTTTTTGTCAAGTCAAACTCGACCAGGCCAAAACTCAATTATGAAAACCATTGTTAAGAGACATTGATTCATGCTGAATATTCTTGAGAAGACTCAAATCTGCAGTATCTGCAGTATCTGAATAGTTTACATCAGCTCTGTGGTGTGAATCCTCTCACAGTGAACTTCTACTTTTATTCACTCAGACTGTTCTGCACTGTGCTGATAGCATGTTGGCGATCACATTGTTTACCAAAACTCAGCTCAGCTGGCTGCTGTTGCTGAAAACTGCAGATGTTGTTAATCTCCATTCACGCTGGGGTTCAGCGATATGCACAGGTATTGGAAGACGTCACACTCAGAGCTCATCTGATGACAGCCTGTGGATACTGTAGCTGCAGTGTTTTATAGCTTTCATGTTAATTTATTATTGTGAATAAAACAGTTGAACTATCTTCATTTTCAGGTTTGCTGCTCTCTTGATACAAATACTTGCAGTATTAGTGGATATCTATAACCCTTACGAGTAAATTGGACATTAAAATCTGTCTCAAATATATGGGAAGCTGTGATATTGAGGTACATCTGAAACTCCCACGAATAAACAGCAGACGGTTTTCCTCTCCACTTCAACAACTTGCTCCACCTTTTTTTCTGGATAACGTCAAGCAGGGGAAGGTGAGTAGGTGGAGCACTTACCCTGAGCAGTGAAGCACACTCCACTGCAGATGGGTGCTTTATAGATTGTGGCTCTGCTCTCTTGATGCTCAATTTGGTGGCCACATTGTGCAAAGCTCCCACAGTCTGACCTGGCTGATTGAGATGTATTGTACACTTCTATTTTTTATCCTTTCAAAGATGATTGTTCTGTCCTCTCATCACAGTAGATCTTTTTTTTTGAGTAAATTTACATTTGAGGGTTTTATGACATTTTGCTCCTGTTTAGCATGCATACATCTCACAGTGAACATGTGTGGTAGTAAATCACACCTCTATGCTTCATGACAAGCCGCCCTCTGCAGTTTTACAGCCGATCAGGCAGCTTTGATACAGCGGGGGGAAAAAAAGCTCTGATGGCAATGGTCGTGCACAACCTCAGGCACCCACAGTTAGTGTTTCCGCGATGGATCAATATATCTGTCAACTTCTCTGTGAGCGCAGCGTATTTCATGTGTCCTGTCATTGCTGCGGGGCGCAACATAAGAAATCTTCTGATCCATCAACGTCTGGAAAGAAGGGAAAGTTTTCCAGTAATAAAACTGCACTTTCCACTCAGACTTTTCAAAGATTGCATGACCAAATTTCTATTGTTTGTACTGTGCAGCTTCCCCCGGCTTAACTTCCTCTTGACGGGAAAAGAGGATCAATCAGTCCACTCTTCATCTAGTAAACTCTGCAGGTAGGCTCAAGGGCACTTCAGAGCAGAATGTCCAGACAAAGCTTGTTGCAGTGAAGCTCCAAAGACTTTGATGCACAGAGCTTTGTCTGTCTCTGCTGAATAAACATATTTTTTAGTCAAAAACAGTTTTTGCATTTGATTCTGCAGCCTGCAAATACAGTAGTGTTGCCCAAATGTTAGGCTTCTTCAATGTAAGTCATGAGTTTGAATCTTTTTCATATCTAAAGTGAGGATACATCAGTGTAGCTGAGCTCATAATATGGTCAAAATTGATAAGCTTTATTAATGGAAAACACATATAAATAAAGCTGTTACATTAAATCCTCTTGAATTTGAGATGATTGTTGCCTTTTGCTTTTGTCATGATACTACAGTTGTCTCAGATGCAAAGCATGTCCTATAGCTGTAACTCTTAAGCATGCAAAGTTGTGCCCAAAAGTTTACACCCCCAGCAGAATTTCTACATTTTTTGGCTTTTCTCAGAAAATATGAATGATAACACAAAAACCTTTCTGTCACTCATGGTTAGAGATTGGGTGAAGACATTTATTGAAAAAAAAGTACTTTACTCTTTTTAAATCATAATGACAACAGAAACTTCAAAAATGACCCTGTTAAGAAGTTTACACAACTCTGGTGGTTTTGGCCTGATAAATGCACAAAAGTGAACACAAATGTGTTTGAATGTCCATTAAAGGTAACCATCCTCACCTGTGATCTATTTACTTGTAATCAGTGTGTGTGTATAAAAAAATGAACAGGGTCATTTTGAAGTTTCTGCTGTCATTATGATTCAAAAAGAGTAAACACAGTTGTTTGTTAATAAATGTCTTAGCCCAACCTCTAACCATGGGTGACAGAAATGTTTTTGTGTTACCATTCATATTTTCTGAGAAAAGGCCAAAAAATAAGAAAATTCTGCTGGAGGGGGTGTAA
Organism: Thalassoma bifasciatum; assembly: GCA_008086565.1. Taxonomy (NCBI): domain Eukaryota; kingdom Metazoa; phylum Chordata; class Actinopteri; order Labriformes; family Labridae; genus Thalassoma; species Thalassoma bifasciatum. The sequence goes on from RPOG01000006.1 coordinate 1,870,750, forward strand.
ACTTTTAGGCACAACTGTAGCTGTCTTTGTCGCGCTCTCTCTCTCTCTCTCTCTCTCATACACACACACACACACACACACACACAGTCGTGGATATCCAAAAAATATGGCACAAACTCACCTCAGCAAACACATCCAAAAGGCATCGTCCATCAATGTAGTCCTCTTGTAGCCTGTTTTATCACAACACAACTTATTATCAAACCATGCATCACCTCTTCATCTTACCCACAACAAGGGTTGAGTATTGACTTTATCTTTTGGCGTCCATCGTCACTCTGAATAGTGTTTGGTTCTCAGGCCTCTGTTATTTGCTCACTTGTTGAAAAAGTGTATTTAATTTTGACAACCAGGCACCCTGAGATTTGCTGGTGACCATAACAGCTCTGTTTTCAACATGTGTTTGTGTTGACCCCATCCTCCATATCACTTTTTCTCCTTGACCATACTCATTAAGGTAAACATGTCAGGAGATTTTCCTGACTGTATATGGACTTGGAATGTGCTGATTTGTTCCACACTTCACACTTCTCACTCGACACGGCTGAGAATCCGGAACTCTCGAGAGACACCTCAAACAACTGCGGAAGGTTTATTTAGCACAAAAGGACACTGTGTCACGTGGGCTCAATACTATAAAACCAACCCTAGACAAAGGGATAGCGAGTACACTCACCGTCTTGGAAGCTTCATCACTCCACCGTTTGACACCCACTCGAGTAAAACAGTACTTGAGACCCTCCACACACAAGTGTGACCTGAAAGTACTCCAGTGGGGCTGCTGCTGAGAAGACGCCTGGATGGTAATTTCAGAGACTTATGAGCTGTTGTTGTTTATCGGAAACATGGATGGGAATGGAATCATGTGGCAGGAATGACAGGTGATAGAGTTGCATGTGTGATGGAATTAAATGTTCTCAGGGGAAATGCGCAAACTATGATCTAAGAGCATATATGAACTCAAACAGGCACTTACACACTCGGGGATTGAATCGTTACCCTAATTGTTTGTAGGTCCATAAATCTGTCTGCAGCAACAACTGGAGGAGCTTTATTTTTAGATGACACACATTAAGCGCTACATGTGATTTTTCTTTGTTCCTAAGAAGCCTCGTAAAAATAGAAAAGTTTGGGAAGCGGCTGAGAAGGAGTGATCAGAACAGTATGTTGAGCCTTCACCTTGTCTTCAGCTGTTTACTCACAATCACTGACCTGTTTTCTATTTTTCTATCGCATGTTGAAAGTCCATGAAAACACAAATAACGAAATAATTTTTCCTTGGGGTCGTAAATTGTGGATACATTTTTACAAAAAGATTAAAAAGAATAAAAAAAGTCCCCACACAGTTTTGTTAATGTGACTACTACCTCATCGTAGTCAAACTTTTCTCTCATTTTTCACCAGAGCCTGCCTGTAGTATCGTTCAACCTGCCTACTGTGACTATGACCCTTCTGGGGGCTAAATGATACTTTCAAGGTCCTGTGACGACTTTATAATGGATCTCAAAATCATCTCATGTTTATATATTTGTCTGTTCATAATCCATGATCGAAAATGAGATTATCAGCACCCAAAATCAGCTATTTCTAAATCCTACGTCTCGGAACCTGTGGTCAGGTTGAGGACGAAACACTTGGCGGTGTGTTGACCAAATGAACCTTTCACAATACTATACAAGATCTGTCCTTTTCTCTGCTGAACAGGAGTTCTTAGATTTATTTTGCTGTAGTGGTGGACACTGGAGTTGGATTGGCAAAACAAAAAAGGACAGGGGAGCAGAAACTAAACAGAAGGCTGACAGAGCATGGGATAAAACCTGGGTTAAGCTATTTATGGTAAAGTTCATTCCAACCTACATGCAGTGGTTATACTGAGGTGTTTTGTTCAAACATGAGTCTATTGTACTGGGTACGTGGTTCTGTGAGATTTGTGACTGCAAAAAACTGTGCAGGTTACAACAGATGTCGTGAAATTCTATTAGAAATGATTTTACCACAAACAAAACAGGAGTCAAATGCAAAGTGTATGGGGTCAAACTAATAAAGCATAGGTTTGCTATAACTGAACAACACATCCAGCAGAAGGGGAACCAAGATTTGATCAATTGTAGTGAATATCAAATGGTATTTGTGCTTGAAATCAAGAAACACACTACAAGGTCAATTATAGTGTTGACACAATAATCTCCCGTGCAGATATGTGAGGTCAGGTCCCTCTGATCATACCTCACACATCAGGAAATCCGCCATGATAATGTTGGGCACCATCAAAATGTCGAGACTCCTTTTAATGTTTATGCAGCAGAGAAATAAGTTGATGGCTACTCTGGTCTGAAATCATAAACGTCAAAAAATGTATGATATTAAGGATTAGATATCATGGTGGTTATATGTGTGACAATTAAGCTCAAGTTGGAAAGCGAGCTGACTAAAGTGAGAAGTACAACAAATGCCATGGGGACTGTTGTATGCTCAACACTCTAATGTAGGCAGTCATCTTGTGCTTTACTATGTTGCGTATTGACAGCCTTTGTCAACTCACACCGGCTGCCTGTTCAGCCACGTGGCTGACAGAAAGGTGGTTGTGAGACCAAGGAGTTACCCCACTTCCTTCTCCATCGATAAGTCTGACTTCATTCATGGGCTGTGAAACCGTAAACCTGTCGACTCTTGGCCTGCCTCCGCTCATTATGTCTGTTTGTTGTCATAGTCAAGCTACACAATCTGATTTTGAAACTGTTCATTTCATTTAAAAAGTCACAGGCTCTTATTAGATAGTCTCCGGGTACTACTTCCTGTCCTGCTTGATCTTCACGACACTGAATTGATGTGTCACAGCAGGCATAGGATTGCTGCGTATCACTTGCGACCTGTTGGACCAGGGTCGAGGCTAGATTGCAACGAAATTGGATCCATTGACACATTGACTTGAATGAAAATTTATGTGATCTCGTGCCATGACGGAGCAGAGCCGGACTACAGACGTATCTGGTGTATTTCAGGCGTTAGTGAGTGGAAAACTGCCTCTGTTGTGTTGTGTTGGCCTTTGACTCTTTAAAACAGACATTATCCAAACAAATAAGTCATTTATGGCTCCTGCTATTGAGAGGCCTGTTTTATGCTACATCCAAGACACAATTAATAATGCATCTTCTTCAAAGAAACTACAGTTTAATTTTCACAGTCCTTTTCTTTTTAGATTGGGCTGTCATGCCTGCTGCCAAAGTCTGTGAAATGAAGTCATGCCAAAAGCACCTCTGTGCCCCACAAGTGCCTTGTAAATAATTCACCTAATTGAGACCATGTACCAGTTCTCTGAGCTGCTGTGACCCACTATGAAGTTTCATATTTTACTCCAAGTCCTTAAACCTTTATTTTCTCTCACTTTTCTTTATCCATACCTGCCTGTGGAGAAATCCCCTCACTTCTTATCCCAGTCCACTAAAATGTGTGCTGGCAAAACACAACCACAAGATTTCAAGGTCAGACAGAGCAGGATTTACCAAAATTAAACTTGATTTTTTTTCCTGTAGAGTGACCTGTTCGGAAGATTTATACACCAATCTTATTTCCTACCTGTGCCTGTCAGCTTGATGGGCGTGTAATAAGGACAAAGTGTGTTTTCTTAAGCAGATTCTCTGCGGTAATGGGACTGGAAACGGTTAACAGTTTGAGTTACTGACAGGCGTTTCAGATGGGAGAGCTTGGCAGTGATAGATGAGCGCAATTGAGGTACAGTATGGGCTAATTAGAGGAGAAGATGATGCACTTGGCTGCTCTTAATGTCATCACGGACGTCTGGCGCATCCTGTCAGTCACTCTTAAAACTGACCTTGACATTTCGATGCAGTTACCTGGCAGTTTTTCTTTTCTTTACATCTCAAGACTTCTTATTGAAGAGGTGTTTTTTTTAGAAATATCTAACAGCTTTCCTCATCTGTGTTTTAAGAGTCTGCAGTCTACCATTATCGTCATCCATTACCTTCACTTATTCTTTTTACGTTCAATTACACCTGGTGCAGTGGGCCCATAATGTACTGTCACTGCTGATTCACCGCAAGACACTTTCCCCTTAATTCTCATTCATTTCTCTTCTCCTCCTCCTCCTGCTTCTCCTGCTCCTCCTTATGTGCTTTCTATCTCCCTCGTTTCTTTCTCCTCCTCCTCCTCTTTGGCCAATCAAGCCACGCCTCCATGGCAACCGTCAGTGAGTGTAAAACATCCACAGATGGTGCTGAGTAGAGCGAGCGGCACCGCGAGCACACTACGAGATCAAGTGTGGGAGTGTGTTTGTTTATGTGTCTGAGAGGAGACAGAGGCGCAGAGGTTTATTGGATAAGCGCTGCATCGTGGAGTAGTTTCTAGTAACACTGAAGAAGAGGGGGAGTGTGGGAGCCCAGAGGAAAAGTCAGAAGAGGAGGAGAAAGTGTTGGAGGAAGAAAAAAAAAACAGATAAAGAGACACCTTCCCTAGAGAGGAGGAGTAAAACTGCTGGTAAGAAAATATTAATGACCTGACAGAAGGAGCACACAACAATCTCCCGTGTGGATCAGAGAACCTCACCTCACGCTGGAGCCGCACACCAGGAGAGAGAGGCACGCGTGCGAGAGAAGCCCCCTTCACTGCGCTCCACTCACTCATGATCATCACTCCAAACACGCGCACACACAAGGGCCACGCTGACACAGCCAGAAAAGTGGAGCCAAGAAGAGGACGCTTGATTTGCCTTTGGACTCTGTCAAAATAGAAGCCATCCTTGGATTTCATCTTACTTTTAAACACTCTGGACCCAGAGTCGTCCTGTTGTGTTGACCTTTTCCGACCCCCTCCTCACCTGGGAGCAAAGATGAGCTGTAGGAAAAGATGCAAGCGGGAGATCTTCAAGTTTGCACAGTACCTGTTCAGACTTGTCACAGGCACGCTTAATACCGGTAAGAAACCTGCTGCACTTTGAGAGGAGGGTCTCTCCTTTCTTGATCCACTAATACATGTAGATTTTTATTTTATCACACTCTCACTTAGGTCAAACTTTCTACTTGACTGGAACATAACCCTTCACTCAGTTACACTGGAAATACGGGGCTCTGTAAGGACACTTGCATGACAACAGTTCCTGACAGTATTTAGTTTGTGTGTACATTAAAGGCTCCAGGCTCTCTGCTCAAGCATCGTGAGGATTTCCAGAGTGGGTTTGAATTTATTACACACTCTGGGTTATAATTTGTGTGACTGCCTGTGTATGTCTAGGTGTAAATGGGTGTACGATGAATAGAGGTGAAGGTGAACCAACTAAAGTAACCTGTTGTTGTTTCAACATTCATGCTTATGGCAATATTTTCATTTTGAACAACATAACTTCCAAATTTGCCATTTATCCTTTCTTTTCTTGTTTGTTCGTTTTGGATCCCCGAGTTTGACTTTTGCTTATTAGAAATGTAGAAATCCGAGGCGCAGTGAAATGAAAATATCACAGTCTGATAACACTGAATCTTTCTGTCCTAGAAGTTGTTGCCTGCTGTACACACATTAGCATCATTAATCTCTCTTTCTGCAGCTGTATTATGCTGTAATACATAATGGACCCTGACTTGCCTTTTGTTCTGCATCCACACAGACACACACTCAAACACGCACACACCTACAGGAGCTGTCCTAGTAAGACAGATAATGAATCAATGGAGTTAACAAGATTAAATCTGGGATTAGAGTGGATTATCAGCAGATTACTCCATGAAAGGTTCAATACAGGAGAAAGGTTAGCAGGAGTAGCATGCACTTGTCACATGAACATATTTCTAGTATCCATCAAACTGATGCAGAGGATTATTTGCATATGTTGCTAACACTGTGTGCAGCCTTTAATCTGGAGAGGTGTACAGATGTGACTACACTCGTAGCATATTTTGACACCTTTGCCGTCTCCTGTCTCGTCTTGCATCAACTGAGCTCCTGCTCTGAATAAGTTGTTGATTATCACACAGTGTGAGTGAGATTGTGCTAAACCCAAGAGAGGTGCTATAGGAACATGATAATGAATTCCACCATGCCTCTGAAGATGTGAGACTTTAATTTATTTTTCGAGCAGTGGCTTCTTGCAAAACGCTTTTTTTTAATGTCAAGTACTTGTACATTTCACACACATAGTGTAGTATATTTCCTCACAGACATGGCCTACTTTTTTTTCTGTTTCCTTGACCTTATAGGAAAAAAAAAGAAAAAGTGGGGAGGATGGGAGGCAGCTATAGAAAAGCTGCTCCATCACTGGGCTTTGCTATAAAAGGTGTAGACGGCTTCAGCTTTCCAATCATATATAAATAAAACCTCATGGGGGATTGCAATCTTTGAGAAATCCATCTGCTGTATCTGCCAATGGGAAATGGTTCTTGGTATCCATAGTTACCAGCAGGTTAATAAGGTTAAGTTGTAATTCCCATCACTCAAGATATGAGCCAAGTTTGTTCAGTTGTTGTTTCCTGTGATGTTGTCAAAGCTTGGCATGTCAGAAAACGGAGTGTTTAAAAGGCAACAGCCATAGCCTTCTTTAATATCGATGTCAGAGTTTGTTAATTATTAATGTGTTAAATACAAGGCAGGACATATTTCCCCGTGGACTCAGTCCAATCACTTTGCTTTAGCTGACTGAGAGGAATTATTATTAATGATGACGTCTGGAAATTCTTGGACTGGTTGATATTTTTATGAATCCAAGAGGGCCCCAAAACTAAAATCACATTTTGCTTAAAAGGTCAGAAAATGTCCAGAGAACAACAAAAACTGCAACAAAAACTGTTGATAATTACTGCATGGGTGATTATCTTTCAGCTGGTAACAAGTTATTTAACCCCAGCTGATGCAATGAGTAACTTCTTATTCCTTTAACAACCATGGAGAAAGACACATCCTGTGGTTGAGGAAAAGACGTTCGTCTGTTTGAGGTGGCTCAAATCATTGGAAGGCATCAAGCAGTGAAAACATCTAAGGAGATTGCAGAAACGACTGACATTAGGTAAAGAGCTGTCCAACGTATTATGAAAAACTGGAAGGATGATGGGGAACAACCGTGTTCCAGGAAAAAGTTCCCGAATGATTGTGATCGGTGATTACCGAAACATTTGGCCTGATTAAATCAAAGAAAAACAGCAGTAGAACTCAGGGGTATGTTTAATAGTGAAAGTAATGGTTCTTGGTGTAATAGTTGGGATTAAACAGCTGTTTAGCCTTAAGAAAACCACTAATCAATAAGGCTAGCCAGAAACAAAAGGCTTCAGTATGTTAGGGAGCATAAAGGTTGAATGGAAGGAGGTCATGTGGTCTGAAGAGTCCAGATTTACTCTGTTTCAGAGTGATGGGTGCATCAGGGTAGAAGAGAGTCAGGTGAAGTGATGCACTCATCATGCCTGGTGCCTACTTTACAAGCTTTTGGAGGAAGTGCAGTGATCTAAGCTCATCTAAGCAATGCAACTATGAATGCAAGCTGTAACCAAAGCTCAAAGCAAGCTAAAGGCAATATTAGAATATGTGACCCTTTTTTTGTGGTGGCTTTTTTTTCTGGCCGGGCAGTGAATATCACACATACATACATCATACATTTATCAAAGTGGCACATTTTGTGAGTTCAAATAATGATGAAATGTTTCTCTGCAATATTGTTTGGTGACAACTCATGGAAGCAAAACGTTAGGAGGAAGACATTACTCAAATTCAAAAACCCATTATCATTCATCCATCAGAGTCTATTTCCACTTGAATGAATTCATCTCTCCATAAACACACCATGTTAACTTATCACACAGTGCCTACACTGCAGTTGAATATAAATAGAGTTTGACCAGAGCAAAGCTGGCTCGGCAGTAATCTGTTGACCAGAGGAAGAGGATGATGGATGGAGTCAGTAAGCAGACCATGGGATTTTAATTGAGATGTTCATTGTCCTCGCACTGCCTCCCAGCCTTTGCTCCATTGATCACTCGGTCACCAACGGCAGCACAAAGCCATAGTGTAAGGTCAAGGGTAATGTGTATGATTTAATGAAACGAGCATAGGCTGATTGTGTCATATGTTATGTGTGAGATGTTACGAAAGGTCCCTGATCTCATGGACTTGTTTCCTTTTGTAGATCTATGAAAAGATGTTTGATGAAGGTCTAATTATCTTTCTCTACAGAGTAATAAATGAAGTCAGAGTTGAAAATGATGAGTGTAACGCCGTCAAGCACAGGATAATTTATTGATGAACGAGCTGTACAGCTGCAACAAAGACCAACTTCCTGATTCTGCTGCCTTGACTTTTCCATCTGCAGGAGAAAAAAAGATTGTAAATGTATCACTGATGCACATTCTTCCAGGTTATAAACTTAAACAGCAGTGTCAGCACTGCTCGATATTGGAAGAGAGAAGATGTATTTGTTGCATGCACCAGGGGATTTCTTCCATCTTCTCAACATTTTCGAGACTCCAAAATGTGATAACGTATCCAGAAAAGATCCCTGCGTCATTTATGCGGTTTTTAATGCTGTTTGCCTTGACCAATTCTTAGTCTATGTGATGTGAAATCAATACCCAGGGCAGTTTCAAGCATGATTTTCCTCCTTCATTCAGCTGGATTGCATTGTATTGCACAGTAAATCTGCCTTTCCTCCAAATCTGAAGGATACTTTTTTGAAATCACAAACCACATCATCACAGTTCGCTTCTCCCCCGGCTGTCAGGCATCTTGGCTTCTGTAATGCATCATCTTTTCTTTCCTCATCACGTCAGCCTCACATGCTCATAACTCAGTCCGGGCTTGTCTTTAAAAATCAGAGTGCATACCCTCTGAACCTCTGCGCTCACTTTTTACTGCAGGAGTGGTGAAAGTTTCTCTGGGATGACTTTTGTTTTAGCTGTCAAAGCTTTGATGATCCCCTGAGCAATCGAACCTTCTTGTATTGATTTCATGTAGTTTGTTTCAGCCTGTCATTGTGGTTGTTTTTTTTCTGCAGGGGAGATGGATGCACTCTTGGTTGGAGTCTTTATAATGGAACAATGCTGAGTGATTGTAATGTCTCAGGACTTTTAATGAGTATAAATCAGGTGCACAGGTTTGCAGTAAAGGCTGAAAAGCTTCTTCACTTTTATAGCCAAACAAAATTGATTCTTTTTTACAGTCTTCACACAGGAAGTGGACTGTTTCCACTGGCAGTGTTTACTAGTTGCGTATCAGCAGGTTTTTGTCTGTATGGAGAGAAAAAGCAGGCAGAATGCAGTCAGCTGTGATGACATCTCAGCTCCCACCAGCTGTTATCTAACAACACTTTTTCACCGAACCAGGGCAGTGTAACTTTTTTACTTGGTTGTACTGTTCCTCCCAACTTTGATAATTAAGCAGCACCCTCCAAAAATTAAAGAACAAAACATCCCCAATTTACAAGGCATGGACGTTACCTGATGGACGCGACTCGTCGTCTCGCAGCCATTCTTTGAAAAATGTGAGCCTTATTTGCTGTATTGCATCTGCATTTTCCGCATCACCAACTCCAGGAGGTACATTTTCTTTACCCTGAGGCTGCCGTCAAAGGAGATGAGATGATTTTGCTCGAGCTAGTTTCTGTCACATGCAATTAAACACAGTGAAAGCAAGCAAATGAAGGTGTATATTTAACCTATCTAAATTCAGATTTAACAGAAAAGAGTGTTGCACTGATGTTTGGTTATTCATGCGTTTGATGGAATGGATAAGTAGTTGATAAGTAATGCGAACCAAGAGGCAGACATCATCCCTGGACATAACTCAGTAAGTTACACTACGTTCTGCAAGAAATCTGGAAAAATAGGCTGAACCACAAAAAATTACACTTGTGAAACTGCTTCCAAGCATGTTTTTAAACAATGCACATTAAATTTTGGGATCCTATGTGATCAAAACAATCAAAACTTAATAGCAGTTGAGTGTTGTTTGTTATCTTGTGGTGCAGCAAAAGACTATTTTCTTTGTTAACATTTCTGATGTTATCGAAAAATCCAGCCTGAGTTTAGTCTGGCAGTGGAGTAAGACAGCTTGTCTGGGTCAGGACTGCAGTGGTAGCAGGTCCAACAGAAAGACGCCTACATCGTCTCTTGTGCCAGTTTTCTACTCTGCTTAAAATAACACTTAAATGTTGCCTTAGGTATGTTGTTGTTTCTGATCCCAAAGGGCTGTAGTCTGGTTTGTCCCCAATAAGACACTCTCATTCAGGTGCCTTGAATAGTTAGCTCCCCTGTGAAGAGAAGTCTTTAGAATAACTCTCTAAGAAATGACTTTTTCATCTCTTGCTCTGGATAAGTTTTGGATTATTAATGTTGAACTTTTGAGAGGGAATTTAGCCCTGTGCAGTTCTACAGTAATTAAAAGTTGAAAGAGGGTCTTATCGTGTGCCAAAGAACAAAAAAGTGCACTAGCATGGGAGAAGTCTGTGTGCTATTTGTGATTTTGGAAGAAGAGAAGGCTCTTAAGGCCACAAGGCGTTGTTGTGTCTTTAAGAATTGAACTCTGTGACTGCTCACTATGCCCTGAAAAGTGCACTTAAACATGCAGTACATATATAGGTGCCAGGGCAGTGACGTGAGGGCTTGTCTTTGTTCCCCTCTCTTTGGTTTCCCGATGGCTAATAGGAGGTCATGTTCCACCTGCCCCATGAGGACAGTACGTTCAAAGCCCATAATCCCTGACCAAACACTGAATATTTGATACCCGCAGAGTGGCCCGGTTGGCATCGTGTCTGGGTAATGCTGCCACTCTTCTGAGCAGCAAGACAAGAGGTGCTATTTAACACTGCTTGTTTTCACTCTATCTGTGGTTTAGAGTTTGTATGGTGCAATGATACAATGAATGTGCATATACTGAAATATTGAAAGCTTGGTTTTTACAAGCAGACCTATAAGCATTCTCTTTGTGGAGTCACTTCCACTTTGGGTGACACTGTAGTAGGACTGCACAATATACATGGTATGACGGTAGAAACTATATAAATTTGGGTTCGAAAAGTCAGATGTGGAGCAGAAAAATCTCATTGGCAAGATGTGTGGTAACTCCTGCACAATTTTGGATTATAGAACCTTTTCTCTGTTTTTGCCATTTGCCTCACAGAAAACCTGTCTTACTTGAAGTACTGTACAATATCCACTTTATTTTTGTATTATTGAAGAATTTTGTTCTTCTAAGGCCCTATCCTTATTTCTGTAGTTCTTCTGCATGATAAATGCTTTTACATCAAAATGACATTATATGCTTAAATGCTTTTTTGTTGTTTTTTTAAATCAACTTTGAAAAGAGACTACAAACCCATTCAGAAACACTTCCATTATAAATTTTGCACCGCAGCATTTATACCATGATATATACCGTTACCGTGAAAGGATTTAATTTATACTGTGATATGAATTTTGGGTCGTACCGCCCTGCCTTACACTGTAGTGATGATTTGCTCATAGGTTGAGGTGTTGGAAACTGGTATCATTGAAGATTTCATTTCGATTCTTGATTTGGACTCTTTCCCTAAAGTAACAACATGTCCAAAAGCTTTTCCTTTTCATGATTTTTATAAAGTATATTTTCTGTTCCAGTGCAGCATTTCTCTTGTTAAGTTGAACAGGCTCAACACTAACAGATGGCTAACCATGTTGCGTAAGTTTTCCTTTCACAGTCAGTGAACTAACATGGCATCTGCTTCACTCACCTGACAAGCATCTGTGCGTATCACAGTCCTAAGCTTCATGTTTGTGTTCCAACCATGAAAACTTGATGTGTTGATTTTATGTTTCACAAACTTCTGAGTTTGGAATCACAGACACCATAATAATGATTGAAACACTGATTGAAAGCTTCAGCAGACAGCAGACTTCCAAATACAGACAGAACTTGGATCACGCTGCGGTTGAGCCTCCACCATCCTAAGGGAGGTATTTGTTTAACGGTGTGTGTCTTTGTGTTTAAAACTTCCTCTGAGAGTAGTTTGCTAATTTTGTTTCCTCCTTTGAACCTGCTGAATCATTTTGCGATCATTTCACAAAGGCAAACAAACACACTAATGAGAATCAATGCTTTTAGTCTTTTAATACCAGTGAAGAATAACGGAAAAGTTCAAGAAGTCTTTGAGACAGTCAGACTTAAAATAAGATAAGGATGTTGTTTTGATCTTGGACATCAAAGCGTTTCTACCGAGCCTCTTGCATAATGGAAAAAAGGCTGAAATGAGTATCAGTGTCATCAGTAATGGCTTTCTTTTAACCTCTCACCCTGACCTTTCATCATGACCCCTTTTACAGAGTTCACTGTCTCTGGCTCAGGCAGACAGGAGACATTTGACAGTGATATCTGAATACGGATCAGCTTCCTGGCAGGCCCGGTACTCAGTCTTTGTGTTTCACTGTGTCCAAAACCTTCTCCTGGTTTCTGGTTTCTGCTGATGTGTTGTCGTCCAGAACCAGGTCTGCACAGATTTATTGGCTTGTGGTTTTTGTCCAACAGTAGCTGAACCCATTTCTGGTTCACTTACATCCTCCTGCACTTTAATAAGAAAGACTTGAGGTCTGTAAAGTGCTGAGAGACAATCTGTCTGTTAAAGAGAGAGGGAGAGTGAACTCACTGTGGTGGAAAATGAATGTAGCCATCCAGTTCAGACTACAACTGCTTGACAAAATAGTCTTTCACCTTTCAGTTTGTGAGCTAAGGAATGGGAACTGGTCGTACATGAAGGTTAAAAAAGCTCAGCATCATTGCTTCTACATTAAAGAAAGCCTCAAAAACTTAATTCAGACGCAGTCAGTTGAAACCCTTCTTTTCTGGCTGTAGTTGTCGAGAAATCCCTTCTTCGCTCGTCATCTTTGCGTCTTTGTAATTACTAGATGTAAAATAATTAATTACTCAATGATAAGGTTGTTGAAGAAATGTCAGCCTCTCAGTTGAAAAGAGTGATTACAGCTCTGTATGTCCGGGGATTTGAGTCAGCATTGTTATGCATTTAAATCTTTACTCTTGTGAACAATAACTGAGATGAATGTGTAAACCTCATTAAAAAGACAGTGTGTGATCGAGTGTTGAGGGTGTTAGAAAGTTTTGAAAGTTTAGAAATGGAGAGATAACAAAAAATGATGAGGCAGGGATGGATCTTTCCTCCCAGTTATGCAGTTTGTTACTTTAATGAGGTCCAGCTCGTGTAATGCATTCTTAATTTTAGATACTTATTGTACCTGAATCTGCAGGAATTTTTGCAAGCTTCCTTGAAGTGAAAGCTTTATGACCAAGAAGCTGTGACACAAGAAAGATGAATGGTATCAGCAGCTCAAATAACAGCGTCACAGGAACACTGACCCTGAAAAAAAATGACTACTTTTTTGTGATTAACATGTCTTTCTGTGTCTGAGAGAAGGAGACATTTGAGGGTGATTAAGCCTGTACTTTAAGCCTTATGAATGAAGAACTGTAACGATACATAAGATTCAAAACTTGAGATAATCAGGTTTATTTTCTCAGACACAAGAAAGCTCTTGAGCATGGATAAAAGAGTTTTCACAGACTGTGTGTAATCCTTGCAAGGAAGAGGTAATAGTGTGCAAAATTTCTGGACTCTTCCCTCTTCAAATGAACCAGTTTGTGAAAGTCCTTTCATCTTATTTTAGCTTGAACGGACAGACTTACTGGAGAAAAAGTTCAGGTTTTTGTGCTTACATTGATCCCTTCCTTGTCACCAAAACACCCCCAGCCCCCTTTTGTCTTCCCCATTATTCTGCTGTGATCTCGCGACACTGTCCATTTGAATTTCACCCTTGTCAGCCCGTGTAATCAGTTTTCCCATTTACGCTAATGTTTGTAAACGAGAGTCCCTCTGTGTTGAAAGAATGGCCGTGCTATTTTTAGCATGCTCTGGTTACATAGCTGCTGTGTATAAGGGTATCACTGGGTTGAATCCAGCAGGAAGTTTACCTCCAGTGAAAAACAAAAACAGGATCAATGCTGCACTGTTTGATGATTAAATTAGATTTTAATAAGAGGAAACTGCAGCCTCAGTGGGAGAAAGCTGAACACATGAGCTCTGTTAAAACAAGCGTGTGGCACACTATTAAGTGGAGTCTTTATTTGTTTTCCTAGTTTTCTTTGCTCATTTGTGTTATCCCCTTAGAGAATTACACCAACACTTTTCTTATCCTATCTGACTCTCCCTGGAGTGATCATTTTTACTGTTATCTCAAATTAAAGTACTTCTCCTCCCTCACTTACTTTTTTCACTCCTTCTCTGCTGCATTATCCTCTCAGTTGCCAACTTTCATTCCCACTTCTCCCTTTGGACTCTCACTTAGCTCTATCTCTTCTCCAATGCTTAAATCACTTAATTTTAGTATCCCGTTGAGGCGTTTTTGCCTCACACTGTCACTTGCCTTGGCTCAGTTTTCACAAAAAGTGAACCCTCTGCCCCAGACGTTCTGCGATATGAGAGACAATGTCCTCTTCATGCACCGTTAGCCTGCAATTACTGCGACAGCGGTCCAGCTCCTGATGTCTGCCAACAAAAGGAGACTCAATACACCTTTGAAAGTATTAGCGGGGGCTTTAGGTAAACAAGAAGTACTTAATAATATATGGCCAGATAATGAGACATTTCACCATGGAGGAATATATTCTGTAATGTCCCAGAAAGTGCTGAGAATAATCCTCCACAGAACTCTCTGGTATTGAACACGTAATGTTTTATTGAGAGACTCTTTTTTTTGCTGCAGTCCCACAAGAATCTGTTCTTTTGTATTTTGCTCTTTCATATTTCATTTCCCCTCAGGCACTCTGCGGATTCACTGATGAAAGTGGCTTTTTCTCAAATTCTCAAATGGTTTCCTTGTCTCTTTTGATTGGCTGCAGATTGAAACTCCTAACAGATCAATCTCCCTCACCGTAAAAACACAGACTGGCGTGAAATGTCAAATGGCTGGATAAGCCGAGGCAATGAAACAGCGGACATGAAGTGGGATGTTAATGACAGCCAGGGTTTCCTGCATGATGTCGTTTTGGAGGTGGAGTATTGTTTGTATCTTGTGTCTGTGTTTGGATATAATATTTCTGAAGTCAGTGTCCTATGACCTTGTACATGCACTTCTATTCCCTGGCATTCATGTTTCTGTGAAAAAGTTAGTGAAGCACCACCAATGACAAAAACAAATGTTTATGCTACCTGCCTTAAAACAGGATGCTCTTATAATTTTTCTTTCTGATTACTCAGTGTGAGTGCCTTTTCATCACGGTTGCATGTTTTCTTCTCACATCAGTGTGTCACTGAGTAAAAGTCAGCTCTCTTTGTGCTCCCAGCTGACCATGAAATACACAGAGGATGTGCCACTCAATTCTGAAGTGAGATATATCACCATGTTATTGGAGGCACTACAGTGTAAAATAGCTGCCATATGGGGTGATGACTGTCGAAAACAGGTTGCTTTGAATGAAATCATACCTCACATAATCATTTTTCTGACATCTTTCTTTTTTTCATTTTTTTTCCTACATGGACTAACTGCACATGTATTGAAGGCTGCATTTACAAAGTAATTAACTGTTCTTAAGCTTATTCCCAATTGCCATCATAACACTGCAAGCTACGGAGCTGTTTACACCTACATGACTGAAACATAGCAGAGGAAAATGTGTCTGATAATTAGTTTTCCAAAAACTCTTACCTAATGAATTTTAAAAGGGATTGTTTATTCTTTATGTATCTATCGCATGGTTCCCTCTTGAGCTTGACCAGCCCACTTTGTACAACAGAGTAAAATCAATTTGTTTCCTGTTCATTTTTGTTTCATTGTGAAAACGTTAGTGCCTTTGTCGTTTGTCACATTGCATGGAGCAGAGATAAAGTGCTTTTCTGTGATCAGGATGTTTCTATCTTCAGCACTCAATCCAAGATCTTGACTACATAAGCCCCAAGTCAAGGACACTCCTATCCGGCCACATTACAGCCCAGTGTGCAGGGTGACGGCCCAGATTGAGCTCAGATACATTCCACCCATCAGCTCCCCGCACCTCTGTAGTAAAATGGTGTAATTACTCACTTTCTCTGGCACGACTCGTTGTGGACCGCCATGCAGAAAATGGAGCGCCTTCTCCATCATTGTGCAGACACATCCACCCATGGCCCCATTACTTACCTGGATAACTCTGTGTCAACACCAGGCAGGTGTAAACAGGAGGGACCTGACCAAGTCGACTTAACTACTGAAGCAAAGCAGAGGAGCTTAAACGTTGAAAGGTACATACTAATTGATGAATTAGCCTAACAGGGAAAGTGTTCCTCTGATCCACTTTGCTTGTACTTATAAGTCAGATGTACATATAGAGTATTTTGGGCATGTCAAAGAATTTGACACTGAAAATTCACACCCTGATTTTTTTCCTATAAACCTCAGATCAGATAAGGTTTTAACATTCAGCAACATTGTTTTTGGCATTTGGAGAATTAACCCATTAACGTGCAGCACATGTGTGCAACATCAGTGTCTGCCAGCTGTTCATGGAAGACAATATTTACACTGGGTAAATATTTAAATACAAGGCTCCACTGAGGGAAAACTGTTCATTCTTGACCTCTAAAACAAATGTCAAGAAGATGATTTAGCTTATCTTTTATAGCTATTTGTGAAAGCCTCAGAAAGTGGCAGGAAGTTTGAATCAAGTTCATCAAATCAAGTCAAGAGACATTTTTATTTCCTTCACATTTTGTCAAATTCATGCCAGCTATATTTGTGTTAGGCCTGCACAATTTGCAAAACTAACACATAATAACAATTATTTTTCCCTATATTGCAATTGCAATTTATTATGCTAATACTTTTGAGGTTTCCCATCTTCTCTGTTGTTAAACAAACACATTTTTTGAAAATGACCAATGACATTAATTACAGCATGACAACTCATGATTTTTTTTTGCTACCTGTGAGTGCTTTTTGCTAATTTTAGTCACTTTTCACTTTTTTGTCACTTTTGGACTATTTTTTTCAACTTTCTGACTATTTTGCAAGTTTTCTCCCAGTTTTCTTGCTTTGTGGCCAATTTTGTCACCTTAAGCTTACTTTTATTGCTACTTTTTAACGCATTTGCTACTTTTCATTACTTAGAGTGTAGACTCTTTGCTGTAGCAGGGCTGAGTAACACTGGTGCAGAGCATAAAACATCAACTGCAAAAAAATGCAATTGGCCTTCTAAGACATTTCAGGTTGCACTGCTATTAGAATATTGCAGAAGGCCATGTTGCAATTCAATCTAATATGAGGTTAATTGCCCAGCCCATATTTGTATCACACTTTCATACAAATGTGAACTCATATACTTTACAAGAATGAAAATTGGTTAAGAAAGTTTTCTCAGAAAACTTAGCAAAAGAAATAGGTCTAAACTGCTTTTGATTTGATTATACAGACCCAACATTTATCGATAGGCAGCAGCAGTATGGACAAGCTTGTGTTACCAGGCAGAAACCTTGAATAGTCACCTTGCAACAAAAGAAGTTTTCCCTCAATTCACCTGTGACATGACTGTTAAACATTTTTCACCTGTCATTCAACAAGTTTATCGTTCCTTACTAAGCCGAACCCAAGGTCACCAGTGATATCACGACGGCATTATCATGGGTTGAATGTAAAAATCCCCTAGGGCCTGAGTGATCTCAAATGTGTGCGTACATTTAGATAGAAACCATTTGCAACTTGAACTCATACTTTAAAACGATAAAGCAGAAGGATTCATTCATTACTTCCTGCTATAGTTTTTGCTGACCTTGCACAGTCCTTCAAAATGCAGCCCAGAGAACAACATATAACAGTCGAGACAGATTGCAGAGCTTTTTTCCTTCTGGGGTGACACTGCAGTGAACCTCAAATAGGTTTAATGGTTGAGGCTCAAATTGTCACTCGAGCACAGGGTGAAGGAGATAAAGTATGACACATCAAGCAACACAGCATCCAACATGGCAGCAAGGTGTCATTGAGGATTTCCTTTCAGTTACCAACATTTTCCACGCACCAGTGACACCATTGCAAATTCAATTTAAATGCAAAGCAACACTGGAAAAGGTATTTGTGTTTGCTGTTTTACAGAACTCTACCACAGCAGTCAGGAAGCAAAGAAGCCCGTCTCCTCATGGGTGCTGCTCCACAGACCACACTCTGCCCATTCTATTGCTTCTGACTGGCTGCTTGATAGATTAGATTTGTACCTAATAAGGATGGATCACCCTTTTGCTCTTGTTCCTCCTTTCAGGTTTTCTTGGCCTATTTTTCCTCCTGCTGTCATTTTTTCCTTTTCCTGTGTAATTTAGCCATATACCCAGAGGAAATCTCCACCTTTTCCTCTGATGTGTAATTCTGTTTAAAGTGATTTTAGTTGAGCTTATGGGAATAGACCTGCAGTTAAATGGCATTGTCAAAAAAGAGGATTGTATTTTTGTAGACTGTTTAGAGCCATTTTCTAACTGGCAATGGGTAAAATGGGATAAATGTAATGGACAGATAAGCACTGATATCAACTGTCATGGACATTACCACCTTTATTCTATTACTCTGTCACTGAAGGGGAAACAAGGTTTCTTTTAAATCAAAGTTATATGTTCTCAACTCAACAACAAAAGGGACAGAGGATTGTAAATGCTTCAAAGATTTTGCAGAACTTTCCTGTAAATGTTGCACGTGCCTTATTTGCTTAGTTTTCATGTCAAAAAAGCAGCGCAGTTTTAATGCAGTTTGAGAATCTGAATTAGTTTCAATGAACTTAAACTGTCGAAAGCACAATGATGACATTATCCTCCAACAATGTGACGGTGGGTAGCAGAAAGTTTTTATTTTTAACCTTTATTCAAGCTGGCAAAAAGCTTATTGAGATTTGGAACCCCTTTTGTAAAAGGGACCTGGCCAAGAGGCAGCAGAATTTTTTCATCACACAAAATACAACAAGTCTAACATTTGTACAATAAATAATAATAAAAGACTAAAGAATATCAGCAATATTTAAAAAGTGTACCATCTGATTTAAAACAGTGACAAAGCCTCATGGTTTCTACTTCCTTAGCTCCAAGAATTTCACCAAAGCTATCAAACAGGATCAGGCCTGGCAATTTCAATGAAGCTTGCAAGGAGTTCCATGAAGAGGGAGCAGCAAATCAAAATGCTTTTTTCCCCAGTTCTGTTTAGGTATAGTATAAGTTCCTGCTGTGGGCCTAACTACCGTACGTCCATGGAGACAAAATGGCACAGTTTTACAAAAGAAAAGGTGCATTAGTTATGGACCTCAACTGCATCAAGATCAGAATTGTAAGGCTGACAGTTCAAGAAAAAAATTAACCAGGATTCAGGAAATTTCCATCAATTGCTCTATAAATGTTGACCCCTCCAAGCCCATCTAAATGCACAGAGAATATTTACACAGGGATTCTTCAGTGGGTGAGTGACAACAGGATTATCATCTCACTGTGCCAACATATTTTGAGATTAAGGTGGACTTACCTTTGTGATGGAGCTGGTGTCTGGAAAGCGTGGAACAGCCTCTAATTGGGCAAGAGGCTCAACACGATGCACCAGGAAGTCTTAAGATGGATAGACCCTGAGTTTTTGATGTGTTTATAAGGAAATATGTATAAGTAGCCACAAGAAGATGTCAAGTCCTAGAATTTTGTGTAGTCTTTGTAAAGACACTGAAGTTCGAGGCAAGATTCGGGTGCTTTGAAAGAGCTTTGTTGAAATAGCTCAGCAGGTAGCATTTCAGGAATACATGTTGAATCTTACATTCCTGAAACACTCTCGTTTTTTGAACTTTAAACAAACTAATTGGATGATTAACTCCTGCAACAGTGTTTTGGCTCTTGATTAATGTAGCAGAAAAGTTGCAGATTGCCACAAGGCTAATTGTTATTGGTTCAATTCACATTACTTTGCTGAATTGCATTCGGGCAACATCTAAAAAGGAGCTTTTTGTTCTATTTTGCAGTTTTTCTTGCCTGGTAGAGTATCATAGTAAAGATCAAAAAAGGCCAGACTGTGGTCTACCTGGTCGGATGACTAAGGTATGTATCACACAAGCAAGTGACTTAGTTATTTGCGGATTTTTGAATGAAATAAAATCACAGTATCTTGTATCTTTGGCTGCCGTTTTAAAACTTTATCTGTTCGAAAATGGGGAAAAAAAGGAAAAATACTGTGGAGAAGAGTCATGGCACTCCTGTTTGAGAAACAGATAACAGTAGAAAAAAAAGAGTAAATGTCATCCAACAAAGTAATCAGAGCAGCAAGTTTTTCATTAAAACTAGACAAACATTATATACACTAAGAAAACTGTGAGAAGCAGTGTTTTCACAGCTCTCCTTGTTCAGCCTCTGGTTTCTGACTCGTCCTGTTCAGTTCTAATCTCTTACAGACAATAAAACTGCTTTCTGTTTGCAGGGAAAAAAAAGTAATCTGAGCTTTGCTCGAGTAAATAGACTGGAGTTAGTGGAGTGGAAATGGGAAAAGCTGGAGGAGTAAATAGAGATGCAGACAAAGCAATATTTGTCCCCTGTATTTCCATTTCTGTCCTTTGTGAAATGTATCACTTGATGCCAGGGAATGAGCCACAAAACTATTCTCTGAGGTTGTAGTTTCACCGGAGCAGCCAACCGTCCCCAAATGCCAGCTTTGACAGGCCAAAGCAATGAAAACAGCTTTTGATTAATTTTTAGATTCTCTTACTGCAGCTCCTGGCAGTTTCTAACAAAGTCACAAACAGCAAGTTTTGGGTTTAAAATAGAATTTTGCCGTCAGACTGCCAAAGTAAGGGTGGGAATTTAGCAGCCTTGGGTGTAATAAAATCAAATGATGCAAGCAAAAAGATTGAGCTTCTGCAGACACATGATGCAAGAATAAACCAATGAGTCTACATGAGGTCCCATATCTGCGGTAGATAGTGTGGCTGTATGCTCAATAAGTCAATTAACACATAGGAAATGAGCTAGAGTTGATAATTTATTCATTCTTTCTCTCACTATAGTTTAGACCTTGTGGTTTGTGGATCAGTGGAAGATGTATTATCTTGATGTAAAAATAACTAAGCAGGAAGTGAAATGTGGTGTATGCATACATATAACAGTTTTGTTACTTCGACCCATGATGAATAAAAAATTGATGAGGTATAAGACCTTTTTTTAATTCTTAGCTCAATTGTTTTTTCTCATTTCAGCGAGTTTTCATTCTTAGGCAGCATGTGTCCTGTTTGGCCTCACTAATAATAGATTTATGTTTGATCACTATGTGTGGTACGTTTACTGCAGCGACAGAGAAACTTTAACAACAATCAAAAGAGGCTTCAGCAGCGGGGTATCAAGTGAGAGAGAAAACTCAAGAGCTTTCTAAATTCAGTTTATTCCTCATTTCTATCACATCGCAGCGTGTGGTTTAACACATCCATCTTTGAGATTACACTCCACTCACTATGTAACAGCATAATTTCTCCTTTTTTTAATCTAAACAACCTGCCGGGGGCAACATCATAACAAGTGTGTATCTGGTGGAGTATTACATACATTAATGCATGTGTCAGCTGTTTGGATCAGGATAATGTTTTATATCCAGGCCTTATTGTGTTGGATTAAAATTAGATCAAAAAATATGCACACATCCCTTCCTCAAACATTCCTCTTCTCACTTTGCCCTTTATGAATTTTTATTAATTTCTGCTTCAACTTTTCATTAGCTTTTTGATGGAGATCCTGTCACTTCACTCTGCTGACTGATGAGCTAGGACTTCAAACGTAAAGGGCAAGTATTGAGTGCTACTGTTCTCTGGCTGGCTGCAACTGAAGCACTGTACTCCACAATGTGCTGATGGAAAGTGCCATCAAAGACACGGCCCTCTCTGGGAGGCAGAGGCAGTCTTCCATGCAGGGCGAGTGGTGTAGGGTTTCAGTTTGGTACAGTAGCAAGCTTGATTTCTCTGCCATGTTTCACACTGGTATCTGTGTAATCAGAAACTCAAAGGTTTTGATAGGAGATTATGAAAAAAGAGGTGAGATGTCAGATCACTTATTGTGGTACCACAGTTTTCTTAAACATCAATGTTGAATGTTATTTTGTTTCTTTCTTTTTATGCATCAAAAGGCATCAAATGGAACCACAACCACTTGGGAATCACATAACTAAGTTTTTTTTAAACACATCACTGATATAAACTCACCTCATAACAACATCCTTAGTCTGTCTTCTGGAAAAAGTTGGTTTGTGTTGGAAACTTTAGCACGTAACTGTTTGGTTTACTGTCTACTAACTCCTTGCCTCGTAAAAAGAAAGTCTGCAACTTCTAAATGCTGTATACTGTTTTTTGCTGAATTTCTGTCTTAAGGTACCAATTTGGTACAACACAGTGAGTTTATTGGAACTGAAATTCACTTGCTGCCATTGGAACAGGGTCCAAAGGGGGTGTCGGTAGTGATCTTGAACAGCAATGTTCAGTTTGTAGAATCAGACACAGAGCAGAAAAACTATCTAAAAACACACTAATGATATTTAAGCTGCGAGTGAAGTGTTCAGTATGTAGGATATAAAGTTAGCACAAAAAGTAAGGCAATTTGTGTTGAAAATGCTTTTTGGCAATAAACCTTAAACTGCTGAAAAGCCTGTGTATTACACTTTTAAGTGCTGCCAGAGTGAGGAAACTACCTTCTTGGCTGTCACTTTTCAGCTGCTACTATCACTCTCTCCAGATGATGCCATAACTTCAGTTTTGCAGAACACCAGCTTAAAGTTTTCCTATCTCAGGCTAACAGGCTTAATAACAATACAGGAAGCTTTGTTGCAACAAAAAATAATCCACCAAACAGTAATTACCTAAGGTTTTCTTGAGTAGAAGTGTATCTGTTTTCAGATTTTCTGTAACTTAAATATTCCTCTTGGTTGATTAGAGTGTTAACTACTTTAATTTGTAATGACACCATTTACAAGCTTCCTCAGCTGTCCTAACCCTGTTTCATTTGACTTTTTTAAGAGACAAGACATTTTTGACAAAACTAGCAGAGTTTTTATTGATGTCACACAAGTCACTTTTACTCAATGACCTGACCTTGAATGCATCATACTGGAGCGTTCCTTAACTTCCCCACTCCTTTGTTGCCCCTGTCTCAGCTTTTTTGAACATGTTGCAGGCATCAACAAGTGAAGAAAAGTAATTCGGTAACTTAACTTCACAAGTCAATGTAGCGATGCGTTCAATGTTCTGTTGAAAATAGAGCATTTCATAAAATTGATCCCAAAGTCATCATGATGTGTTCAAACGTAACTGAAAGATAATGAAATTCTGGTTTCGGCAAATGTAATTATGGTTGATTTTTTTTTTTTTAGACCAATAACAGAAAAGTATTGACCATGGAATCAATAAAAACTCTTATCATCAAGGAGTGTCAATAAGAGCATCAGCATCAATACCAATTAACAATTCCCAGTCCCTAGTCTTTGTAGTGTATTCAATTGAATAAAGGTTAAACAGAATTTACAGATTATTGCATGCTGCTTTTATGAAACCTTTTACTCTTTGTCCCATCTTCATTAGAATTGGGTTTGTACAGGAATTATACTATTTACCAAATTGTTCAAAAGACCAGAGTTGCAAGGTGAAATTGCCCATTAGAGAGCCTAATCAGGTTCCTCGAGATAAATTTACCCTTTTACCAAAGATCTAATAAACAGCCTCAAGGCTACATATTGTTCTTCTCCCCTCTAAACCTTTACCTTTCCAGTGTCTCCTCTCTTCTGCTTTGTGGAAGTGGTGGCGCCAAGCTAAATGATGATCCCTCCAGGTTCATGTTTAATGGAGGACCCCATTACACATGAAAAATGGGCCTTGTTCTGTAATGGCTGGCTAAATCCAGAGCCTGGAGCACATACAGTGAAATGCAGGAAAGTAGAAGACACAGTGGAGGTGATGATGTCCTGTGATATGTTGTGATGAGGTTGCTTGGATGTGTTTGTTGGTGCCTCCACGCTGAAAAAATGCCATCACAGCATGTCGTTTATATTGGGGAAAGATGCTGATGGGGTGTGTGAAATTCCACTTAGCTGAACACAGTTGGGCTTGTTATGGATTGTTTGTTGCGTTGGCGTGTTATCTGAAAGGATCCTATCGGCATATTGAAGGATGCTTTCAGGAGGTTATGCTGATTAAGAGATTTGCTCGGCTAAGTCAGGGTGTTAATCCTCTCCGGATCATGAAGAATAAATAAAGCAGAAGAGGATCTATTGACTTTTGTCTGTGGTTTTAACTTTACTTAGGGAACATATGGAACGTAGATTCACACTGCTGCCAAACAAAGCATATTTGTGTTTCTGGACAGTCGAACTACATTTGGTGAGTCACGTCTAAAATTCCATCTTTCACAGCAACAACACAAACAGAAGGAGTCTCATTATCGATCGTCCCTGTTATGGCACACAGTCGCACACACAAACAGGGAAATACACTCACCCATCAGCAAGCAAACTTGCACAAACAGACAAGATGGAAGCACTCAACACGTCACAAAGAGATCACATTTCTAGTCAGACTCCTTCCTTCCTTTGCCCCACACAGAGTTCTGAGCCCCAGCCTTCAAGTGACAAGCAGACAAATTGATCATGAAGAAGCCCAGAGGCAATCAGAGCACAGCACTCGCCCACAATTACTCGTCCTTTAACACAACGATCAATGCACCCCACTGATATAGCTGTTGCTGTGGGTAAATCCCTCCAATAATGAGACCATGAGAGGTTCAAAAGGTAATAGTGATATGAGTAGGAAGTCAGGAAGTTAGGGTGCAAATAGCTCAGGCTATTTACAGTACATAAAAGGGGTCAGTTCCCTCATTTGTAACAGCCGACCAAATGGTGAGATCTTTGCTTTACGGCACCAGTTTAGAGTTAGTGAAGGGGATCATTACTTCCATTTTTGTTAATGGGTTTAATGGGATCTGTGTTTTCTCTCTGAAAACAATTTCAGTGATTTATTCGGTAGTATTGGTAGAAACAAGAGCTGGACTGTCCAACAGAAACAGAACAGAAGAAAGCTTAAAGGGAGATTGATAGAGCATGGACTGAAGGCCAAGACATGAGTTAAGCTGTTTGTGATAATGTTTATTCCAACCCACATGTCGCAGTTATACTGCAGTGATCTGTTCAAACCTGCGAGTCCATCAATAAAATGAAGAGCTAGATTACGTTTGCTCTGCTTGGTAAATGAGCACGATAGTACATAACCAGGATTCACTGTTGTTACATGTCACAGATACGTCCCAGAGCACTGGGCTGTGAGTAGCACTAAATATCACTGGCCACTAAACTACGGTTACTGAGTTCAAAAAGTTAGCTTGTCACGTTTCACATAGCATCACTATGTAACTGTTAGTAAACACATGACCTTGTTGTGTTGTATCTGTCAAATAGTTATCTTGAACAAAGAAAAACAGTGTTTAAAAAAAGATTTGCTCTCCATTAGCTTTTCCAAAACAAACCCAAACCAAAACAAAATTGGCTCATCACAGCAGCAGGGAGCAAAGACTTATGGGAAGCAGAGTGTTTATCCCTAACACTAAAGCTAGCTTTTCTAGAAAGTATTCACAGATACTTTTAACATTAGCAGTCATGGGGCAGCAAGTTCTAAGATGGTGTGTTCACAAAGATGCCAGATAAGTCTCAATGAATGAACATCACTGAATCAACGTTTACATTTTCTGTATGAGCAACTGCTTTCTTTGTGTGGGACAGGTGTGTTCTTCATCACAAATTATAGGTGCAATTGGATTCAATTTCCAATCGAAACTCTGCAAGAAGCATTTTAGCTCAATTTATGTTGGTAAATAGTCGAACTCTAAATCAAATCAAGTCCTCTTTAGTCTCATATTGACAGAGATTTAGCAGAATGTTTGTCTGTACTTCAGCCTCATTCTGTTGTCACCTCACGTTGTGCTGTTCTGATTGACGACCATGGTTTTAAACCCTTGCATGGGTATAACCTATGGTAATTCTGATTGCCCTCGCTTTGCAAGTCTGATCAGCTGAGCATAGTGATAAAATGTGCCTTCAAGATAAATGATGATGGGGCAGTTTAAGTTGATTCATATTGATCCCTCTGTGCAAACCTGTGGTGCATACATGCCTGTTGATTCTTCGGGATGTTTTTCATGGTGATTTTTTTTCTTTTTGTCTTTAGATCTAAGTTCACTAAAAGTTCTTACTTCTGTTTACCAAACTGTTTGAATTTTCGTTGTTATAGTAGTGATCATTGCAGGATTTCAAGCCCCTTCCAGTGAAGTTGTTGGTGTGTTCATGTCGCTGTGGTAAAGCTGCTGTTTTCTGCTCTTCCCAATACAACTCAACTCCATATTTGGCAGTGAAAGGTATAAAAAAAGTTGTATTACGTAAATTTTGTTAGAAAATCCCTCTATGATTGGTAGTTTGCCCTTGCTTAAGTTGAGCTGGTCCCATATTAACTAAAATTTATTTATGAGATCTTTGCAAGTGCCTCTGGTGATCTCTTATTCATGACCTCAGCATGACTCCTCTTCTCCAGCACAGAGCTCAACACACCAGCTACACAAACCAAACACACAGGCTTCTTGTTCACCATCCAGACAGTTGTGTTCTCATTATTATTTCATATTTTTCTAACGTATGTCTCTCCTCTGTCTTATACAAACAAACACAACAAACACAAAGACCTCTACCTTTCTGAAACCTCCTCTTTTCACTCCTCAGCTACGAATCCCCATGATTTGTGAGACGCCAGGATTTTATTGGGTTTAAATTCAATTTCCCACTTCTGGCAAATGGAAGAATGTGAATAATTGATGCATAAGCCGTGTCTGAGGGCAAGAATGAAAGAGAGCGTGTTCCTGACTGAGTTTAAAGGTTTACAATCCTGCAGGCGATAAAGGAGATCTGACTCTGACGGATCCTGAAGGGAATTGAGTGTAAATCCATGCTTACTGTGAAATAGGCTAGTTCTGTTTCAATGCAGCTTCTTATATCCAAGTTAAAAACCATCTTTCTGCTAAGATTAATCAAACTTTGGTAGGGTTATGAGACTTTCATGTTAAAATATCTATAGATTGAGCATGAGTTATTCATTTTAAAAATGAAAATACAACCTGCTTGCTGAAGATGAGTTGTAGTTACATTTATCTTGAGTGTTATTGGTTACAGCGCACAAGGGAATAAATCTCTGTGTGTATTCTACTAGATAAAAATAAATTTGTCCCAGGGGCTGCTTCAGTGACATCACACTTGAGTCACATCTGTTCAATTCTCACATCTTCTCCTGTGAATTCACTGCGTTCAGTCGCTAACCTCTGGAAATGAAATTCATTGATTACCCTTTGACTCTAAGCACAGATCCAGAGCGCCGCTGTGACGCCACAGTTTGACCATGAAATGAAATTTTATGATGCTTTCTAAGTCCACTCAGCTTAGTGCAGACTTAATTTTTTTTTGCTCAGTTTCACTCAGACTTTACAAATTCCAGCAAAAAAAAATTCACTGTAGCACGTCAGAGATGTCAGGATGACTATAAAAAGTACCTCTGCTTCCTGGTGGGATTCAGCTCTTCCCGCCAAAGATGGAAAAGTAATGCAGACACCTGCCATAACAGGGACTCCTCCTGCTGAAGGGCTGTCTGCCTACAGCTGCAACAAGCTCCAAGAACATCATCAACCCTGTGAAAGGCAAATTGCTTTCAAGTAGCTGTCAGATGTCTGTGAACTCACTCTGAATTCAGGTCTGTCTCTTTCCTCTGGTACACGAAAGCAGAAGGAGAGCTTTCAGGTTGTGGTTTATAGCATTCAATATGTGGGAAAGCTCCGTTTGCCTCTGCAGTCTTGTATTTTAACTACACAAACTCCTCTAGAGAGCCAGGTAGAGTAAGTTGAAGTCATTAATCGGGTAAATGAGCAGGAGAAAGGGGGGAAATGGGAGGAAGTTTGGAAGAAACTGCCAAAAAACGAAAAAGAGGGAATATCAGTCACGCTGCATCAACAACTCGATGGATGAATATTTGAATTTTCAGCTGAACCAGCAGCATTGAAATTCAGCTCAATCTGTCATTTGTGGTCACAGTTTGCTTTTTATAAAGAAATATGTTGTGTCCCTTCGTAACTTTTCTGTACTTTTTTGCCCTTTTTTAGTTTTTCTGACATACCCAGTTGCATTCATGACATAAAAATTTCAACATTTCATTTAGTAATGCAAAAAAAAAATTGGATCTAATTTGGAATATTACACTGAAATATTTTTTATTCTCTACAAAATAATGAACTAGTTGCTGACCACAGTTGCTTATTTCCTCTTTAGTAGAGCTTGTGAACCGTTGCAAACTCACCACCAAATTGAGCGGTCTTATCGCCAGGGAAAAAGCAACATTGTTCGTGACTCTCATGTTCTGAGTACAAAAAAAGTCAATTCAAAAGAAACAGAGGACAGTTCATCAAGCCAAGCAGCTCAGGCACCAAACCTGCTCGATATGACCCCAGATAAATTCAGCAATATAATTCAAAAGTTGGAGCACAGATGATCTGTGAGAACAATTCGCTGTAATAAAAGTGTGACATGTAAGAAGTATTGTCTCACCCTTTCAGGGAAACATCTGCCACCATTGTAGACTAACTGCACATGATCACTCTCTCTCCAGCTCTAACTGAATGGAGACAAAGTGACTCTGAGTATTGATCCTCAGATGAATATATTGATATAAAATGATTAATACAGCTGCAGCTCAAAGCCTGTACTGTGGTGCAGTCTGTGGTTTCTTTGTCCATTGTTTCTTTAGGTGGATCAATGTCTTCTGCTAAAGCAATCAAGGAGTTGCAGTGAACTCTAGCTAATCCTTACATTATTTTCCTTTGTTAGTCTTCTCTGCTTTTGACTGATCAGGTATTAACAAAGAATATAAAGTTTAGAGCTCAACAACATTTTTGTAGAAACATTTTGGATGGATACAAAAAAGACTCCAGCACGTTCACCTCACTCTCTTCTTGTATTGAAGCCTCAGTTGATCCCTCTCCTTCTGGTCATTCCTGGAAAGCAGTAGTGGATACCATTTATGAACTCGGCCATTATGAGGCTCACAAACCGATATGTGTCCTTCCCAAGAGATGGAAGACTTTATGCTGCAGTTACCTCACTGCACAAAATACTTTCAACCATTCCCCTCCTCCCAGCGGATCCACAAACCTGAGCTCTGGTTTGCTGTGTGTGCATTTATGTGAGCGCACACCGCCAGGGGAAATGCTGCTAAACTTAATTTTCCTGTTCCCTGAAAATGAACGTATTAACACTTGAGCAGTATTGCTTTGCTCTGCTGTGACAAATGCATACAAAACAGTACTTGCTGCAATTTGAGGTGGCCTCTCATTAAACCTTCGTTGAGGCTTGTAAACCATCAGAGTGGGTTACCATAATTGACTTCTGCAAACAGCATAATCGAAATTAGACCCGTAATTGCTTGAAACTGGCTTCTTTCCAGTTTTGTGTTCTGCTTTAAAAATCAAACCATGAAGCCTCTACCAACCTGCCAGTGCTGTCACGGCCCACAATCCTCTGGTGCCTGGGTTGGAAAATGAATCCCTCCCTCAGGTGTGTGGAGAAGTGCAGGAATGTGTTTACCTGCTCTGCTTTATTGTTGTCAGTGGGTGGAAATGGAGAGGGAGTACAGTAAATATGAAGAAGAATACATTTAATACAGCCATACTTGTGTCTGTGTGTGTGTCTTATTCATTTGATGGCACCACACGGGTGGACCACATGATTCAGACACTGCAGCTTCACTGCAGCTTCAGCAGCCTGACAATTTTGGGTGGTGGGGGGTTCAGCACAGGGGAGTGTTCATGCCAGGAAGAAAATAGTGGAAGGATTGTTTGTCTACCTGCCCTCCTCATAAATCCTAAACTGTAACATTGTTAGCAGCAATATGTTTATTTTGCTCCTTTTTAGTTGTTTAATATGCATTTTTGATGATAAACACCAGCTTTACCTTTGTTTCTTTAGTAGTCATTTTGGCTCGAGATCATTTTAAATTAGAAGTGACAATATTAGTAATAATAGTTCCTTTTTCCTCTAGCTCTTGGTGTCTTTGCATCCTTGTTTATCTGTAAGTGGTTGTTTGCAGCTCTCTAAAGTCTTAACTTGATATTTAATGTGTAAAGCAATTGAATCAGGTTATTTTGAAGTAGTTTTATAAAGGCAGCAAAATTAGGGCCAGTGATACCCCAGTTAATTGCAACATTGAAATCTGTGTTATTTAAATGATTCTTCATCAATTACAGTTGTTGGGTTTTTTTAACTGTGTAATGTTTGTGTACAGAGATGGGCGAGTGTTGATACCAGATACTGGTTTAAATACAAGTTTAAAGACAGCACAATTAGACAGTAAAGCAGCTTAAATGTTGGAGCTTTGTTTTAATTTTGTGCTTCAATTTTGCAACTTTGAATAAAACTTAAGGAGAGGTAACAATGAAACAGTTTTATTTTGCACTTAAGAATTTTTTTTAGTTAAATACTAAACCTCTGAGATTTTCAAGTTTTATCTTGTACTTTTGTCAATTTATCACAAACAACTCATAAACTCAGAGTTGTTAGTGTTATTTTCGACGCAACAACCTTAGGACATAAAAGTCTTTGCTTAAAATGATCTGTTATGGCATTAACTGAAATTTTATGCATCAAAAGCACCTGTGCTGTGGAAACTCCATATCCATGAGTACTCAAAGTGAGCACAGTAAAGGGAGTCAGAAAAACCTCCTGACTTTTAAGGCCTTTGTCCATAAAGGTCTGTTAATTGTCCATCGTCACTTGATTTGCTTACATAAATTTGCAACAACTCTCTTGTATAATTGCGATGAGCATATGCTTACACACATCCACATATGGATTATCAATGGGCCATGACTGCATCACTTAATAAAGACAAACCATACTCGTAACATGCCTTCAGAAACCACAGCTGCAGGCTTTGTTACGCCGACGCAGTTGTCTACCTGACTCCTTTCTCCATCAAATGTTTTCCATACCATTAACTACCATCCCTCAGGGGAACATTTAGAATTTTATGTTCATCCTATATCAAACTGAACTCAGTCAGAGCGCGGTATTTACCATGCAGTGCATTATTCAAAGAGACATTTCTGCCTGTCAATTCAACCCCATGTAATTTTTATGAGCAGAAACTCTACCTTGTTCTGCTGGGTTTACCGTACATGAGCTTGTTCTAAAAATAACCCACACCGGGTGAAAGGTCACTTGCTATGGTATCATGTGGACATGTATTTCAAGGTTATCTTTACTCAGACCATTACAGAACACAGGGAGGTCGACAGCAGAAGAAAGAAAGCTTGTGTACAGTTGCAGTTGCACGGCAGATGATTGCGTTGTAATTAATTCATAGATTTGTGGGCTCAGTTGTGCATGTCTTGCGTTGTGCGGCACGTTCACGTAGAAGGTTTACCTACTGTATCATCTTCCACACCACAGTGATGAATGTGCTGTTGTAACTTAATCAGGCATAATGAAAAGTAATTGGATTTTCACTCTTTTGTCATCCTCTAATTGTCTAAAATGTGTTCACTGAATTGTTTTGGTTTTCTTTGGTTCCTGTCATCAATTCAATTAATGATAACTTTTCTGTTTATAAGTCAAAAGACATTATTCCATGTTGTTTGACAATAAACAGTTCTATACCAGCTTGTTCCAACTCAACATTAAAGCTGCTGAACACAATATTGATGCAGAATAAATTATTCAAGTACAGCCTAACATGGTCTGTATCTTTGGGATCTCGACCAGAATATAAAATGTGGTTTATTTGTTTGAAGAGTGCCTACAAGCTTTATTTGAGTTGGTTTTATTCAACAGATGTTTTTGTAACCGGAGAGTTTGGAACCTGAAGGGGTTTGTAAGATTTTCTTTGGATCTTGAGTTGGATAGATTATTCTGAGTGAACACATTTTTTTTTTGTTTGCAAGAATCTTTACTTATCTTTACCACTTAAGTCAGCCTCCTTGTCTTCTTTGACATTTAGAAATACTGGGTAGTTTTGAATAGAGTTGTTTAACCCTCAGAATCCCAAACCGACCAGGAGGAGCAAAAAAAAACTTTGTTTACAAATGACAAATGGCATTTACAATCCAATTGTCCAATCAAAAAACTGAAAAACTGGCGTAACTGTCAGATTCTTAAGCTTCCTATGGTACCTTAATGTATCACAAGTGATGTCAGCAACGTGTCTAAACTGGCCAGAGAGGATGTGAGGATTTCATCGATATATCTTTGCGTTTTGTGTCCTCTTAAAAACTTTGCAGAAAGTAAATAATTTCCTTTAGCTAAATTCTGTAAAAACAAACAAACAAACAAATAATTATACTACTTTGAATGTAGCACCACCAATATTTTTCGTATGCTGTAGGCTCAAGGGTACCTGAAAACGTGTTGTTTACACTTATTACTCAAGTTTTTAAATTTTGAAATCATAAAATCAGAGTAAACCTTTTACTGTTTTTAAGCGAATGATTTATAGGTTATAAACTTTGTTACACGCCATGAAGACAGAATTGAGTGACAGCAGCTGGTAGCCATGTTTTTTCTTGAATCTATGAAAGTGCAGGTAAAAATGAGACCACAGTGAGTAAAAATTGGGATGTTTTTATTTATTTCTTTATTTATTAGGATCCCATTAGCTGTCACCAATGCAGCAGCTACTTCAGAGGGATTAAGATGGTTAAATAAACAACCCTTAACTCCAAAATGTTGGCAGGGTACACAATTCAAAACGCTTAAACCCAATGTTTTATTGAAAAAAGTGCAACGACAAACAGTTTTTGGTTCTCAAAAAATTAAATTGGTTCTCAGAAACTCTAATTTGGTACCAACATCATTACCCTTATGTTTTATCATAAACAATGCACTGCAAAGGTTCCAAAGCCAAAGAGACCAGTTTTTGGAGTCTTCGTAATGAAATTTTCTTCTGTTCTTGCCCAATAAAGGATTTCAGCAACTCAGAAGTTTCTTTTGACCATATTATGTTTTGTAGATCATCAACATTTTATACAGGGCCCTAATGTTTCTGGGATATGGGGTTGTGTTACCAATGAAAGCATTACTGCTTGAAATCTTAGTCATTTAATGGGTAAGATACATACAACCTACTTCTAGGCAACTTTATGTCGGTAACATTTTGTTGCAGTTGCATTTTTGACTGGAGCATTTATGACATGATTTTTGTAGGCAGTTAATTGCCTTGTGTTTTGGTGTCTTGGGCCAAAAGCGTCTGATCCAAGTCACAGAACTGCCTCTTTGCTGTCTGTTCCCCTCACCACTTCCAACTCCATCAGCACTGAGATCTTTACACTTCACATCCCAGGGATGCAGTTTTCTTTCCTTTTGTCTTAGCATGTAAAGAGACACCAGCAGCATTAATCAAATCATTTGTTCCCCGCTGTTGATGCAAACTGAATTTGCCTGACAGGATATGAAGAGTAGCTTGCACTTGGAAGACAATCGGCAGCTAGGAATGCTCAGCTTTTCCCTCTGTCACTGCAGAGTTGGTACATTTGTGCACCGACCAATGACAACAAAAGCATAAGAAACCAATAAGAGAACATTTTAATGGTGCATTTCCTGTGTGCACATAATACTGCAGTATCAGTTTGATTTGATGTTTGCATGTATTGATTGACATTTGTAGAATCAGTTTAGAGCTGCAGAGAATCCACTCTCAGGTTTGAGCTCAGTACAAGCAAACTTTAGTCATTAGGAGAGGCATGAAGCAGAGGTTCATTCTTGTATCTCCTGTCAGACTACAAGGATTAATGCCCCAAAGCTGCTGGCAGGAGTTCAGCTCCTAAATTGGAAAGCTCACATCTTTTTAAGGATCTTCCTCTTATCCCGTTGTATGTTCTTGTTTTCAGCGTTTGCTTTCCTCTTTGCAGTTCATCAGATAAGGAAGATAATAGTGTAAATAGCCTGTTTGTACCAAAATCATCACTTTTTTCTCAGATCTTTGAGGTGAACTGAATACAGACTGAAAACATGGTCACGCATCCCACCCCTGACACCAAATCTAGCTTCAATATGGGAGGCGATACTTTGTTACCCAAGCTACAAGCACAGATAGTGTTAGTTTACGTTCTGTAAGTATGTATGAGAAGATGGCTTGCAACATGTTTCACCATTCACCCAGGGAGAAGGGTTCCCCCTCCACCCCACTTTCTGGTTTATTAATAGAAAGAGATGTGATGCTTGTCGGGCGGGGCTTGAGTGTCACCGCAGCATTGGCATCATTGACACGGTTAGTGTTTCACTTGTCACTGTTAGTGATAAGCTGTCATCAGAGCCGGCCTAATAGATTTTAGATGAGATTGCGGCCACAGGCAGTTGATGAATGTGTCATTCATGGTGTCGTTTGTGACTGTGGCACAACCATAGGCTGTCCAAGCTGTGCACGGAGTACACAATTCACATCTTTTCATTTGTGGTACTTTTTAAAAAATATATGTCAGGGCTGCAACTGAAAGGTACTGCTGAGGAGGTTTTGGCAAAGTTCAGACACTTTGGCTCCAACTGAAAGTCTGAAAAGTTGTTTATTGATTTATTTTTTTGACAAGTTGGACCGAGTTGAAGCTTGAGAAGCAGAGACATAGTGTCTCTAATGGCATTACATGAATGGTTCCATTGCTCTAGATCGTTTTGATCACAGCAATAATAGAAAATGCCCATGCAACTTCCTCAGTCTTCTTTTTCTCATTTTTCCTGATCTTTATTATCTGTTTTTGATACATTAAAGCATGAGCAAAGAGTGACTCACATATAACCACAATTATCACTTCCTTCTATTATTAAGTTACACTTCTCACTTCCTTCTATCATTAAGTTACACTTCTTACTTTCTTACTAATCATCCAACAGTGTTAATGCAACAATTCAGGCTTATCCTTTTTACCAGATCAAAGACCAGGCCACAAAATGTCCCTGTGCTTTCTACAGTTGATGGAAAGGAGATCGAAGTTGTACACTGATACAAATACCTGGGTATAGTGATCAATGACTCCTTAAATATTAAATCACATGTACTGAGTCTTTAAAAATGTGAGGCTAAAACTGGGTGTTATCTCAGAAACAAGTTGTTTTTCTTTTCATGAAATAAAGCAGCTTGCCACTGCAACTTTTTCACCTGTTTAGATTATGATGATCTTTTGTACATACACGCCTCTGCACAGTATCTCCATATGGTGGATACTGCCAAAGATGCCTACCATGCATCTTTGTGGTTCATTACACAGTGTTAACCTCTGACTCACTATTGTGAGATGTACTCTCAGGTTGAATGGCCCACTTTGGTGCCTGCGAGGCTCACACACTGGTACATCTCTGTTTGTAAGGCAGTTCTTGGTCTGCTTCCTCTCTATTAATGTGTTTTTATCATGCAGAAAAGTACCAGGCAGTACTCTTTACCCACTCTTTATGCTCTCTGTCCCAAATGCTCAGACTGAAATTGGGAAAAGGGCTTCTGGGTACTCTGCACCCGCAGCCTTCAATACGTTACAGAATGAATTGAAGCTCAAGGAGCTGGTGTCCTTAAATGTTTTAAAATCTACTCTGAAAGACTTTGGAGCATATTCTATCAGAGTAGATTTTAAACTGTTTGAAGAATTGATTCCCGGGTATGACTGATACCAGATGGTTCTATTTTAAGCGTAATGTTGTGTTTTGTAGATTATACTTTTTCTTTATTTTTGGTCTGTAACTTTGCATTTTTTCTGCTGCCTGTCTCGGCCAGGACTCCCTTGAAAAAGAGGTTCTTAATCTCTAAGGGACCAACCAGGTTAAATAAAGGTTAAATTAAGTAAAAAAATGCTCGAGTCTGATTGGTCAAGGTTAATTGCAATTCAAATAGTAATTTATGCTGAATAACCAGTATACCAGGGACAATGAGATCACATGAAGGATTTCTTACCTTCCAGATGACTGTGGCAAAAGTGTTTGCTTCAGTTAGCATTTGTAATCAAACTAAAAGTAAATTCAACCACGAGTCCATGTGAGAACAGCATCAGTGCTTTTACTTTTTTTTGGCTCATGTTTAAAGGTGTGCAAATCACCTTTTTTAATTTTTTCCCCAAGTTTCTTGATCAGTTTCATTGCGTTAGGAATCTCTAGGATTGAAGGTTTGCAAAATCTGTCTGTGACCTTGACTGATATGGCAACAGAAAACCCGGACTGTGCTAACTTTCCTTTAGAGTGTTTGCTCCAACTGATACACTAATCTTCTGTTCTTTCTGAAACCATTTTACCTTTGAACTTCAAAGTTTAGTTTTGTTTGAGCTAACTAAACTGACAAGATATGCAAAAGATCCACACCAGAAAGGATCTCAAGCTCTAAGTCATGAAGAAGCATCGATAGGGACGACTCAGGCCAGGGTCAGGGAGTGGTGGAGAGGGGCTTTTAGCAAGTTCACTAATGAAAGCTGTGCCTTGCACCCACTAGCAACCCTCATGGGATTGATGGTTTCATTTACCTTGTTCATTCAGCATGAACATCAAGAGTTAGGACATTTCCAGAAATAAATAGAACCTTGGCTCTGCAAAAGGAGCTGTTGCACTGCCCTAGATCCCCACAGCATAATGTCATCTTTGTGTGTGAGTCAGTGGAGTAGCTTTCACAGTTTCTCAGTTTTATCTCTCAGCCTGCCTCTCTGTCCTCTCTGTCCTCTAGTCACTTCTCATATCCCCCAGGTCTTTGCTTTCCTGAGGCCCTTTCCGGACCCACCACCCTCCACCCACCATGTTTGCCAGTTCACCATGCTGCCAGAGCTGTGGGTGCACTTTCACTCCAGCCATCTGTACCTGTTTCACATTTCCTGCTTGATATGTGCTACCCTTGTTTCGACCTGCCTGCAGGCCTGCCCTCCCCCTCAGGATACGTTTGCTTGTTTGAACCTTGAACCTGCCTCCTTAGCAGCAGGGCCTGGCTCTAAGCCTTTTTCTCTAAAAAAGTATCTGCATTGAGGTCCTGACTTCTACTGCAATCCTTTTATTCTTGTACAAATAAGATAAGTGCTTGAGCTTGCTCTTTTGTTGTCCAGTGAAGCATAGGACCCATAAGAGCCTCTATCCACTTTTATGTGTAGGGACAACTGCTGTGCTCATCCTCCTTCATGACCTTACATCCTGGATAAATCCTCGCTCTCTCACTGAACAAGATGTGACTGAAACTGAGCAAGCTGATTAAACTTTTCATATTTAATAAAACGTTTAAGAGCTTAGTTGAAATTTCTCATGCAGAGGACAAAACTGCTCTTACGTCTTCTCAAGCAGAACACAATTGGCTGAAACAGTGCACAGAATGGTAATGTACAAAATAAAATACTGCCAAAATGAAGTGTTTTATTGCTCCTGGCGCAAAGAAGCATTTGGGTTCAAAGAAGCATCAAATTGAGTTCCTATCTCGCATGTGGCTTGCTTATTAAGCAGTATG
Source organism: Thalassoma bifasciatum (assembly GCA_008086565.1). Classification (NCBI taxonomy): domain Eukaryota; kingdom Metazoa; phylum Chordata; class Actinopteri; order Labriformes; family Labridae; genus Thalassoma; species Thalassoma bifasciatum. The sequence goes on from RPOG01000006.1 coordinate 1,908,241, forward strand.
TGTACCCCCCAAATAACAGCAGCAGTCATAAGACACCAAAGGTTTTATTGGGTTCATTTTCACATCTCAGCATGTCTGTTTCATAGTTTTTATTTGGATATGAATCAAGTGTGAGGAGTTATGATGTGAGAGCGAACGCTGCTCATTACACGCAGAAATGTAATATCCACGATGTAAGAAGGGGATGAGATCAGGATTTCGATCTCCTTGCTCTGCAAAAAGCTTGATTCTGTTGCACTCTGGTTCGACATGGTAGATTTCACACCTGGGAGAGTAGAAAAGCAGCAGTCTTGCAGCTTTAGTGTAATGCTTAGTTGAAGCTGTGGACACATTTTGATTTCTTTTACAGCTCAGTGATCACTGATCTGTAGCAGCAGGCTCGGTGTCACACAGACAGCAGCTTCATGTCAGGCAGTAATAAAAGAAAGTGACTCGGGTCGAGTCTGCAGGGTGCACAATGGCAGCAGGTGGGACTGTGCTAATGACAGATCTACTCCACTGGGTGCCATAGGGAATCGTATCCAACTGTAAATGCTTGGCTGGTGTCCATGTTTGACAGCTTATCACCACAGGTGCTTAAAGCGAGATAGTTCCAATCTGTGTGTTTTTACCTGCAGCTAAACCGCAGTAAAGATAACTTCATTGTTTCCTATTTCTTCTCTGTTGTACCAAATGTGCTGCCTGCGTTTAATGGTGCATCAAAGCAGCTTGATGTAAATTATGGCATCTTGCTTTTCTTGTTACTTCAGGAAAGTTCTGCACCTGTATGCATCACAGAAAGTGCTGAGTCATTCACCTATTTTCTGTTTAGTCAGCTGTCCTACAAAGTAAAGAGAGAAAAACGAAGAAAAGAGTGTTTTCTTTCAGTTATTTATACAGATCACCAAAAGGCAACATATCTCCCAGAACACTTGGAGAGCAACACCTGCCGAGGCTTTTTTCATTACTTATTCAAGATGTCCCCAAAACATGTGCTACCTTTTTAGACATCGTGAACAAAAGGTATTTTATAAGCCACAACAAAGTGCCAGACAAACAGAAGGATCAATAAACATTAAAGTGTCTGAGCCTCCTGCTCGGCACAGTCACAGAAATTAGCCTTTTGTTTTCGTGCCACCCTTTGAAGCTGAATAACCTTTTCTCTGGACTGTATTTGTCTGGTGATTGATGGCACTTGGATGCGGCGCTCACAGCGAGGTCCGATGCCCACTGATTCAGACCATCTGGGCAGGTAGCTTCGCCCGTTGCTCTTGAAGCGACATATTGTGCTTGAACCCGTCTCTGGATGATAGAGAAGTTGCTTTGGGTGGGTGTCCTGGGGAAGGAAAATGCTGAGTGTGACAATACTGGCGGACGTTTTTACTGTTGCATCATTATTACTATGATTTCTGTTGCGGCGCTCAGCCATCCTTCATATATGACATTAACTGTGCAGAGACGAATAAGCAGACTGTCTCATCATCACCTCTGTGCTGCTGTGGGGCTCTAAAAAATGGGCCTCTTGATAACCTCTGCACCCACTGTGAATCCTTCGCCCTCTCAGGTCCCGTTTTAATTGATGCTTAATTACAAACAGCAGGCTTCAGAATCCCAAAATGAACATCTGGATTTTGATCTTTCCTCTGCCAACTGCTGCTTAAATACTGTACGGGAAAGTGACTTTGCTGTTGTTGTTTCTTGTGGTTGCACAGGAATCATTAGCTGCTTTTGTGCATGTTCATTGAAAGCATTCAAGTGCTAATAGCATAATACGAGAGAACCACAAAACCTTTTTTTCTGTTTTTTGCCATACACTGCAGCCCACAACACTATTTCCTGTATTGAGTCCTTCAGTGACTTCTCCCGTTTGCAGGGGAAAAAAAAAAAATCACTATTCATTAACAGTTTTCCATTTGGTCTTATGCTGATGGCTTGCCATTTGAAAAAGCTTAATGTAAACCATTTTCTCTACTTTTTCCATTCCATTTCCTCTTTCGTCAACAGTGCTGCTATGCGAGCAGTTTTCTGAGGAAGGAAAAGTTTTAGGAGAGCCCTACCAAGACTTTTGACTCCCAGCAGCCGTCAGTTTTAAGTTCATCTCGGAAAATGAAAGATTTATAGTTTGTTTTGGAGAGAGTTCTGACACCTTGCAGGGTGCTTTTGGCAGGCCGTGTATGACGTCATGGAAAAAAAAAAGGAAAGCTTGTCTGCTCTCTGTTATTTACATTGTCCTTTTCCTCTAGGGCTCCTAATCTCTGTTGTAAAACCTGTGTCACATGTGCTGTTTAGTTGTTCAAAGGCAGAGTGCTTTGGATCTAAATACTGGACAGATAAGATAAAACAAACATGATCATACATGCTCTCAGCTTGATAACATTGGATTGCTGGGAAATAAACAGTCTGAAATTCACATTGAAACCTCTCCAAGATGCGTTATACGGATGAAGAGGACAAAGTCGTTTGGCTACGTAGATCAATTGCACCCTCTTCTGGTTAAACTATGACAGGGTGTCTCAAGTGTTGCAGAAATCAGCCTCATATAGGATAAAAATCAGAAATCTCTGCTAAACCTGAACCAGATTTGTTGGATGGTAGATTTTCTTATGGAAGGAAAACACACTGAAAAATGTGAGCAGGGTAAAGTGCAAACAATAAATTGCAAGAAGTGAAAGTCAAGCAGCAAAAAGGTCAAACTGACACAAGCTATTAATGTTACAGTGGGGAAAAAAACAGAAGAGTGCATTTTGCACACATCTTCTCCTTTATTTAGGCAGAGCTATCATATACAGTTTTCTGTACTGGTTGGTGCCCTTTTGCTGAATTCATTTGCAGCGAGAGTGATAACACAGCGTCCATGTCATTGCACCTCTTTTTTCTTTTTGCATGTGCTTGCTGGTGAAAACTTAAGACAATGAAACCACTGCTGCATGGTGAATTAAGTCATGTGTTATGTAATGGGTTGTTGTTTTTATAAGGAAATGCACTCATTGGCCTGCAGGCCATAACAACCAGAATGTCACTGGTGCACAGTTAAAAATTTGGCTGGTTAATGAAGAAGAAGGAGGTCACATTTTTACTCGCTATGGTCTCATTTTCTCTACAAAGTGAAGTCATGCACCTCTATAGATTCAGGGAAACCATAGCTATGAGATGATTTAACACAATTAAGTCTTCATGCTGTGCAACATTTCAAAGCTACAACCTCTAGAGACCCGAGCTGTTGTCTGGTGTATTTTTTTATTTCTCTTGCTATTTTGGATAGGTAAGCCCTATTGGGTATAAAAACTAAAACTGGTCTTTGTCCAGTAAGTTTAATTTAAATGTCGAAAAATAAGTGTGTACAGCACAATTTCAGGTACCCATGAGTCTAAGGAACGCAGGAAGGATATTGGTAGTGGTGCTACATTCAAAGGATCAACACATTTGATGTTTGGGAATTTTTCACTCCCTGGTGTTTAATTTATCACTATATTATGAAGTCCTGCACCTCTATTGATTGTAGATAACCATGGCTAAAGCCGGATGTAACTCAACTGTGTCTCATGAGCAGTATAACATAAGTGCAACAATCAATAACAGTCTGCAAAAGTCAGTACTGTTACAGATATTTACGCAACACAGTCTACATTACAGAGGCATCAATCTGAAAGGGGTAAAGCATGAGTACAGGGTATGTGTCCATTATTTAGAGCTTGCTGAAAGCAGGAAGAAGTTTAGAGAGTTTTTTTTTCACAAAACAAAGAATTAAGCGAAAGGACATTATGTATGCTGTGCAAATTTACAAAGAAAACATGAGAATTACAGCTATGTCATTGAAATCCTTGCGTCTTTTCAGGACAGTTTAGACTTGTTGCTTGCATCACTTGTGATTCATTCAGATGCCCTGGGAAACTTTGACTATTATGCCATTTATGCAGTTTTTAGTTCTCATTATTCAGTATTTCTTTCCTCCCACCAGAGGGTTTGGGATTCAGGGAGTTGCTAAATATAGACTTATGGCCTTTTGTTTACATTACATGTGAACTCTGCAGAATCTTTTAAATTTAGGCTTTTAAAAGCTTAGTCTGCTATTTATGACGCTTAACACATTTAGCTTCCATTCCTGACTGTTTTTTTTACCCATATATTACAGGAAGACCTCTGTAAGTCATCGTAGCACTTTGATAACAATGATCAACTTTTATTTGACCATTTGCCCAAGTTCATTTTTTTCCAGACTTGAAAAGTGTGACAGATGGTGCTTGTAAACAGCTGTAGTCTGGTCGTCACCGTCTGCTAGCAGCAGGAGAATATGTGACACAAATTAATCAAAGCTCTTGTGTCACTGCCTGACAGTCTATTCATCAATAGACAGGAGCTGCTCCTATCCTTGTAAAACAGGCTCCTACATTAGTTTTATTGATCAGGTGTCAGCTCTCCTGTTTGTGTGTGTCACTCTTAGAGGTATTGATAATGCATGAGGATGTGTATTAACCTTGACTGCACTGAAGGAAAATTCGACGAAAGCTTGAAGCAGCTTGATGGGTTATTTATTTATATCTTCACTGGTACCAAATCCACTTCAAGATCCATCTCATCACCAACCAAGCTCTCAATAACCTCACCCTCTGTCAACTCCTCACCCTCATCACAGAGACCAGACAGATAGAGACCAGAGCTTTTGATATCACAGTCCCAACTCTCTGGAAGTTTCTTCTTCCAAACATCTGCAATTCTGACTCACTACCTCATTTAAAAATCAACTCAAAACCTACCTTTACAAAAAACGAATTATAGTATGTCACTCTAACCCCTTATTAACTTTTCTTGGACAATACGACAAGCACCTTTGAGTATTTAGAAAACTGTTAATGAGAGAAATCTTCCACACTGAGAAATAATAATGCAAATAACTGTTGTAAACGACTCAGCCTGTTGAGGGTGTTCCAAGAAACTGGAAATGTTTTTCAATGCAAAGGCAGATAAAGAAAAGGCGGTTTGCTGCCACTTAGTGGACAAAAATAAAATAATCTTCAAAGTAACAGCCATTCAGAAATTCTGTTTCAAAAAAACAAGAAGAAGATGATTTTAGAGTTGTATTCATAAAATAAATAAATAAATGTTTCCCCTTATATCTATACATTCACTATTCATTAAATATGCTGTAAGGAAGTGGAGGATGGATAGAAAGTGTAAAGTAGTTAGAAAAACATTTTTCTGCAGAACACTAAAAAGATATTTAATTAGTGATGTACAAAATATTTCCACATTTTATTCCCTATGCTTCTCATAAAAAAACAATGTCTTTGTGCATTTATGTTGTCCCAAACTGAGGATAATTTCTCTGAAATATGTAGTTTCTTAGACACAGTGGGTGAAAACAATAGTTGTAATGTCTATGAAAAAGATACATTTATGTTGTTTTTGCATATATATATATATAGCTACAATAGATTTTTTTTTAATCGAATGACTAGCAAAAATAAAAATGTCACTCATATTGCTCTTTTTTTGTTTCATCAGTCATGAGTAGTTGATGTTTCACTCTTAGCTTAAATCTTTTTCTGTTCAACTGTTCATAGCAAATTCACTTGTTTTATGTTTAAAGCAAACGGTGAGTGAACTTTGGAACAAAAAGGGATAATATATCTGTCCCAATTCAGTGATTTAAGCTGAGAATTTGCTTTCAAGCAAACTATACCTGTGTGGAGTGTATCCCTATACCCCCATTTTTAGAAAGGGCACTTGCTTAAATCAAATAAACTTGTTTTTATAATAGAAACCACAAGAGAAAATGGAATAAATAAACTGAACTGGACTACACAAGCTACATGACTAATAAAGTGAAAAATAGATATAAATTTTGCAGCTGAGTGTATGATTGTAGCTTTTCTGCTGAATAGTTCTCATTAGCTCTTTTTAATCCCCCAGCCACTGCAGATGAGCTCAGGAAACCCATTCTGACTCATTCCTACCGAAAGCAGATGAGAAAGTGGACTTTAGTTTCTCCTCCCTCTTTGGGTTTTTGAATCGCTTTTCTGATACATTTTTCAGAGGATCAGTCTCTGGGTGGAGGCTGCTGCTTAGACAGGCATGGGATGTCAAGATCCAGGATCAGTTTTTGCAATGTGAATCTTGAATTTTAACCCTCTTTTTGTTATCTCAAATAATGCTGGGAATTCTCCCACCCCTGCTCTTTAACCAGGTTTGATCAGTGTCTGTAGATCTTAAGTTGTCCTGCAAAACAGCAGTGGACGTTTTTCTGTTTGGACTGTGTTCTGTGTTCTGTGTTCCAGGCCCTGATGTCATGACAGGGCCCCACACTTCACGTCAGGAAGGGTTCAAAAGATGATCTTAAAGAGGGGGGACTGTGATTTTTTCAGGCTTCATATTGTCCCACAGCCACCATGTAGAAGCTTTACATGAATCACAGCAACAAATACTAATTCTCATTTTTCTCACACTGGTCTTTTAAAAAATCCTTATTTCAGCCTCTGCATGAAATGCTTTTTTGTTTTTAGCTACTTTCTCTTTAAGGCTCCCTGCTCCTCATACCCCCTTCCCTTTGATTGGCCTGCCCTTCAGAGGCCTGTTGGGGAGGAGCTATGGGCAGACTTTGGTTTTTGAGGCCCAACACTCAAACTTATTATGAGCCAGAAAAGAGTCACTTATGTGATGACCTTATTAATCTTGCAAGTCTTGTGAAGACCTCACAAAGATTTCATGAAGATCTCCTCTTATTTTTATGATGGAAGAGGCCAAGTTACAGGCGAGTTAAGAGGTTTCTTCAACATATGAATACCTTGCTGTTTGACTTCAAATGTAGAGTGAACATCCCACTTTTTTACTTTATATCCATGTTCGAGCTATGAGAAAGCAAAATAAGCCCTCTTAAAACTTCATAGTGGCCCTGAGATCAGAAGAATAAGGATCAGTGTAGATTTTAACCATAATACATTGAACCCTCAGACTTTAAACATGGATTTTGCCTCTGCAATATCACCAGTTTTTTTTCTGAAGACACATAATGAAGCTTAGCGAAAGCACTCATCACCGGAAAATACTGACCTAACCTAACTTTAGATCAGTACCAGGCTAAGAGGTGAAGCCGTGGTGGGCCTTGCATACATCAGCCATAAGCTTCAGAGACAAAAATCATTTTTCAAAGTAGGCTGGAGTCACGTTTCACTTGTTAAAACAGGCATCATGAGACCTAATAGGGGTTCCTTGGCTTTGAGAGGCAGCTCTAAGTGGATACTCAGGGCCTGCAGTTTCATACTCTATTATTGAGTTCATTTCTGAACACCAGAGGTTACCACTTGGTTACACCACCACCAGCTGAGGGCAAAAAGTGGTTCCTTGACAAAAATATTGTGTTCTTGCCTCCTCTGCTTTGCTGAACTTTTCTGACTCATCTTTCTCATCAAACACCTGCTGCTGCTCAGCATCTACCCCGGGCAGTGCCTGGATTATGTTTTCATTTGTCATTGCACAACCTTGGTTCAAAAGATGCGGGGGCTGGCAACCCACCTTTTGCTCACCAGTCTGTCTGAGTCAGAAACACCCACTTTCTGCCTTTTAATGACAGCTGCTTATAGCATCACATTGATTAACAGGAGAGAAAAAAAAGAACAGACAGCGTACATCATTGGAGAGAACAAAAAGGTTGGAAGTCAGCCACTTAAGATAATGGACAGCCTTCTCAAGTACAGGTGCTCTGTGGGTGGGAGACCTCCTACACACTTCAGATCTACATTCATTTGCATTTCAAGGACATATTTTGTGTACTGAACATTGTCCCCTTGAAGTGAAGAGGCTTAGTTGTTACCCGTGTTCTCTGGGACAAGTGTTCACTAAACACTAAAATACAACTTCATTTTAATTCCAAAACATTCCTTTTGCTGCTGCTGCTGCTATTTCTGTTTAATCTGATTTTCTTTTTGGATTGTTCTCTACAAGTGTTGTTGAATTAGTCTCAGAACGTGTGGTAGACGATTAACCCTCGAGACATTTGATTATTCCACCCACTTCTCTGGAGTGTCTAATTTAATGAAAGTCATTACAGCTCTGACTTAATTATGCCACCCTTTGAAAAGCCATGCCCAGCTTATTTGGACCGATCTTTAAACTGGGGCCACAGCAGAAGTGTTCCTGCTGAGTGACTTTGCATTTGTCAGCTTCTCACATTAACAGTTAAGGTTGGTACATATAAACTTTAATCCTCAACTTGGACTGCCTTCAAAGTATATCTAATATTCACATACACAGCACAGATGAAGACGTCAGTGATCAGTTTATAATCTTCAGCAAAACATAAATCATAATTTATCATACTGAAGAATATCCTCTTAAGGCTGCACAATATATTGTGTTGGTACCGTCACCCCAATTTGCACATGTGCAATATTTATATAATATATTGTGATATATTAAATAATTTCAGTTAAGTTCATGTAGCTTGTCTACACCCAGCCACATTACTAATAGATCTAAATGAGCATCCCTTTTTATATTATATAAATTATATAATAGTTTTATGTCAATTATATTTTACATTATATATAAGTACCTGAGAGAGAGAGAGAGTGGGAAATGTGAGCTGAACATTGAAGCGATTTTGACAATCTTATCGTTTGCATGTTGTTAATATCACATTAGGTACTTTATTTAACACTTTCAGGTTTACAGGCAGCGGCTTCAAGATCTGTGCGTTCAACTTGGTCCAGTGTCATCATCATTTCAGGGAGAATTCAGCTGAACAGAGTGAAGCAGTACAATTTAAAAAAATATCACAGTATATATCTCACAGGTAACAAAAATAGCACAATATCATTTTTTTCCAATATTGTGCAGCCTTTCTAATATCAGTTAAGTGTTCCCCTTTGAAAACATTGTTGTCAACCGATAAAAAGATTTGAAAATAAGGCACACCTGGCCATCCTGAATACTACCTGGAAATCGATACCGGTACTCAACGGTACCAATTTTCTGTACTTTGCGCATGTGTTTATGTGGTAATAAATCTAAATTTGTATAAAAAATTTCAAAATATTTCATTTTAGCATATTTATTCCTCAATATATACATTTTGACAACCTCATCTGAAGAACATTCAGTTATTTGTACTGTAACATTGCAGTTTTTTCAGAAATTTCTTCAACATGAACACCTTTTACTATAATTTACTTGAACTTAATAAATTAAATGCAACTATAAAGTGTTTTATCTTGATAATGTACAAATTGAAACCCAGCTTCAGGTACTCATGCCCATGTCTGGCAGGGAAAATCACCTATTCTTCCATTTCCTTAAGTCACAAGGATGAGTTTAGCTACTGAAACATGGTACAGTTTGATTTTATGTCAATCTGTACTATTTTATTCTTTTCTATTCTTTTCTATTCTTTTCATTTTTATTCTATTCTATCCTCATGAAAACATTTTGTACAGGACCAGCTTTCAACATGACATAAATCTTCCATCGCCACAAAATATTGGCTAGTCATACAATTCAGGAGTCATGCTGAGATAATTGCATCTGTTGTTTGCCAGACTTCTGCAGGAATATCCAATTACCAAAGAAATAGGTTGCAGATTGGTGCTCAAAGGTGCTTGACCTCCAGAATAATAACCACAGGTACTTCCTCTGTCGATGGTGTGCACTGCCGATGTATGCACACAGCTCACAGTGTGTCACTTACCTTCCTCTGATATCTGTGGGAGTCCAAGTACAGTCCACACGGTGGACAGGAAGCCATTAATAGAGTGGAGGCAAATTGGTGCTTGATTGCAGTGATTGGCTGTGCAGGAAGTGAACAGGTCCTCTGTCACACAGTTCATGAAATGGATTGTGCGTGGGTGGCAGTGAGAGCGGAAATCTCTTATTTTCCTCTCATTTTTGCTTTTGCCAAGTTACATCAGGCACGAATCTCCTCTGTATTTTTCACCCACTGTGCAGCAAGGACAGAGAGGGAACATTTGAGAGTCTTTAGATGCTTCTGACCTCCAGACCTTCGCTCTAATCCTGAAGATCTTCAATGAAGTCGGTCGGAGTCTGCTGTATGAGCAGTCGTACCATCAGGTTTAAAGAGGCAATCATTTTTTTTTCTTACTGATGATGTGATTGGATGGGAAATAACTTTCACATGGCAGGAAAAGATTTTTTTATTCCTACATTCAAGATCACTGAATCATAGCTATGTTGGGAGATACATTTTCACTGACCACAGTTCAAGCTTTTGGGATCTTTTTGAAGGAGTTGCCAAGGTCAAAGTGTCTACATGTTTTTTGTCCATATGACATATTCGAAGCATAGACTGTATAATAGATGGATGTAATCTCCGCAGTGGCAGCCAAGGTGTGAAGCAAAATGACTGGAGCCATATTGATATCGCTAACAACTATTGGGTGCCCGTCAGCCACGTGATCTGGGCTGTGCCTCTGATTGGGTCAGCTTGCGATCTTAATATCTACTTAACTATCAAGGAAAAAATCCACTCCATGTACTGCTTGTGCCGTTAGCAAAATTGGCGATTCGGACGAGAGACATTATTTGTAACAGGCCGTAAACATGTTTATTCCTGCTCTGAAACATTTTAATTTGGCTTACTGTATGTGACTTCCTGTACTTGTGGAGCCAGTTTCAAGCAGACACTCGACGAACAATTATAGAACTTCCACATTGTCTCATATTCATGCAAAAGGTTGCTGCCTAGTCAGAAGACAAGTTTTTATCCCATACATGATGTTTCATTGCATAGAAATCACCACTTTGTGCTGCACTTCACTCATAGAGTGCCTCTTGAGTATTGGAGTTGTAGAAAAGCAAACTCTAGGAGCTTACCTGTGATTTATGTCTATAATAGCTTTCTTTTTTTACTTTTAGGATACATGATTTCACTACAAAATACTTACTACCCCAATAACTGCTCTTTAAGTCTTATTCTGTCTATAAAAAGCTTACTGAGGATGCTCGCCTGTGACAGCTCATGCATAATTTAAACATTTATTACTCAATGAATCTGTCCTGAGCGCTCAGAGTCATGGACTCAGCATGGTTTTCCACACCGATCCTCAGCAGGAGGTGTTGTGAAAACAGCTAGTAAGGATTAATGGTTACCTTCAGTATGAGCCCCCTCGCTCTCCTCTCTCCCTCTCTTTCTCTCTCTCTCTCTTTCTCTCTCCTGTAAAGAGCAGCAGCACCACTCTACCCAGCATGCTACTGACTCACTCTCCCAGCACTCCATTGATGTAGCTGGTCAACTGGTACAAAGCTTGTTTTGCGGCGCAGAGATCAGTTAGCGCACTTCTTCAGAGCGGGAAATTTCAGAGGAAGGGAGGGGTCTGCTGGGCATGCGCGTCCAAATTCAAACTCAAAGGAGGCACGAATGTTTCTACTCCCACTCCTGTCTCTCGCTATACTGCCAACCTCACTGGGATAAGTATAAAAGGAAGTTTGGACCGGCAGCTTGTTATTTATGTGCAGCTCCTTGGCACCATCTTTTTTTCCCTCGATTTTCTTTAGATCAGACAGAGTGAGAGTGAAAGTGAGTGTAAAATCTAACAGGACTTCCAAATCACTGAGCAAGAGAGTGTGAAGAGCATCATGGGGGCTTTAATGGTCATCTTCTCTCTTCAGCCCAAACCAAGACGCAAGGCGACAGGTAGGCCTGGAGAAATTAGTTTGGATTTGATTTATCACGTTTTTTTCTAGCTGAAATGTTTCATAAGATAATCTTTTTTTTGAATTGTAATTTTTTACCAGCCAACATCTGAAGATGCACTGTATTTGCTATATTTGAGGCTCTCATGTGTCCAGAAAGTTCCTCATTTCTATGCAGATTTCTTCATTATCCCATCTGAGTTTATGCCCCACACCATCAGTCCATGAAATTGGCTTGAAAACAGCCACTTAATAGCAAACATTTGATTCTGAACTCGAACTTGAATGACTTTGTCAATTTGCCTTCCACAAAATTGATTAAGCCACGACAGCACACATGCGCACACAGCATGGCGCACAGACTCTCTGCCAATGCAGCTACAAAAGCGCATATTACATCTCTGTCCTGCTGCAATAATGTGCTGATCAGCTACATCGTCACGACTTGTCACTGGAGCAAGAGTTGAGGAAGTCTTTATGAGAGAGAACAATGAAATATTTAATGGACAGCCAGCAGACAATAAGTGTTACAGGTTATATTTAGTGGTGAAATGGGAGAGAGACAGAATGGATGACACGTAAAGTACAGTAAGTCATATTTCACTGGCTGTGTAGATATAGAGAGCCTGAAAGGAAAATGAATGAGGGACTCTTTCTAACTCTCTCATGCGATAGATCACAGAGCGGGCAGATGTGTGCACTGTAAGCACATTTTTCAGCCAGAGACCTACAAAGAGATTCAGATACACTGTCAGGATCTGGCTTCCAGATTATCATATTCCCATCATTAAGTGGAAACACTCAGACTTGAATCTATTTCTGCAAAATTGTTAACAAGAAAAAAAATATATAATGTGGTTATGAAATATATTAAAGTTTATTGTTGAAGGTTGCAAGGAATGGACTCATAAGACATCAATTCCTTCCTCTTTACATAGTTTCTTAACTGAGATCTGTTTGGCTTTCAGTTCACATGTAGTGACTCTTCATTAAAAAGCAAAAACAAGGTCCTTGGTGTCAGTCAGGAACTTGACCCTTTGCTCTTAGACTTTGCTTACTCTTGTTATCTATCTAATAGGCTAACCACAACCCTTAAAGTTCAAAAGATTGCAGTTATTTACAGAGCTGCTACTCCTTCCCCAACTGCCTCGGTGCATTTGTAATAGCTAAAAGTTTATATCTTGTTTGTCTTGCTAACCATCAATTTGGCTTCCATGGTGATGCTTCTTGCAGCATGTCAAACTTTTTAATCACACTCACATGATGTTGATGTATTTAACAGGGAATGAATTTGATGACAAGTCTAGGAAAATCAATTCATGGACTGTCACTGCTGCTTTCTTACTGTGTGATAAGAGCCTATGTGGTGTCAAGTCAGGAGACTCCCATTGTACATTTTTCTGAGGCATGCCAGATCTCTTTGAGCCCACTTTAAAGCATAGAGTTAGCAGTTCCTGACTCTTTGGCAGTGTTTTTCAGTCATTCTCTGATTTTTCTTCCTGTTTTTGATGACAAATATTTTCTTTCTGGCTTTCATAGTTCTTTTCATTCCAGTCAAAGTGTTTGGATTGGCCTCTGTCTTATGTACTGCTTTATTAACATGCTAACATGCATGTTAAGGCTATAGAAACTCCAAAATTGAGCCAGTGCATTGAGAATTTTGAAATATATCAAAATAACATGTTGCCATTTAAACTTCTTTTTTTCTTTTCAGGCATAAATAACTGTAACTTGACAAAAAATGATCATCATAACAAGAACTCCAAAACGCTTTGCTATTATTTTCTTCTTATTTTACATAGTATAGAATACAGAGCTTGCACGTACTGGTAGATTAATCATTACAGAAATATATAAAATTAGCAATAAACTGTTAATTTAGGGCAGTGATGGCAAACACCTTACACTGGACAGTGGTCTGATGCATATGTAAAGCACCATATAACTTAAACCTCCTATAAGAATTGTTTCACTGGTTATGAAACAGACTAGAATCAACAGTGGTGACTCTTAGTGAGCTACAAAAGCAAACTAGAGCATTAGAAAACAAAGGCTGGCAGCTTTTGTTTTGTAATTCTTCACATCTTTAGCCATAGTGACGGATGTCAGACGAAGTGATTTGCAACACAATGGGTGAAAAACCTTTTTGTGCTCAATCATCTCCATTTATCCATGATAAGTGGTTTGGAAAAGTAGGCAGAGACTTTTTGTCAGAAAACAAGATCTACACAATGTCACATTGTAGTAATAAAATTGTCTACACTGATAGAGAGCTCCTCACAACAGCTTCAATATGTGTCTGAAAGGACTTCTCATAAAATGAACTGACAACAGAAATGGTGAGCAGCTGCAGCCAGAATTTGTTTTAATGTATTCTCAGAATTTTAGCAAAACATTTAAGGTTTAGATATTGAAGAGGTTCCTGGAAACTCGCTCATCCAGCTCAAAAGAGTTTAAATTAAAAACCTTACAACATTTTGTCAGCTCACCTTACTGCATTTTGAGTACATCAGCCTCTTCAGATGGAGACAAAATGATAAAAAATCCACTGTCTGTTAGACTTAAGTGCTACCAAGCCACCCACTCAAATGCCCTCTATTAATTTTCATTGCTTCACTCAAAAGATGATGCTCCAACATGCACCCATAGGAACCTCGCACTCCCGCCCCTTTTACACCAGCCTGGTTTTGAGTGTTTCCACAGAGTCCCAAGTGTTCCAAGGATAAGAGACATACTCGCATCATGATGACTGTACTTATTGATGTGTTTGGCCTTGTTTCATTTGAATGCCTGTTTGTGTTGTTGGGAGCTTTTATGAGTGTAGTTCATGTAGGAGGTGTACAGGTGCGTTAAGAAGTGGAGCCGCTCGAATGGAAACAGAAAAGTATCAGCTGTGACTCAGGCTGCCAAGCGGGAAATTAGTGTTAATGCTGTTTTGGCTCCCTTTTAGGTATTGTAAAGAGCACAAACTGCATTGAAATCTCTTCAACAAAGCCTGACAGGGTTCACAGATTTCTAGAATAAAAGCAGTGTTTTTTTTCTTTTTAAATCCTGTTTTGTAAAACTCAGCTGTTGAGTTGTAGAAATGTCTTTTTCAATTATTTTAGAAAAGAAGTTCTGACATTAACACAAGGGGTGATGGTAATGTCCTGTATGGTTCTAGTTTCTGGCTCCCTCTCTTTCCATGCCGTCTGGTGTTTACAGAACCAAATGGAGACTTAAATCAGGCCGACCACAGGGAGAGCAGCTGTCATTTTAGGGTTAGCTCTGTCGCCACTTAGCACACTTGCATAATTCTAAATCTGGGCTCTAAAATACGCATTATAAGTCTCAAAAAGACCAACTCTCTTCACATAAGTATAGATAATAACCATAGATGTAGATATAAACATAAAACAATTAGAACTGATCTCCCATCTGTCACATGCAACAAATCTCACAAAACAACCCATCTCTGTCAAACCTCACCATCACAACGAGAGAGAGAGAGATTTGACAGCACACTCAGTGTTCACATGGTTCTTTAGCACTCTCATTTCAGCTCTCATCTCTTGAACCGTAACACAGCATTAACTACGAGCCAATGAGGAGTCCTCTGAGGACTCTGGTAAAGCCCAGTGGTCATTAATATGGGGTACATGATGTTCCTGGATTCTTTTTTGATGCTATGTACTGCAGAGTTCACTCTATCAAACAACATTTCCTCTCATTTATGAAAAGCACATGAGTAGATCTGTAGTCTCCCTGTGGAGACATTATATTAAATTAAACTGAACTTCTTTTTCCCAGTGGTTGTAAAATGTAATACATTTTATTAAGCAGCACAGTGTGAAGGCAGTTCAGATATCTGTGTTCTCTGATGTGCAAATTGACATGATGAAATGAGGAGGGGTCACCTACTGTACGCAGCTCTCTGTTCTTCTCCATTTGTAATCAGCAACATATAATCTCAGTCCTCTTCAAAGCCTCAGTGTTGTAACACTGCGCTGGATTCCCTGTCCTCTGAATTAGCATTTAAATTGAAAAGCCACATCACGTCAGTTGATTTTTGAGCTCTGTGCTTGTTTTGACTTTCTCGTCATGGACAGCACTCAGCACAGAAATTTTTCCAGAGAAATGAATCACTTCATCCTAACAAGACAAAATGACCAGTGATGACAGGGCTCACTAATGATTGGCCTCCTGCTCAGGGAAGCTCAACAGGGGCAGGAACCAAGACAGACAAGTGTATGGTCAACTGCTGAGCTAATAAAACATTGAAGTCTCTGCAAAACACAGTTCTATGTTATATTTTCAACTAGAAGCTGCTGTGAGTGGGTGAAAGACAGAGGAGAGCGACTCTTGAGTAATGTTAAGTGAGACAGCACAGGGAAAGTAAACAGAAGCAGAACTGAAAATTGAAAGTCACCCTCCAATTTGTGACTGACTGTAGTTATACTCTAAAGAATTTACAAACACATCCTGCAGGACAGTGTTGATCAGGTTTGCTTTGTCCCTCCCCGTCTGCTGTGTCATGCTGTCTACACCACTAACTTTTCTCCTTCATAAACAAATATTGATGTTTTTGTGAAGTAACTTTAGCATCTAAAGTTCATGTCTGCAGCAGACAGACAAATGGAGCAGAGAAGAGTGACAGCAATGTCACCTAGTCCCTTTATGTTCTCTATTGGTCCCCCAGGCTGTTGACAGGAAGCTTCACCGCACTGACAACCATTAAGTGAGTGCATTAGAATATGTAAGAGTATTTATGGAAAAACTTAAGAGCACAGACATATATAAATATATACTCACCACCATACACTCCCACTGGATTATTGCTAGGTTCAGAGAAAAACATTCTATGATTTCAAAAACGTACGTTGAGTTTGTACGTCATTCGTACTTCATCAGACTATCTAATTCCATCTGGATGCCATTCAGATGTTGAGTTTGCACATTATCCTGATGTCAGGTTCTTACACCATCTGTGAGTCATGTAAACATCTAGTTCAATATTAATGTGGACACAGTCCGAGCATCTGGTTTTTACCTCACTGGGTATTTATCAAGATGTCCCATTGCATTCATACCCTGTTCACATCATGTTCATATGTCGCTTCGCATTCAGACTTTCATGGGTTGCATCACATTAAGATGCTGTGTCGCAGCCAGACCTCACATTCAGACGTCAACTGGACATCTTCTGGACTTACGGTTCGGACATTGTCCTGACTTCATCCTGAAGTCAGGTTAGGACATAATCTGGATGTTAGATTTAGACTTCATCTAGATGCAATGTCCAGAGTTCATCAGGACGTCATCCAGCAGTCAGGTTCAGTCATCATTCAGATGTCAAGTGAATGTCAGATTTAGACATCACTTGGGCAACGTCCAGACATCACGTTCAGACATCATTCTGACTTCATTCACACATTATCCAGATGCCAAGTTCTTACGCCATTTTTTCTTCATCTGGACATCTGGGTCCAGGTATTATCTT
The DNA here is from genome assembly GCA_008086565.1 of Thalassoma bifasciatum. Taxonomy (NCBI): domain Eukaryota; kingdom Metazoa; phylum Chordata; class Actinopteri; order Labriformes; family Labridae; genus Thalassoma; species Thalassoma bifasciatum. Next base: position 1,925,339 of record RPOG01000006.1, read on the forward strand.
GATATCAGTTCAGACCCCATTGGGAATCATCTGGCTTTGGGTTTGGACCTCATCTGGACTTCAGCAGGAGGTTGGGTCCAGACTTCAGCTGGACTTTCTTCAGACACCATTTTGCAACGTCGTCCATACTTCATCTGGGCGTTGATTTTGGACACTCTTATGATATTGTCCTGAAGTAGGGTTCAGATATGACCCACACTTTATTCAGACTTTAGATTTTGACTTCAGTCAGACTTCGTTCAGGCACCATTCAGACATCAGCTTTGTAAGTCATTTAGATGCCATTGGACTCAACATTTGGACATCATCATTTAAGATATTTTTCCAAATATGCATTATTTTGAGGGAAACTTTTATTTGTCAACTACAAAAGGTTGATTTTGGAGCCTTCTTTTGCGGTGATATTGATAAAGTTTTGCTTTTGTCACTATTATGTTGCAATTTAAATCTGATTACCACACCAACTCTCCCATGTAGTGTTCACTGGTGGCAAAGCCTGTTGCAGTCCTGACTGCAAACCCTACCTCCTTTGTGTGCCTTTGACTTGGTTAAATGCATTAAAAACTACAAACACGGCAAAGCACATTTTTGGGGGGTTTGCATCAATCCAGCTTTTCTAGGACTTTGATATCAGTTGATACTGACATTGATCTGATATTTCACTGATATTAACTTAATATTCTATTTCTATGTGAGAATAAGACAAAGATTTATGCTTTGGAAACTTTAGACTTTTCTAACTTTGAAAATAAACTTCATAAAATATATTTAAACTAACTGTATTATTATTTCTATTATTTATGAATATATCAACATGCAGTGAATAAGTCTCTAATATTATAATTTGATATTATGATTCATCTGTAAACTTCAGCGGTGAGTCAGTGAGAAATTAAACCTGCACATACTGCAAGTTGCTTTTACATTTGATGGTGAAATACGTCTGGACTGCTTCACCGCTGTCTTTCATGCTCATTTGAGCTTTGCCTGGCAGAATATCACAGACCCACCAGCATTAATGAAGTGTGTGCACAGGATAGTTGTAAACACAGAAGAACATAAAACTGTGTTGGATAGATTGACCCTTTGACATCGATATCTAATCTTACTTTCTGAGCTTGTATCAGAAAGATACCCGATGTTGAATCAGTGCATCTTTAATGTAATTCAGTTCAATGTAAGAAACAAATGATGTATGTGAGATCGTAAAGAGTAAGGAGTAGATGAGTCCACAAATGTGTGGTTTCATTTAGGGCTCTTAAGAGTAAACACTCCTTTATGTAGTAGTACTCAGCACTATATATATATATATATATATATAAAAGTATTACCTGCTAAGTGTGATTTTTTTTCTGAATGAGGTTAGGAGAAACTGTGCTTTGCAAATATTAAAAGACAAACAACAAAAATAACCAAAAATTTAGCTTTCTTTCACAGTATTTCACTACTCTCGTAAGACGTTTTGATCTTTTCCTTTTCTTTATCGCAGTCTCCCAGACTGTTGAGGTCTGATGCTTTGATTCTTAAAGTTTCCACATGATGGCAGCAAAATCAAACACATGGCCTCTGTCAGTAGGTAGAGATGACTGCTGCGCCATAATTTCTCAAGTCTGAAATGTATGTGAAGTCTTTCAGTTTTTAAGACTGCCTGAGTCAAAGGTGTCATTAAAAAATCTTTTTCATGAAATAGCTACAGAGAGAACCATGTTCAATAGGTCTCTTTTCAAAACCATACTGTGAAGGTCAGAGTATCACCATTTATTTAAGGAAGTTTCGATTGAATGTTTGATGTTATTTGAAATACTGACTGAGCACAATTTCAATTTGCTGTTGTGCATAACTATACCCTGCAAAGTGTTTTCTGTTGAACCTGAGCTTGTTATTCACCTGCATGATTACTTTTTCGTAGGATCCGTTCTCCTTCCAAGTAAATGTCTCCCACATCAAATTTGACTGCAAACTTATTGTACCCCAATCTGCTACCAGGAATTTAACAAGACTCAAATCGCATTAATTTGCAATTAAGCATGTTATACTGAGGTTACAGACCACTGGGGCCCTTCTGTGTAATTTCTCTGAACTAAATTAAAGACATTAATTTGTTTAAACGCCATGCTGCAGCGCTGCACTCTGTCTAGAGATGGGAATTCGATTGTGATTCAATTTGAGCCGAGTTCAGGAAACTGATTCTTCCCCTTGTTGTGTTTATTCATTTAGTAAAGGAGGAAATTTAAACTGCAGACCCACAGGTCACAATTGCAATCACTTTGATGTAAACAGGCCTGAATACAGAGCAAGTACGAGGGCTGTTCAAATAGCTCATCCCTTTACTACGACTACTAATTGAGAAATTGTACACAATTACAAAATTGGAATTGATTTTTGGATTATGGTGCATATAATAAGTGCAGAATTGGTAATTTACTCAACTTTGACAAGAATATCTTCAATCCAGAGTCAGAAACTGCATTTTGTATGGATAAAGTGTAGATCTCTCCTTGCTGCAGGCTAAGTTTTAGTGCAGTGATAAGTCAGATATATTAAAAGGTAAACTAAACAACTGGCCATATTATTGATCATTATAAAGAACATTAACAAATCCGGAAACTAAGTTTTTCCTTCTATAAGTGTTCTACCACAAGGGATGAGTATTGGTCAGATTTTATTGATACCAATGCCCTTGTGGATTCTGTTTATCAATGTGATTCTATATATATATGTAAAGCACTTTGTGGACTGTTGTTTTTAAAGATGCTCGATGAATAAGTTATTATTATTATTATTATTATTATTATTATTGTTATTATTATTATTATTATATCAATCTCTCCTGTGAATTTTCTGTATAATAAAAATTAGGCTTTACAGGTTTTCTGCATCAAAATTTTATTTAGTTTATAAGTAAATTTATAAAATTGGTCAATGGATTTAGATATCTCTGGCCGTCAATAAATAAAATAAAATAAAAATCCCACATCAAGTGAAGTTGATGTATTATTTTGTTATGTTTTATGGAACAAAGTAAGCCAACTAGCCATGTTTTGAGTTATCTGGAACCTTGAGCTTGCCATAGTTATGTTGAAGTCAGCCATGAGTCTGCACTTCCTGTTTGGACAGCATTTATCAGTGAGATCTTGACAATTTTTGAGTTATCAAGTTTTGTTCACATAAAGTAATTGGATACGTCTCTGCGATCAAAGTTGAAAATCTGTTTAAAATCTTAATCTGTATGAAATTATATTGATGATGCTAACTGCTAGCATATCAATGCAATTCACCATATCTGTTAGCATCAAACTAAGGCTGTTCTCTCATCTGTGGTACATTAGGAGATGTCTAACATGTTGACTGTATTGGCTATGAATGTCTTATGCTAGAGTAATGTACATTTCTTTGTGCGTTTGAGCTTTGCAGCTTCTTAGGTAAAACTTCAAGCAGAAAATCCTGCATCAAAGTTTTCTTGTGAAACTATCATTTATCTACTATGCTAGTAAATGGGGCCAGAATAGTGGATGTAAGGTCTGGCTGCTGCACTCCTTGTAAAGAGTCAATGAGGGAATTGTCAAGCAAAAATGCGGATAATGTTGATGGATTGAACTACTTCTTATTAATTCTTAACAGGAACCAGATCTCGACTCACTTTCCTTGAATTCGGTAACTGTATCTTATCACAGTTCTAGTTAAAACACGTCTATCTTGGTACATTTTAAAAAACAGTTTTCCTGTTCTTATATATTGTCGCAGCCTTGTTTCACAAAAAATTTGGGTTTAATTGAATGTTTGAGATTTTGGGAGGGTCTTGAAAGTCTACACCAGTCTTTCCAACCTTTTACATTTTAATTTGAATAAAGTATGAAAGGAAGGATTTTTTAAAAAAGTCTGATGTCATTTTGTTGTGAGACAGGGTTCAAGGAGAGTGGATCAATACCAGAGCATTGCTTTGAATAAGATTCTCCCATTTGAATTTTAAACAAAGAGATCATCAATATGACAGCAAATGTTGAACATACAAGTCAATAAATGACAAACACTGACAAAACTACAAATCCAGTGTTCACAGGAATGTTCACAATAAGACTATGTTTCCCAGCCTTATTAAATAGAAAAGCATTTAGAATTAATTTGAAATAAAGGAAAACAGAAGAAAAATAGTATAAGGTATGTTTTTATATTTAAACGTGGTAAAGTCCTTGCAATTTCAGGATGGTTTAATTGTTTGTCAGCTAATTCGATTATACTAATTTCAGTGGCAAATGGTTATAAAAAAAATTGACCACGTAAGTCTAACTTTGGACTGTAACGTGGCCCTTGTGGCGTATATTTCCTGCAGCAGTTTGTCAGCTTGCAGGTGCAGCAGATATCCTCCAGCACCTTTAGTACAGTGTGTGCTTCCAGTTTTTCCCAAACACACCACAATGCTCTCTGCACTGGCAATTACCTTCAACACCAATCACACACTGATTGATACGGCATACTGTGTGCTGATGACTCGCACAAACCCTGATTATTTTCATTACCATTAGCCAAGGGCCTTGATTACACCCTATGCAAAGTTGGGAAGTGATTGGAGAGCAGATGGTTGAAAGTGGAGAAAGTTTCTGTGAGGTTAGGTCATATTCTGATGCCAGAAATGAAAGCATCATTTATCAGGGAAAAATGAACTATCACATTATTTCAATTTGAAACACCTCAGTTTCTTTCCTCACTCCTTCTTTTCACCTTACAACTCCTTTCTCCAGGAGCTTCCTACGCAGTTGCCTGTCATGTCATGTCCAAAGACAGCACACACACACACACACACAAACAGAGCCCAGGAGCTATTTTTGGCTGTTGCTCAGCTGCCACAAATAAAGAAAAGTAACTGATAGTGGGCTAAATGAGCTGCCCAATTGCATGTCTGGCACAGAGGTGGTTTCCATGGTGAATCACAGGCCTAACAATTCCTCCGTGGAAATGGGATCACTTCTATCCTGGAGAGGCTTTGAAAAGGCTCTTATATAGGGCAGAATTTATCAGAAACTAAATACCCACCATGTTTGGGGAGGGGGGGGGGGGTTGCAAAAAGAGCATTAAGATAGTTCCCCTTTGATTTTGAACAAAGTAAGGATGGGTCTTTTTCTGAAAGGAAATTTTCCTTTTAGACCTTTTCTCGAGAACTTTATTTTTTTTCTCATGATTTTCTTATAATTTGCTTTTGCAGCTAGAGATCATACGTTTCTGTGGCCTATTTTTAAGACACATCCAGGTCACACTGTACATGATGGGGGTGTCTTTATTAATGTCTGTAAGATGTGTAGCAGAGAAGAAAATCGCGGTAAATCCTCCATCAATTTGAAATTTCACTGAAGATTCTGATCATGTTATATTACATGTATTCTAGTTTTAAACTGATATAAATCATCCAGTTTGGTCAAAGCTGTGAGCACGTTTCAACAATAATTAGAGACGTGGATTTACAAAATCCCTGTACTTGATTACAAACAAAAACAAAAATAAGTGGCATAAAGCTGGGTCACACATAGTGATATACAAGTTCAACTTTTAGACCCAAAAGTTGTGCTTGCACAGGTGTTTGAGGAACTAAATGTTACTTAAATAATGAGGTCAACAGCGAGTACTCAAGTACTTGAGTACTCCAGAACTGGTACCCATCCGTCTAACAATGGGTATTTCCAATGTGACTGATTATTTAACAGCACCGGTTGTTTACTTGGTGACAAATGTTAAATGATGATCATGAAAAAGTTGTCACTGTGGGTCAAACTGTGCAGTGGACTCTAATCAACCAAAGAAATATAAACATTAAGAAGTCAATGAAACAATGTTCAAGGTAATATGTGGTGATTTATGCAGAAATATGAGTGATCATAGTGAGCCGGTGATTATCAAAGAAAAAACATATGACACAGCCTTAGTTATCAAAAATCAACTCTTAAGTCTGGCTCACGTGATAGGATTCTCAGGCCGATTGAACCCTGGTTTAAACCCTCGTAGAAATCTGGTCTATCCTCTCCTCCCAGCTGCCTCTTGCTGTGCGATGCTCCAAACACAAGTCCCCTGTAAATTGGGCCTAATTTTCGATCAGTGCATACATATAAACCTTATTCCTATCAGTATGACACAGGAAAACAAGATACACAATCAAACCCAAGGCTGAATACCAAAAAGCCAGGGGGTTCCTTCTCTTTCAGTCCGACAGCTTCACCCATCCCTGAACCGCAGACACCTCCACTCCTTTCTTCTCTGTCGTGTTGTCTTTCTCTTTGACCTCCCTCTTGGCATCTCTCCATTGAAGGTTTCCTGCTTTATTTTCAGTCCAGGTCGTGATGAGGTCACTCACACACAGGTTGCTCCTCAAGCTGACATTTTCCAACAGTGATTCTGCCCTGAAGGACCCGTGTTGACTCTCAACTTAATTATCTCCTATACAAGTTTCCCAACATTTGTGAAGCTGGAAAGAATGGAGCTACAAGCAGCTATGAGTATTATGTTCACATCAGAGCTGAGAGGGAAGTCGCAAATTAATTTTCTGAAAGTAATTGCTTCAACAATTTCAGAGGAATTTGAAGCTATTGTTCTAGAAAATGGCTTTTGGAAGTTTGCCAGATTCACCCCTTGTGTTTTTTCTTCATTCCCTCAGGAGCAAATACTGAAAAAAAGAGTTGATGATGTTTTACAAGTTGTCTGTTGGGAGAGATAAAAATTAACTCAGTTAAATGTAAAATATTGTTTTAAAAGTATCCCAAAAAGTGCAGAATATTTACTAATGTGGAAAGATAATTAAAATACCAAATTATTGCATATATAATTTGTATGCTTTTATATATTATTTTGTAATTAAAGAAAATAGCATCTGAATCAATCCAAATAGAAGTGACATCTGGTAGTTTTCAACAAACATGAAATACATCATCGCTTTCATCGCCATAATCTGCACTTTTTGAAAATATCAGTCAGATGTACGTCAAACCCTGTTATTAACATTATTTTAATCATCCAGACAATTTTCCATCATTTTGTAGAAAAAGGATGAGTGATCCTTTGACCTAATCAAGACAAGAGCCTCTTGTTGTAGTTTGTTATTTTTAGTCGAGGAGAAAGAGAGACATAAGCTTTTGAAAATCCAGCTACAAACATAGTTCAGAAAATATTTATACATACAATACACAACTTTTACTTGGAATGAGCCATGTAAAAAAATGCACATCATTTAAGAACAATCTGGAGTAATGGTTCAGTAACAAGTGTATGGTGCATTATCAAATGAAAAACATTAAAATGGAGAAAATACCAAACATAATTTAATGGTAAAATTATAATCTTATGACGAATACTTTATCACTAAGCGATACAGTCAGCCACCTACAAACATGATGGTATCATTCATTATGTTATCGACAGTGGTATGTAGAGGTAGTAAAAAATTATGTTGCCCCAGATGATGAGATAAGTTAGCATACTAAACATTATTAAATGGAATTGCCCATGATATTAAACTTCATATTGTATGTGATGAAGATGATAATACACATGGCAATGATAGGACAGTGGGTCAGTATTGGACATACCCTTGATTTCCTAGAGAGAACAAAACAATGAAGGTTTGTTAAGTTAAACTCAGCGTTTATATTTAAAGAGTTTTTTAGAATAGTCTTGTTTGAAGGCATAATTTAATATTGCAAAGATATGAAAAATCATATAACACAGATGCTATACAATGTGATGCTGGTGATACCTGTGATTTATCAGAAACAATATTGCGCGTCCTTGAACACAACATGAAAATGAAAAGTGTCATATCACTTTATTTGAAAAGTAAAATGGCACATATTAAAAAACATACTTGGATGCATGGGAATATTGGCTATGGAAACAACAGCATTATGACACATGATAACATGGCACAAAATATGAGTTTTTGCATATTTGTAGCCTTTTAAACAGTATGAAAAGTCATGTGATTATATTCCTCCTGCACAGTGTGGAGGAGTTATACAAAATGCATAATCTTTATTACACTTGGTTTGCAGTCAAATGATCATAAACAGACAATTAAGCTAATAATATAGCATTTTTAGAGGGGGGAGGTGTTTGACAGATTTTATGGCAGTCAGATCATAAAGTAGTTCAGACAATGTGTGCTTTTACCAAAGTTTTTCTTTGTGATGCTCAAGTCTGGACCAAAGGTAACTTTGTCAGAAGTGGTTGTGTGTTATTGAGTAATAATCCCCCTAAGTCCTTTCTGTCTGACCCAAAAAGCAACATTTGTAACACTTGTTGCTTTTGACCTTTGCACACACCCAAACCCAGGCAGCACTTTCATTTTTTTTTTTTTTTTATCTCGGTCGCAATCACACCCCCCTTCTTTGCCTTTCTTCCAGCCCCTTCCCTCACGCCCCCTCGTCTTTATCCTTTCCACTCCGTTTCCCCCCCCTCCTTCCTCACACTTCTCCCCTCCCTCCCTGCCTCTCCTACTTTTGCCGGGTTCTCATCAGACCCTGAGACGCGGTGCCTCTAAAGTGGCTTTGAATGGCCTGCAGACAGTGCTGCATGCTGAGCTCTGCGTCCTCGGCCATGGGCAGGCTGTGAGCAGTCAGACATGATGACCATGAACTTGGAGGGACTGGAGATGATTGCTGTGCTGGTGGTTGTGGTTGTGTTTGTGAAGGTGCTGGAGCAGTTTGGGTTATTAGCAGACGGATATGACGGTAAGGAAACTTCAAACTGTTGTTTTCTTCCCTCAGCAGTGATCAACCACTTGTTGCAGCCTTTGTTTAGAAGCACAGAGTAGTTTGTGCAGACTTTACTCTGACAGGGAGTTTGTCTAAACCATGTAATATTAAGAAGTATCAACTTTTGATAACCATACCTGTGTGATTGTAACAGCGGTGTGATCTGTAGAAGGTCAACTTTCTTCTCTTTGTACAACCTGAATTATCTTTCTATCTTTACCACAAACTTTTCATCTTTGTAAGGTCCACAGTCATCTGATGACTAATGCAGAACTACTATGATATGATATTAAATTTCAATGTTTTGTTTTTGGATATGAAGCCTGTAAACTTTCATTTTACACCCAGAAACCTTTGCAGCATCACAGCACTGTTTCCACTTTGAGGTTCAGTTCATTAAATATGAATGAAATTGAATTGGACGTGAATGCTTGTTTCATCTGTGGGCTGCCTAACTTGTTTATCTCAATGAGACTGAGACAGCTGAGGACTGGAGGACATTGTGATCTGTCGAAGGTGAAGTGATGAATCAAGAAACATTGTTTTGTTTACAGGCAAAGTTGGAACAAGTTGGATAAATTCAGTTGTTTGTACAAGCATAAGTCACATAAATACAGTTTAAGTGACGGAAAACATTTGTTTATCCAACAAAACAAAATAATGGTTAAACCGTTGCCTACTGTTCATTAAGAAATGTGTGTCTCATATTGAAGAGTTTGGTCTGTTTGGCTCTGAAGACCACCTGTTATTTATGTGCTCTACTAACCACCAAGCTGTTTGCCTTATTGCTTTGCTTTCACGAGTGAGAAAAGAACAAATATCTCCATAGCAGGCACAGTGAGAGAAAATAAGTTATCATGAATATTCTCCTTTCTTCCTGAGTCTTCATAACTGTTATCATTGTAATGATGTAATTCTGTCCTCTTGGTGTTAAATCCAGAACAATGTTTTTGTGAGAACGCCCACTTAAAGCAGCAACACATTCACACATGAGATTGTGAAAATCTCACAAAAGCCATTTTTTCTTTATTTTAGCCCCAACTGTCTGTATTGCTCATTTTATCCTCACACAGTTTGTTTGTGTTGCTGGCAATGGTTGTCTTTCAGCTTCAGCTGCTTTCCAAAGATTTGTCATTAAACAGAAAAAGTAAATGATGATAATGAAAAAATTATAGATCCCAGATTTGAAAATAAATGACAATGCCAAGAATGTTAATCAAAAGACTCATGAGAGGAAAATCTTGATTAAACCCTTGATTGCTCTTGCATTAAATTTAAAATGATTGATATCTGGCTTTTAGGAAAATTTCCTGCTAATCTTAAATCAGCTTCATGCCAAGAAGCCCATTATAATCACTGTTTGATTAATAGATACATTGGGTTCTTATTAAAATAACTTATTAATTTCAAGTAATACAAAAAAAAATCTTTCTGGAGCTTAAGCAAAGTCAGCCATTTCTTTATGTTTTGCCCAAAGTTACTGAGAAAATAACATCACAGAGCGTGTCTTTATCTGCTTTATTATGGAGCTCATATTCTGCAATTTATGAGGTCACGTTTTGAAGGCAACACCTTGTCTGAATATTTGTAGAAGCTTTTTTTAAGCACATCTAATTGAAAAGAAGTGAGTAGGACAAGTGTTTTGTCAGAGATCTCATTTGATGATGTTTCAGATTTACAATCTTTTTATTGTTCATTGGAGAAAAATAAAAAAAAATAAATAAAAAGATCTTTGGAAAGCCCAATCTGACAGAAATTTGTTTTACTGTCCCACATGATGGCTCTTGGTTAAAAATAGACTCGTAACACAGCCGGACGCAAATGGCTCTTTAGAGCCTGTGTGCCTCTGACAGTGAGTGACAGCGGTGTGCCGCCAGCGTACGGGGACGTGACAGCTGACAAGAGCAGCCTTTGATACGGTAGATTTTGCAAATTGTTCCCCCTGCTGAAGGTGTGGCTTCTATCAGCCAGGGAGAGAAGCAACAAATGAGTCCAATTACAAACGGACCGAACAACAGAGCAGAGCAGATTGTCAGTTATGATTTCTATGCTTCTGCTGCAGATTGAAGGGGAAGGGGGATGACTTCCTTTATGTTTTTATTCATTTACTTTACAAGCTCTTTATGAGTTTTCTCAATGTGTCAAATCACGTTATTTCCCTTTTAATATCCTGTTTTTTTTACATTTGTAGAAAATACCTGACTGAAAAACAACCAGGTTTCACCATCACTATGCACCTGTCACTCCACTGAATCAAAACACCTGCTCCCCACGTTTGCTGAACTGGAGCATGGATGTCACATATGTCATCTGTCATATCTGATAAATGACAGCTACTGTTACTGGTTTCACTCACCATAGGTCTTTCTCAGCTTTACTGAAGAATCAGACTCAACTATCAGTGCCTGTGACTCACAAAGTAAGGTACTTTGAGTTTTGCTGGTGTGATAAAAAAGCTGTACTGCCGTATGGAAATGGTTCTCCATAAGAAGGGAGCTGTAAATGCTCAAGGAGACTTATGTGATGAATAAAGTGGTGGCCTAAGTCCTGTATTCAATATTCATTCACATCTGTTCTCACTTATAAAGTTCATGTTAATCACTTGAAGTGTAAGGTTTGGATGTGCACTGAGGCCCCGTATCTTAAAAGTGAATTCAAATCAGATAAGTCATTTTTCTTAGTATCACAGTTGTATGAGTTGAGATTTCTTAATCCTTAAGGAGACAGATTCTGCTCTGTATTTGAGTGAAGTGTCATGAAAAATTCTTAAGGCAGGTTCACACTACAAGATAATCGGGCTGATTTTTGTCACTATCTCTCCTTTATGCAATCGAAGCTAGAAAAGGCCGATTGTCAAATATTTGCAAAGGTCATCATGTCTAATTTTCCTGTGTTGTGGGTTGAGTCAAGAATGATTTTGTCTGGTCAGATCTGCTCAGAAAATCTTGGAAGGAGTGATCATAGATAATGAGCATGTTTAGAAATCCTGCAGTGTGTGGGGTGCTTTGAGAGAGCCAAATATGCTCATTTTATGTCGTTTGTCCCTGAACAAGAGCCAATCAAGACACAAGCTGGCTCAGTAGACTGACAAAAGGGGAATTAAAACCAAACAAAACACATCGAACTACTAATAATTGAAGTTTTGTGGACTTCTGAAATGGAAGACAGCATGAATGTTGTTTGATGTTTTGTCCAAAACTTTTGAACCCTGTACTAACAGTTATTTATAACATTGTTACCAGTCATATAACTACTGTTCTCATCACTGGTAGTTTGCAATGACTGTGGTAACATTTCTACACTTTTTGACTTGCTAGTACTAGTACTAGCATCCAGCTTACAGTCCTGCCCTACAAGTTATATGTAATATTTGTGACAGTTTTTACTTACCTGCAACCCGCACTGTAAAGCATACAGCCCACTTTCCCGCCATCTACATGACTTTTACACAATAGTTTTTATATTTTGTGCAGTAAGCAAGAGGCCAAAAATAACCATCATTGCTTCCTCATGTTCGTCAGCCATGTTTGTTTACTCTAAAAGTCAAGTGAGATCACGATTGTTGAGCATGAAGAACCAGATTCTCTAGTGTGGTCTCTAATTCTGTGAATGTAAAGAATCCTGTATGGTGAACACGCCTTTAAAAGTTGGCTTTTAAATGCATGTTTTTAGATTAGTTTAAATCAGTTGATTTTATAGGAGATCCCATCTCCAGAAGTGAGACACAATGAACTTTCCCTCCATTATGTGAGGATTTAGCATTATTTACTCTTTTAAACAAAAATCCTAGAGTAAATTAGTGTTAGTGTGCATTAAACACAAAGAGCATATCTATTTAATCTTTCAAAATGAACAAAAGAATAACATATTCTTGGATGCAGCACTTCTTCTTTAATAATGTATTGATGCTAGATGAGACCTTGATTGCGTTATGTTCTTTACATGTGAGAGTGAGCAGATGTTCCAGCAGAGGGAACCAAAGCGTTGCCTCAGTCCATCACACAGCCTGACATTAGAGCAGAGAGCCAATACCAGAAAAGCCTGCCTCCCTCCTTCTCTTTACTTTAGACGAATAACAAATCTTAAACTCAAAATTCTGTCAAGACTAATTTGTCTAAGTGATGACATGCTGCAAAGACTTTCAGCCAGTTCTATACTTACTCACATTCAATCAGTTTTATTCAATAAACCCCCAAAAGCAGGAAACTCATCAGATTATATAATCCTGTTCTCACTAGAATATACTGTTCAGCCCCACAAGCAAGAGTTCAACTGCAAACAAATGCACAAAATGTTACTATTTCTCATTTAAAAACATCATTAATTTAAAGGAAAGTGCATATCCTCAACTGTAAGAATTCCAGCTTGTAGAGTAAATGTTCCAATATCACAGAGATGATGAAAAGTTCTTCATCAAAGGCAATATAAAAAACATTATGTTGAGCTGAGCAGGTAAAATGAACCTGACAAACATGAATGTTTGCTTCATTATCCGATGAAATGATATATTAGTGCATTCAAATGTAGATGCATAAAACCAAACCTATCTGTTTTGTTTTCCAATATTAGTCCCATAATTCCTATTCATGTCAGCAATGCTAATGTGCTCTTTATTGCCTCCCTTTTACATTCTAAACAAATTACTTCCATATTATTCAGTGAAGGAGTATTAAAAACTCTACAATTTATTATAATTTCTGATAATAGCCTGGGGACTCAGACAGGTCTTACACGCATTACGTTGCGCCTCATTTCTTTTCACAGAATTAAACACTGTTAGCCATGTTTCCACAGGCATAAGCTTTACACTACCATCAATCACAGCTATGTTAGTGGTGACGGTTGTTCACAATCTACACGTACCCTGCTGTAATTACTTTCATGCTCTCTCTGCAGGAAGGCTTGCTGTGAAAGGGCAGATTTTGTTCAAGCTTGATTGGGAACACTCGAGTTGGAAGTGTTGTATAATGTGTACGTATGGATAAAAGCCATATTGTTGATGAGGGCAACCTATATTTTATACTAACTTGCTTTGCATCTGTGAAGGTTAACTTCTCCAGGCTACTGAATATAAGATATGCTGTATAAAGGTATGGATTTTTTAACAACAAAAGTGTCAATGTCACCTGGAAAAATGTGCACTTAAAGCAAAAATTATGTAAATTCGAACCTTTTGTTTAATTCAGAACACAACATGGCCTTCACCTGTTTATATATGGAATATTAGAAGAAGTTGAAGAGAAAAGAGCAGGAGCTGGAGCAAACTTGGTCTCTGTATTCATCATATTCAGGTGCTTTTTACAAACTTTGGATTCACTGTTTTGTGAAGTTAGTTAATTTTGGGCTTAATCAAAAATGTGGAACAAAATCATCCTTAAGAGTCATCCGAAGCACACTGTTGGGTTTAAGATATAAAGATAGATTTCTTCTTAGCAGCTGATGCCAGACTAATATTTTCAGATTTTTGTACCTTAATTTCCAAAAAATCTGATGTCATATAATGACTTCAGTCATGGATTGTAGCTGTAGTTGTGGAGCCTCTTGTTTGCTTACTTTGCCTTTGGCTCCACAGTTGTCTAGAATCATTGAGTAAGCATGGAGAAAAAGAGACTTATTTGCTTTAGGCTCCTCTCAGCTTCTGTCGTGTTGCAAAATTCTCACCCTTGTCTTGCCATGTCTAAATATGACACTTTCTGTCTGTGTGCCAAGGTTTGGTGAGGCGGCCTTCACTATATTTTGGTGAGAGAAAATGCTGTGAGCCAGATTTGGTGTTGTGATGATGAATAGTGCCTGGAATCAGTAAATTGAATACCATATACTTTGTCAGAGCCTTAGTGTACTGATGTCGGTTATATAATGTCTCTAAAGGAATATTGCACGTGTCTTAAAGACAAACAATACATCATATTATATTGATTTCAACCCTCTTCCATTAATTGAGCTGTGGATCACAAGACAAACTCTAACAGAAATATTAATTGAGCCTACTGGAATATTATTATGTCTATTTTTATCCCTGCTTCTCCCTTTTGCTGCACAGTGAAGTTATCATTTATGATTTGTATTTTATCCTACATGCTGCTGTAATATCTGAACCACCTCATAGATCTAAAACCACAAATTTCAATAAATGATTTCTCTCATTGACTACCTCCAGGGGTGTCCCCACACAATTAACTCTGGAAGAAGCAGTATTGAATACCTGAATATTTAGAGGTGAGACATTATTAACATTCACCAAATATTGCTTCAGGAATGGCCAGTGCCTGGAATATTGAGCAATAGATTTTTTTCAATACAGTCGTTACGTGGTTACAGTTTATCCTGGCTTAAAGCGTAAAGCTAAATTGTGAATCAAAAATCAGAAGACTTCTGCAACGATGAAAAGGAAAGTTAACAGTTTTTATTTATTAGGGATGGGACTTGATAGGATTTTATTGTTACCATTGCCCTTACTAATTACAATTTTTTTTTTCAGATGATGAAAACAACTTCACCAAAATAACCACCTGTGCATCTTTGCTAGAAGCTCAAAGCCCCTTTCAGTTGCATTTATTCTTTGTTTTGCAGTAACGTAAGCTAAAATTAGACATCCTTCATGATTGAATTCTTTTATGTCTTTACTTTGTTTACATTCAAGTGGCATCTTTGCTTTCCTAGTCGATGATTTAACCATAAAATTGCCTGAGGTCAGGTCCACATAATCTGTGACTGCGTCCCAAATCTCGTACTTCTACACTTACACTTATTATTGGAGTCCATAAGTGTGTTCATACTAACAGTACAGAAAAACCCAGAGCACTTTAATTTTACAGCTTGCGCACTCAAGACAGTAACAAAGCTAAGTTTGGAACACTGGACACACTTTTCACACTCAATTGTAGCGATATTGGCTATGTAGAGGAAGGGATGGATCTAACAGTGGTTTGTGGTTAAAATCATTGAAAAACTGAAGAACACCTGTTAGGGTTGGGTAAAGAGATTATAATTTCCAGTAAGTGTGAGGCTGCAGTGTTTGATTTGGGACAACACAACCCTGTACCATTAAGTGCACTGTCCTAGTAAGTACGTGGTGTACACCGTGCACTCTATGTAAGTGTTACTTCCAAAGTACAAACCAAGAATCACTTTAACTGTGCTCTTATAGTCAAAAGTCCTCTCACATGCTACTTATGACCAAATTTAAAACCAGTTTTATAATCAGTCATCATTCTGTGAAGAAAAACATGTGTATTGATTTTCTCCAAGCGATGATTTCTTGCTGAGGACATGTTCTCAAAATATCTCATCCTGTGGACGGTGGCTCCAGCTCCTTTGTGCCCTGTCTGCCATTTTATGTCCCCCTTTGTCTTCTCTCTTTTTTTTGTACTGTCCCTGCTAATGCACATTTTCCATTGACCTTTGCACTTCTAGCTCAGTATGACTGGCACTTCTCTGCTGAAGGATGGCACATCTTAAGTCATTTGGCAGGCTGGCTGTGCAGGGGCGACTCATGTCCTGTTCTTTGCCTGTACCTGTTGTCTACAGCGAGTAGTTAGATAGAGCTAATATGACTAAAAGACAGAGAGAGAAACAGGTCAGTGCTATCAGCTTCAACACATGACTGTGAGCTTTATAGCACTGTCTTCACTTCTGACTTTTCCGTTTTACACCTGAACTAATTGTCTGGATGGGATGTTGAAATAAATTACTGGACTTGATGCAAACAAGGCAGACATATTTTGGGAAAGGGTATTTTTTTTTTCTTTTTGAAAGGAGCTGAACTTGGATCGAACTAAAATCAACATGAATTGAAAATCTCACTTTGAAACTTACTTTTTTACATTTTTATTATGACTATAATAATATCATTACTAAATTTCAATTTATTATTATTATTATTATTATTTAATTTTTTTTTCATGTTTTAGTGAAATACAGAAAACTATTATGTTTTCAAGGGTGAAAATGAAGTCCATAACTCAAAATGGGCTATTTTTTTCTTTCTTAAACAGAGTGCTTGGAGCTGGAAGGGTTTTGTTTCAGCAACAGCCCAAAATAATATCTTTTCACTTATAATGAGACAGAGCTTTCCAAAACCAAACCAAATTTGATCAACACATCTTTTAGCATTTTACCAAAATCTGAAAGTTAAATTTAGTGGTTTTCACATTATTTTCTACTGATTGCCCAAACAATTAAACATGTACAGCTCAGCGATGAACTAATCATTTTTGTAACTTAGAATGTAAATATAAATAGTAAATTTCAAAAACCAATGTACAATCTCAGCAGAAAACCCAGTTAAATACAACTGTTTAAATGAAAATACAGAATATTCCCAGGCTTTTTTGCACAACTATTAACAAAACCATCAATTGTCAACAAGATTTTACAGAATTATTTTCACGGATCGTCTCAATGCTCATAACACAAAAACAACACTACACGCTAACAATGTATTTCAAACACGCTTAAAGTCACAAATTGATCAAAACTCACTTTAGAAAATGCTGTTTCCCCCCAACCTCCGTAACTCCCAAAGCATTCCCCTCATCAACCATACAGTTTTGTGATTGGCTGATGTGGTGCACTTTCGACCAAAAGGAAAAGAGTGTCATGATTTGTTGTTTTTTTTTGCTCTACAGCATGACTGTACTGTTTCATCCCGCACTAAACACTGACAGCGTTCAGGCTACAGTTTTTTTATATTCTTTACAGAGCACATTTTGCTGTTGGTCATATGACAGTTTGAATCAAAACCACCTTCAAAGTATTGAGCCAGTATTCATGTATGCACCAGTGAACGTCATACTTTGTTGCATCTGTACAGTGTAAATATTGCGCTATGATACATTTTTATCATCAAAAAGCGTATACCGGCATTACCCTATGGCACACCTGTAGTTTGAACAATCAAATTTTCAATCTTAGCCTTTGAGAAATGGGTGAAGTTAACCAAGTGAGCTGTCAGGTGGGGAAATGCTCAAAATGGAAAGGGCAAGCTGTTGTGCTTATAACTCATCCACCCATGAATTATGAGATGTCACCAGGGAATCTCAGGAAACACATTAACACACATGCTTTGACAACATTTGCTCACCATAATGAGGGCCCACTTATGACGCTAAAGTAGCTGAGTCTTATCTGTTGATTCAATCTCTTTCCTTCAATCATTCCAGCTCCGTGTATCTCAATGTTAAAGTGTTGATTATATGTATGCACACACACCTGCAAAGTGAGTCCACAAAGTAAGTCCTCGGTATCTGAGTCACCCCATGGCACTGCATGGTTGATTGCGCACGCTGCGTCGCTGAGGGCTGCCCCGGTTCACAGTTTATAATTGCCTTCCCCCTTTCACAGGTGCTGCTTCAGTAAATATGACAGCCTCATTTTAGTGTGGTGCGGAAAACATAACCCAGACACGAATGCTGCTTTGCATGCCTGAGCAAATCGCTGCAGGTGTCACCTAATTATATCACCCACTTGTACCATGAGCTGATCTGTAAACAGCGGGACGATCTCATCTTCGCCTCTGTGCTCGTCCAACGATTGGCGGTGTTGTGATTGATTACACTCATGCCTGGGCCTGTACTTTCACATGGCTTGCTTGTGCCTGGAGAATGATAACACAAGTCAAGTATATGTTGGTCCCAGGGATTTGTTTTGTAAATTAAATCCTTCGAGGTTGAAAAAAAAATTGAGGTTATTATGTCGTTGGAAAAGTGCTTGTTTAAATCACACAGCACCTGTGGTGTTTAATTTTCTCTGTTTACTGTTTAGCTTACAGTCTTGGGAGTTTAAAGGGAAATTATTGCCATTGCCTGTGCTATTTCCACCTTCAATCTTTCTGTTATTGTTCTCATTTTCTGTCTCATGTTTCCTTCATCTAACAACTGTTACCGAGACACTTGCATTGATTCTTGTGTTTTCCGCTCTGTCCTGACAAGAAGTGATAAGATCCTCCCCCTGTGAATACCAAGGTGGGGAAGTGGTGAGACAGGTGTCTGCGATGACAAATATGTAATCCTTCCTCAAATCAATGATTATCAGTCTGAAAAGGCAGATGAACAAAGGCTGCAGTTTTGTCACTTATCTGTTCATTACACACACACACGGGATTTAGACAACAGAGATGGTGACATGGCAAACCTCACTGCAGTTTGACATTTCAGACTTGGATAAGATTGAGATAACATCCTTCATAGGTTCAGGAGAATGGGAGAGGTCTTGGTGAAACTTTAAGACATGACGTCTTATTTTGATTTAGGTGATGCCAGCTGTGATTATCCTGTTATCTTCATTCAAGGTTGGTTAGTTTTTCAACAGTACTTTTTGCACTCGAAACCTTCTTCATGCAACATTTTTCTTGTCCCTGTGTATTTAAGCGCAGAAGTTCAGTCAAGTCATCTTTTCTTTTCTTGCTACATATGGCAAGACACCAACAATAGACCCCAAAAATCTGCTTGTGACATCACAGAGACTTCATCCATGTATTATACAGCCTGTTCTCACAGCACAAACAAACAAAGCTTGGGATTTATGTGTTCGACTTTCAAACTCAACCCAAGTGCTGACTGTAAGGGTAAATCTGAACCCCACCCAACACCACATCTGCTGATACACCTGTTTTTCCCTTTTTTTGCCAGTTTCATAGCCTTCTCTTTGCCCACTTCTTGTGTTAGTGTCTTTTCCTGGAAACTCATGACCCGCTAACTTTGTCCAGATGGCCAAAATGAATTGGTATTTCCCATATGATCAAGAAACATTCAAAACACACTACTAGGCCTATGAGGATGACAAATGTTACTGGACAGTATTACACCTTTACAAGTGCAATAAACTTTTGTTTCTCAGAAGTATTTTTTACTATTTTAATCCAAAATTTCTTTTAAATATCCAAACTTTAAAAAAAAAAATCAACTTCTGTTTTCAACTGTTTTGGAGGGCAGCATGTATTTTGCAGTGTAGGGATCTACACTTTCTGTGAAAGCACATAATTTTGACCAAACCCCTCAGTTTGTGTTGACTGACAGGAAGAAGGGGGTCTGCATCTTGACATTCATCTTTTCCCCCAGCTGGTAAAAATGGCTATATTTAAGGCGAGCATGCAAGTTTGTTTAGTTTTGTTGCCACCACTTCCAAACAATCTTGGCATACTGGCTTGTCCATGTTGATGGGCTCATCTAGCTCTTTCCATTTGGAGGCAAGAGAGAAGGAAAATAAACAAGCAACCACATGGCAAAATACATTGAGGCCAGCAAAATATTGGAGTTCATTTTCATATATTCTGCAATTAATTGAGTTATTGATTACCTGGGCCTACACACAACAACAGAAAATTGCAATGCATGCAGTTTGATGATGATCATGTTGTAGCAAAAATGAGTCATAATTTTCTCTGGATGTTGCCTACATCCAGATGCACAAACATTTGCTGCAGAAGCAAGGCTAATTCAGGTTTCATTTTAGTAATGAGTCATGTGAAAAAATAATCATAATAATAATGGGTTTGACTGGAAGATTTACATCACCTTTGAACCAGGATGTACACTCCAATGATGGCTCTCATGATGTACTATCATGCTCATGACTTACTTCTGTAGAAATCCATTAATTGACGAAAGATATTGATTTAAAAGGCTGGCTTAATTGGCAAGAGTTTTAAATCAGATAAAGTTGTGTTGAGCTTTTGTTCAATCTTCAAGCAAAGCAACAACCTGTTATGATCAGCTGCAGTTTAGAAAGCATTGAAGAATAGTGAAATGCTTTAACAAGTTTGTTTGTACTTTTTAAAGAAAAAGATAATGTTAGAATTGTGGAAAGTGGGTATTTGCTGTGGTCTGACTACACTTCAGTGCTCTCTTTAATAGACCTCTAACAGTGACCATAGCAGCTCTCCTCACAGCCCCTCCTCCTAGCCCCCTGTCTCCTGCCATCATTAAACCATACAAATATCTACAGCTTCTGCAAATCCCATGTAAAACCAAACAAATTTTGTAATCTCTGTCTTTTAAACAGAAGTTTTCTTGTCAGGTCCATCAAAGCTGCATTTTCAGCCTCACTATCTGTCAGACCTGCCATGTTACAAAATTGTTAGAGTGGTGATTGTTCAGAATTTCCATGACATTAATGGAGGACATTGTGGAAAGCCGTATTTACGTGTCAATATACCTGTCAGCAGCATTGACTTACTGTAATCATGGCCTGCAGTGGTTAGGCGGATGCTGTGAGACACAAACACCCAGCCTCTCTCCTTCATTTCCTCATGTTTGTCACCCTTGCACTTATACCCTGATGCCTTTAAAGATTTATTGGTTGGGCATAGCATTCCTAAGCGAGAGAGGTTATGATTGGTCAATCATTCCCACATGTTTTATTAATCATTGGACTACCAGGGGCTGTGTAGACGTCCAAACCATGGCAGAGTAAAGCCTGAGGCAGTGTAACACTCTGGCTTTTGGAAGCTTGGCTGCATTCAGACTTCTGCTGGCTACTGTGTGTGTGTGTGTGTGTGGCTTCATTGCTATGCGATGTGACTGTTTCTTCATTGATGTCCTTCCCTAATGTTGGCAGTGCTGCTGTGAGCTGGATGTTGCGGAAAGCCCAGAAGCCACCGAGGCATCAACCAGTTAGGTCACTTTCCTCTCAGTACACTGCAGTGAACAAGGCAGCTTTGAAATGTGATGCTTTGAACCAAAGCAGCGAGCTTTCCTCATGGGGGTTTGCTATTGACTTTGATCCATTTTACTGTGGTACTACAAGATGCTTTAAAATGTATTCCACTGAGGTTTTTTTCTGTTAAACGTGCAAATAAAATCTTAGCTTTGTAAAGTTCTTTATCTGTATGGTAAGAATGATTTGAATATAAGCTGGTATATTTCAAAACTAGAGATTAAACCCATTAGTGACAAGTGTCATAACTCGCTCCAATATCTGGCTGTAGAATTGCAGCTGATGTTGAGGTGTAGTATGTCTCATTGGATTGCTAGCAGAACTTGTGCAGGTATCTTTAAATTAAGGATCTAGGATTATGTTCCATGTCTTTTATATCTGCTCTAACTGTTTCCATTCATAGTCAGATCCAACCAATACACTATGGACACTGTATGGGAACCAGAGAGCCATCAAAAACAAAAGTCAAATTTTGTATTAGAATTATCTAAGTATTACATGATGGCAATGATGGAGAATAAAGAGAACTTGTTCACTTAAACTGTTGAGTATGTAGGTGTATGTTCAGAAGGCATGCCATAATTAATGGTGTCGTTTTTACAAGTTAGCACCATAGACCGGAAAAAAAATGGACATCGTGTTGCTCGGCTCAAAGTGAAGTTGGCACAGAAGCTGCTCCCCCTGGTGACTGGCCGCAGCATAGGTCAAAAGCTCTCTTAACTCATTCCAGAGAGTAGTTAGTCAAACTTTAGAGAGTAAATACACCTCGAAGAATAGTTTCTAGTATTTGTATGCTGCAGTGAAATGAAGATATTATTTGGCTGCATTGTGTTCAAGCCCTGGTTTTTTAAGTTGTTTTTTCATTAGTTATGAAGTGTTCAAAACTGAATTTTAAGTCCCATTTCACAATGATTGACAGCTGTCGTTTTTTTTTCTTTTTCTTTTTTTTTTGTTGAGTTTTTTGAGTTTTTTGGGACTAGTAGCTACGTCAGGAAAAGAGCTCAAAGAGATGAGACTTTCGAAAGAAAAACAAACGAATACATTTTTTGTCACCTGGCTCCACTCAGATTATCTCCTGCACAGACTCTGGCGGCACAATGGCGATAAATCTAACGGAGTTCTTTTGACTTCAAAACCATACAACGGTGAAAGGCGGAGCCACACTGTATATTCCATATACAGTCTACGGTCTGCACCAGAAGTACAAGTTAGTTAAATGAATTATCAGTGTTTTTTTTAAACCAAAGTAGGGCAGTAATTGAAATACTATGTTGTGTCTATGTTGTTGTACAGCTCCCTACCTCTAGCAGCTCTAGCTTTGGTTAAAAACTCCTGCTATAATGCTATGATGTTCTGCTACACTGAAAGTAACAGGCACAGACAACAGTTGCATCTCCCAGGCTGGTCACACTTTTAAACCTTTAACTAGAGAACTGCAAGGCTGACAAAAGGCTGGTGGTGCTTTTTCTGCTAAGGTTAGCAACACTTCAAAGGTGATTTCTCATAGTATACCTGCAGACCCTGTGATAATGTGTTTGGCTGTGTCAAATAAATTGTCAGATTTAAATATCATTTTTGAAACTTCAGTGCATCAGTCACTTCGGGACATTCCTTGTTGAGCCTCTTTCTAGTTAACTCAAAAGAGTGAATTATAATCAGTTTCAGGCACAAGGTCTCATGCAAAGTGGCATCAATAACAAAACCAGTGCTGTTATTCAGTTCATCATTACCTCTTGTGTGATATTGCTTTCATACAGCAGTGCAATCAGCTGTGAACAGGCGTAAGAATTACAAATTAATGGCATGCTGTTTTAGGAGACTTACTTCATGCTCAGCTTAACTGAAATGTTCCTGTGAAGCACAGGGAGCAGCAGTTCCTTTGTGAAGAACCCCAGACATTCCTCTGCACCAGTGACTTTGTTTTGTGCATGTGTAATTTTTTTACAAGCAGTGAAAAAAAAATAGTTTGTTCATGGACTGTATTTGGAAAAGGGCATCAGCTTTGTCTAATGATTGGATCGATCGATATCTGGTGTTTGGATGATTGCTTGAGTAAAAATGCTCCCTACTGGCTTGTTTGCTGGTGTCTTTCTCCCTAAGTCTGTCCTCACTCAACACTGTTGCACCAAATGTCTGTCTAGTGCTATCTGATTGGCCCACCGTCTCACCACTGCAACTGATGGACTGATTGAATATTCTCTGAACCCGACTGAACAAAGTCTTGTGTTTGAGTTGGCAATGTTCTAAGTTCAAAAAGAAAGTTCTTCAGTGCTGCTGATGAATCATCGGTCCAATGGATTACGTATAATCAGTATTAGACCTCAGTAACCAACACCTATCACCCTTTATCCCTCAGCTGAAATTACACTCGAAGAAAAGTTTAAGTGATGTCTTGCTCCGCAACAGCAACATCAGTTAGTTGGAATTAACTGTGGTATAAATAAAGATAAAACATTTGGCTGATTGATTGGGCATCAAATTGTTCTGCTGTGTTAATCAGCTGTTTGTCAGCGTTGTCCGTTTGTTGTTGGATTCTTGTCGGGCAAGAACGAAAACATGAATCAAGCTGAATTAACTCCTCAAGTTGTGTGCTTGAAATTTTAACAGAGGCTCTAAACAATATTTGAGACCCTTTCAGCACAAAGAGAATTGCAAAGTCAGACTCTGCCTTTTCTTCACCCACAGTTTGGACGGACTTCTATTACCCTGATATAATGTGGGGTTGATGTTTTCCTGGCTGATGTCCAGGGTGTGGTCAAAACGGT
Organism: Thalassoma bifasciatum; assembly: GCA_008086565.1. Lineage (NCBI taxonomy): Eukaryota > Metazoa > Chordata > Actinopteri > Labriformes > Labridae > Thalassoma > Thalassoma bifasciatum. The sequence goes on from RPOG01000006.1 coordinate 1,949,490, forward strand.
GACCTGGAAAATAAAAGGACTCTGCAGTCTCTCTTTGCTGAACCACAGTAATACACAAACTAATTTACCACGCAAGAAGCTTTACCCACTACACTGAATTTTAGTACACACATAATCAAACTGTCCTTGCTTATTGTATACAGCACAATACAACCTTTCCGTCTTTTTTTTTAGTTTTACCATCCTTAAAGTCTCATTGTTCCTGTTCATTTTTCATTTTCTGTGGATGAGACCCACATAACAATCACTCCACACACTGCCAGAGACCATCTATATTAAATAGAACCGGTCGACTGAACATTACTGTATTTTTTCACAGCATCCAGCTAAATTATTCACAAAGATATTTTTTATCTTTAAGCAGAATTATGTCCCTCACATTCTCATTTTGTGCTGCCGAGGGACTGAATATAAATGAATGGATGGGAGTTTTTCCATCAGGGGGAATGAGCACCTTCTTGTTGAGCATTTATCATTGAGTAAGTGGAGAGTAACTGTTGCTTTCACGGTGCTGAAATAATACACCGCCGTGAGGATTGTAATTAAGGTGGCTATGTGCATTTACATCAATAATCTGCCGCTGAGTTCATTTTTAATAGAATAAAAACAGGAACAACAGCGCAGGGGATATTTCTCTTTCCGTTCAGAGCAATGAATTAATGAAAAAAATTCATGAGCTTCTTTCCTTTGGATGTTTTTGAGAATGTGCAGAGAGTTTATTAATTTTTTTAAAGAAATTTCCGCCAATTTTTGATCTGTGAAGAAATAATTAATCCTGGGGTAGATGTTAGGACTATGACTGCACAGGGACAGTAGATGGTGGTGTCTTCACTCATGTGATGCAAATGCAGACTTTAAGAATCAGCCTCTCATCATCAGTTTGGACACATCTCACTGGAATCACTCTCCTCTTTAAGAAAGCTTTTAATGAAGTTGTTTGGATCAATAGTAATTTCTCCCTCACTTCATGTACTCTTACACTGATGTGTGTGTGTAGGAACAGCTGGGCCCAGTGGGACATCAAGTATTGACTCCTCTAGATACCTTGTTCCTTTTCAACTCTTCCACACACAGCTCTAAGTTGCTGTTTCATGTGTGAAGCATTTGAGTGTTTTTTTTGTAGCCTCATAATTCTAAAATTGTTTCATGACTACACTCAAAGCTCCTTCATACTGGAGTCCTTTTTTGACTCCAGTATGAAGCACAAGAGATCACTGTGTCTTTTTGTGGATTAACCTTTTATACCTCACTGGGTAGTCAGCGATTCCGTTAACCATTTATATGACTTTGTTTAGAAACTTATATATTTCACAATTGAGTTACAATTGGATAGCAATCACAACAACTTGGCCATCCTACCTGTTTAGGGGTCACATCTGTAGCCCATACCCTGAATATTTATTCTCGTGTCCACCAGAGAAATCCAGAGTTCAAACATATTAAAAGGGTTATTTCTTAAAACCAATCCCTGTAAAGTCTGTTGTGTCTATCGTGCACGTTCTCATACATAAAAGCAGAATTGTTTTCTTAGGGTTCTGGCTGCAAGAAAAAAGTTACCCCATTGTTTTCTGTGGAGTTTACATCCCAGGACAGCTTGTGATAGCCAATAAGCGCTCCCTGCTTGACTGGCCAGTAGGGTAATAACTATTACTATATATTAGAAGAGCTTTTGTTGGCTTACAGTCCTGTCAATCACTCCTACAGTGGCCAATCCCCTTTCTGTTCTGTAGCTGTTTAGATCATTGAAGAGACCTATTTATGACTGTGCATCTTCATTCATGTGTATGTGCACAACAGAGGAGGTGCACTCTGTGACTGTGAGATCAAACTTCATGGTTTTTGGCAAACCTTTTCACAAAGAGAGAAAAGTTGAATAAAAAGAGGACAGGTTTTATTTGCGAAAAGTCTTTGTATGAGAGCCTGGATGGTAAGAACAACTCTGCTTGGTGTTTTATCGCCTGAGACCAAAAAACTCCTTAACACCTACATGGTTTTACAGAGAAAGCTCGAATTTCACCCAGACATAGATGACAATGTGTAGAAGTGATGTGGTGGATGTCTTTTGTCTGGCATGCAGCATTTTGAAGTTGATGATTTTCAAAAATAGTTTTAAAAAATGAAGAGAGAAAAAATGTTTCATTTACATTAAGCTGGATGTAGACTTTAGCTACATAGTAAAACATGTCATTTTCTCGAACTAGAGACTTTAATCTTTCAAATGGGGTGTCACTGCTGGATTTTTATAAGCTTTAGAACATAGTATGGTATGTAACCCAGAAATAGGTTGGCTTTGAGGGGTTAAATGAAAGCCTTTGTTTTAGAGTTCAGCTCTACTTTAAGTCAAATTTTTTCATACACATCAACTTGACTCCCTCCTGCAGCCTTAAAATGTCTTTGTTGTCATATTTCTATGTTTAGTGACATCACTTTGGTATCTAACAGTCAGTACTCTTTCTGCATTTTAAAACCACTCTCAGCGTAATGCTATGATGTTATGTTAATGAGAGATTGTGCGTCCTCCTCCGTAGCACCACACCCCCTCTTCTGCCTCCGTCTCATCTCCCCTCCCTCCTCACTCAAATCCACTCCCTCTCATCTTCCCTCCCTTTACTTTGCAGTGAGGCAGTCAGTGTGCCTGAAAGAGCCAGAGAGAGCCAGAAACTGTCAGAAGAGCAGAGCAGAGTTTTCTCCTTCTGCTTCTTTCTGTTTCCACTTGTCTCCTTATTTCAGAGAACAGGGGAGCAGAATAAGACTAAGAGGAGTGCAGGTGGAGCTCAGCATGTGTGGATTTTGGTGAATCAGCTTCTTGAAAACCTTGGTGACCTTTCAGATCTGTGAGATCTTTATAGACTTTCAGCTCTTCTCAAACTCTCATTTCGAGCCCACCCAGACTGGATTTAGGAAGTGAGCAGGCAGTAGGCGGGAGCCAGGCGGCGCCCGGCCCTTGCGTGTGGGCCGGTCTAGCACTGGAGTGGGTGCAGGGGAACTGGAGTGAAGGGGGGCTGGGTGGCATTCGATCCGGTCCTGGCGGTGGCAGCAGTGGACACGAGGGCGAGGAGGCCGGCTCAGGCTCGGGCTCCGGGTTCGGGTCGGGGTATGGTGGTGGTGGCGTGGAGTGGGCAGAGGGAGGAGCAATGCTGAGCGCAATCTGGGAGACGGAGGGTCTGCAGACGGTGGGCATCGTGGTGCTGGTGTTCGCCTCGATTAAGCTGCTGCACCTCCTGGGGCTCATCAGCTTCTCAGAGGGTAAGAGACCAAAGAGGAGGAGGAGGAGGCAGAAATGAAAAAGACATGAAAAAGTATGATACAAAGGCACTTTCTCACAGAGCTTTAATTTGATGTGAAAATTGCTAATGCATTTCATTCAGTTGTTTCACTTTCAATTTCCAGCTTCTGTCGCCTTGACACATCAGGGTCACTCTTTGGTCGCTGCAACTCGTTTGAAACAAGCTTTTAGTTCAGCAGCTGTTTGAAAAGTTGAGAAGTGAACAGAGGTCACAAAACCAAGACAGGAAAGACTCAGTGAGTCAGAAAACAGAAAGTGTTACAAATTTATGTGTGAGTTTGAGGGAGGGGGGTGAAAATTTATGCACGGAAAATGTGTCAGATCAGAAAAATTGAAAAGCTAAAAAGGCAAAGCTTCCGATTAAATTTTTGGAGCTGAAAATTGAGTCCACTTTTCTTCTCTAAATGTTCTGTTTTTTCAAAAGGCTTTGCAATTATGTTTGCACGCTCGCGGGTCAATTTATTTCAAAGTTGGACTCAATTTGTGTCGTGTGCTGGCCACAATAAACAGTTTGGTTCTGCAGTGATCTCATTAAACAAAGAATAGTTGCAGAGCGAGCGGTTAGAGCTCATTCCTTAGACCTCTAATAAACAGTTTTTTATTGAGTATGATCAATATGATGTCTTGCATGCTGTGAACACAGAGAATATGGGGTTATAATGTGGAATCAATTGTTGCTGGAAAAAAAACTGACCTGACCCAAGAGGAGAGTTTAGCCGGAGATCTGAGGTGTCTTTGTTCACGAGTTGGTTCTGCTTGTGTAATTTCAAAAGGAGCAGCAGTTCATTTGTCGGGAACTGTAGAGCCCATGCTCTGAGTTACAGTTTTTCACACTTCACTGGACAGCGATGGGTCAACGCTGGCTCTCTGCCTGCTCTTTATTAACATTTGCAGTCAAGCTCATATTGATTAGTATCCACAGTGAGATGATACAGATGTCAAACCTTGTGTGTCGAGTGCTGTTTGCCTGATCTGTAGTCCACTCATGTGACACAGAGTGAGATTACTTGCTGAATATCTTTCATGTGCGCCAGTGTGATTTGACAGACCGTCAATACAGGTAATAATGATGAACATTTCAAGGAGCATCAGAGGAGCATGAAACTTAAAAGACAAACTGACTGATGCTTTGAACATAAATGCACACTTTGCCCAAGTTGAGTTGATTATATATTTATTCATGATTTTCTTACATTGTGTGTCTTCCTCATCAGCCATCATCTCCAAGCCTGTTAATTGCAAGAAAAGAGTGAAAACTGTCCTTGAGAGCCCAAGCTGACATTTTTAAGAGTTGCGTTTTTCTCAACAAGCAAAGAAAAGCATTCATTTGAGGGATTTAAATGCAGTAAGATTTAATTCCTGTCCATCCTATCATTGTAGCATAGGCCAACAATTAAAATCATCCTCCAAATTCAGGACCATTTCCTGTAAAAAGACATCTCTCCTGCTCTCTTTCCTTTTATATATAAACCAAAAGGATTTCCTGTGTTTACATTTTTCCAACACAAATCCCCCTCGGCAGCTGTCACCTTCTGCTATCACTAAAAGTGTTTGTTTTTAACCTTTTGTTTTTATGAAACCACAAGGGAAAGACTTCACTTAGCGCGCTTCCTTCTTTTGACGATCATACAGTCAGACGTGATTGCAGCTGGAGGCTGCCCAGTGTGCTCACATCCCTCCACATCCACCTGAGCAGCTCCTCAGAGGCTCCTGTGGAAGAGGAAAAGGTCTCATTTCAAAACGCTGTTGAGTAAATACTTAGGGAGTATCTCAGCTGGGCTGCAGATTTTAACTGGCAACTTTCCAGGTGCAGAGAAAAGCACGGGCTGAGGGCGTGCTCGGGATGTATTTCATGATCTGTACTGAAGCCTCAGCTGGCAGTGAAGAGTGAGTTTTGTGAGGATGAAGTTGCTGCAGACTAAACATTGTAAAGAGAGGGCGGTGTGTCTTGCCTGTAGGGACTTGGCATTGCTCTGATAATTCTTGTTGCAGATAGTGAGAACTTTACACCAAAAAATAATGTGTACCCACAGCCTCTCTCTGCTTTGTTTTGCATTTATGTTAGCAATATAAAAAAGACCATTACATTAGTGTATACATAATCACCAGTGCAGTTTTTGCTAAGTAAAGAGGCTTGGGAGAAAGCAGCTGGCTGACCAGGGTTTTAGCAGCTATGTGGACATGTTTTAACACTAACTATCCCACAGTAGTTATTAGAATTTTTCTGCAGCTGGCTAACTGTGCTCTCAACTTTTTTAAAGCTCTCTTGAGAGAAATTGTGTATTGCTTTGTTCCTCTGTAGTAATTTATCTTCACATTTCCTTGTCTGATTTGTTTGGATGCATTGCAGCACAGCACAGCACAGCACACACACACATCCACTGATGCTTTGCTCACACATGTTCTGTTGTACTCTCGATGCAGAGGCATTAGTCTAAACTGCTGAGCAAAGCCTCATAGGGTGCAGACTAATCAGAGTGTCACACAATGATAAATAATTCTCTGTTTCAGCCGTGCGCAGAAACACACCAAACCCCAAACCCCTCACCCCTCATCCCTTCTACAACACACACTCACAAGAACACAACAACCACGGTGGGGGTGGAGGGCTGTGTCAATTTGGACCCGTTATTTGCTGTTAGAGAGAGCTGTGAGTGTCTTAGCGGTCTGTTATCCATTGAACAAAGTATTTCATGTCCTTGATGGGGATTAATGGCTGGATAGCAGAGAGAGTGAGTGTCAGTGCTGACATATAGGTCGCTTCTGCTGACCAGTTTCTGTTTTCACTTACAGTAATGAACTGGTCCCAGTTGTGTTGGGTCAGCGGGTTGGATCATGAGTGTCTTGGGTTGGACCGTTAATGTGTTAGAAGAAAATGCATTCACTAAACTGTATGTAGAGCACTTTTTATTGGTTGCAGTTACTAACAGTGTTATGTTGGCCTCGTTATATGAATCATTATCTCAAGGAATGAATTACTACATCTTCAAAGAAGATCGGGCATCCTTTACGTTGATTTTCTGCACCAATGTTTTAGGGAAGAAGACTTTACCCAGCATTCTTCTGGATACATGTGACAGCTTCAGGCTCCATTTCCCATTCACACCAAGAAAAAGTGTATTCAGAGTGCAGCATGGGGCAACACTGTCATATTATAAATAATTTTATAATTATAGAATCTCAGATTCCCATCTCCATATCCAGCTTCTCGTTCATGTTGTCATCAATTGCCTGTGAAAGCTTCTCACCTTTTGACTTCAGGTTAAGCCCACCTCTTTGTTGACGTGGATGTGTGACAATCAACAGGGAGGCTTCTATTCTGAAAATTAATGGGATGATTTAATTGTTTAGGCTGCCTCACTTTACCCGCCCTGTACTGAATTGATAAGCTTTGTTCTAGCATCAAGCAAAGGCAGAAGCTGTGAGTGAATTCACAATGCAGCTGTGAAGCTGAAATGTTGGTGCTAGCTTGATAGTGTATACGCATTTGGATGAAAACACCTCATCTCCCCTTGGGGCACAAAAACGTGCATGTTTGCAGTAATTACAGGAATAGTGGAGTTATTTTGCAGACAATGACTGCTGCACGACACCAAAATAAGTCACATGATTCAAGAACACTTAGAAGTGTTTGAAACATATTTGTTTGTGCATCTGTCATCAAAAGCCATGTTTGAAAAAAATAGAATATATGTATTTTCAAATTGATTGTCTGCAGTGTTTTTGAAATAGAGCTCAATGTGAAATTAGAGTCCATGAACTAATTTCTGGGGTGAAGCATCTTCTCATCCCCGTAGTCCTTGCCTTAAAGAAGCACAACCATCATCCAGAAGGCAGCCACTGGAACAGGCTGTTATGTGGATGATGAAAGTCTCTAATGATCCTGCCTGCTTCCTTTTTCCACCACCTGATGCTGATATTCTGTGGGGTGTGGAGTATTTGAAGGCTCTCAGTTTGGATTAATCAAGAAAGAATCCAGAGGGCTTCAGTTACCATGAAACAATCTGTGCTGATGACTTTTCATTCAGGCATTAAGAGCCAAACTTTGACTTTTCATACTTATGCAACATTGACATGCAAATTCTGATGACCTTTCTGCTGTTGTTTGGTGGCATTCAGTTGTGTTCTCACAGCTCTAATGTGCCTGTCATTGATAGTCACATCATAGTGGTGTAAATCTGGCTCTTCAGCAGGGATTCACAGTCATGTTGTGAGTCCAAAGCTTTCCGTGTTCCTCATCGGCGTCTTTCTGTCTTTGTCTTATGAACAGGTTCACCACAGACCATCAGTCAGCAATTTAAAACACCGATTTTTTAAAATGGATGTTTCATTTTGTTAAGTGCAGAAGTGTGCATGCACTTCCAGTATACACAGTCTTATTAACGGCTGTGTTATGAAATGTGCTGCATATTTATAGGATTGTTTCTTTGCTGAGTCACATATCCATCATCAAACTCCAGTTAGAAAAGTTATTTAGCATATTTGTTATGGTTTCAAGCAATGGCATTTAAGATCTGTCCAGTTGATTTAATTGGAAGTCTCCAGCAGAGGAATAAATCTTATTGTTACAGAAGCAGAAAAGAAGAATTTATAGACTTGGTGTCCTGAAACAATTACTCACGAGGAGGTCATGGACTGTGATGCATTTTCTCACAGCAAAACTTTTATTATTCTTACATGGAATAATTCCTTACAGTAAACTTTGGCATGAGTAAAAGATATAGAGAAGATATAGAAAGGATCAGTAACACCCTCCATCCTTTTCCCTCACCCTGTTCACTACCGTTTGTTCATTTCACTGTGCTTAAATACAACATTTTGGAGTTAATGGGCAAGTAAGTGCTGGAATTCTGTTTTCATAGGCCCTGAAATAAAAAGACTGATATGGGGATATCAAAATAAATCAATGAAATAAGATAAGAAGGAAATAAGATTAAATAACCTACTGTGCTTTGGGAAAATTTGAACTTAAAAAGGTAATAGAAAAGTGGAAAAGTAGAGAAAACTTATTTCAATTGATTAGATTTTCTGAATATTGTCCAGGAAATGTCCTCAATATCTTTTTGAATTTTTTGTCACCGCCAGCCACCGAGTAGTGGATTTTTCATGTCTGAATAGGACAAAGGTTTTTCAGCCACTGACTGTGGTTTGGTTGGTGGGTGGGGCAACATCCTTCCACTTTGAAACACCACATGCCATGCTAGGAGAGGCAACACAGAATTAGGCATTTAATTGAAGAAAGGTTTACACAAAAATAGCCACTAAAGGATTAGGTCCAAGGTTATGTTCAGGTTTTTAGATATAATTTGGAAAACCTCTCTCTAAAATTTTTCAAGAAATGTGATGTATTTTGCAAGCAGTTCCCCCCTGTAAGCTGCTAATGTCCATCCACTTACCAATCTATTAAAAGAACAAGAGTCAACAGGCCAAATTACCCTTTGGTCATTTTCCATTATGCCTTCTTGATTGAACACTGACTTGGTTGACTTCACCTTTGCTTGAGCGTCCTAACACATGGGTCCCTGTGGTGCCTTTAGGGACCTCGAGGTCACAGTGGGAGAGATTATCAAGAAAAGGACTTGTGATGTCAATTTAAGTCAGAAAAGCAAGGATAAATACAGCTTGAGCAATCAATCTTGATGAAAACATCACGGATAACAAATGAGGACTACGAAAGTACTCCATCTGCTAATGTGGACCACTGCAGTGCATAAAGGCTCTTAATGGAGGAGGCAGGTTCTCCTCTTAAAGGTGCATTTAATGAAATGACCTATGCTGTAACTGTGCAGGGATGCAGCATAATGTATAGTGCTTCAAACGTACCATATCTGATGTTATTAAACCTGAATACACTATGTACTCGGTGCTGTTTTCCTATGCAGACTGTGAGGGTCTTATTAAAGGAAAATGCTGCGTACTTAAGAAATGTAACTAAAAAAACAAAGTCTCCAGAGCTTTGAAGCTCTACGTGTGGTATTTATTTTGCAATCAAGGTTATACCAGTGCTCATTCAGTATAATCACATCTTTAATTAGCAGACAAATGAATAATCATGTCGCCACGTGGATCCAGCAACAATATTTTCCATAATTAAGGCAAGGACATAGGTTCTCATGCATTATGCAGGAGCTCTATGCCTACTACTGGATTCCAGGCTTTATAGTCTCATCTAATATCCATAAATGATAAAAAGGGGTTTGAATGTCTCTGTTGTCAAGTCTGCTCCTGATTGATCTCCTCTGTGTCTGATTTTCATTCCTGCTGTCTTAACCTATCCTATGAAAGGGAAGTGATGAAAATAGATGGCTCTTTCTGCAAACTTCATCAGTTTAATGGAAATGAAGTTGGACACTGGGATGAAAAGTGCTGACTTGTATCCGGTAGTGAACCTAACATCTCATTACCAGAGACTTCTGTAAGATATTGAAACTGCACTGAACTGAGCGACAATGTACAGAGTTATAGAAAGTATCATACATCATTAAATGTGGAGCCAGCCAGTCTGTACAAGCAAAAAGTAGTTACCTTGAAAATACACAGAGCTATGCACGAAGAAGTCATAAAAAACTGTTGCACAAGGAACACAAAGGAAAGAGAATTTCTAACTGCACCACTTCATTTGTTTGCTTAAATTCAGCACACTGTTAATCACAGCTTGCTCCCACCTTAAAACTGTGATTGTGATTAAATGCCTCATTGTCTTAAAAGCATTAAAGGGAGTAACTTAAACAGTGATCAGCCTTCTAAGCCAATACTGACACCAGTTTTTTGGTGAATTTCATGCAGAATTGGCTCACAGTCTCAAACCGCAACAGATGCTGTATTGCCCCAGCTCGGTTATCTTGTTTGTCATTTGGCTGAGCTACAGTTTGATATAGAAAATTAGATTCCAGCTAAAGAGGCTGTTTGGGAACTTGAGCTGTTTATGTGAAATACAAACAGTGAATATCTTGTTTGAATTAAATTCATAAATCCATTAATGCACTTTATGAATGCATCAGTGTGGGCTTCCTGTGGACAAATGGAATACAGATGATTCTCTTGGATTTGATTCATAAAGACAGACTCTCCGTTCTAAGAGTGTTTTTTGTTTGGTCTTTAAATCTAAATGGATAAAATGCAATGTTCTAAATGATAGGAGTAAAAGGGCAGAGGAGCTCTCCTCCAACTGGAGGAGGGTTTTCTCCGAGACGAACCATTATTGAAACTCTTCTCGCTGACGAATGAGTGCAATTAAAAGCATAGACTGCTCTTTCCCCTTGGTTCCAATAAATGCTTCTGCCCTCTGATGGTGTGTCATTACAGCCAGCATGAGCACATGCCCCACTCTTATAAAGAACCTTGGCTTCAGTCCCCAGCACAGCAGTCAGTCTCATTCGCTTCAGAAAAGCAAAAAACAGCGTCCAGTTTGACGTCCTTATGGTGACAAAAATAACTTCACTCTGAAACGTCCGGGCATTAGTAATATTCTTTACATGTCCAGAGTGATTCCAACCATTTCTTATTGTAAGGAGCAAAAATTTAAAGCCAATTATACTGTAGCGAGTGTTGTTAAGGCTTCTGTGCTGCAAAAGACTTTATTAATTCTAATGCCCTTGTCAATTCTACTTATCCGTTCAATTATTCATTTATTCCCTTCTCAAATCCTCCTGTGAATTTTCTGTGTACAAAAAGTAGCTTTTCCATGTCAACATTTTATTAAGTTTACAAGTAAATAAATTTGAAAATGGTCACTGGATTTAGATATCTCTGGACATAAATAAATAATCAGTAAGAATCTCGCATCAGGTGACCTTGATGTATCATTATTTGTATGCTATTGACTGAGGTAGCCAACCTAACAATACTTTGAGTTGTTTGGAACCTCAAGCTTCTTGTGGTTATGCCGTGAGTCTGCAGGTAAATGTTAGAGTGAATGTTTAGAAAACATTTACCTGGTTGTACTTTGATGTTTTGGAGTTTTGAGTATTGTTCACAAAAAGTTATTGTGATGTGTTTCTGTGATGAAAGTCGAAATTCTGTTTTAAAACCGAAGTTATATCAATGTATGCTAACCGCTAGCATGTCAATTTAATTTCCTGTATATGTTAGCACCAAGGTATTGCTATGATTTTTAAGTTGTTTTTGTTGCATCAGGAGATTAAGAAGATGTTGAATGGATGGAATTTGTATCTCTTGTGAGATTTCATGGAAGCCTGTCATTTATCTGCAAAGCTAAGCTAGCAGGGGCAGAAAAGAGTATATAAGGTTTGGCCACTGCAGCATCACGAAAAGAATCAATATGTGAATCACCAAGAATAAAAGCTCATGATGTTGATGGATTGAACAAATTCTTATTGATTATTAGCAGGAACCCATTCTCAATCCCCATCTCCACACAAAAGCAACTCTCTAGGGGGAAAATCAGGGCTTATTTCCAAACAACTTTCCTCCAAGTCTTCTCCAAGTCTGATTTTTTGGCACTAAAGTGTAAAACTTGCTCCCCAAGGATGAGAGCATATCTCAGAGCAAAAATTTACATTGCAAAGGAGTTTTTTTTGTCAAGCAGCTGGGGCGAACAGTTGGTCTTTGTTGCCTCAATAGTGTACCCAGTTGGCTGGAGTTTTAACACAGTCCACACTGTGACCCTGCCTCCCTGAGCCTCCTAAGATCATCTCCCTTTTCCAGCCTGCTGAAGGAACTGACGGCTGTTTCATAAAGCAACACCAGTGATGAATCACTCTCCGAGGCTACAATCTTTGGACTCATTCATTTCTGTGCCTGCCAAATGGGAACACATGGCTAACCTCCCCCATTGTCCAACCATGTGACTTATCTGATACAAATGAGCATCTCCGTGCACAGTGGGGCCTGTCTTTTGAATTACTCTGCCTTATTGACTTGGATCTGAAGATCTAACACTTGCAAAATACAGAATTGTTATCAGCAGATGTCCAGTGTTGGCAGCTCTGTCATTCTGAGTGTCAGCTATGATTTGTTTTGGAGCATTAGGAAATATTTATATTCATCACACTGCAGGAAAGGCAGAGTCAGCCTTTGTAGAAGAGCTAGACACTTTGAATCTTCTTGCCTCAGGTAGATGCATTTATTTTTGTACCACATTTCACCTTTCCAGAGTTCACTCTTTTGATATTAATTGTCATATTTCTTTGGGGATTATTCTCCCTTGTGGAAAGTGCAGACAAACACTGTCCCGTCACCAGCTTCTCAGATTAGGTTTCCACCCAATTTAATCACTTTATACATGATATCTTATTGTTTTTTTTTTTAAGTTTTGTGAGCAAACAAAGGAGGATTCATGATGTGCAAGATGCCGAGATATTAAATGAAGAGTATTTATTCGGAAAATTTCCCATTTGAGTGATGGTGAAAACTCACATCACACTTTATCAAAATTCCCCTTTACTCTACCCAGTCGCTTTAAGATCAATTTACATCAGTTTATTCACCCTATGTTTTAAAAAGAGGCGGAGATCACCTCAAAGCAGATGTGTCATTGACCGAGTGATAAATCACTACAACACTTCAACCAATTTAGCATTCTGCTGGCAGCATCGTGAGCAGATCAGACTGATACCAGACTCACTTTTTTATCCGTGGGACTCGTGCCAACATGAATAAAAATCCACCGATGGCCAGCCCTGCCAGACCCTGCTCGTCTGCCGTCCTTGTCCCCCTGTCTTGCTGGGTTTAATTTCAGTTAATTGCCGGCTGCCAACTGTCTGTCACATTTGTCCCTGTTTTCACGAAAAACACTAGCAGCCCCAGGACTTTAACACTGTGATGAGGTGTTAAAGTGAACCCGCTGTCCTCAGGTTAACCTTTTAAGTATTTGGCTTAAAAAAATAAAAGTCTCCTATCCCCTTACTTTTCCTGATTGACGTAGATTTAATTTGCCCAAAAGGCTTCTGCCTCCACATTTCTGTAATTGACCATATGACAATATGACCTTCTCTAAACGCTCTGTGTTTACACTGCTACTAATACTGAGTTGACCTTTACAAAGATGGGCCAGTTTAAATCTGGAATCGACTGATGTATTGACCGGTCTGTAAAGCACGTCAACAATCATTAGCTCTGACCCAGATATAATCTGATTACACTGTAAGTTTAAAGCTAGGTCTACATCTGGTATAGCTGCAAGACTGTTTTAGTGGTGTAGTTCCTTGTAATTGTGTTTTTTTTCTTCTCTCTTTGGCTGGCAATGGATAGAGCTCATGATTGATCTTTTAAAAGACTCAGCAGTTCTCTCATTTTGACTTTGATACCATCTGTCTGGAGATCTACAGGAGACAGATTAAGGTATTAAGAGATTAGCACCTGGGAACTACTGACTTAACTCCTTCAGTGACATCCAGAGTAAAATAAAATTCAGCAAAGTTACTGTGCACCATGTCTGCAAAGTTCCTCAGGAAAAACTTTTTTGAAACCTCATGTGAAAGAAGCTGAGGCCACATATTTGTACAAAGAACAGCCTCATCTGCAAACTGTCTATGGATTTAAACTTTCATGTTTGATAGATTCATCTCCCAGAAAAATCCCCACAATGCACCGTAACCATCATTTGCTCACTTCTGTATCAGTAAGATGTAGTTCCTGCAATATCTTAGGGAAATAGGTTGGTGATGCTCCATTTGAATCATGGTGTAGGTTGACCCAGTATCAGGATGAATCACATGGTGAAATAATCATGGCCCCCGGTCCCATTCTCTGTCCAGTGGTGGAGTTGTTGATCACTTGTGAGTTTAGAAACCAGTTTCAAGCACAGCCACAGTGTCATATTAAAATTCAGGAAGATGGGAGGGCAGTGCTGGAGTCGATCACCAGATAAGATCACTCACAGTGGGGGTTTGAAATGTCCCAGAAATGCCGGCACCTTGCCTGAAGCAGTGATACAATCAAACTGAGGCCCGAGAATTTCAATATAATTTCAATATCTGTGTTATATTAAATGCAAAAGGCAGTGCAAAGCCTGGAACTGTGCCAGACTGATACTGATTTTTCTGCCATTGCAATCCGCCATACTTGTTTAATCTTTTTGCTGGCATTTTTTGCCCTTAAATGTACAACAGTGCTCCTGGTGCAGCTTTGTAGTGAACTCTGTACCCAAAGATCAGATGTTGATTGTTCATTGTTTTATTATACTGACTGAATACAGACCATACAAGGAGTTAGCCCAGTGGGGATAAGATCGGATGTAAACTTAGTTAGGACATTGAAATATTGTCAGCAGAAGATGCTTATGGAGCAATCATGAGACCCCCTCCATATAACAATGATTGTGAAATCCAGACTGACAGACTAACTGGTAGCTTTTGGAGCAAACTCCAATATGAGTAAATACACTTTCTCATACTGTGTTCAAACCTCTGTGCTCTCCAGTGGCAATTTAACAAAATAGGCTCAGTGTGACTCATGTAATTGTCAACTTCTGTTATTTATATTTGTAGCAGAGATACGTCCACAACTGTGTAAAAGCTCTAATAAAAACATGTTGTCATGTTTCGTTTACCTCTTGCATCTATCACAATCCTTTTTATTTATGTTCTACATTCAAAAGAAAAGTAGTAAAGACATGGGATGTCTCAGGCCACATTTACATGATCACGTCTCACAAGGTTTCACCCAAAAACCCCAAAAGCAAATTAGTTTTTGCTGAAACGCTGAGTGACTGAAAAAACTGAAGTACGCATGTTAGGCCTGTAGTTGGGGAAATATCTGTAGGAGCCATAAACACAATATCCGTTTTGGAAATAGAGGTGGTGATCATCTGGTGTACATATTGAATGCTTCCTAGCTGATTGCAGAAATAGTGCAATAGATTCGTATTCTTGTTGAAAGGCAGTCAGTAGGTTAGCATAAGCACAAAACACACGTCCACTATTGTTACTGTTGTTGTCCTGGTTGGTACATCACCATGCCACAATGAGAGTGTAATGCACACGAGCAAAGCTGAGTGTGATGTCAGTGTTTCCTCTAAAACTCTGGGTTGCTGTCTACATGGCAACGGTGAGACAGCATTTTGGAAAAATTCCACTCTGAAGGCCATCTTTTAAAAGTTTCTGTTTTAGGTTGGCTAAAACACAGTTTCCGTGTGAATGAGAGGCTAAAACGCAACAACACCTTTGCAGTTCACCCTCAAACCATTATTTGGTAAATGCCCCCTCACTCCTTTGTCAATTGTTTTGTTGCTTTTTGGAACCATTGGTTTCTGTTTGGTTTCTGTTTTGTATGCGCCAATCTCAACCTAAATCACCCCTCAGCAATTCTACTCTGGTGAAGCAATCTTAAAGTCCAAGCACATCAGGGATGATGTCAGTGACAGCCCCACTTGTCCCTCATAACCTCCAGGCACATGATAGATGAAGAGACACAGTGACCGTCCAGAACAAAGTGACTCAAATAAAACCAAGTTGCTCATCACTTGAGAAAGAGTTATGATGCTGTTTTCAAGATAAGGGTTGAAAATGCAGCAGAGTTATCAGACAACTGTCAAGCAGTTATGAAAAATGGCGTTAAAGAGTCTGATGTCTGAAATTGGCGAGCCCAAGGAGACCAAAAAATGCAGACAGAGATAATGTTACCAGAGTCCTAATGATCACTGCTTCCAAGAAACTGATGGTGGGGCGCTGCTGGAAAGGCAAGATATGCTCACAGCTGGACTGCTCAATGACTCAAACTAGATTTTCCAAAATTTACATCTATAAGGGGATCATATCCCAATTTGGATCTTTTGTGTTTAATTTGTGTTTACAGCATGTTCGCTTTTCGAACTGAATAGAGTGCAGTACTGAGCAGCTGGTATAAGGCCCTCTTTGATCAGCTGTGAGTGTACTAATGTTCATCTAAAAAAGGAAAGTGATTGATGAAGTCACTGTTCTCAAATCCAAGAAAAGAACTTAGCTCCAGCTTTTTCATTATTTAAAATGTTGTATCATATTACCTGAGTGGAAACTGGCTTTTCTTTTCAAACCATTAAGTGAAACCATGAGAGGTCACAGAGACTCATTCAATTAGACCAAGTCACACATCATATGTAACACAGAGACACTGACGCAGAGTGGTCAAAGATCTCCGGACCACCGCTGCAGCTGTGAGGTTTCACATTATTCTGCCTGTAACACTATCATGTAAACTGTCAGAGGATGAGTTGTGCTCCCTCCAAGCCATGGCCTACTTTAGTGAGCCCCGCCTTTCCTGGCGCCACGGTGCTGAATTAATGGTGGAGAGCGGGCGGGAGCTAAACTGGATAGGTTAAGACCTCAGATCAGAGACACACAGAAACACACAAACAGAAAATCTCTGGAGAAAAGATTCAAAACATTGGAAGAGAGGTTAAAAAAAGGCAAGTGAAAGTGTGAAACTTTAATGCAGTGTCGATTGATACTATCGTCGTCTGAAATTAAGAACTTTCCCAGCTAATTTCACACAGATTAAACCTTATATTCCTCAATCATAGATCCATTTAATACTTTTAATTTGAATCTCATGCTACGTGAGGGCTTTTTGCTCATATTCTATTAGATCAGCAGTTCCACGTGGACCCTCAGGGCATCATTTGCTTCTGCTTTGCACTTACTGTACATACACCCTAGTGCTCTCAGAAAGCAGCAGCAAGCTCAGCAGCAGTGTTCATCAAACTGTGCTTCGCTATTAAAAAAGAGAAGCCAACCGTGGTCAGCTGAAGTCGCTCTGATTCGTTCGTGTCTTAAATTTAAGATGTATGCATTAGCCATTTGTTCTGCCTTAATGGGTTTGATTGATTTTACATGGGTGGGGTTTTACCCTGTGGTTTGATTTTGGCTTTGTAAAATGACCCCTGGGTCACAAACCTTTAGGGACTGCAGCATTTCAGACATGATCGATTAGTCTTGACTCTAATTTTTCTTCAGGTTAAGTTGCATTTTGTTGCCCCACGGAAAAGAAAGATGCTAGAAATGAAGTATTATAGCTCTGGTCTACAAAAAAGGTCGCACTTTTCCCTTTTGGGAGTACATTTTTCTTTGTTTATTTGCCAGAGAGGCACATTCAATCTTATTTCATGTGTAACTGCAGGCTAGAATGGCTGAGGCAGCTTTGTTTCTTAGAGGGTTTGATGAATTACATTTCTGATGAAATGTGCATTCAGCTACACTGACTGTCACTCCAACACGTGCAAGTATCTGTTTTTTTTTTCTTTCAAAGAAGGCAAAAGTGTGGCATGGTGTAATGTGTGTGCATGTAATGACTGAATTAGACATTTTCACCATATAAATTTCTTCAGGACAACACCACCCAGTTTTGTTCTGTTATTACACCTCCAAAATGGTCACCTTTGACCTTTGTGGCTAATGGCACTTGAGCGAGCACAGCACGAGCAGCACACATTATCACACACACTCTAAAGCGTCAGATCCATTTTGTCAATACAGTAAAAGGGCAAACATTAATCAGACAGCCATGACTGCATGCTCTTTTCCCGCCCCATTAAAAGCTGTGTCACTCACAATTTGCTGTGATTCCACTTTAGAGATCAGTTTTTATTATTTGTTTTTTGTAATACCCATGCTTTCAATTACATTAGTTATAGGACTGATTTTGCGCTTGAGAGTACTACAGCCCAACATATTGTCCTTGGGCTCTAAGCTAGGAAAGCATGCCTCTGAATCCAACAGTGATGCATCCATATGAAGCCAACTCGCTGTCAAGACTGATATCACCTGGTAGCAACGGCAGCATCTGTCTTTTTCATCCTCGCTGAGGGCACTCAGACATCTCCTCTCTACTCGGGTAGAAAGGTGTGTGTCAGACCAATAATAAGAACAGATGAGAGTTAAACATTGTCTCTTCATCCTCCAAGTCCCAAAGTTATTGTGTCATTTCAGAGCTTTAAGAATCAGCAGTAAGCTGACAGTGAGCTTTCACACACTCAAGGGTGTCCTTTACTGATTGGCAACTTTGTTGTTCTCTCTTCTCTAAGTTATTGAATGCTCTTGCTAATTTGACGCCAACAGCTGGAAACCATCTGCTCCTTAAATGCGTGGTGATGGCTTTACACATTAAGGGTAAAAGTGCTGGAACTTGCAGCCTTTCAAGCATTGAGAGAGAGAGAGTTTGGCAAGTGTGATGCTTGGGATTGAAAATGTGTCTGGGAGACAGTTTCTGTTCTATTTTCTGCCTTTCTCTTTGAACATTGGACAGATAAATATTGTAAAATACAAATCATATATGTTTTTAAGAAATAAAAAATGAGAACATTAAAAGAAATATGGGCTCCTTCTCAGGATCTTGTCATATGAGTGCACCAATGTGTCTACTTAAAGTTAAACCATCATGTGGTTTACTACTGGACTTTTCATCAATTGCTGTCGAATGAAGTAGTTTTCTTTCTATTTTACTCATCAGCCAAAACCTGCAAATCCAGAATCGATCAGTCTTAAGTTTTTCTTAGTCTCTGTGCTTATTAGGGCTAGCCCAGGTTCAAGAGTGATTTTCATACAACTGCTGACATTCAGCTTGTCGTCATGGTGATTCAAGACCACTCACTGTATGAAAAGATGAACAACATACTATCTTCCTCCTTGGCAAAATTGAAATCAAAATGTCTCCAACATCAAGGCTATCAGTCAAGACATTCCTTTTCATAATGTCAAATTATTGATCAGAGGAATCTTTCATATAAAATTGTGAAAAGTTGGTTGTTAATTAGCATGATAAAAAAAACTAGGGAGAAATCGATATGGATTTACTGTGGCCATCGCAGATACTGCTTTTTTTTCATCGACATTAGGTCTGAACATGGACTGCAGTGTCTCTTAGCAACACAGGGCTGCCTGTAGATGCCTGTCTGTAAAATATGTAAAGGAAAAATGTATCTGTGAACCCATCCATGTATCTGCCGCTACAAGTGAAAAACACAAAAATTAGCCAAAATATCAGCCGGCTGATATAGTTGTCTGTCCTTAATAAGAACCAACAATAGCAGAATTTCTGTTTTGTTTTTTTGTTTTTTCTAAAAGACATGTATCTTGAATTTTGACAAGTTTAATCCGTATCCTAGTGGTTAGCATGGAGGAGGCAGCCTTTATGACCTTTACTGCAGCCATCAGTCCCCCAACCTCCAATTATTTTGGCTCCCTGTGTTTTGAGCATGTGAGCATGATGATGTTAGCATGTAAGCAAAGCGCTAATTAGTAGAAGGAGGCCATTCATTCCCTACAGACTGCTGGTCTAAGTATTCTGTACATAGATGTAGTCACATTGTTATTGGAGGAGTTTTTTTAATCTCTGGATTTGACCAGCCACTATTTTCTACCTTGCTACTTGTCTTGATAGTCTGCCAACTTCATTTTAAATGGACTTCAGGCAAGCATTGGAACAGAACAGTGAAAGTTCAGACCAAACAGTTTAAACACTCATTCATCTGGAGTCTGAGGACAACCCTCATTTAAACGGACTTCAATTCTAGCAAGTATTTTGCAGTTTTCTCTTGCCCTCTAGTTTTGCAATGAGTCAGTCTCATTCTTGCCATCTGTTTTCCACTGGAAATCCAAGATATGTCCAGACCAGGTTTCAGATTTATAACCTAATTTTTCCCAGCCTTTATTCAATGATGTAACCGTTAGTGCTCTGTCCCTTTATAGCTTGGGTTTATAGAGTCCCCTTGCTACTCCATTGGCCATCCTGACGCTGGGTTGTCTAGCTATAAATATGCTATGAGTTCTACCTCAGCTATTACTTCTACCTGCCATCACAGCCTTGAAATTAATTGAGGCTTGAAGTGATTGACAAATGGTTTGCAGCTCTGGGAAGCTCAAAGCTACTATCAATCCTCAGGCTCAGATTTTCAGAATGGCCTAGAGCAGGAGGGGAAATGGACTTGTGCACATTCAGCGAAGGTTGGCAACTGACTGCTTCATTACTTTGATAATCGCTGTGGGCTGCATACAGAATTCTGGTTTATATGTTTCTTCTGGGACTTTGGTCATGGGTTCTGTGACCTTTGAAAGCCATTAGTTTATCAGTCGTGTAAAAGAGTACTTTTGTTACATGAACAGACACTTACACAGTCTAAGTGCTGGGCTTTGTAGGAAAGGTGTTGACACCTGATGAGGTTTAAAATGACACCCTCACATGAGGTCACAGGTTCCATGACATGGTCACAGCTTGTCTTTGACACAGATGACCTACTGTGTGCTAAAAGACTAGTAAATAAGTAATGCAACCCAGTGAACTACTTGCTCCGGACAAACTACGAGGTTATTCTAGTTTCACATTTTTATTTTTATTTTTATTTTTTTTTGTTGTTGTTGTTGAGGTTTTGATGTGGGGCACAATTTGAATTAAAAAATATTTTAGAGATCACAGGATCATGCTTACAAATAGAGGGTTAATTGGGAGCAATTACAAGTCAGGAGACTGCAGGAGAAAAGGTTAAGAGTTTTAGTCCTCTTTTGATGCATTTCTATTCTTGTAAGGTGACCTTGAGTGCCATGAAAGGTGCCCTTAAATAAAATGTATTATTTTTATTATTATTATTATTATTATTATTATTATTATTATTATTATTATTATTATTATTATTATTATTATTAATATTATTATTAATATTATTATTGAAAGCAGGATACTCCCTCTCAAATAGGAGTGCTGCAGCCTGCAAGCACTCCCAATTAGTAAGTGTGTTAAAAATATTGAGTTTATGTTTGAGACAGGTTGATTAAGACAAAAACTAAAGATACTTAATAATTTTAGTTTATTTTGTAAACTCACATTTAAGTTCTAGTTTGTTATTCTTGGAGAAGCCTCATCTTTATTTTTAGAGAATGTTTTTTCACCTCTCATTTCCTTTTTTTCTTTTGTAGTCATTAACTATTTTAACCTTGGTTTAGATGGTAGCCATTTGTTTGCTCTTCACATATGAATTTGTCATTAGTCCCTAAGAAAGGATGATGTGTCTCTGCCTCATTACATTAATAAAGGACCAAAATCACTCCTGACATTTTGAGAATGAAAAGTTTGAGTCTGTACAGCACAGCTGATGAAGATATGGTGATGGCATCCAAACCCTACACCTGATCAAAGCATCACTAAGATAAGCATGTGTTACAGTCCTATAAGAATGAACCAGAATAGCAGAATCCATGTTGAAAAAATGTAGCTCAGTGTAGCTCTGTTACTTTTGGCATCACTTTTAAGGAGCTGTTATGCCTTCCCATATTTGATACAGTCTACGCATGGAGAATTGAAAAAATGAGGGCTTTATGGAAACGCCACCACCCCATGACTGCAGGCTGTAGTCCTCAAGAGGGCAGGCTAAGTTCAAATCCAGCCTGTGTCCCCGTCTCTGCATGCAACTCTTCACTCTCTCTCCAACACCAGCTCTCATTCTCTTGCTCAAGGAAAAAAAAAACCTTTTTTGTTGAAATAAATGCATAAAATCCCCCAAAACTGTACTTTTTTGTACGCACATTTCACATTTTGATATAAGCATTTGACCTGGTAGATGAAGCCCAATTTGGACAACCATTTTGACAGTCAGGTCAAACCCAGTAAGTCTAATTGTGCTCATCTGATGGGAACCTTACTTAATGGCTGTGAAAGAGATTAAAAAAAAAAAAAGAAAAGTACAGTTAAATTGGGGGTTTTGGTGAAAAAACTCAGCCCCTCATTTTCTTTCTAATCATAGAAACAGTTATCGTGCCAAACGTGTCACAGCACAAAACATGAGTTTCAAGATAAACATCAAAACAATCAACACAACCACACCATACTGTTTTCTGCAGCATGTAGACCAGCTCCTCAGAGTAAACATCTGTAGTTTTTACCCTCAGGAGTAATCTCATACACTTTGCAAAATATTGTGTTGTTGTCCTGAAGAACCGGCAAAATTGAGATGAATGTCTCGCTTAACTAAGAACCCTCGCCTTGTGCATGCTCCATTTCTCTGAATGTACTGAGGCTTTGAGTTTCCTGGGTAACCATACAACTAAACGCTGTGTTCCTCAGGTTATCCTCAGATTGTCCACAAGCGTGGGGTGAGGGCTCGACTCATGAGGCTTTTTCCATGCTCCTCAGCCAAAAAGGCATCTTCCAGTAATCAAAGCAAGTGGTTCTTCACTGGGTTTTTCTCCAGATTTATTTCTTTTTTTGATGTTGGTTTTTTGTTGTTGTCAAAGGTGCCCTTCCTTTCTGTCTCTTTCCTGTAATAGGGGTTGTACAATTTACGCTTTACACGAAATTGCTTTTGCTGAAGTCCATCTACTAGAGTCACTTTTGGAAAGTAGTTATTGACTTCTGGGTTTTACAGCTGATAGAGCACTAAATGCTTGCTGAATGTGTGATTGGGGTGGATATTAAAATGCTCTGTTTGCTGCTGAGATGTTTCATCTCTCCCATATTAAATATGTATACAACTGAAACAAGACAGGTACAACTCCCAGAGCATTATCCTCATTAAAAGAATAATACAAATCAGATGAACATGAATCCAATACAACTTTAAGACCAAAGTGAATTAGATCAAACAGCCTGTGTTACAGCATCACCCATGTATACAAAGAATTGGCGCGAGTAGCTGCAGGTTAATTGTGCTCAGCCCGAATACATGGCCTTTCGCCTGTCCAGCTCACAAGAAGACCATCAAGGCTAATGAGCCTTTTAGACACCATGTCACACTTCAGGTATGCAGGAGGCCCTGCACCAATAAAACAAGCCAAATGCTTTGCTGTGAGGACAGTACGGTGGGTGACAAGGCCCAGACAGCAACTGCCAACGTTACAGGCCCATTAAAAAGTTTCACAGGGTTTAGTCGCCCTCCTTCACGAAGAGGCTCTCTGACTTTGTTCTGGAGTCACAAGAACTCTAATTACCTCCCCTGTCTTATTAGTGTGGAAGAAGTGGCGGCAGGTTTTCTTTGGTTTTGTGAAGCAACGTTTATGAAAAATTAAAATATTTGGCTTTTTAAAGGATTTTCCTTCATCTTTGAATTAATCCTGTTAAGATACAAAAAGATCCTGGTTGAAGCAAGAAAATAGAAAACAAAGAACTAAAAACAACAGAAATTGCTTTAAACTAGGGATGTTCAATATGACTTTTTTCAGACCAGTACCAGTGCAAGTACTCCCTTTTGAATGCACGCTGATACTGAGCACTGCTACCGCTTGTACTTTTGATACATAAAATTTCAATTCACAGAGTGTCAGATCACTTTGAACAAATAATCATGTGACTGACAGGCGCCCTGTAGCTGTTGGTTTCTGCCCTAAAATGATCAGAAACAAGCCAGGCAATAAAGAGTATTAAGCAATACGATTTAAACAAAATACATACATACATATATACATACATACATACATACATACATACATACATACATACATACATACATACATACATACATACATTTTTTTTTTGTCAAGCTTACACACAAGCGTATCTTGTCATTATTTGGAAGGAGTCTGTATAAAGTTTGCTTTATGTGGTGACATGTGCAACCCGTCTGGGTAATGTTAGGTTGGGATGTTACAATATTTAGTGTTACATACTAAGTGACAGTTCAAATCTGGGAGATGAAAAAACGAACACTTCATGCTTTTGTAAACAGCAGAGGATGCTATCTGCTTTATTGCGACACCTCTGTGTGAGATGAGCAGTAGTTTGACTCCAGTGGAGTAAAAGATGAAAAATGAAAGCATCAGAACGAACAGTTTCATGTTGAAATCTGTTGTCTAAAGTTTGAACATGAACTGCATCATTGACCCCCTCATTAAGCTGGTAAAAACCAAAACCAACAGCATTTTGAATCAAATCCTAGCATAGCATGAGTTAAGTGGACTGTTGATCTCTGCTGTTGGGAATTGTTCAGGAGGGCATTAGAAATGTGAGAGAGGCTGGAGTGGGTTTGTGGGATGTTACCAGAATCTTGCCACATCCGACAGAAGCTACTGAAAGTCTTAAGGAGTCATTAGAGAACATGATTAGGGAAGCTATTTATATAATTTGACCCCAGAAAGAAAGACGAAGTAATTTCAGCCTAACTTTTTCAGTTGAATTGAATAAAGTACAGCACTTGAAACTGACAAGTTACAAATATTTGAGTTTTTCCTTTCCTTACTGCTGACAGCCTTTTAACTTCAATGCCACATCAGCGCATATCTGTTTCCACAGACACTCTTCAACATGTGTTCACATCCCCTCTCCCTCCTCCTCTTTCTTTACAGACAGCGTTGAAGATGAGCTTGAACTCTCTGCTGTCCGCCATCGCCCTGAGGGCCTGGAGCAGCTCGAAGCGCAGACTCGTTTCTCCCGCAAAGAGCTACAGATCCTCTACCGTGGTTTCAAGAATGTAAGTGAATGGGCAACCATGCATAATGTACAGCACAGTGCGCTTTGTTCTCTGCTGGACATCAATGCAGAGACTCAACTTTCATTTCATTTATTCTCTTTTATCACCTTCTGTGTTGGGAAAGGTTGGTACAGTCTCTATAGGTTCCCCTCAGTTTGATTCATGTAGCTATTTCACATTCATTCTGCTTTTGTGTCCATAGATCAAAATAAAGCTTTCATATAAAAGCTTTTTTTCAGAATCATCCACATCTTTTTCTTGTGGTTATCGTGTTCAATTTTGTGCTTACCACAAAAAAACTGAATTTTATTCCTTATTCACTGTGCCAAAGATAATTAGGTCATATCATTGTGGAAGATAACTGATGAGCAATCAGGTCAAAGTCCTCCAGAGCAGCTCATAGAAATCTCATTGTCACCTCTGGTGTGAGGCGTAATGAGATGACCCAGAATCAACTCAACCCAAATTGTCTGGCAGTGAAAGAGAGCAGGATAGCGAGAGTCCTGTGATGGTGAAAGTCCCATGAGGCTTTTGCTTCCTGTTGAGTTCGCACTATGCTCCTGCAAAGTCCCTGCAAAGCCTGCCCATTAGTCTGCTTCCACTTGAGACAGAGGAAGAGGTAAGAAGTGCACTAATGAGGCTTTTAATTTGTGCCGCACACTCTGCCTGACTTCCTCTGAGGGAGAGAGTACTGCATATGTTTATAGACACCCTCTCAATATGTTTTGTTTTTACTCTGAAGAGTTTGTGTTTTATTTTAAGCCTTCCTCGAGGGATGGTATCGCCTGTTACTTCCCCACTGGAAGCCTTAAGTGTCCTTGTCAGTGTTGGATGGATTAACAGTAACTCTTAAAGGAGCAGATGATGTACCTTATTGTCTGAAATCAACCCCTGGGTCTCTTTTGATAAGCATCACCTGTCAGTCAAAGTTTCACTTATCAAGGGGAGTATGAAGAAGCATTAGCTAATTATTTTTCTCCATAGATAATAACAGTCGGAGCTTCATCTCAAGTGACAACTGGCTTGAAAGAGACCGTGAGGACTCTTTAAATGATCTTGAAAAAGTCTCATATCCAGATAAATGCCTGATCTTAATCCACAACTTAAAATAAGATAATCAGCACTTAAAAAGGTTATTTCTTAATGTTGTTTCTCAGCTTCCCGGTTTGGGTCGGACAGGACCTGAGTGATAAACGGCAAGTCAAAGTCCCTTTGACAACACAATGCCAGCTGACAAAGTTTAGCTGTTAGAAGGGGGGAGATCTGTGTTTTTTCTCTACTGAAAACAATCTGTGAGCCAGCTAGATGCTAAAACACAAGCTGAATGCTAAAATACAGGCTAAAGGCTATCACAGGCTAAGCTGTTAGTGATAATGGTTAATCCAACCCACATGCAGCCGTTACACGGCAGTGATCTGTTCAAACTGAGAGTCCATTTATTAAAATGCCAGGTTTTATAGCTCTGCTTGGAAGATGAGCAATGGCAGGAAAAAACAGGATTCACAGGATTCACATTACACAGTACCAATACGTTGATAGAGCACTGGGTTATGAGTAGTGATTAATGTAGCCAGCTGCATAACTATGGTACAACTGAGCAACATAACTGTTGATGAGCACATTACTCTGTCACGTTGTATCCAAAAAGTTGTCTTTAACAAAGAAAAGAAGTATTTTCAAGGAAGAGTCGATCTCTGTTCAGTTTTTAAGAACAATCAACGAGTCATGTCACCACATCAGTTTGCACGGGTCATCCAGTCAAAGGAATGACGCAAACTTCAAACGGATTCTCTTGAAGAACAGTCCATCTCTCTGCACAGTGTTTATCATGCACTCTTACCCTCAGGGCATCTCTCAAGAAAGCTGTTGTCTCCATTAAGTTTACATATTGTTGCCTCTAAAACTACATGGGTTCATAAATTTAGTAGTTCTCATCTTG
The DNA here is from genome assembly GCA_008086565.1 of Thalassoma bifasciatum. Classification (NCBI taxonomy): domain Eukaryota; kingdom Metazoa; phylum Chordata; class Actinopteri; order Labriformes; family Labridae; genus Thalassoma; species Thalassoma bifasciatum. The sequence continues at coordinate 1,976,040 of RPOG01000006.1, forward strand.
GGATTCTAATTTTCAAAACTACCTCACACTGCTGTGTCATTTGACAAACCTGGCAGAAATCCAAATTGCACAAAAAGAAACAGTCATGACACTTTCTCGCCTTCACATTACAGCTTCTAAATAGCTTTGTCCATCAGCGAGTCCTTACTGTCAGGGTCAAATAACTCATCTCTATCTCACCCAGACCTGGTGACATTGGTGGGATAAAGGCAGGCTTTTAAGACCAGCCAGACTAATAGAAGCTGGCATGGTTCCCAAGATGAGGAATTTGGCCCCTTTGTCCTTGTCGTCCAGGGTTTCCGAGCAAATCAAATACCTCCTAATACAGCCGGCAGAAGGTCGTTTGTCTTGACAGCAAACTTGTCATTCACAATGAGCAGGTGCTCAAATACACCCAGTGAAAATGCTCAGCAGATACAAAAACAAAGCCTTATACTCTTGTATTTCCTCTTAAGGTGGAATTTGGGCAATAGCCACCTTGAAGAAATGAGGGAATTCATTATTTCATAAATCCCTTAACCCAAACCAACAAAAAAAGAACACAACATTGCCCTCACGTCTGCCTAAAGCCGCAAGGCTTTCGCAGTTCACAGCGCAGGGCAGTGCCTCAGGCGTAAGATTAGGATCTCACAATTTCTCTTCTATCACAGATGATGCCTCTGTTCGTGCCTTTATTATATTCCACACAATGCGTATTGCTGTTTCACTTCACTGGTAGAGAGAAGAATTTCCACAGATTGTATTTATGTTATTCTTATCATGGGTGGGATAAGTTTAAAAGCAATGAATACCAATACAATTTTGACCACTCACTCTGACTGTGATGACGTCAAATGATACAAGATCCATTTGCTTTATGTTATTATAGTTCAGATCAAGAGGCGGATAAAAAAGCAAGACAAATGGAAAGCTGATCACACATAAGACTGTATATATAAGACAAAATAGGCTATAACATAAATTAGCATTTTCATGAGAGAAGGACTGGTTATAAACAGAAAAAATATCCCTTCCAGGAACAAAAATGAAAGTAAAACTATTTTACCATCAAACAATAATCCTGCTCTTGAGATTCAAGCTAGATTGCTTCATTCCTTAAATGTTTCAAATTTTATGTTCCTAATAATGACATTAATTTAATGTTCTGTGCTTCCTGAAGCAGGGAAACAACATTCCCAAAAGCTCAATATTAATGACTTCTCTGAGGAGCAGTGAGTGAATGAAGTCCTGACTTTTAGCTCAGTGACATCAAAGTTTACCCTGACGGGAGCTTAAGGCAGTGCAGGCATCAGACGAGTTTAAGTCTTTCACTGAACTTTAAATTGAATTTGCAGGGGCACAGTGTTGTACGTGATGATAACTTGATAACACACTGACTCTATTCTGAATTGAAAAACTGCCTCTCTCACCAGTTTCATCATGAGGCTGGGTAAAAATCCGATATAATCCAATCAGTGGAATTTTTTATTCCAGTGTGAAACCCAGTTCAGCAATCACAAAGTTTTCTGACTTCAAATTTTCCTCAGAGGAAGAGTTAGCAAGGTGAGAGGGAGAGACTTGGAACATGGCCGCTCGTATTGTCTGTCACATTTAATCAGTATGTTTTTACTGCTGACAGCTGTAATTACCCATCTGTGAATAAAACACACACTCAGGTTCACTCTGACTTTACAATGAGTTTCATGTTTGAAAAATCTGCCCCTGCTCACTTGAAATGTTTAATTACATGACATTCTCCTGCACTGCTCCACCAAAAGGTTGACTGTTGACAAGCATTCACTGCAACGTTGTAGACCATAAACAAAGCTCTAATTAACAGGAGCTCCCCCAAACAACAGAGAAATACTGTCGGTTTCAAGGCGTACAAAGATGCTGTGGAGCAACCTCACTGTTCAAGTGGATTTGTTTTATGTTCAAGGTTTTCTCCCCGTACTGAACATTTCTGCAGTCTTCGCTGGAATTAGTTCTGAAATTGCTCGGTAAAGTGAGGCACTCAGCAGAATGGTTAGAAATTAAGGGATGTACTCTATTCACTTTCTTGCAAGAGTTAAAAATGATTGAAATCGCTTAGCTTTGCAAACAATAAAGCCTGGTAACAACTGTGTAATCTAGCTGACAAATAGATAAGTTTGTGTACAGATAAACAAAAAAGCCTTCCTCAACCGTTTGTCAACAGGGCTGATGAGCAAGTAAATCCAAGCACACTGAACAAAAAGAATATCAGAGCTAGTTACCAAAAGTAGCATGCTCATATGGGAGCAAATGTGCAACAAAAAAAAAAGTTTTGTTATTGTGATTATGTCAGCTGCCTCACAAAGCCCAAAGATAGAGACCGCCACGATGGAAATGCTGGTTTGGGCAAACGCTTAGCTAATCTAGAAACAAACGACCAATCAAGGACAGTTTTTAGTTTTTGGAGGATTATTTTGTGAGTGACAACAAGTATGCAGATAACTATGAACTGAGTGTGGAAAAAAACAGTTGAGCTCTTTTGGCGCAAAAATTTTACTTATAGTAGTTTTAATTGTAATAGTAAGTCTGCCAACATCATCATGTATTGTGAACCCTACGTGTTAAAAAAAACCCTGCAACTCTGTTTATTCTGTGGCATTCCAAAACTCTCAGTTGGATGCATTAAATGAGTTCTGGGTTCTAAGTATGTCTCAAGGTCAATTGCTATGCAACCCTCAGCTTCCATCTTATGTTTTAGTATGTTACTTAAATTAATCATGTTTTAAATAATATGTACATTCACTGTTTTTATCAGGTGTTTGAAGAAAACCTAACCTGATACCCACATGTTGTCAATGATACATTAGAACATAAAGGTTAAAAAATGGAAAAAAAAATGTACCGTGCACACATACAGCTGTTTCTGTTTTTTATACCAATCACTGAACAACAGTTCTGACCAGAAAGCCCTATGAGAAGAAAAAAGCCACAAACATAGGAGTTGTATGTGTTGTATCTGTGGCTGAATTAATCGTTTTGTTTTTCTCCCATGAGATAAAAGACTTACTTTAGATCTCCTCACAACTTGAAAAGTTATTCAAATTCCCTCCATGATGTCTTATATAATCCAGAGGTTGTTGAGTCTTTAACACCTAAGAGAGTTGTTTTTAACTGCAGCATTGTTGGGATTTATAGGTAGATTTACAAGAACAGCAACACACACTCCACAAACTCTTAGGCTTCAATCAGGTCACACGCTGCCAAACTACAATATGAAGACAATTTTGTTCTCATTCTGTCTCCCTGGTGTCCCTAAAATTCTTGACCTCACCTTACCCAACAAAAAATAAAACTAGGTCTCTGAGACAACTGAAGAAGCGCGTCAGGGGACCCACACAGACAACCTTGCAGCATCCTCTCAGCTTGAAACACAAGGAGCACCCTTTGAAGCAAAACAACAAGGTTTCATCTTTATTTTTCGCAGGCGTAAAGTTTCCCAAAGAGCTTGTTCAGACATGGTCACAGGAAGGAGGAAACCTGGTTTGATCTCTGTACAAATGCTCACACTGGGGAGGAACTGTTTCCTTTTCCCATCATGCTAGAGAAATGGAGCAAACATCTGTCGGTAGCAAACTGTCACAACTTTATTTTCTTGAATTAAAGTGACTCCAAGTCAAAAAGTTTTGAAGACTAATTTTGCCGTCAAACTGCAGGACTTGTAGCCTGAGAGAAGCATGGCTACATTTCATTACTTCCTCCTATTCTTATCAGAGTGTTCATTTTGTCGTATCCACATCAGGTACAGAGCACGCCTTATCGCTGTTTTCTTGGGGGCATGGTTATTTTCTTGTTTAGAAAATGAAATCATAGGCAGAGCATTTCCTCTGCTCCAAAGATTCAATATCCTGCAAGTGTTCAGTCTTGCAGCAAGGCAGAAATTGAACTGCAGAGCTGTGAGCAAGGTCATCCACCAATTCTTTGGTTGGATCTTTACTAAGAAAAGACACAAAGCATCCTTTTCTCAGGGGTTATGTAAGAGTATTCACTGTTATCAACTGAATGCTTTCAGACAACCACAGGTGGGTAGTTTTGAATGGCCGTGGAGAAGATTTCTACTGAGACTTGAATGGTTTGCAGTTTGAATAAGACGGCATTGAAGAAAAGTGCTTATCTGTTGGAAGCTGCCTGAGAGACTGTGAGGCTTACAGGTTCTGAAAATGAAGCGTTAAATCCTTAATGGAATAGAATATCATTTTTCTCTGAGCATATTTCACCTGATTGATTAAAATCAAGTGATGAACATGAAGCTCATTTGTAAGTGAGCAGGGATCTTGTTACATAATGCAGAGGCACATAAAAGTTATTATCCAAGTATCACAAAGAGTTTCAATCAAAACCCAAAATATTGACTGAGGTTTCTGTGAACGATTGTAACATGTTGTGCAAATGGTCGTAGTTAATCACAGAACGCAATACGATTTATTGAACAAACCCATCACAAGAGGACATCACAGTAACGATTGGAAGTTAACGCCCAGTGCTATTTAAGCTGAGTGCTGCTGACAGTTACAGCTGCTGAGTGTTGGTTGTCTCCTTTTTGGCTTTTTTGTGGATCGTTGATGATTTGTTACCTTCAGTATCGATTCAGTGTCTGTAGGCAGGAGTGTTTCTTATCTGAGTAAGCAAAGACTGTAGAAAGTGTCTCAAGCATGTCACTACTTGGTTCCTGAAGAGGTGTTAAGAAGCCCACAGATGTGAGTCACCATTTAGAGAATGCTTTCTTCACATCCCAATTCAATATCTGTTCTAATTGGGTTTCTTTGGTGTTAAGAAATGGCCCAAGGTAGACAACTATTGGATTCTAAAGCCCAACAATGACAGCCACCATGTTGGAAATGCTGACTTGTGCTAACATTTAGTCAACCAAGAGATGACTTGCGATGAGGTGGAGCTAAGGTTGGCTTTGGCTTCCAAGCAAAAACTAAGGCCACAAATGAACTCAGCCATGCCCTCCAGCCTTAATTATGTCAAATAACACTGAGGAATAATTTGAAAAAAAAAAATCTATTGAGTTATATTTTGTGCTGATTGAAACTTAAATTGGCATGCTGATTCCAAAATTGCTCATCTGTTTCTTTTTTCTTTTCTAACATGTCATGTTTTTTTTCCACAGGCTACTCTCTAGATAAGCAATATTCAATCAATGAAATTTTGTTTATCTGAAGGATAAATTGCACAGAATAACAAAAAGCTATGGAGAAAAGACTTGACGTGCTAGAACAAAACAGGCTACAGTTTTGGAATCACCATGCCAATTTTAGTTTTGTTCAGCACAAAAATCTACTTCAACAGATTTCTTACAAATTGTTCCTCAGTGTTTTCTTTTTTAAGAAAACGGGGATCCTAGAATTCAAAAACTTGATGTGATAGAGAAAAACCGAGATCAGTTTTGGATTCCGCATCTAGAAATGAGTGAAAAACAGCTGTCAGACCTAATTCAACAAAAATTATGTTCCCCAGTTTAATCTTTATCTACTGGATGGATGAGTTTGAAATTAAAAAAAGCATCCCCCATGTGACATGTACATTTGAATGTACAAAATGACTCAGTGTGTTAAACCATTTTTTTGTTGGTTTTGAACTGGGTTGTTGATAGATTTAGCTCTGCAGTGAAGTTGGGAGTTAAAATTGGTTCTTAATGAGGATTTATGGACCTTAACCTCCCAAGACCCAAGCTTTTGTCTAGTGTGCAGTTTTTTCTCCTTGCTATTCAGGATGAGTAAGACCTAATAAGTATGAAAACTAAACTTGGTATTTGTACATGAAGTTATGTTATTAATCTCTTTAGTTAGCTACCACCTTTTAGTTATAAAGTTCATTGTAAAAAGCTACACTGTTATTTCATAAAAATGACTGGACATAATACATTAAAGTTTAAAAAATGGAGTATCATTGGTTTGAGAGGCAGAAATGTAATGTCCACATGTCTACACAGGGTCTGGAGAGGTTAACAGAGCAAACTTTTTGATATATTCCAATCAAAAGGGTTTTAAAACAGCTTCTTATTCAATTTAAGTACTTCTTTTGTTGGTGTATTTTGCTTTTTAGGAGAGAAAGTTAAGGGTTCAACACACCTTAAAGTGATGTCTGAGCATGCTTTACACACCATTGCACACTGTGACATCACTTAAGCAGGCAGTGAATTCAGATGCTTGTCAGCTGCTCTATAGAGGAGAAAGTGTCATCTTATTAGTTTTTAAAGACGTGTTTACTTTGGCAGTGTTTGGCCTAATTGGAGCGCTGGCTTTAGTCCAGCTGCTTTAAAGTTTAAGATCAACTTAAAATGTTTTTCATGGTCAGGAAGGCTTTGTCACAAAAATAATGTCAGATTTTATAGGAGAGCGTGTTTTCCTCTTGGGTCATTGGCAAATGTGGAATCCATCAATCGTGAAGATGACTCTTTAATAAAAAAGAAAAAAAAAACATTTCAGAATATCTCCTTGCAGGTTTAAGATTCAGTCAAACTAAACATATGCATTTTGTCTTTTAGGAATGTCCCAGTGGCGTCGTCAATGAAGAAACTTTTAAAGACATCTACTCACAGTTCTTCCCCCAAGGAGGTTTGTGTCGTGTTCCTCTACTTTGTTTTTGCAGCTTCTTTTGTCTTTCCTAGGCTGCGTTTTATCTCCTCTGTGAGCTGGACAGACACAAATTGCCTTTCAGTCCTGTTTGCTAAAGTGGCACAAAGAGCACTTTAAGTTAAACTTCCATCCGACACAATGTGCTGGNTCAATATCTGTTCTAATTGGGTTTCTTTGGTGTTAAGAAATGGCCCAAGGTAGACAACTATTGGATTCTAAAGCCCAACAATGACAGCCACCATGTTGGAAATGCTGACTTGTGCTAACATTTAGTCAACCAAGAGATGACTTGCGATGAGGTGGAGCTAAGGTTGGCTTTGGCTTCCAAGCAAAAACTAAGGCCACAAATGAACTCAGCCATGCCCTCCAGCCTTAATTATGTCAAATAACACTGAGGAATAATTTGAAAAAAAAAAATCTATTGAGTTATATTTTGTGCTAATTGAAACTTAAATTGGCATGCTGATTCCAAAATTGCTCATCTGTTTCTTTTTTCTTTTCTAACATGTCATGTTTTTTTTCCACAGGCTACTCTCTAGATAAGCAATATTCAATCAATGAAATTTTGTTTATCTGAAGGATAAATTGCACAGAATAACAAAAAGCTATGGAGAAAAGACTTGACGTGCTAGAACAAAACAGGCTACAGTTTTGGAATCACCATGCCAATTTTAGTTTTGTTCAGCACAAAAATCTACTTCAACAGATTTCTTACAAATTGTTCCTCAGTGTTTTCTTTTTTAAGAAAACGGGGATCCTAGAATTCAAAAACTTGATGTGATAGAGAAAAACCGAGATCAGTTTTGGATTCCGCATCTAGAAATGAGTGAAAAGCAGCTGTCAGACCTAATTCAACAAAAATTATGTTCCCCAGTTTAATCTTTATCTACTGGATGGATGAGTTTGAAATTAAAAAAAGCATCCCCCATGTGACATGTACATTTGAATGTACAAAATGACTCAGTGTGTTAAACCATTTTTTTGTTGGTTTTGAACTGGGCTGTTGATAGATTTAGCTCTGCAGTGAAGTTGGGAGTTAAAATTGGTTCTTAATGAGGATTTATGGACCTTAACCTCCCAAGACCCAAGCTTTTGTCTAGTGTGCAGTTTTTTCTCCTTGCTATTCAGGATGAGTAAGACCTAATAAGTATGAAAACTAAACTTGGTCTTTGTACATAAAGTTATGTTTTTAATCTCATTAGTTAGCTACCACCTTTTAGTTATAAAGTTTATTGTAAAAAGCTACACTGTTATTTCATAAAAATGACTGGACATAATACATTAAAGTTTAAAAAATGGAGTATCATTGGTTTGAGAGGCAGAAATGTAATGTCCACATGTCTACACAGGGTCCGGAGAGGTTAACAGAGCAAACTTTTTGATATATTCCAATCAAAAGGGTTCTAAAACAGCTTCTTATTCAATTTAAGTACTTCTTTTGTAGGTGTATTTTGCTTTTTAGGAGAGAAAGTTAAGGGTTAAACACACCTTAAAGTGATGTCTGAGCATGCTTTACACACACCATTGCACACTGTGACATCACTTAAGCAGGCAGTGAATTCAGATGCTCGTCAGCTGCTCTATAGAGGAGAAAGTGTCATCTAATTAGTTTTTAAAGACGTGTTTACTTTGGCAGTGTTTGGCCTAATTGGAGCGCTGGCTTTAGGGTGAATTCCAATTCCTGTCTTAACCCTCAATCTTAACCCTCAATCTCAAAATGCGCGCTCCCGCGAAGTGTAAGTGCTGTCCCGATTCTCAGAAAGTTGAGGTTGAGGGTTAAGATTGAGGGCTGTATCTCCCTCAATATTGAGATTTTCCGACACCACCCTTGGGATTAAGGGACATCCAGAATGCATTGCGTATTGTCGGTAAATAAACATGGCATCCAAAGCGGCAGAGAAGGCGAGCTACAAATATAGTATTTTCTTTATTAATGGAGATATAAATATTACGAAAACCTTTGTATTATCTTAGTTTAGACCCATTTTATGGATTATTTACCTCGTTGTTGCAGAACATTTATTTTTATTTTACGATCTTTTGTCAATAGCGTCCGGTGCGGACAAGCCATGTTGCTTTCGTTAAAGTTAGTTAACGTTACAAAATGGTCATTTTTCTCCGTGGTAATGTAGTTGTTTTATCAAGATAACAGCCTATATAACATGCTTGTGCCGATAATGGTATAAGATGACCGGGATAATGTCATCTCCTGTAGCCGCAGAGTTTTGTAACGATAGTTATAGCTGGTGTTTACCTTTCAATAAACTATGGTATGCTGTGACAGCTGAATATGTCCGTGGTTGTGTTATTTATACAGATATTTTTTTGATAACGCTAACCGAAGGAATAACTGACAGACAGTCCACAACAATTTCACTTGCATTTAAGGGGTGTCCCATTTCTAAGTCACAAGATAGCCCTCAACACTTGGTTTTGAGGGCTACTAAGATTGAGGGTTGAGCTTGAGGGTTAAGATTGAGGGTTAAGAAAGGAATTGGAATTGGGCCTTAGTCCAGCTGCTTTAAAGTTTAAGATCAACTTAAAATGTTTTTCATGGTCAGGAAGGCTTTGTCACAAAAATAATGTCAGATTTCATAGGAGAGCGTGTTTTCCTCTTGGGTCATTGGCAAATGTGGAATCCATCAATCGTGAAGATGACTCTTTAATAAAAAAAAAATAAAAAAAAACATTTCAGAATGTCTCCTTGCAGGTTTAAGATTCAGTCAAACTAAACATATGCATTTTGTCTTTTAGGAATGTCCCAGTGGCGTCGTCAATGAAGAAACTTTTAAAGACATCTACTCACAGTTCTTCCCCCAAGGAGGTTTGTGTCGTGTTCCTCTACTTTGTTTTTGCAGCTTCTTTTGTCTTTCCTAGGCTGCGTTTTATCTCCTCTGTGAGCTGGACAGACACAAATTGCCTTTCAGTCCTGTTTGCTAAAGTGGCACAAAGAGCACTTTAAGTTAAACTTCCATCCGACACAATGTGCTGGCTGGGAAAAGGGACGAAGTATTAATGCAGCTGGAAATGCTCACTGTTGGCTCTCATTATGCAAAGACTGCACCCGAAGAACAAGAGAGAAAACATTAGGAGGCTTTGATTAATCTGTTCTGAGAGAAGGAAGGCAGTGCAGTAAATATAATGGCTCACTAAATAGGAAACACTGATAAAGCTCGAAGTTTATTTTTCTCACTTATCAGGAAAGAAAACTTCCATGGAGCCGAAGCTGCTGATATAGATTGAGCGATGGCAGATGTCTTTTTGATTTTTTTGTTTTTGCTCCCTCCGTAGATGCTTCAACATACGCTCATTTCCTCTTCAATGCATTCGACACGGATCACAACGGCTCTGTGAGTTTTGAGGTAAGAGAAGTGTTACCAGTCCTGAAAAACTTCTTCACAGTGAGGCTCGACTCATTACACTGGAGCATTATATAACCTAACACCCCAGAACATTTGAATTTAGCCCAAACAGGCCCATTTGGGATGCTATCAAAGCTTGATTAATATTTATGATGGGCCTGTATTTGCTTATTAGGACAGAAAAGCTGTCGTTATGCCAATGTGATGCTCCACTGGTTCAAATATGGTCCAGTCTGTTTAGGGTTAGGGATTTTTTAAAGGGCTGACTCAGATTATTATTCAGCAAATATTTCATACACTATTGTGTTTTCTTATTTATGATGTTATTTCACGTTTCATGTTTTTTTAAAACTTCAATTTATCATATGAACAATCCTCTCACCGACGCTCCTTTGTCCTGCAGGATTTTGTTATGGGCCTCTCTATTCTCCTGCGAGGAACGATCCAGGAAAAACTCAACTGGGCTTTCAACCTGTACGATATCAACAAAGATGGATACATCACTAAAGAGGTACAGAATGTCTCTTTTAGTATCAAAGTGCTATGAGGCAGTCACTATTCAACGTTTTAGATGGAGAGGCTGTCAAAGCAAGACTTTTTTATAGGGCAAGTTTGCTCAAATTCTAAAAGATACTTTCTCAGGAGTTGTTATTATTTGATTTGATTTTCAGTCTCTGAGGTTTCGAATTTCTTTGAGGCCTCAAGATGATTGATGAAACAAGTACAAGTTCTTTTTATAAATCTTTTTTTATTGTTGTTGTAAATGTACCTAAGAGAAAGACCAACCAAGGACAGGGACATTACATTTGGTAAAATATGAAAGGAAAAATGAGAACAAACACAGGAACATTGCACAATAGAGGCATTGGTACAAAAAGACACAGTTACAGAGTCTCTGTGGTAATAGCAGAGTTTATAACTCCATGTCCCTGTTTTATTGGTATCTTCAAAACCTGTTTCTACATTTGATCTTTCATTGATGAGATCTCTGACATTTAAATGGGACTGAACAAACTTCTACTATGACCCATCATTGGTGTTTTATGACTGAGGGTCTATTCTTTCTTAATGTAAAATAAAGGTGTTTTTTTTTTTTTAACAAAGAAGTGCTGTACAAGTCAGTGTTGTAATGTGACAAAACGCAAATACTTTGTTACTGTACTTAAGTAGAATTTACACATATCTGTTCTTTACTTGGTTGTTTATATTTCTGACTACTTTTACTCCACTACATTTCCTAAAAAAAAAATGTGTACTCTTACTCTGCTACATTCACCCAAGACATCTTTGTCACTTTAAAATTGAATCAGAAGAAATTTAAGCTGGTGACTGTTTGTCATGTCAACCGCCTTGCAAGAAGGAGAAGAAGAAGTTCTGCATGTCACCTATCAGTGCCATTAAATATAGGGATAGTATCTGAAAAATCAATTTTAAAACCCATGACAAGATTGAACAGTTAAAAAGCATTCTCTCTTTAATGGAGTTTTCTTTTAAAGACACTTGATGGATAGAAACAAGGTTTCTGCAAAAACATCACATGCAAAATTATCAAATCTTAACAAATGTGTTCGACTAAATTATTGCAAAAAGATTAATCCTTGTGTTTATTTGAAAGCCACTGATGAGTCTGGAATTATTTCAAGTATCTCAAAATAAGATCTATAATGAGGGTTTTTCTAACTAGAAAATAAGATGGACTGATATCCCATTTTTGCGGGTGTCTGACACATAAGACATTCAAAAAGATTTACAAGAAGGCAGAACAATCAGTGAGCTGACAGTAAATATTTTAAGTCATATTAACACATAAATAAATCAGGAACATTTCAATTGTAAATTCATTGATAAATTACAAACCAACAAAGTTGAAGAACAGCTGATGGTGCTGGTCTCCACTGGTCTTGATGGAAAATCCTGAATCTGGCCACTTGAAGACTGAGACAAGATTAAAAATGCTCTTGAGTCCAAGAAAAGACCAAGACCTTCAACACACGGGCTCAAGACCAAGACCAGTCTTGAATACTACAACACTGAAAGTAATATTCTAACAGGCAACTTTAACTTCGACCAGAGCCATTATCTGGCAAGACACTTGAGCTTTTGCTGAAGTGTTGCTTTAAGTACTTTATATAAGAGTGGTGCAAGTTAAGATGTAATCAAAAGGTCTAAAATCTCAAGAGTGGCAGCGTAGCAGTTTCCTTGTTAGCCTCCACACACCTCACTGTGAGCAGTTTGTACAGGGACTGTTTCTTTCACTGGACAATACTTTAATTAAAATCCAGGAGCAGCGAGGTCGTGGATCAGAGTAACAGTTATAATACAGCAGAGATCTCTAGCAGGGAAAAGTGAACATCTTCGGCACAAATGATCCACTTGGCCTCCCTTAGGAGCAGCTGAGGAAGAGATTTTCTGGTACTCCGAGTGAACTGAGCTTTTTCTCTGTGATGCAGGAAATGCTCGACATCATGAAAGCCATCTACGACATGATGGGAAAATGTACATACCCCGTCCTCAAAGAGGAGACACCTCGCCAGCATGTAGAAGTCTTCTTCCAGGCGAGTGTCTGCTGCTCTGTCAGTCACAGAAAAGCAGCTTTGGAAAATCTTTATTTATTTTCCCCTCTCTCTTTCTCTCTGTTTCAACAGAAGATGGATAAAAATAAAGACGGAGTGGTTACCATAGACGAGTTCATCGACTGCTGCCAAAATGTAAGCTGGATATCCCCTCCTTCACTCCTCCATGGGCGCTCCTGGCACACTTTCTCTTTCTCATTACGTTTGTTTTCTCTCTCTCTCTCTACACAGGATGAAAACATCATGCGATCAATGCACCTCTTTGAAAATGTTCTTTAACTTTTGGCTGACTGTGGAAGAGAACTTCATCTTTAGCTCTGACTTGGACTCATACTGTGTACAGTGTGCTATGCAGACTTTTGACCGTAGGTAAAACATCGTTCATCACTTCGGGCCACGTGGAGGGGTGCTCTGAACGGTGTGAACACTCTGGAATGATCTGTCTTTTGAACATCTTACTGAATTAATATAATTAAACAGAAAAAAAGACTGGGAGGGGGAAAGGTTTTTAGAGATTGGCTGAGCCGAAACTTCAAGGCTGACTCCCACCAACACCACCACCTGTCTTTGGAGAGTCTCTCAATTTTCTGATTGCTGCTTTCAGCAAGCTGTTTTAGCCTTCAACATCACAGGACAACCACACAAATAGAGATTTCTGCAGCAGCCTTGACTTGTTTTATTTACTGCCGAGTGGAATCACTGTGACTTTTTACCAGATCAAAAACAAACAGAAGAAAAATAAGTAGAGTTTTCACATTCCAGACTGGCTCACAATCCCAGAGTGTTCTCACCCTGACTTAGGCCATGTCTACATGTAGCCGGGTACCCTGAGAAACTGCACATATTTTCATACGTTTAAGCCTGTTATCCACACGAAACAACAGTTTTATACAAATAAAAATGACCTATTCTTAACACTCCAGCCAAGGTGAAGATTTTGGAAAACTCCTGCTCCATGGTTTCGTGTGCACATCGAAGTTCTTGGATCTCACCTGGTCACACCTGGCAACAAAAAAGTAATTGATGTCACATATATGTGACAGTATAGCGAACATGATTACTGTGGGTGTGTTAGGTTTAACATTGATGCAAACGCTTATTGCTGTCTTATCTCTCAATTACAACTCATTACATGTGTTGAAAAGCAAACTCTTTATTAATCCAAACATTAGATCCCAACGTCATGTTTAAATCTCTGGCAGAAGGGTCAGAATCATAGACATTATATACAGCCGCCTTCTTAGACAAATTTTTCCCAACAGCAGAGATGTAGTTATGACATAGGATTCTTTCACTTTTTTTTAATCAATATTATTCATCCCATTATATGTTTTTCTTTCAATGCTGTCAGTTATCATTACCATAGACTGCACAAAATATGGAAAAAGACCTACCCTACAGGGCGACTAAGCATCAAGCTCCAGCATGCATTAAGGCGTTTACTTGTATTATGTCTATGGACAGATTGACTGGGAATCATTCTGATTGGATGGCATGAGTTTCACGTCTGGAAAACACTGCCACCTATGGCCCGAGCATGCTTAAAGATGCACCTTTTGACAGATTTCCCTGTTTACGTGTGGACATTTATTTTTCTTTATTTTTTTTTTGGAAACAATGAGGTGTGGACAAACTTAAAAAAAAAAAAACGACAGAGAGCTTTTGTTTCTCAAAATACCCGGCTACATGTGTGCACGGCCTCCGTGGTTGTCACCGTGGTCCCAGAGGGAGAAAAAAAACATGACCTGTACATACTTATAGATAAAGCATTAGGTAATAACTCTGTGAGAACTTTTCAACTTTGTCCATGTTTACTTGCCAACTAGAAACAAGACAACACAAGGATTGTATTGATGTCAAATCGGACCATAAAGTCAATGGTTTGTCCACAGAAGCACACAGGTAGCTACATTTACCACATGTATAACATTAGAGAATATCTTTGTCTTACTAAAGATGCTGCTTTCAGTGTTTTTCTTTGAACATTCTGTATGTATTTTCCCTGTAAAGTAGACCATGGATCTCTTTGTTTTGAAGCACTGTATAGGAGTTTACACAGAGAGCAGTGCTGGAGGTTATTTATATGGTATTATGCTCATTGTACAAAAGATTGTCAGTTGTACAGTATTAAATCAAAGTTTGCTCTTGGGTGAATGTCAGCTGATTTGTTCTTCGCCGTCTTAAATACGGTCGGGGTTTGGTGGAGGACACAAACACTGTGTTAAACTCATCATTTTCTGTTCATCAGCTAACACGCTTCCTGCTGTTTTCCTCTTCCTGCACACACCCACTCAGCCTGATTGGTCCCAGCTGTCTGATTATAATGTTCACAAACACAAAGCACGCTGGGTAGGAGTGTCTCTCACTGGCATCCCACTGCACCACTAGGAGAAGTTTCTGGACGTTTTGGAAGTAAGTTTCTGAGTTTTGAAACATCTACTTTTTTTCAGAGCAGTCACAAAGTGTGTCAGTGGAAAAAGAGGCAGAAAACCTGACGTGAGTAAGAAAGTTTTAAGGTTTTTACAGGATAGATTGTATCATAGGATTTCATAGTAAAGTATTTCATTACACAATATCACTAAGTTATTGTGTGAAACAGAAAAAGTCTCCTCAATGAGGCATGTTAGAGCCCAATTTGTAACAATGACCCAAAATGTAACAACTTGTCACTTTTTGCCCATAATGTAACAACTTATTACTTTTCGGGTTTTACAAGATGTTTTTTGATAAGATTTTGAGCTCAGCACTTTGTTTCATTTTTGTCCAATTACTACATTTTTTTTCTTATCGCATTTCAGGTCATTGTCACATATCAGGTCATTGTTACATATTGGGCTCTAGTAAGGCAATTTTCTTATCAATTCACATATATAAAAAGTCAATGGCCCCAAGGTCATTTTTGTGAATGCAATTTGAGAAAAATGTGAATGCACAAATCAAGACAAACAAACCACCCCCTATATTTCAGACACGTGCTTACACATATTTTTTTACTTGAATAAGCAGAAAAAATTGAGAAAAAGTAACTTACGCTCAAAAAGTAACTTAAACATTGGATACAAAACAAAAAAAGAATCAGTCCAAAAGTCTGCTGATGAAGAAGCTAGAACCTGGTCACCTTTATTCAAGAGATTTAGATCTCGTTAGGTTTCCATCTGGTTAAATAAAAGTTGAAGAAATGTATATTTTTTCATGATCTGGCTTCTGTCCAACATGATAATTTTAGAGTTCTTCATTCTGAAACGATTTAAATCATAAAGCTTGGCTGACTTTGAAGAAGAGTTGTGATGCCCCCTTCTGGTTGAATACAGACAACACACTTACATATAGTACGTCTTACTCTCTCTGCTGTATAAGTTTTGTCTTTTTTTCCCATTGGTTTGCCTCATGTCTGGAAACAGAAATTACATTCTAATAATAACATGGACAAGTATCCATACCACTTGGCAATTGTTCACAGCATAATTGAATTTCTCATTAATTTCATCAAATTGGAAACATCTTCTTCACACGTCTCATGACATCTTTGCAAATGATTAAGCACAGTACAGAAAACTCTGTTTACACTGATTCTAATGTGATTTTTTTGGTCTCAACTACAAGTTAAAGGGAAAAAATATTCACAATTATTTTGTCAGCGTTTTAATACAGACAAATTAGTGAAGGCTTGGAATGAAATGTACATGGAAACTCCACATCAACTCATACAACAAAGTCCAATCATCTTTCCAGTTCAATCAAAACCCCTCCCTCCATCTTCAAATCGTAAAGTACTCAAATAACCTGAGATAAGTTTGTGTACAAATCAAGAAGAATGAAATCAGGCACAGACCTCCAGGACATCAAATTTAACATGTTTACAACAACTGTTACATTATCTTAAGGCATACGGTCATCTTTTTAAAACACAAAAGTGTCTCGTAGAAAAAAAAAACCTTTCATAGATCGCTCAGATATATTTCTTAAATGCATACATGAATTATAACGAAGCCTTCTTTTAACAAGCACTGCTAAATAGTATGATGCTGAAATTAAGGAGTGGAATGTTTCATGTCATTGTTTTTGAAATTCAAGTTGAAGGTTTAATCTTGAACTGAACAGTGGGTTTACTTTTAGCCTTGTTTGACTGCTGTGTGCCAGTTTTAGGAAACTTTTGGTCCTCAAACTTTTCTCCTTTGATGCCTCTCAGCATCATTAGCAGCCTGTTCCTTCCTTATCCCTCATTACACATTTAAATAAGTTTCCCTTATGCATCCTTTTCATTTTCTGCCTCTCATTGAAATAATGCAGCACAGAAAAAAAGACATTCTTTATCAGGACATGGTAATTTGTTATCAGGGCGTAGCAGCAGATGTGTTCATTTTATTGTTTCCTCAGAGGACCTGGAAATAGTTTCTGCATCACTGCACAATGAAAATAATAACACAACCAAAACTGGTCAAAACAATTGGATGTTTTAGGGAAAAGGAATGTGTGGATCAAATGTTAAGAATTTCCTGTTTCTTTATTTTTGTATTTATTTCCACTTGATTCAGAAGAAACGGTCTGGTCAATTGACTCTGTCCTCTTTATCTGCACGTTTCATGAGGGGCAGTGAATATATGATCAAATATAGACATTTCTATGAGTTTTTAAATACTGTTACATTTATTTTTTTTAAAGATTTCTTGCCTCAAAGTTTCCTTTGCTGTGGCTCCCAATATGTAGAGAGTCATGTTAAACAAAGACTGGGAACTTTATCGATTTCTAAAGCAAATTTCCATAGTATTTCCCACAAATATCCCCTCATCCTAAACACAAAAACTCCAAAGAGAAATGTACTTTGGCTGCACAATGGAGGTGTATGTTGTATTGCTCATGCCAGAGGGCTTCGTGCCAAAATGTATTCAAGTCCCCTGCTCTGATGTCGCTCAGCCTCCTCAGTCCATCACACTGCGCAGTTGTGCAGGAAATACTCAGTGTGGTGTTGGTTTTATTCCTCCAGAGCCTCGTCAAGAGACAAGCTGTTATTTGCAGAGATTGTTTTGTGTGCACACCAAATGAAATTAAAAAGGCAGCTTTAGACTCTTGCTGGTTAATCTCAAGAAGTTTTCTCTGCTTCCTCATTTGTTATTCCTCAGTCTTTGTAAAACGTGAAAAGTCTTTTTTCCACCCTTGACTGACCCTGTAGAGTTCATTTGTGGTCAGTCAGATTTCAGGTTTCTCACTGGCGTTTAACAGGACGAGTTAAGTCAGAAGCTGCCTGATCTCTCGGTGAACAAAGGTAAGAAAGTCCATGTAGGAAGCTCCGCCGTGCAGGCTTTTATCCTCCACCAGGAACTGGCGGAAAAGCATTTCTGGTTTGTCTCGCTGCCTGACGATCTGGAGCTGAGAGAGAACAGTCAGTGAATGTGATTTGTTTCCAGCAGAGCAGAAGAAAACCAACAGTTTTACATTCACCTGTCATGTCCTGTTTTCACGATATACTCCTAAAAATCCTCCATCATCTCATTAAAAGGCAAAATTATGACCCTGTTCTTAGATCGTTGATGAGTTAGTTTCCTCATGTCTGTAGCTTCTGCCAGTTGTTTTTAAGTTGTGCTCAGAAATGATGGAAGGGTGACTCGATTAAAACAATGTATTTATGTTCATTTTTCTCAATGATAAATGTCAGACAGAAACATGATGTTTTTAGAACACAAATGAGGTTGTGTACAAACTTTTAATAACACACCTAAAAGAAAACTTTACTGATACGTTAACAGAAAGAGGAGGATCCTCAAACTACATCCAGACCCCAGACTCAGTGACATTGTTTCCAGCTTTAGTTCAAATTATTTTTTAAAGTTTAATTGTTCATCATTGTTGAAAATGAAAATTTGTATCTACATGAGGATGTGAACGTCACATACACATTGTTTAAGAAATGCATTAGATCACCACACAGTGTAAGTTGTTTGCCGCTAATGCCCTAAATTATCAATATATTGGTTATTTCCTAAATATTTTTATGTCTCTGTGCTGGATCATCTCAAGCTGTACGTAATAGTTGCTGTTATTCAAATTCACTGTTTTACAACGAAGCAGAAAATAAGTCAAAGCACGTGATTATTTTCTGATTGAAAATACTTTTTTAACTTTCATTTACAAATAGGAATATTAGTTTTAGTGGTTGTGTGATATTCTTGAATAATTCTTGAATAATTTTGACAAGCTGCTTTCCAATGTAAAAAGTTTCTGTATTGATACCAGTGAAACTGGCGCTTTTTTTTTTGCAGCTCTAAACCAAATTTTACAGAATCGTGCAGCACTACTGTCTGGCAGCAAGTATTCAGGAAGAAAATCTGAACATAACTGTAAAATAATTAATGTTGAATGTACCGTTGTTCAGACAGTTGAGTGGTTTTTGCCGCCCTGCTGACAGGACTGGACACTCAGCCTCTGTCCTCAGGTAATTTCAGTTTGGGACTCCTGCTTTCAATGTATCTGAAGTTGTACAGGGCTGCTATTCCTAACAAGCTCCACCAGAGGGAGACAAATATAGAAAGTGTCTACACATCTTTGTTGTCAAGCTTAAGTTTTTATCCTTCAGATTTAATGAAGGCTTTTTTGTTTGTTGGTTGGTTTTTTGTTTTTAAGTTTTCAAAATAAAGGATTTTAGTGTCTTTGGATTTGTTGAGTGTCTCCAGACATTTTACCTTCATAGAGTTGGGCCTCTTCTCCAGCAGCTCGCTGATGATGGATTGGACTTTCTTGGACAGTGGGTTGTCAAGATCTGGCAGTGACGACTGAGAAACACAATTAGAAGGTTGGTTAAAGCATCAAAGGAGGGTTTATGAGTCACTGGCACAAGTTCATCATTTTAATATGACACACAGACTTTCTTTTTTCAGCCTCCTTTCACACACTCTCAGTCTGCTGTGAGTCTGTCTTTCATTTATGGACTTGGACTCAGAATAATTTTGAACATACATCATCAATCTGTCAGTTTGGCTTTCTTTCCAGGTTAAACTTGTTCAGTTATTCTGAGTTACGAGGTGTCTTTGTCTTGGCTCTAGTTCCACATATTCTCTTACCATACCACAGAGGAAAATAATCTCTAAAAACAGATTCTGTCTCAGCTTTGAAACACGTTTTATTGTTCTGACCATTTGTCCTTGCAGGTGGGCGAGGGAGGGCACGTTGAAGACACTCTGGATGAGGTCTGGCGGGCTTGCTTGGCCGAGCCACAGAAACATGGAGTGGCCGTTTTCCAGCAGGTACATGCCGGAGTCTGTCAGACCTTCTTCTGAACAGCGTATTGGGGCAGGGAGGGTCTCACTGCTGGGGTCCATGTTGTGCTGAGAATAGAAACACAAAATGCCTCCAGTTAGGTTGAGTTCAACTTTCTGGTTTACCCCATAAAACTGATCCCAATTACATCCACTTTCTACTGTATATATTAATTCATTTCCAAAGGCAAAATCTTAGTTTTAGACTTTCTTAAGTACTCCTCACATTTAGAGCCCAGAGTACAATTCTTAAGCTTTTTAATATAAGCAGTCCTGTCCCTCATGCCCAAATATGGGCGTTGAAGAGGTGTGAATAAAGCTGCAAACTCACATGAACATGTCGTCCAATCTCACAGGTGCAAACAATTCTGTGCTTTTGAGGCATAAACTAGGGCTGCACAGTATTGTGAAAAAATGATATTGCGATATTTTTGTTTCCTGCGATATATATTGTGATGGCTTCAAAGTTTACTGATTCTCTATGTTCAGCCGACTCTCCCTGAAACCATGACAACAGACTCTCACCTAAATGCCTCTGTCTCTTTCCTCCCCCACGAACACTATTTAAGTTTGCTAAGAGTTTTAATCATGTTGTTATCTGTTAATTATTGATATTGATCTATGATATTTCCTGCAAGTGATTCTTCTCACAGACGCTTAGTAATGTGGTCCAGCACAGAGGTTCCATCATCAAGTTTCCCCCTACGACCAAATAATATTACAGGTATAGTTATTAAATGTGTTAAAAGGCTGAGCAGACAGGAGGGGGACAACCTATGAGCCACTACATGTGTTTTGCAATTTTGTAAGCTTGAATAATCTTTTCCTGGAGATGTGAATCAAAGAAAAGTGATGTTTTGAGACATTTCTAGAACAAGCATGATATATTATGTGAAGTTGGTCGGCCTTGAAAAGACAAAACTGGCAATCTCAGCAGGAAGCAAAGCAAATCCCAATCAACAGATTTAAACTACGAGTTTCAAGCTTTACAGCAGCTCATGAAATCATACAGCATGTGAAGGAAGATGTTAAATAAAGAATAAAATGAGCTGTTCAGACATCCAAACTTAGACCTTAGAAAACAAATCGAGAGCTCGTTCTGACTTAAGACAAAGCTGACCGCAAAGTTGCCTTTCACCCTGAAAGTGCTCAGAGTTAATATGACATAAGATGCTTTATTTAAGAAAGTATCAGATCGTGCAAATCTCTGCTATGCTCCGCCTACATTCACTGAGGAGGTGCTCCAACTGTTGCTGCATGCAATGTGGCAAAACATAAATGGATGCTTGTTTTGATCTATTAGTAATGCACTTGGGCCTAGACAGGCTACAGAAACTCAATTGAAAGGTTCAAATATATGGTGATATATTATATACATATCGATATGAATATTGCGCAGGGCATGAACTTTTTATTTTTTTTAAAACAATACTCAGGAGGATATTCTGGAGTAAGGATAATTGTTTCCTACCAGTGGGATGAGACTTGGGTAGAGCAGCAGCTGCGTGTCCTCCACCCCCATGGCCATGACCGACAGCCTTTGATGAGCTCTTTCGTCTGTTGAGAGCTCAGAGCTGCTAACCAAGGGGGCGCTCTTCATCAGGCTGTTCATGTAGACTGGTAACACCTTCATGGCGCTGGGTAGGATCAGCTGTAGGAGGAGGTGTGTTTACAGTGTTATTTTCTAGAGGGAATCTAACACACATACATCCATAATGTTCGAGAAACTTTCAGTCTAAGCTTGTTCAAGACTTTCCCCTCCAGGTTTTGTTGTGCACTGACCTGGCTGACAGCAGATGGGCTGGCACAGTTCTTCCTGTAGCAGGCCAACATGTGGGCCGTCTGGTTGACCAGGATCTCCCTCACATTCTTCAGCGGCTGGTTCAACATGGCACGGTAAGCTGAGTGGGCATGGGCAGAAAAAAAGTTTAAAGACCGAAGAAGAAAAATGGATAAGGAGGGGTATGAAACACAAGATGAAAGATAAAACAGGAGATTAACGTGCACATGGAGGCTAAAGGCAGGAGCAGTAAAACGTTAACTCAGCTGTAATTGAAGCTCACTCTGTGCAGATTACAGAAAGGCTCATCTGAACTTTATGTGAAACATGTGGTCCTTATTCTATCAAGCTGTATTTCTTTCCCTCTCTAAGTCTGTGAGCCTGAGCAGATTATCAGGTGATTCATGGAGTAAAATCAACTCGGGTCAGGATGAAACTACAGTAAATTACATCCCCTGACGCAGAGAGTTGACAGTATCCTCTCCCTCCCTTTTGAAATAATGGTGAGTTCACAGATAATTAGAGTAGAAGTACATGCTTCATGCACTTAGTTAAAACAAAAGCCTCTGTTATTTTTAAAACAAAGCAAACATTAAGTTTTTACCTGATTTGGCAAAGAAGTTGACGAGTGAGTCAGTCTCACAGCTCTTGTAGAGCTCCATCAACTGGGAGCTGCAGTTCAGACTGAGGTTGTGGATGCGGAGGCGCCGCTGCCCGCCAATGGTGGTGTATAACAAGGCACACTGGGAAATGAGTACAAATGCAAGTTAGAGCCAACACCAGGAAGTAATCAAGGGTTGTGTAAAAAGTTCCCAGATTTCACCTAATATCATTATCCGAGACTTTTCCAGGACATTTTCAGCTGCTACAGAAACAAGTTATCACATCAGACACTAACACATTCTCCTGTTCCACTCATTCTTTTAAAATGCTTTTTCTGTCGTTGTAAGTTGCTTTGACCCAGATTGTAACTGTTTATTATTCAGACGTTTTATGTGCTGTCTATAGTTGTTATTTATCTATGAAAAATAATTACGACACATTTATCATGGAATGATGTAAACACACCCACAGATAAGAGCGTAGCACCTCATTAGCATGACGCACTGAAGTCACAATGTTCAACTGGGCAAGTCCCAACTCAATTTTCTCTTCTCTTGCTTACACACATTTGAAAATGTCTGTTACTGCCTCTTTTTGTTGTTTGATCAACCTGTCAAGCCCTTTGAACTAAATTCATTTGTTTGAAAGTTACAAAATAAAGTCAAATATACTGATTGATGGCTGTAATGCTAATTCAGCCATGTTAAATCACATTCATTAATGCTAACAACAGTGGAGCTAAGAAATGTCAGCCGTTCAAATGAATATTTAACAGCCTGCTTTTCTTGTTTTAAAGGCGCCCCTCTATCCTGTGGTCTCTGTGCACATCTAACTCTGTTGACAAACTACTTTCATTGGCAATAACAAGCCTAAGTCGACATGAAAAGTCAGAAATTGCTCTAATTTCTTTTCTGTGTATGTAAACAGTATTTTGATACAACACATTCCTAAAGTATTTTTCATTCACTTATTTTCTATTTTTCTTGTCAGACAATAGAGCAAGTATGAAATATGCTAAATGCCTGCTAAATTTAGCATCAAAGTAAGTTGGAAGCACTGGCTTGTAGAACTGCTCTGAGCAGAAATGCAGATTTGATTGGCTCGTAGTGTCACGTTGGGTGCTGCTCCAGCTAGAAGCAGAGAAGCACTTTGCCATAATGTTGCCTTAATGATAAGATGACAACAGCTTTGCATGCACAGAACTATTAACCTGATTGCAGTCACTCACAAGGCAGGAGGCATGATACTTTTCCAGGGTAACTTGACAGTTTCCTGGACATTTGACATTTATCTTCATTTTCCATGACTGGAAAGTCTGAAAATTGGTCAATCATTCCCAGGTTTTCCAGGATGCGTTGGAACCCTGGTGTATTTTGAGGAAGTTTTGAGAAAGACATACCTGCAGAAGTGCCCCTGCCTCCTCACTCAGCGTGTCATCATGCTTCAGCTCGACAGTCACGGCCTTGTTACAATCCACAGCTGCCATCTCCACATCAGTGGTGTTGTTCATGTGGATGGCACCAAAGAAGTCTGTGGCTCTGAAGCCTGAGGGTGCACCCAAATTAAAGAAGATTACAAAAAGCTTTCTGGTGAATTACACAATCCAGCTTAATGGAAATGTGAGAAGATGCTGTACCTGTGCTGGTGCGAACTCGCATGACGGCGTCAAAGCCGATGCTCTTCTGCACGTCTTTCCTCAGGTCTCTGAGAAAATGTTCACCATCGGTCTCCACCTGGAAACATCAAATCAGTCAGTCATGAAGATGCATTTTGCACAAGACTTAACCAGCAGATGGCAGTGTTGTTACAAATGTGTCCAATTCTGATGACAAACAGAGTGATCAAGTATCTCTTAACTTGGTTTAACACTAAGTGAGATAACAGACTGAAATATCTACTTTTGGGGTAAAGAATTAGAAACGGATGTAAACTCAGTCAGTTTGTGTGTGTTACGGTGTAAAATAATTTCCCATGCATTTTTCTTCAGGTTCCAAAACCCCTCCATAAACTTTGACTTTCAGCTGTTTTAAAAAAGATAAAGAGCCTAAAGTGTGGGCTTTCAGGTCTCACTCATGTTGTATAAGTTGCTCTGAAGTACCTGGAAGTTGTTGTACTTGTAGACGGAGCCTCCAGTATGTGAAGGCACATCGCCCATGGTTGCCAAGTCCACATACTGACTTGGAAAGAGGAAAAGATCCACACAGCAGCCCTGGGCCACACACTCCTTCG
This sequence comes from Thalassoma bifasciatum, assembly GCA_008086565.1. Lineage (NCBI taxonomy): Eukaryota > Metazoa > Chordata > Actinopteri > Labriformes > Labridae > Thalassoma > Thalassoma bifasciatum. Next base: position 2,000,430 of record RPOG01000006.1, read on the forward strand.
ACAGCTGCTCGTACACTCCTTTCTGAGGCTGGAACAGAGTCTGAGGGGAAACCAGAGGAGTCATTTTTAGTTTTAATACTTCAGTTTGAACTTAAACTAACTGAGCATAAAAAAATCCTCACTTTCTCTTTCTCCGTGTTGACCAGTTTTTTGTCATCCCTGTTCTTCAGTTTGCCAGGGGCCTCTGCTGTAGGCATAGAGGACTGGAAGATGAAGAGCTTCCCGCTGCATTCAGCCGCCTGGAGGAGCGACAGAAAACACTTAATAACTATGAGGTGTGTGCATGTTCTTTACCTTGTTTTTGTTGCTTTGCATTAAAACCACTCAGTGAGTCACTCAGTCAGATCTCTTTAGAACAATAAACTTTGTTGAGAAAAGTCTCCCCTACTGGCAAAATAAACAGATAAAGAACAGATAAAGAAGAAAGCCATACCCTGAAAAACAATATGAACATGAGCAGGCATGAATAAATAAATAAGTCTCTTACTCAGTGCTGTTGTGTAATATTACAACTGCTTCCAATTAAAAGCTATGTGAACTTTTCCTCCTCTGCATGCCAACAGACTGACCTCACATCACTGGGAAAGTTTGTCGGACTTGAGAGTAAACACAAACATATCAGGAAGAGAGGAAAAAACTCGGAGTTGGTAAGTCAATGCCAACTCAACTGCTTTCAGCTTTCTTTTTTAGCTTCTCCTCTCATTAAAGTCAATGCCCGACTGAAAAAATGGCCTGATGAGTGTTCTGACTGCTTGAAATTTTTAATAAACTTGGTGATAAAAGAGTAAAAGATTGAGAAATGCTGCTGCTTATCAAACAAGAGGTGTCCAGAGGGGTTTTTGAAGTCTGATCTTGCACTGTCCAAAAGCAACAGTCAATAACAGCCATGTATGATTTCAGGAGCCCTCTGCTCTCCTGCTTGGTGTTGACAGACGTCACACTGTGGCTAACCTTGAATGCCTCCACCCCGGCCTGGATGACGGGGACAAAGACCGTCTCGCTCTCGTTTGTGTCGGCAAACATGTCGGGGATTTGGTCCAGCAGACTGGAGAGGGGAGGGACAGGGTTATAGTTTGGTCATTTTTTCACTTGTAGTTTTCTTAGGTATAGTTAATAATACACACATTTAAACATTTAATTTCTTTAGTTGAAGCTGTAGATACAAAAAGCAGGAGGCATCCAAGACAAACACTAATCAATGAAACTTACTTGAAAATGACGGCCCTGGACTCCTGGTAGTTGACGAGGAAGCCGTCCAGCAGCGGCAGAAACATCTCAGCTGTGTCCGACACAACCATCATCTGAGGCTGGGCTAAAGCACTCTTTACGTTGTAGAAATGGAGGACCTTGTTGTACGTGACAAAGCCCACTCTGATGGTGGAGCTCTCTGCTCCGTCCTCTCTGGTGAGGAAGAAAAAGAATCTGTGAGTTTCAAGATGTTCCTCCGACTTTCCTCTCCCACATTACACACCTTATTTAAACTTTTAAAAGGTAAAATATTCACTGTCAATTTGACCTGATTTCAACAATTATTTTGCCTTAACTTTGGTTTTCTTTCCTAGAACTGCTTGAAAATTACATTACAATTACATGGATGGTTCCATGCTAAGCTATCTGCTTGTAAAATTAGTTATGATTATTTCTGTTAAAGAATGTTTTTTTTTTTTTAATTTATAACATCTTTCTGCCATTAAAATTGGAATGATTTCAAAACAATATCCTACCTACATTTTGACATGTACTTTTCTGTGATAACACATTAACATATGTTGACATAACATATGTACTCTGGTAATAACTAATAAATTCAAAATTTCTGCTGTTTTGAACTCTAAAAAGAGGTATACTTTATGTAAATAAGTTTTGTAAATATTACAAAAGTAGTTGTCAGATATATGTGAATATGTTGGAAACATCTTCACTAAGCAGGAGGAACCAAAAAATTTTGGAGAATATTTTACACCTTGTTCTTTTTAAGTAGTCCAAACATACGGTGCAGAGTAAATCTGAAGCCAATAGAAGAGATAAACACAAACATGCTTCTTTTGAAGAATTTCATGTTAAAAATTTTCTTTTGTTTTGTTAAACAGTGAAACTGTTGGAAACTTTACACAGCTAAATATGTTAGTATTTGTTTACTGATGTGATTAATGTTTCGGTTTTACCACACTGGTCCAACTACAGTCAAGAGCAAAATACATCTGGGAGGGGTGAGCCCTGTGTGTTTATTTGAAGACTTTTTGAAAGTTAACTGTCCAGCTTTGCGAAACATCATGAGCTGTGAGGGTAGCATAGTCATACCATTAGAAAAATGAAGACATTTAAACAGCTGACAAAGACCAGAACAATTTAAGTCGAGGTTTCGACCTGGGACCTAAGCCATACATCACAACCTTTAACCCTGGTTGTGCTTCCTTGCATTTTTTCCTGTACTTGAACTGCGGCCCCCCTTCTTAAATCACTAGATTTAACCCTAGTGTAGACACACCAGAGAAAATTTAATGTGGCTTTAAAACTAGCTGAAAAAAAGAGACATGCCACAGGTCAAGTATGAGCCGAGCTGCTCTGTGATTGTAAGTCACAGATTTAATGACATGTCAGTGTCTACATCTGTATTTACTTCAACTAGACTCAAACTTTTTTCTTCACTGAAATGCATTGAGCAGATAACTGAGAATTACATGAACCATTTAAAATGCAAAGTGTCAAAGTGACTTAAACACAGCTGAAGAGGGGGCTTATCTCCAGCGTGTTTTAAGGATGATGTCATGACAGATCAGAGTATATTGCTGCTGACACTCATGAGGAGGAGCAAAGAAAATACATTTTTTGACTTATTTCAGGATCAAAGTGAAGTGTTTCACACTGTGCTGTGCAACCATTGAAAACGGTCTAGATTCATGTTGACCACAAAGTAGGAGCCGTCTCAACACAAAGATTGTTGTTTTAGAATGTGCACCGTAAGATCTCCATTTTTGGTGCCTCTACTGACAGATAACAACCCCTGGCAAACCTGTCAAGTGAGACATCCTGGGGGCAGTCCATTTTAGGGATGTTTGACTTGAATTGAATATATTTCAAACAGGTTTCAGCTTTGTAAGTCAGTCGGCGATGTTGTGTCATTTTCATATTTCTTGAGTTTACCTGGGCAGATCATCCAGCAGCGTCTTCAGCTCCTCACATATCAGTTTGACCAGTCCACTCTTGATGTTGTTGTAGGACACGTCAATCATAAAGATGTAGGCAGGAGGGTTTGGAGCCTTGTTGTTCTGTGTGGGAAGAAGGTGAAACGGTCGCTACTTGGAAAAATTTCAAGGTAACATGGCTTTAAGTACCTGATGTTAACAGGAAATGAGGAACACTGCTCCTTGTGCATACTTCAGCTCTTAAATAAGCTTGTCCAAAGCTCAGAACAAATTTTTTGAACTTGTTTATAAGTTGGAGTGATTGTAAGGGAACCATGACAGTTGTAAATCCCTGGATGGAGGGCAGTAGTGAGCGTGTTTATGTGTGTGTGTGTGCAGGGGGGATTGTCAGTAAAACACTGTTATGTTTCCACAGCTACAACCCATGACAAGCACTCACCTTGCAAACTTTTGTTTAATATCTGGCCTGCAGAGGCTGTTTATAAATCATAATAAACACAAAAAGTAGGACAGGAGAGTGACTCAGCTCTGTCCGCTCACACTGAACTCACTTATGTTGTTCCCAAAAGACCAGAGCCACAGTACGGTCACGCAGTTGTTGGCAATTTCTGCCTTTTTTGTGTTTGGACTTAGCTGAAAACTGTCCTGTACAGTCAGAAGGTAGTCTGCTGGTGATGAATAACAGAGTGCCAAGAAGATGTCCCTTTTTGGAGCTGAACAGTAATAGAAAAATTTTGCATAAGGGAATACTTCCAACTTTAGGTGAGGGTCATAAGAAGAGGCTTATCAATTGTTAGTTTCCAACTCATAGAAGTAAGGAACCTAAAATAATTGCAGTTAGAATATTTTTGCAAATCGTTCAGCCCTACTCTATGTCCATGTCAGAACAGGTTCCTCTATCTTATCTGCTAATGCGCATAATCTATAAAGCATAAGCATAAAGATATAAGCCAATATTTAATAGGTCTATCAGTAGGCGTATCTCACCTTGCAGTACTCCAGGGTGGCTGCAAACTCATAGGACCCCAGAGACAGCTCAGGTCTCTCGTAGAAGTCAACCCTTCGGCCCATGTGGTCAAGATGCTGGAAATACTGGACTGGAACTAGAGTAAAAAACAAAAGTCAAACTTTAACCATGCACAAAAAAACACTCAAAGATGAATTTTCTTCATATTAAAATAATATAGAGTTTCCTTTTTCGTGCTGCTAATAAATTTGAGGGTGATGTGTCTCTATACCTTCATTGACGCAGCTGCAGAAACCACACTGGTAGCGACGGCCTCCATCAATAAACTGCATGTAGGGGCACATGTAGGCTTTGCATCGATTGCAGCGGATTGGTCCTGCCTCACCATGGTTCACAAGATAAAGGGGAGTCTTTGCACGGAGACACAATTGATATAAACTTAGCACAAAAGGTAAGGAAATTTGTTTTTGAGCAAACAATGCTTTTGGTTGACAAGTCCTATACTGTTAGAGGCCATTTATTTCTCTATTTTGGTCACATTTGTTTTGAAACATGCATTTGTGAGATAAGCCACAACAGCCAAACAGATGGCTGTGCCAAGTGTCTTTACTCCCGACATACAGCAATGCTATAGTTCCTGAACTTGAACCATGTCACATACTGTCCTCTATCTGAAGCATCTGTGACTCCATGGCACCCAAACAATACACACTCCACTCTCATAAACAAAGCATTAGTCTATTTTAGGGATATTAAATATACACATCATGACACTGGGGGTAACGGAGACTGTCAAAACCTGATTAATTTCAAATTCTCTGCGAGCTTTGGCCCAACATTACTTGAAAAGCTTTCTAACTGAACCCATCTGCCATTAGACACAAGCACACACGCCAGCCAGAAGTTTTATTTTTAGACTGGAGACGTCAAAGTGCAGAGTCAAAGTGTTAATGTTGTCTCAAGGCGGTTTAGCTTCTGAAGTGAACTAAACCTGTTAATCACCTAACAATGCACAGCACATCAGAGGGCAACCACATACTCTGTACTTTTTTAAGGATCCATTTAGACAAATTTAAGGTGAATTTGTTCTATGATGCACTTCAAACACTCAAGTTTGATTCCTTTTGTTTAAACCTTCTGTCTTCTCTAGAGGTCACAGCAGATCTCACATTATCTAATTAGCCTCAGGCCACATGAGAGAAAGTTAACATTACCTAAAAAGGCCAACATTGCCTCAAAAGGGCAACTGATGTCTGGGACAAGGCAGGAGCAGAGAGAGGATATCCAAGACAGGATTCTTGGACGGCCAGAGACAAGATAAATTAGCTTTTGTAGTAAAGCAGAGCAAGAGCATCTTCACCATTTCAGACTTCAGGATGATTTTATCTTCTTTAATTAAAAATTACTCTGATTCTAAATTAAACCACTGGACAAATCTTTATCCTGTGAGAAATTCTTCATGAAGCTGTAAGACTAAAGAGTTACACTCACATCTTGATTTAGAAAAAAATAAGACAAAAGCCTCCAGCAAGTTCAGTACTTTCTCTTTCCTAAAGAGAAAAACTGCGATTCAGTCATCGGTCTTAATATGACAAAGCAAAGACTTGATTTTGCTGCTCCCTGAATGTTCCCTGCATGCAGCGTTTTCCATATATAGACCTGGGGCCAATCTGAGAAGATCTTTGCATTGTGTGACTTTCTTTCCTTCCCAGAGTTAGCATATGTGACAGAAATATGCAAACTGACTGAAAATATGTGTACGCATACACAGGGGGACAACATTCATCAACAATATGGGAACAAAGCAGTATCACAGCGTACTCAAACAATGAAAGATTCCTAACACAGCTCACAGGAAGTATTAAAACCTAAATTCTTCGGACATTTATGCATATTAACACGAGTAATTTCCATTTAGAGTTTTTTCCCCTCATGTCCACTGATTATTTTAATATATATTACAGGAAGCTCAATTGCTTGAAGTTATGTGTAACTTACCTCATTCTTTGGCAAACTGGCAAATGGTTTAACAATGGCAGCCAGAGGTACTTGGCACTGTTTAGCCAAATCGGCGGTGCAAGGGAGGGTGTAAGTGGTGCAGCGAAAGAACCTTGGACTGGCGTTACCTGAATATGAAAAAAGACGAGTCACTAACAAAAAAATCGGATCTTCTACCATAAGCAGCCAAAAACCCACTAACTCACTTGAATAGCATCAGTTAATTTAAAAAATTGAATAAAATACTGGCTTTGTGATTGATCACAATCGATAATATTCCAACTGCACGGCGTTTACTTCTTTTAAGATATTCATTACTTTCACATTCCAGTTTGTATTCATCCCCAAACTAGCTTCTCCACCTTCCTCTTTCTGTTTGTAGCTCTCCCTCCTCATCAGCAGAATAAATGTTCTTTTTTCTTTTCTTTAATCAATTTTTCAGCATGTAGGACAAGTGGAGGAGGACTGATAAGAAATGTTTTGAATGAAATACGAACTTTGTACAAACTTGAAGTGGCACCAGATTTACATTGAGCTGGAAAAGTTGCAACTTTCCTGTGCAGTTTAGAAATGAGTAAATCCATTTGTATGTAGGTGTGTTTTACAGTGGAGATTTGTGAGTTTACAAGATGGGAATGGGGGGGGGGGTGTACAGATCACAGGGAAATTTACGCTGAATATTTAGAACTGTGCATCTGTGGATGGATTTATGATCGGAGACCTGATGTCAGAATGTGATTAACCCTCCCCCCCGTTTTCTTGTATTCAATTAATGGAAATCAACACATGGAGTTTTACAGCTCTATTTATGGCAGCACCTGGCACAGAAATAACTTACTGTGGTCAAAATCTACGTGTCATCCACACTGGATGTATGAGTGAAAATTGTATGAAAAACGAAAAACAGTTGAAATCTGGACAACAAGAGGCTTATTAAATAAAACACATCTGCCTTGATGTCTAATGCTTGAGGAGGAGTTTAACATCATTGTAAGACTTACCTTGATCCTGCACTGAGAACTCTGTAGTGACCAACGGTGGAACCTGCCCTCTGATGTTTGTGCTGTAGGTTTGTCCTCGATGTCTTCCCTGGTCTTCCTCAATTACTTGAGTCTAAAACAAATAAGTTAGAGACAACAGTAGGTGATCTTAGTTGTGTGTCAAGTAAATGCCATATATATCATTTATTGATATTGATATTGATAAGACGCTTGGCCATATCAGGAAACGTGCTATGACATTAGGTGATATGTGAGGTCTTGGGAGTTCACTCACAATGCTCGGGATCGAGTCAGCATCCAGTTTCTTCTGTGGTGGTCCTGCCAGTCCACCTGGTGCGCCAGGAAAGCCCCCTGGCATAGGCCCAGCCATTGGTCCCCCAAATGGACCTGTGGATTAAACCACAAGCAGTGAGAAGTTTTTTTTTTTAGTTTTGTTTTTGACAGAATTTCAGCTGAATAATAAATACTGAAATAACTGCAGCAGTATTAGAACTGAGATCATCTTGGTTTCATGTTTATCAAACAGACAAAGGCAGGTTATCCTGCCAGGCTCCTATTCAACTGAGAAAACAGCTCTGTGATGCAAAGGCACCTCAGTGGGGAGTCAAGCTGTGTTTAGAATACATTACTACATGAAAAGCTTGTCACTGTGGTTTCAACATTGCCAGGTGTAGCTTATATTATTCTGTGTTAAAAAGAGTTTTAATCCTTGTCAAAGCACTTCCTTTGAGTGATATACTGACCTGGTTGCTGCTGATATCCTAATGGACTGGAAGGTCCAGGACCAGGCTGCTGGAAACCCCCAGGTCCTGTAGGAGGTGGTCCAGGAAAGGGTCTACCCATGCCTGCCATGGGTGGGCCTGTCATTGGTGGGCCTGTCATTGGTGGGCCTGTCATCGGTGGGCCTGTCATCCCCATGGTGGCTGGAGGTGACTGTGGTGGTGACATCTGAGGGGACATGAGGGGGGACATTGGAGGCTGACCCATTGCTGGAGGAGGAGGAGCTGCTTGGAAAGGCTGCTGGGCAACAGAGCTTGTTGGCGGAGGGGGGCTCTGCATGGGACCTGGAGCTGCAAGGATCAGGTAATACAGTCACGCAGTCATTGTTTCAATCTTTTTCCCATCCCTTATAATTAAAATATAAAAATGCACATAAGCTACAATATGGTCACACCCTGATTGTAGTCAAATCAATAACATGTATAAAAGTGACTTGCAAGCTCACCATAGTTGCCCAAGTTCATGGCACTCATCTGATTGGTGAGCTGCTGTGCTGGAGGCGGGCCCTGTGAGGCCATGCTGTTGTAAGGTGCTTGTAGAGGTTGTCCATAAGCAGAGGAAGTAGGTGGAGCAGGATATCTGAGAGAGAGGTAAGTATACGTTTTTATGTACTCTTGGCACTGGCATGGTCTTGTTACCCCAAACACCTGGTTTATTGCAGCAAAGTCTTACTTGATCAGTACATCATCAATTAGCATCATTCTACTTCATTCCAATGTAGTGACTTTAGAGAGAAAATCTGGTGTACGGAGTGAAGATGTTACCTTTGAGGGTGTGCACCATTCTGCTGGTTGTACTGACTGGATGCTGGGGGTGGAGGCATGCCAGCAGCAGATGAGACCGGAGGTTTCATCATACCTGCAGTGAGTAAAAGACATCATTTGCATAATTTAAAGTGTTGGTATGTATATACTGGGGTAGGGCAACTAGTTTCATATTGGGTTAAACTGCAATATGACCTGCCTCTACAGCCTAATTGAAAGTGCATTTTTTTTCTTAAACCTCAAATGTGTCAAAATACCAGATACAATCTTTTTTCAGTTAATGTGTGTAAACCTGCTCAACCCAAAGAGCCAAATTTTTGGAAAATCTAAGTATTTTCTTTATCAAAGACAGTGCTCTTTTTAATAAAGAGTGATTTATTGCTTGTTTAACAACACATAAGATAATGAACCTAAAAATAATCACTAAATAAATCGCAACTTCAGTATAGGGAAAAATGATAATTTACTATTAAGCTGCAAAAAATTAATGAAGGCTGAGCATTTTACAATATTTCTGTCACCTCAAAATTCAAAATCTAAAAGCTATGGTATGGTTAGCTTTTGATGGTACTTGTTGCAAAGACTGATACAATTCAAGAGAGACTGGTCTAGTCTTGCAAGGAGGCCAGATCAAACATGTTGAATAAAAGAAGCAACAAACAGTAGTAGAGGTGATTTACCTGTGGGTGGAGCTGGAAATGCCTGAGGCTGTCCTCCATAGTGTCCATAGAGAGGTTGTGCCGGTCCAGCTCCGAATCCACCTTGGTAGCCCCCCATCCCCGGCTGGGCCTGGGAGTACGGGGGTGTAGCAACATAACCTTGCTGACTCATGCTGGTAGGATGAGTGTTAGAGCTTTCTCATGCCAGGAGGGAAATGTCTGTCAACCTGTCAAATTGAGAAGTGAGTATCAGTATTTCTTCTTTCTGTTTCTTCTTCTTTATTTAGTCCACAAGAACATTGAAACTGTTCTAAAGTGTGAAACCTGCCATGTGTTGTCCACTAGACGCCATGCCATGAGGTTCTCAATATTATTTGGGCTGTGACCCCATTTCCATCACAATTTCCAAGCAACCTTAAAGTCATTTTCTTTCTAGAATTAATACCTCAGTAATAGCATGCAGCTTCATTGCCTTAGCAATGACATAGATCACCTCTAGGATGCTTTCAGTGCCTGCCAATTAACTGTCATAACCAGTGACATGCACAGACATTTTAAAGGGAAAGGGCAAAAGAAAAAAAAGGCGAATACAGCATGCATTTTGGCTCCCAGGAGCGCACTTAAGCACATGTTTTGGTTCCTAAGATGGCACTCTAGTGTGTGTCTCAGCTCACAGGAGGGCAGTTCACCATGTTTTAATCAGCCAAAGGGGCATATTAGAGAGGTTTCTCAACCCTGGAGCATTTTAGCATTTGTTTTGGCTCCCAAGAAGGCAATTGAGTGCACATTTCATCTCCAAAGAAGGCACTTTGGAGCATGTTTTTCATGAACTGCCCCCTCTGTGTAAACCACAGATTTCAGATAGTGATTTTTACGTTATCATTGGGGAAAAAAAGGACGAATCTCTCATTGTTTGAGCTTGAGGATTTCTATTTTTCTGTCTTGAAATTCTATTTCAATAATTTTTTCTTCATGTGGCAGTAGGACGCTGTCATAGTGTTTGGGTTCTCTTTGGAACTGTCTTGCCATTTTTTTTCCGTTTTCTCCTGCTGGCTGCAAGTTTGTGTTTATACAGGTTGAAGCAAGGTAATTTAAGTAGTGGTAACTGTGCAGCCATGTGATCTTGGCTGTCAATCAAGATGTGCCAGCTCAGATAGTTTTATATGCTGCATTTTATTTGAACTGGATATTTGAGAAGATGAAAGTGCGGAATACAGTTATTTGAGATTGTGTGTGAGTTTTTTGTTCTTATTATACAAAGAATAATACTTAATGATTTTTTTGTTTGTTTTAAATCAATTACCGGACATTTCAGGGGACCCCATTTGAATTCCAGGCGACCTTACATAGGGTCCCCACCCCCAGGTTGAAAAACACTGCACTATATTAACTTCCTCATAACACATATCTCACATGTTAATAAAGCCACGCCACCAACATGAACAACTGATATTTACTCTCATGCTATCATCAACACTGTCACGTGGACTTTTGACACTTCAGCGATAAGGCAAACTTATCTTTCACGTTATTATCTTAAACGTGAGATGTCTGTTTTGGTATCACAAGAAAGGTTATATGACAGTTCTAAACTCATGTGCGCATATTTGCTTGATATGAGGGTAATTAAACTTTTTCCCTTTTCAAAGTTTGACGCTACAGGTGGTCAAAATGCTAGAAGTAGATAGTTGTAGTACTAATGACTCAGGAGTAGGCCTGTGGGGTTACTCAGGGTGTCAGAGTAAAAGTTGGATCACAGCTGGGTCAACAAAAATAACAGCTGCGTTATTACAACTCAGTGAAAACCCTTTACAACTTCAATACATATTTATAAACCACCCGTTTTCTGGTAAAATATCCAGCAAGAGAAAAATAAAACCAATTTCTCAGTTCGGTGGTTAATTGTGACTGTCACTTCAGAGGGTTGCCACGTCAAAGACCGTTATGATGGCTAAACATCCGAGCATCCCTGCTTTCTTTCAGTTCACGTTCACCTTAAATTACACACATAAATATTTATTTAAGTGTAATTTTTTACCTTATCCTAACTTATCCTAACAGCGGAGTAAAATGACAGCACATCACCTTTCATACATGTTGATAGAAAACATCTTGCTAGCTACGCGGAAATTACTATAAAGTTTTCCCCAGCGAGACAAAACCTTACATTTCAACCAAGAAAAAAAAGCGTAACACAACATGTGTCTTATATAATGTTTTTTTCCTCTCTTGCATGTGTAAATAGAGTCGTGGTAATAATTACCTGGATATTGGGCAGATACCTCTCTCCCGTCTACTGCCCTCAGTGAAATCAGAGTGCCACGTCAAACTCCACCAAGCACCGGTCGCTATGTTGATTACAGCACCAGCTCCAACTTGCAGAGGGAGACACACCACTTCCGATATATTTTTTCAAAATAAAAGTATGATCCAAAAATAAATAAGGAATAAATGAGATTTCGGACGAAACCGTACTGTCGGTGTTTATATATCATGATTTTACGTGTATGCCAAGTAATGATAGGTTCATGTGCAACAGAAAATAGCCTTTTGAGTATGGAATTATGCTTTTATTGTGAAGCCCTCACCGTTAATTTTCCGGTTTTTTGTGAGGTGCTTTAATTCGTGTCTGGGGTTGTACGCATGCGTGAAATAGTGGAAACCCATACACGTCAGCAAATCAATGATGAGATGTGGACCTTTGCTGAAGCCATTCACTATCTCTTAGTCATTTAGTTTCATTTGAAGGGTTTTTTTTTTTTAACCCAGCACATGCAGGGCAGTTTTTAATAATCATATGAGGTGTGAAAAGAAGTGTAAAGATAATATCACAAATGGTACTGATTTTGACTATGATAGACTGAGAATTGAGTGGGATGGGACCAAAATATGACTTTGGAAAAATAAATACAGTAATTCACCATTTACATATTGTAAGCAAGGAATTAAAATTGAACATGTTCTTGAATATGCAATTACTTTGTCATCATATGTTTGTGATTTTACAGTCTTCCAAGTACAATTTTAAAAAAACATATCAGCAATTTTTTTTATCTATCGTTTTACTTGTATGGCTGAATTTTGCACCAGACAGGACTGCTCTAATTTTGATGTAATTGTACAGTGGCAATGAAAAAAAAATCTGAAACAACATTTTCACCATCATGTTGCAGAAATATGATGACTCTCGCTGAAGGACATGTGCTTACTGTCCTGATGTACTTCTTTTCAAAGTGACAGTAAAAATAGATCAAATAGATCAAAAAGAATTTCAGCAGAGAAAAACACAGATGCCTCTTCTCACTGCTAACTTTATCAGCTGGTGTGGCATTTTCATAATCTTTGACATGCTGCAAATCACCAGGTCTGGTCCAACCCATCCAGTCCTGATTGGGAAGCTACAAATTAGCATTTAGAAATAACCTATTTTAGCACTGATAATGTTGTTTTAAATTAGGGATTATGATCAGGAAAATAGCTTTAAGACTTTTTCAAGATCACAAAGAAAGTCCTCACAGTCCCTTTAAGACTTGACAGTTGGTTTTTTACAAGTTCTGTGAAGCCTGAAGTGAAGCTTTAAAGCTTTGTGTTTTTCCTGGGATATTTGGATGATACTTTGTTTTAAAAGTACCACTTAGTCTTCCTCTCTTTATTAGGATGCTGGATGTCAGACAGAGCGTGAGATACAAATCCAGGAGCTCAACATGACAAACCACCAGTTGCATGCAACGCCTGCAGGCGGGTCCGTACGTGGTGACGTCTCCTGAGCGGGCTGGACTCAGAGAGAACTCAGATGATGGGGATAATAAAGCGCTGTGGTGGGTTGGAGGTGGAATCTGCTAAGTGCTGCCGGTGTGGATGACAGCTCCATGATCGCGCTGCGGAGCTTTGGCTGAGGAGCTGTGCGCAGCATGGGCATTGGGGATTACATCTGCGTGACGCTGCGAGGTGGTGCACCCTGGGGATTCACCCTGCGAGAGGGAGAGGGGGACACCTACAGACCCTTGATAGTCACCCAGGTATTTATCCCTGTCTGTTTCTTATACGTCCTAAAGATCATTTGGAGTTACGCCTGACCTTTTCCCCCAAAAGTTCCCTGAGATGAGCCCGTCTATGAGATTAAGTTTTATTCTTATTTATGAGCCCCCAGTTTGATCACAACCATCGCAGTTTCATAAGTTGTGTAAAAGCTTTCTTGAGTATTTCAGGACAAGAAAAAATATCAAAAAGTTGATCCATGTTTGGTGGGAGAAGACTAACTGTGAGCAGTGCGTGTGGCTGCATATTTTTGCGCGTTGGCTGTGTTTTGGTGCGAGATTCCTCAGGACCCTTATATGGTCATGGCCGAGAAAGAGTGTGAAGCTGAGGGCAGCTCGATCTGTTATCACTCACAGAGATTTCAACAAGAAAGTGAAGTATCATTGAGCCAACCTGGGGAGTGAGAGGGAGATGCACCAATGCAAAACTATAAGCCAAAAGCGTCATCCAAAGCTAAGATAAGAGATGCAGGTATCATCACTGAAAAAAAAATAGTAAAAAATACAGCAAAACACGACCAAAAACTAAACACTAACTTTTACCATATCAAATACATAGAATACAGTTGATTGTGGGAAAACTTTGACTTTTACTGTAGAAAAGGATGTTGTAAAAACAAATAATTAAGCGTACATTGCAGAAGGAAATACTGTCATAAAATAAATTTTACAGTATTATTTGGGAAAAACTGCCATCTTTAAGGTTGTGCAGTTTAAATATGTTGACTGCTATGCAGCAAAAACCATTGTTTTTACAGGTGCAGCATGTTAGAAATATGGTCCACTGTAAAACTATTAACAGAACACTAAAAAAATATCATGTTGTTTTTGCAAATAAAAAAAAGAAAGAAAGAAAAAGAAAAAAACTGGTTGCTATGGTCTCTCATATTTTTAGATGTAAAATTGTTTCACTAATGAAATGAAGTAAAAGGCTGAAATACTTTTTAAAGTGTAACTGAAACAAATAGTACAAATAGGATTGTGGTCATGCTAGTTCAGCAAAATAGTAGCTGTTGGTTTTACAGGGTGAGATTATCATTTCTTTTTTTTTTCGTCAAACATAATGGGTTTAAACTGTTAAAATGATGGGTTAAAGTTTTTAACATTTTACTGAATATTTTACAAAATTTCCCAGGCAACTGCAGCTGCAAGTTTGTTTGTTTTTCTTTCATAAAAAGAACAGTTTTATCTTTACAGCAAAGGTTAGGTAAGGCAAATTGGATTCGATGCTGTAGAGACGTTGGCTTCACATTTGAATAGCCTGATCATGTGATTGCGAACATGACAGTTAAAACAGCTCAGGGTGGCATGATGAAGCCTGTGCATCTTTAGGGTATCAGCTGCAACACTTTGAGATACATCGGAATATTTGAAAAATTCTGGCATTTTTTGTGACACCTGTTGCCCTTTGAAGTTCATGCATTTCTTGTCTAAAAACTTGGGCTACATTGTTTTACATTTTTTGTGTGCACTGTGCATATCAACTGATAATGCAAGTCTAATTGCACTGCTCGCCTCAATACAGTCATAGTCTTTTACAAGTTACAGTTTGCATCATGTGAAAATGAAATAGATTAGGTTACATTCAGATGTTTTATTGCTGTAATCTTTTCATCAACCCTTTTACTGGCACATATTGGTCCTTAAATTGTAAAACACACATATGCAAAAATATCACATTAAAGCAGAAATATGGGCAGCTGTTTCAGGTTGAGTGAAACTGTTTTGCTGTCAGTAATGTGTGCTGAAAGGTAAAGCCAGGTGTATCTATCTCAAAAAGTGGTTCAGACTATAGGGCATGACAGTTCACAGTCCCAAGTACTCAGTCTCTCATCAGCTTTTAGAGAAAATGTAAATGTTTTTCCAAAGCTGCATTCCTGTGACTTTAAAACTCTGTGAAAAGAAACCCTCTGAATTCAGGGGCAGATCACCATCAGGGATAAAAACCCTAGTTTTGAGTGAAATTTGTTTTATTCACAATGTTTTATTTGCTATCACGTGTGCTTGCATGACATTGATATTAGCTTGTTGGGCAAGTTGGTACACTACACACCCAAGGAAGATATGAATGAGTTTATAAACTATTTTTGTAAAAGACTGCATTTGAAGAACAATCATTAATTTAGTTATGGTTTTTATCAGCTCTTCTACCTCATGGATTAAAGAGGCAACTATGATGGCATAGCACAAAATCCCCAATGTTCATTTAAACTTTCTGTGTCTATTTCTGTCTAAGAAAAAAATGCTGAAAAGCACTCTGTCATTTTTTCTGTCAAATTTAAAATCTAGCATGTTTCTGATGATGCATGAACCACACTATGAGATATCTGTGACCTTTAGTCCTCCCCCTCATCTGGAGCTCCAAACATACCTCCAAACTCCTCTCATGCTAAGCCAAGTCTGTTAGTTATAAGGCAAAAAACCAAACATACCAACACCATGACAAAAACCTCTAAATGTAGAGGCTCTCTTGTGTCTGATAAAAAAGTGTTTTTTTTCCCCAGACTCTTTGAAAGTACTGGAAACTGTGTTTTGTTTCTTGGGGGAAAGTGATTGTTCAGAGTACTGACAGGCAGTACAGGGTAAGAGCACGGGGTATCCACTCCTAAAAGGTTCTGTCCTTATAAGGGAGGCAGTATTTTTCTTCTCATTTGGAGTTCTGGCTTCAGTACAAAGTTGATGAGGTCACTTCTTTTTAAAGCTACAGAAACTGCACAACACAGAACGCCTGCAAAACATGAGCCACAAATACACACCAAGATATCTTAGAATGAATTGCATTTAATATAAAGTCATGGTTTAATGGTTTTTATTGATGTTTTGGCACATAAAAAAACTTGAATTATATCTACATTAATACCTAATAGTTAAGATCCTTCCAACCTGAACAGCAGAGATTTTGCCTCCTAATTACTAAGGTATGCCATGCTGGTATGTGGAACGTCAACATACATTAGATCAGTTATGGTGCCCTGCATGACAAAGCAAATATCTTAATGTAAGTCAGACACTCACTGTACTTCAAGCTGATAAGAACTAATCTTAAACTTATCTACTTCCCATTAAATTATACTCACAGACTGAAGAAAATGTCCTTTTTGCCTGGATGATCTTGACCTTTCATAGAGAAACAGACTCTTGATTCAAATGCTAATTGCACACCATAAGAACCTTATTATGCTGCCAAGCAATCAGCACAATACATGCTGTTGCTGCATCCATTCAGTGCATTTTTTTGACGGTAAACAAAATACTTCCTATGTTATTCAGCAAAGCAGAGGATTTTTTTCTCTCTCTGTCACTGTTGCATATCATTTTAACAAACTGAGGCCAGTGCTTTAACTTTATATTTGTCATTATATAAATCGCAGCATTCTTGAATATGATGGCTCTTTGCCAGACTTAAAGTAAGGCCCAATTACATGTTAATATGACTCCCCTGAGTATGTAAAAAAAGGATTGATTTCAGTTATAGTGTGAGAGGCTGCAGAGTGGTGTTTGCATGCCTTGTTTTTCTTGTGTAAATGTTTTCTTATAAAAGCCATGTAAAACAATTGGGACTGTGTGATTTGAAAGTAGCCATTGAGTTACTTACCAGTGTATGTTTAATATTTATTAAACCAATAACAATCAGTCTTCCAATGGACAGAAACTACCATTACATTGCAGAGACAACTTCAGTGTTCTGTATATTTCACAGATCACTCTGATTTTAGTTTGTTGGCATGTGAAGCTGTCTGCATTATCAGTATCAATCTTGTATATGTATTCAGTGTAATGACCAGTATTTGAAGGCTTTAATCAAACTCACTACAGTTTTCATTTGTACTTATGTCAATGTATTAAGTTTGTTGCCATGTCCATATGCACAAGTAATTAGAGAGTATTTAGTTAAAAGATTAATTTGATACAACCCAATATCAATCATATTTTTTGTACTTAAGGATTGACAACAACAATCAAGAAGCAAACTTTGTCTTTTGCCCTGTGATGCTTCTCCTCCTCTCCTCGAACAAGAAGCGGGGAAGATGAGTGAACAAGGACAATAACTTTAACTTTCCCCCCACACGTTGCTGCGCCTACCTGAGTTCCAGCTGGAAAATATTTGCCTGAAATGTAAAAACATAATTGCTTAAAGCTGTGTCTGGGTCAGGAAACGCCAGAAGCTGTGTGAACACATTATACAGGCCTGTGTTTCCTGTGATTTTCTGTTCTGTTTCAACCTATTACATAGATAATTTGAAAATGAGCAACCCGGGATAAAACCTGCAAATAATACTGTGCAATTAAGGCCCCACACAATGCCACTTGTAAATTCTGACAATCAGGGGAATGGTATTTTTTGGGAAGTACTGCAGTGCTCAGCATCTCAACATCCATTTGCATTTGCTTCAAGAAAATGTGAATCCCTCTCTAATTTGAAATAGTTTTCCTCTTACATGTACAGTAGCTTTATGTTACCTATTTTCACAATTAATTTCTCTTTACAAGCTGCACGTGACAAACAGGACTGAGGTGGTATCTCCCTCCTGAACAGTGCCTCACTGTGTATGTTTGTTCTGAGGAAAGACAACGACAAATGTTTCCCCTCCTTTTTTGGAGCATGAGCATGTTGCCGTGGCGTTCAACACAAACCATCCTCCCTGTAGTGAGGAGGGAGTCCCTGAAGACAGAGACACAGGCCGCCTTATAGGGCCTGTTTGCATTCTGTTAACTCTTAAAATCTACAGGGATTTTATCTGAAAGCTGCCAACTCTATAAAAAAAACTCTTAAAACGTTTTGTATATGTATCGTGTATAAAGTGACTCTTTTGTTGCACTGAACATGAGCCATGTTAAAAGCTAACATACACATTTAAGGTTTGGTATTAGGTAAGCAGGTATGACAGGGCTCCTTGTATGTACTTGATGTCTCATAAAAAGAGCCTCTTAATTTTGAATCTGCCTCTAAAATATATGATAAACAAGAGCGGAATTGTATTATCTAAATAGGTCTGCCTCTTCGTCTAATATGAAGAATAATTTTTTAGTGTGTTTTAAGGTACTTTCAGAATGTTTTGTTTATGATAGGCTTAAACAAATGTTTCCAACTTTAATGCATCCATATGCATGACTCCTGTCTTTCCTATCAGAAGATACCTTTTCAGTGTCACCTAGTGGCAGCTTTATGGTACTGCAAGTGTATTAACTTAGTTGTTTGGCTGAATGAGATGGTGTTGGGTTTTTTCCTTTTATTCTTTTTTTCTTGTTTATGTTACGGAAATGGATCTTCTGTGTTTTGTACTCTGAAGAATCATTTTAAAAAACACAATGGGTTTAATAACCATTATATCAATTGGTGAATTAATTCTTTATGGGAATGAGCCCAGGACCATGTTATGTTGAAGGAACAGAGCCTTGTTGATTTTTCAAGTATAAACATTTTAGATTAGAATTAATATGATATCATTATGCTCTAATTTGACTGTGGATATACAGAATAATCACAAGTAATAAGCAGACATCTGCAGCAAGACGTGAGGGATTTAAGATTTTCAAGTGGTTTCAAATACAAGCAAATTACAAAGACTGTATTATCCCTAAGCTGTTTGTTCTGTATATGCAGAATATCTTTCAGATATCCTGAGAGTGTAGCCTCTGATTGGACAGAAGTGAGGTAATCATTTTTGCCTGCTAACTGTATAAGTGGCCTTTTGTGCAGAATTTATGGGTTATTTCTCCTTATTAAATCCTCTTATTAATGAACCGTTTTATGGACCTCGGGAACCAATTACAAGGGAATGAAACCATCAGTCATTAGTGTAACTGTGTAAAGAGGTGCCCTTTAAATGAGTCTGCACAGGGCCGACTTACAGCAATAACAAGGAGCAGCACTGTTTTGATATCAAGTGAACCCAGAGATGTGGACTGTGCTCATGTCACTCATCTCTGCTAAGGTTTGTTGCGCTCATGCAACTTTTTTAGGGATTTTTATTCAAGTAATTCAACATGTACTTCAAATAAACTGTAAATGATTGTATGACTTCAAAACTGTTGAAAGTAGGCCAGGGCAATTAATTGCAGATTATATTAAATCACAATATGGCCTGCTGCAATTGTCTGATTGGAGGCAGTGCAATATTTCTTTGTCCTGAAATGTGCCAGAATACCAGATGCAGTTTTTGTAGAAGATGTTTTATGCTTTACACCTGTGTGAATGAACGCTGCCCAACAATTTACAACTTGAAGCTGAGAAAGAAGTTTATTTACCAACACTAAATGATACTGTCAGCTTCTTTGTAGTGATTTACTGTGACCCTTTGTAACCAGCAGCACTTTCATACTTAGAAAAAAATAAAAAGTTACGGTGCAATCCTCACACTCTGGGTATCTCTGTTGTATAATCAGTTGACATTTCCATCTAGGGGAGTACATTATTGTTTCTTAGGTCAACCGAAGGGGATGCTTGACATTGCATGCTGAGAGGAATGTGATGAGCTATTTTTACCTTTCTGAAAAAAAGGTCTCATCTCCCACAGGTACAGGAGGATGGCCGTGCTTTCCTGGCTGGAGTACGGGATGATGATGAGGCCGTGTCACTCAACGGCGAGCCGTGTGCTGACCTCACCCTTTTGCAAGCCTTGAAGCTCATTGACACATCCATTGACTGTCTGCAGCTGCTTGTGAAAAGGTAGAACTTCAAATAAACACTGATCAAATGACTAACATTGAACTGGTACCATGGCAAAATCAGTGCAATATTTGTGTGTCATGGCAACTGAGCAACACAGCACTTGAGGTCCTTGGTGTTCACAAAAGCATTGCAAAATGATTATATCCTTTCTGTATTAGCATTTAGATAGCACATTGGTTTATGACCTGTTCCCTTTGGCATAGTTCAGTGAGCCTGTGAATGTCTGCATAAATATGTGTGTTCCTGTCTGTGTATGTATCACTTAGTTTATGTGAGTTGCCAATGTGTGCTGACCTTACAACTGTTAGGCCAGTGTGTCAGTGTGTTACCCATTTGTGAGTCTGATGAAGTGCAGCTGCTCAGCTGTTGCTCTGTGTGTTTTGCTCTTGTGCTTTGAGTAGTGACATGTCCTTAAATGTTGCTGTGGATGCCTCTGCATGCCCACCTTAAAAAAGCTGAGGGTTATAGCATTGTCAGGGAGCAGGTCCTTTCGTTTTACTTATGCAGTGAAGATTTATAATGTATATAATTAGGATGACCCAAGGTCCTCTTTTTCCCAGACATGTCCCCCTTTCTGGTGGTAAAATTATTTTGGGGAGGATTTTATGAAATTCCCCAAAATGTCCAGATTTTTCAGACCATTGATATTTATATTAGCGTGCTGCGCTGGGTTTCTGGCATTATTCTGATGCACCAACCTGTCAAGATGTCAAGCACGCAGGAAGACATGCTCTGACTGCTTGTGCTTTGCTCTCAGACAGAAAATGCTGATGTGGAAATGCGTTTTTACTGATGAACTGCAGACATACAGTAGTACCCCTCTTTTCATCATGGTCGTGACTGGTGGGAGGCACTGTGTACTGTCTGCAAAGCTGGCGTCTTTGTGTCAGCAGAAAATTTAAATGCCACCAAATCTACATTCAACTTGAACTATGATTTTAAGGCATTATTTATGCTTTTGCACAAGTGTGTACTTTTCTTTTTATTCTTTTTATTTAGGAATGTGATGAGGCCTTATTATGGAAGCCCATTTCAGCAACTTA
Organism: Thalassoma bifasciatum; assembly: GCA_008086565.1. Lineage (NCBI taxonomy): Eukaryota > Metazoa > Chordata > Actinopteri > Labriformes > Labridae > Thalassoma > Thalassoma bifasciatum. Next base: position 2,021,498 of record RPOG01000006.1, read on the forward strand.
AGAATACAAAAATGAAAAGTTGGCTTTGTTTCAAATGGTTTCCGGCCCACATATTGTCAAATGTTGAGATAAAAAGTCAAAATTATGCAATTTAACATATTGACTGTATTGAACTGTATCTACATTGAATATATTGACTTGGTAATATAGACTGGCATTCATAAAACATATCTCATTTATGCAAGTCTTTTTTGTTTCTTTAAGATACAGTGCCATCCCCTCAGATGACGATGAATCAGAAGAGACATCCTGTAGTGAGAGAGACTCATCTGGTGAGGTCCTTGAGAGCACCACCCTCCACATTGTGTCTTCAAAGTACAAGGACCTCCATATATCTGAGTCCCAGGATGATGCCTATGATGTAGAGTTGGACATTGAGTTCCCCAACAGACCCCAGCTGCTTTGCACTGAGCTTCATACTCCCTCACATGGAGAGCAGAAAGGCCAGGATGAAAATGATGAAGGAACACGGCGTTGTCTCTCTCCTGGAGACATGGTGGAGCTCCAGGTGTCTCTCTCTGAGCAAACCCTGGATGACTTTGGTTGTGCATCTCTTGGGTGCGCTCTTGGGATCGAGGGGGGACTTTCAAAGAGAGAGGCAATCTTCACAATCCCGACTACCACCACGACATCCCATGATGTGCCAAGCTCTGTGAGAGAGCCACTGGGTCAGCGTGGATTAGTGCTCAGCTCCCCGTCCATGCTTGGGCAGGTGGAGGTCATTTTGCAGAAGCAGCCAACAGCATCAGTAGCAGGGAGGAGCATCCTCAACGTGGGTGGAAGTGTTGGATCCCAAAGCGAAGGAGAAGAAGGAGGAGGGCTCTGCGAGGAATTCCCTGGGTCATACAGTGTCTCATTTGGAATACCCTCAGAAGAGGGGTTAGCAGCAGAGGAGCAGGACTCTGATTCTGAAGGGGATCAAGACAAGCCTAATAAACACAAGGCTAAGCATGCCAGTGAGTATCTCTAATCCATTTTTATTTTTTGTCCTTGTGCATCTCATCTTTTTCTTTGCATGTGTCATTGTGTTCATTTAAGAAGTAATCTATGAGTTAATAGGTTGACACTTAAATGCATTTGTCAACAACATGTGTGCATTCCTAAGCCTGATGTCTGTTGTGTGAACTCCTTAAAATAGTATCAGCCACTGCAAGTTGGAGGAGGGTACTCAGTCCTTCAAATGATAGCAGATACATCCGGGTCTAACTTGGATACTACAGATTCAAAGTCATGACAGGCAGAAGAGTAGAAGTCAACCAAAGCTACAACAAGTATAAAGAAGACTTTGTGGGATCTTATTTTAAAGGCACCTAAAATTAATGCCACAAATTATCCATTTGATGAGGCTTGATGATTAATATGGATACTGAGGCGTTCCTTCAGAGCTCTGTTTGAGACATAAATATAACACGAGCACGCTGATGATGCCTGCAGAAGTGGCCCTTTGACAGACACCAGCATGTGCTCCCCCAGTCCTGTTACCTGATCCTTTCAAACTGGGTGCTTTAACTGAGCTAAAAAAGTGAGCCCATTGCTCACTCCCGCTGTCTCCTCCACCTTCAGGTTAGTCTTGTAGGCATATAAAATAGAACCTTCTCATTTCTGTATGACAGCCTTGCTTTGTTGGATCATTTGAGGGCATTTGTCATGTGTTGAATGATATGTGATTGGCCTTTGTATGAGAGGACTACAAAGGATGGAGAAGAAAGGAGGGTTTTAAATGGACTAACTTGTGGACTTACACATAAGGACTGGTAAAGAGGCTACGATCCTGCTGGATTTATTGCATGCAGGCTATTGCTAATCCTGTCAGATCTTATTCCTGGCAACTTGACGGGGATTTTCTAATGTGATTTATTACCGTTAAAGAAGTCAGTATGTTTTTCAGTGCTTGCTTAATAGGTCGTTATTTTATGTTAGAAAGCAGTAGAGAAGAGTCATTTTGAGCTGGGTCGATAACTTATTGTTAAATGGTGATTTTAATTTCTCATTTTGAAGTGTTAGTTATAAGTGAAATATACACTGCATTTTTAAGTTCTGGTTAAAAATGTGGATTATTTCCGGTTGTACTTTGAGCATGAACTTCAGTCCATACATTCCTGTTGTAAGTTTGAGGGAACCAATCTGCATTCATTTTGCCCTCAATTTTGCATATGTTGCTGTTTCATTTGCAAAAGTTTATTTCGTCTCTTTCAATGAGTGAAAAAATTAATTCTATGAGCTGAAATGTTGAATTTCTCAAATTATGAATTGGATTGCACAAATTTCAAATACGCAAACAATGTCATTCATATCAGGATTTCAAGGAATTTTGGTTCAGTTGCATACACATAGTATAAAGGCTCTAATCTTTGAGGTGGAAGCTATCTGTTTCATCCACTGTCCAATCCTCTCTGAATGGAGGCATAAAAGCCCAGAAATATATCCAAGAAAAGATTCATTATTACTCACTGGTGGACAGGAGAGCTACCTTGTCAACACCTATATATTTTAATCTTCTCAGTCATTTGATATTAATGCTTTTGGTTTCAGCACAATCCTTTCAGGAGAAGCTTTGATTCTCTTTTATCTCAATATTCAACTCAAATCTTCTCCTTGTCCCCTCAGGGCTCAGGCGAGGCGAGAGTCAGTCAGAAAAGCAGCTGAAGGAGGCCAAATCCAAATGTAAACGAATTGCCCTTTTACTTACGGCTGCTCCCCCCAATCCCAACAACAAGGGGGTGTTGATGTTCAAGAAACATCGGCAGAGGGCCAAGAAATACACACTTGTGAGCTACGGCACTGGAGAAGACGAACCTGACTACAGTGACGAAGAGGACGAGGAAAACGAAGAACCGCAAGGAACGCACACTGTTGAATTAACCCTTCTGGCTCCCAACAAATCCGAACAAGACAAGCAGTTTCTTGCTAATGCCCAAAGTGAAAAAGGTGTGCTGACTATCAACTTGGACAAGGGTCTGCTTGAGATTGAAAGGAGTTTGAATAACCAAGCAGGGATGGAGTCTTTGCCTGAAACCAAAGGAAAGGGTGCCCTGATGTTTGCCCAACGGCGTCTGAGGATGGATGAGATTTCTGCAGAACATGAACAGCTCAGGAGCCAAGGGATACCTGTGGAAGGAGTGGTGGAGGCTGAAAAAAAAATAGCAGAGCACTCCTACATGCAGTCAACAACCGAGGGCCATGCTTATATGGATGTAAATATACACCAACAAAGCCAACAGCAACAGTACCAGCAATACCAAGAGCAGCAGTACTATGAGCAACAACAGAGCTACCAACAGCAACAACAGCAATACCAGCAGCAGCAACAGCAATACCAACAGCAGTATCAGCAGCAGCAGCAGTATGAACAACAGCATTATCAGCAGCAAATGTATCAGCAGCAGCAGCAAGAATATCATCAAGAACAGCAGCAAATGCAGCACTACTCTACAAACATCAACGGCTCTGTTCAACACCAAACCACTGAAATGCAGAGTTCTTTCAACAATCGTACAGCAAAGCCGTTTTCAGCAGAAAATATGGTAAATGCCACTTATTCTCCTGCAATGAGTGGGACCAATCAAGATTCCATGGGCCAAGGAGAGCAGATTGCTTCTCGTGATGAGCGCATTTCTACTCCTGCAATTAGGTCTGGCCTATTGATGGATGCAAGGAAAAGAAATGTTGTAAAGCCAATGTTCACTTTCAAAGAAGCACCAAAAGTATCACCCAACCCTGCGCTGTTAAACCTTCTCAACAGAGGTGATAGGAAGCCAGGCTTTGAGTCAGGACCTGAGGAGGACTACCTCAGTCTTGGTGCTGAGGCATGTAATTTTCTTCAGCCTTCAAGAGTTAAACCCAAGATTCCTCCACCGGTGGCTCCAAAGCCTGTGATCAATCCCAACTCTCCTCCTTGGTCCCCACAGCTAGAAGTGACCAACCAGGACATGCCTCAACAAGCTGAAAATAGTGTGTCCACACCTGCTGTAGCCCCCACCGCAGAGACTACCCTTGGTCCAGAACCAGAGCCAGCCCCTGCACCTGCCCCTGAGCCCTCCCCTCCTCCTGCTCCCCAGGAGGCTCCAGCCAGCACCACAGTAGAGGAACTGCCCACATGGACTCAGCAACCGGAATCTCAACAACAGCCTTTGCAAGTGCCAACAAAAGAAGAAAACAGTTACATCAGTTCTACACAGCAGCAACTACAGCAGCCTGAGCATGCTCCTGTGACGGGCTGGTCTGCAGTGCAAGTACAAGTCCCACAACAGCCACCCACCAATTCATGGCATCCATCTCAAGTGCAGCCACAGGAACCACCTCCAAGTCAGTCCCCACCACAGCCACCTTGGGTGACACGTCAACCTCCTCAGATCCAAGCACAGGCTCAACCCCCCACAAGTAATTGGACCCCTCCAATTCAACCATCTTGGAGTCAGCCTCAAGAGCAGCCACACCCCCAGCAACAGTATCAGCCACCCTGGGCACAACCTCAAGAGCATTTAAATCAGCAGCAAATGCAGCCGGCTTGGGGTCAAGACCAAACAAGACAGCAGCCCCAGCCCCAGCCCCCATGGGCACAGCCATCACAAACAGAGAGTCAGCCTCAACCGCCATGGATGACACAACAGCAGCAACAACCGCAGCAACAATCCCAACCCCCTTGGGTTCAACAAGTTCAGCCAGAATCCCAACCACAACCACAACCTCCATGGGCACAGCAACCACAGCATCAGGCGCCTCATCAAGCATGGCCACAGGCCCAAGCACCAGGTCAGCCTCAACCACCATGGGTCACAGCACAGCCTCAGCAGCAGCAGCAACCTTCAATGAATACATGGCCTCCATCACAAACTCAGCCCCAGGTTCAGCCACCCTGGGTCCAAGCAGGTCAAGCACAGCCTCCTGCTCAACCCCAAGCTAATTTGAATCCATGGGCACCAGTACCTGCGCAGCCTGAGCCCCAACCATCATGGGCCCAGCAGCCCCCAGAACACGCACAGCCTCCAATGAATCCTTGGGCCCAAGATCAAAACCCTGCCCAACATCAACCTCCCTGGGCTCAACCTGTTCCACCCCAGCCAGCACCACAGGCAAACTGGCAACAGTCCCCTTCGAGGACTTCCCCACAGCAAATGAATGCATGGTCTCCAGCTCAGACACAGCCTCAGGCACCTGCGAATTCCTGGGCACCACAGGCTCAACAGACCCCTGTGAGTGCTCCTTCATCTGTACTGAACCCCCGACCTTCTCCAAAACCTTGGAATCCACCACAAAGTTCGCCCCAGAGCCGGACTCCTCCACCTCCACCACAGAGAATGCACTCCTTTACCATTGGTCAAAGAATTTCATCACCCATCAACCCAATGGCCACAGTATTAAATCCATCATCCCAAGGTTCAGCTTTAAAAATGCCAGCGGTTAAAGGAAAAGGAGCCGATATGTTTGCAAAGAGGCAGTCTCGTATGGAGAAGTTTGTTGTCGATTCTGAGACTGTGCAAGCAAACAAGGCAATCCGGTCTTCGTCACCAGTTGCATCCTTACCCAGTGAATGGAAGTATACACCAAATGTACGTGCACCACCCTCACGTTCGTATAATCCAATGCAGTCACCTTCTTATCCTCCAGCAGCAACAAAGCAGCCCCCACCTGGTAGCCCTTCTACCAAAGCCAAGAAAAAAGAAGCAAAGAAGCCAACACCTGCCCCAAAGCCCCTCAATGTTGTGGATGTTATGAAACACCAACCCTATCAACTTGATTCTTCCCTCTTTCTCTTTGGCCCAGCCGCAGAGGCTGCCAAGCAAGCTGCAGCTGCAGCCAAAGCTGAATGCCCACCTCCCAACCCGCCTGTTGAGAACCAACCAATTCAATATGAGCAAATGGCTCCAGTCCAGCAAGCTGGACCATATAATGCCCCATATCCCCAGCAAGGCTATGCTATGCCAATGCAGCCTATGATGCATGATGGCCATTATCAACAAAACCCTAATGCTTATCCTCCCCCCAATCCCTACCAGCAACCTCCAGGTGTTCAATACCAACAAGCCTATAATCAACAGTATCAGCAACCAGGCCCTCCTCCATATCAACCCCAATCCCCCCAGTCTCCAAATGCTCCCTATCAGCAGGCCTTATACCAACAAGCCAATATCTCCCCCTACCAGCAAGTACCACAGGCCCCTTACCAGCCAGCAAATAGTCCTCCCTACCTGGCTGCTCCCCCTGTACCTTACCAGCCACAGCCTCCCTCTAGTTTTGCCACTCCTAGTTTTACTGTTGCAGCTAGGCCTGATTCTGCATCAGGTAGTGCCCCTGTAGCTGCTCCTAAACCCAAGTTTACTGCTAAAAAGAGCTCAGCACAGGTGTGGAAGCCTACAGCAGTCGAGAAAGAATGATCCTATGTGAATCATGATATGCTTGATGACTGCTGCCATCAAAAAGGGTGGAGCTCTTGCAGTTCACAGCCAAATGGACTATTTTGAGATAGACATGTTTTCGCAATGATGATCTTCACCTTAACTTGCACTTGTTATTGTAATGAGGCAGAACTTGATGGATATCAAAGCTGAAGGAAAGTATGAATGAACAAGAAAAAATTAACTTGCAAACTTAAAAAGCATGTAAATTTAAACAGGTTCATAGAAACTAGTGCATATGGTACTCAAGAAATTACTATAAATAAATGCTAAAGCATCTAAAGAGATGGTTGTATAAGAAGGTAGGGTTCAGTAAGACCTGAAAGAAAAAGGTGAGAGAAAAAAGAAAGACAAGAGCTGTGATTGGTGCCTGACAGTAAAAAGAGAGTCTATTTTTTAAAAAGTAAAAAAATGCTTCATGTGTCTTATGTAAAATATGATTTAAAAAAGAATCACCAAGTATTGTTAATTATGAGGGGTTGAATGATAGAGAACAAATCATTAAAAGATAAAAATTAAAGAGAGGAAAAAAGGGTGTGATCTGGGGAGTGTAATGATACCAAAGTGAAGGCTAAATTTGTAATGTCAGTGAAGTCACAAGTGCAGAGATTATGCAACAGCTTAGAATATGGGCAAAATACAAAATCATTTTATTGATCATTTTTTTTAAAGGGAAAAGGGACATTATCTTAACTTCAAATGGAAGACAATTGATTCTTGAACAGCCTCTCCTCAGTGTCTTCTCAGCAGCACCACATATTTGGGTTAATTTTATTTTAAGCTTTTTTACCAGCTGTTGCATCATGTTAGGAACTATATTTAAACTGCCTCATGAGAGGAAGGGCTAAGGTCCAGAGGTAGTAGGCTTAGGTTTCAGCTTAAGCCTGTGAAAGCAACAAATATCCAACCGTAGTAGTATTTTCTTGATAACAGAAAATCTATTTTCTTAACTACTTAACTATACTCAGTCTTCTCTCAGCTTTTGTTTTATATGATTTGATATTAGATGGAGAAAAATTAAAGAGAAATCAGTCTGTTAATATAAAGAAATCTATGTAGTGCTGCTTTTTTTCTTCAAGTTTTCTTTTTCCTCCTTTTTTCTGTGTTCCTTCTCATAGTGCACTTTTCTGTATGATTCACTGCAGTGCCATTAAAATGTCTTTTATCCTTGTTTGGCTTTCCTTTTCCTTCGTCCTTGGGCATGCTTAAGGGTTTTTCTGTTTCTAGTCTGTTTTTCTTTTATGTTGCCACATTTCACCACTTTTTCACCCCTGCTAAAAATACTCTCTAAGTTATTCTCTAACTGCACAAATATTCCAGTCTTGAATCTAAAACTGACACCCACACTGTTGTCTCAAAATCAATGTTGCAAAATGAATCCCTTTTCTGACCAATAATGGACTACACTGACTCTTTAGACTATAAAAACCAGCAAGAATCTCCTCATTATCCAAATCAACTTGTTTTACAGCTCTTGGGGTACATGCTGGAGCAGCACATTCCTGCAGAATGACTGCCTAGTGATGCATTTACAAGGGATATTATTAGATTGGTGACTTCACTGAATGAGAGCAACCTCCCTGGGTAAATTTGGAGGTCAAGTGAGTGGGTCACTGTTGAAATGTGTATCCGTGTTGTGTCATGCATTTTTTGAAAGGGCAGTAAGTTGTTAAATGGAAATTTCAATATCAAATTGTGTCTTGGGTAAGCAACTACCAGAACTCAACCCATGAACCCATGAAAGGACATGGGTTGAATCCTACTGCTACAAAATAACTACTCGTCAATTATATGTAAGAAATAGGATTTGAACACAGTTTGTTGCCCTGTAATAAATATGTTTTACACAGTTGTTTGGCCTAGAGACAGAATTAAGCCTCCCTGGTGTAAATGGGAAGATGAGCTAAATTTAGAGAAATTTTGAGCTTAAACTTCTGACTTTTATAAACAGTTTAGAACCAAAGAGGATCTGATAACAGCTTGAAGACTAAAAAAGAAAAACTCCTTATGAAGCTTCAGAGTGAATGTTTCAGCACAACCTTTGGACTTATTGCCCTTTAATTTTGAGCTTTCTTCAGAATAGAGAGGAAAAGTCTGATCTGCATCATATTTGTATCACATATGAGTTTAACACTCTTAATTTGATTTTTTTTTGTTGCTCCGCACTAAGCAAAAGATTCTTCTCTTAGATTAACTGGTTTCTAAATTTGGTCGCTTCAACTTGCACTCGATTGATAAGACTCTCTTTTAAGACATGCCGAATGAAAATTTTTGCGCACATTAAAAAATTGAAACAAGTGTAAATGGCTTTGTTCTGCAAAAAATGTCAGACTTAATTTGAGGCAAGTTTAACAGACAGCTTCAGAAAAATGTATTTTCCAAGATATCTTAACACATAAAATCACACATGGAGGATTAAAATACTTGCCATTTGGTAGGAAAAAGTTTCTTGTTTCAAGAAATGATTGTAATTGCAAGGAATTTGACAGGCAATTTCTTCTAACCTCATTTGCAGATTAATTTTACTTTTTCAGGCAACTCTGACAAAATTTTTGTCTTTAAAGATCGTGAAGTGTGACATCATTGCTCAAAAAAAAAAAAAAAAAAAAAGAAACAAAAAATTGCTTCGATTTCAGTCTTTTCTCTGCGCACATAAACACACTCACATTATACTAGCAATTCTCCTCTGCTCTGCTTTCTGTCCCTTTTTCTTTTTTTTTGCAGATTGCCATCTGCTGATCATTCACATACTTCACCAGATGAGGGCAGCACTGCCTTCTCTTGCAAGCCAGCTAACTGCATCAGAGGGTGATTCCTGGGAACATAGACACCACAGCTACAGAGGCTTTATTACCCCGTGTAACCTTTGCCACCTGGGTATTTTACTAGTTATTTTTGTATAAGCCAGTTTGCAGCTTCACCACGTGGTTGCCATTCTTTGAGAGTGTTGCTGTCAAACAAAGCACTCATCACTCTTGGGAGGCTGTGCACACTTCTCAGCCAATTGTTCCACCAAATAATGTGGCAGTTCACTTGACCTGACTGCACTGCAAAATATTTTTGCCTGGTAATTTGTTGTTTACACGCGCACACACACCAAAAAATTAACAGACAACAGTTTTAGAAAAACAATACAATAATAGAGTATTAGATCACTCCAGTGAAATGTGTTGCCAAAGACCTACTCTCTTTTCCAACATTTTCTAGCTGGTTTGATCTGCCAGAGGGCGGATGAGCCAAACAAAAATGAACCCTTACTAAAATAAGCATGTCTGGATCTTTTTTACAGGCACTTGGCAGGAGCTACTCCCTCTCTCCATTAGCCAGAGGACCATCCACCACAGGTCAGAGGTCAGCCTCTTCCTCCCCCAAGCCGCCTTCTCGGGCTTCCTCAACTCCTCCAGCAAGGCAGACATACTGGCCAGAGAGGGACCACAAACCCCCCACACCCTGGGAGGCAGCCTCCCGCCATCCCCTGGGCCTAGTTGAGGAAGCCTTCCCTGACCAGAGCCTCCAGCAAACCCTTGCCACCAACATCCGTATGGCAGCCCAGCGTAAGATTCTGCCTGAGCCGCCAGCAGAATGGAAGGCCAGGGTTTCTTACCCAGCCCAGCAGAAAGCAGGCAGCCAGACTTGGAGCCAGGGTCAAAGCCGGAGTCCACGTCGAGCTCCGCTGCCATCATTCCTGTCCCCGACAAGGGGGAGTGTCTCCAGCCCTGCTGGTTACAGGTCTCTGCCTCGACAGTGGCAGCCTCAAAGGGCTTCAACAGAAGGAAACCTTGGGCCCTCAGTGTCTTACTCTGATTATAAGAGGCCCTTAGGAAACCAAAGTTACAAGCCTGTGTACAGCAGCACCACTTGGAGTTGGAGGCGGTAGGATACAATCCAAACTCTGAGACTTGACAAGGAAACTATTACACATTCAAGTGCATGTAGACAATGTATTTTTAACAAGCAATAATACAGCATGTGAGTAGAAATGACGAAAACATAATGAATATTCAGAAATACTAGATTTCTCCTGATTTTGATACGTATATCTGTTCATGAAGACCTCCTATTTTGTTGTCAGATCTGAAGTACTATATGTTAGAAAATAAAATTGTATGCATGCCATAAAAATCTTGTACTGACAGTTCCCTAGCTGGGAAATTACACTGAAATTGGCTTGCAGGTCATAATGTAGGGATGAATGATGTTTGAAAATATTTACAGAGCAGCGATGGGCAAAATGCACTGTCTGGCCAAAAAAAAAATCATTACCAAAAATAAGGTCACACACTCATATATTATGTCGGCGTTGAGCTTCGATTACAACATACATTTGCTGTAGCATTGTTTCAATAAGCTAAGATAGGCAACCCCAGATCATTGCACTGCTTGAGGCTTGTACCTATTTGCTTGGTTAAATCCAGTTGGAGACTTTTTGATGGCCAGGCAGTGTATAAAGAGAGGTTTACTAGGAATAAAATATGTAATGGCTTATAGTAGGTTGCAATCAAGTTTTTTATTCTGTTCATGCAGATTTCACTGTCTGCTGTGACTGTACGTATCTAGCATGCTGGTTCTTGCAGTGATAGTGCACTCATATTTGAATAGTCTTTGTTGATTTTGGATCCGTGAAACTTGAGGATGTTGTGTTCAGATCATGCAGTCACTTCACAGGCAAAATGATATCGGAGATGCATGTGATGTGCAAGGCTTGAAACCTGAGGAAAGGTTAGTGCTATAACTCAGAATGTTGTGGGTGGACATGTTGTTATGTAAGCTCTAATAAGTGAGATTAATTCACTTATTTGCTGGGGGGGATTTAATTAGTACATTAGCATGTGGCTGCTAACTCTAGGGGAAGAGAGAGTGAGGATGAGAAGCTGAGAATGAGGCATCCTTCTGTCACTGATTTTGAGTATGTCCCTGGGCGTCAGGAGAACTAATGCATTGTCACATTGTGTCTGAAAATGTGATGAAGTATGGAGGTTAGATCCGAAAATCTAAATGAATCTGACTCGAAAGTCATGATCTTAGTTGAGGCACTTAAAGAAATTTTTACGAGATTGTGTTTTCACAGAGTGTACATAATGCTTTAATGTGATTTTCACAACACACGCTCCTAAACATAAGTTGATCTTATCTTTCTTGCATTGTCTGGCATACTGTAATGGATCTTTCATTGTACAACTGAATCAACGCTTATTAATACGGTCATAATTAAATACCAGAAACCTCCTACTGACCCAGGCTTTTCATAGTATATTGATTCACACAAAGCAAAATAAATACAACCACATGGCATATTGCACTGTGTTTGTGCTCTTTACTCTCCATTCTGAGCATGAAACACTTGGCTCTGGGCCATTTGTTGCTTGCTCTATCATTCCATGAAGCTTTTTGTGTGATGTGTTGTCTGGACTCGTAACCCTGGGGTGGAGGTTTGGTGGGGTCGGTGGGGCTTGTTCTCATAGTTACCACCGGTTACATAATAACAGCGGGTGACTTTTCTGGCTGACCTGTCGCAGAAGAAATAAGGAGACAAGAGAGGGATGATAGACAGACACTACTTCTGTACTAATTTAGATTTGGAAATGCTGTGCAGGATTGAAATGCTAAATTTGGAAGCTTTGACAAGGGAATGAGTTGTCAGAAAGTACACGCTTTCTGTGTGTGGTTCTTTGCTTCACAGGATGTTCCTTCTTTCTCACTGTTTTATCATCCAACATTGAATCTTCTTTCCCTCCTTGGTAAAACTCAACCTCCATCATATTCTTAATCAAGTTAAAAAATGTTGAATTCTGCAAAGTTTAATCAAAACTTTCTCCCATATGCTATGGTGACACATGAAACTGATAGTATCTGATCTATCAACAGGCCCTGAAGGGAGCCATATATCTATGCTAGATGTTACATGGTTTAATTTGTTGTGCAGTACAATTCTACAGTACTTACAAAGAAAACTGCTGCCAACAAGACTTTATTTCTGCTGTAATCACTAACAAGGGTTTCCTCTATCCTTAGATAGTTTCACTTTGTATTGGTAACTTAGACCACTCATTCTTCATCCATCACAGGTGTCTATTTCGACACATTCACTATTTCAACCATTGTGTTATAAAAAATTGATGTAATTTTCACCAATTATGATAATTTTCAATCTATAAGTTGTAGCTGAAAGACTAAATGATAGACATTTCAAACCTAAAACTCAAATTTTTTATCTGCTTTGCCATCTTCTATAGTCAGACATTTAATATCCAGCGTTATGTTATTTTAACTGTTATCCAGATGATTTTATTATTCTTTTTAGCTTTTAATTATCAGTTAAGTAGATGCATTTCACAATTAGCACATGTAGTCATTTTGAGCTAACCCTTTTTTGTATATTTCTAGCCATTTAATATCCCCTATTTAAACTTTTATTATTTGAATGATAACGTCGCATTTACTATGATCACTTTAAATCCATTACAGTGAGCCCTTTAAAGTAATTATAATTTAAGCCAACAGTCACAACCAATAACCCTTTACATATTTCACTTTAGCTAACATTCAGTCATTTGTACTCACTGAAAGACAAATTTACAACACTTGTGGTCAAAAAATGTTTTATAACTGAATTCTGCATACCATGGCAACAGCTGGAGTAGCCTGAGGCTACACACAAGTCCATGTGGATGGTAATGACTGATAGATCATCCTGAGCCTACTGTATTAACAGTAGCAGAGAGAGAGAGAGAGATAGCTCAATGTACGTGTAGTGGCAGTGCTCTATATTTAGTCTACCCACAGCTTGTGCACTAAATACCAATGACAACAGACAACATGCAGTCACTCTGTGAGTGTGGTCAGGCTTCAGTCCCCTCTGATCACACACTCACTCCATGACAAGTCCCACTGCTGGGGAGTACCGGCACCCACACAGGTCGCTTTGCCTAGTCTGATCCTCTTCTCTCTCACCTTTCTAACTTCCCACTCCGCGGAGAGAGGCAGAGCACACGACTCCCCCCTGAGGGACCTTCAGGACAGGTAAGCCATCACTTTGGCTCCCCACAGGTGAGCTGTCTGAGTCTAACACTTTCGTACAAGCATGATTCTCACTTACACCTACTGTTCTCTCCACGTACCATGTCAATCCCACATTTTGCCTTGTGCCACAGCTTAAAAAGTGTTGTTTTGAATAATTGCATATGCTGTTTTGTCTGACTGTTTGAGATTCTTATGTAACATCCCGACAGCTGCAAGTTTCGAATAAATGAAAAGCAAATCCCCTTGTTTTCTGAAAATAAGATCCTGAAGTCAATTTTCTGTTTCTAAAATTAAACTCTGCAAACTTGTTATTCATCTTCAGGGCTGAAACCAATCCTTTCCAAATGATGCTGAAGTGATTTGCATGCTGATCACGCTTTGTAACTTGCAGTGAAACCCTCCTTTGTTCCTTCAGAACTCTTCTGTAGTGTAATGATCATTGAGTTGTGCTCTATTACAAACTTTCCACTGTGTGTTTTTATCTTCTGTCTCTCGTGTGTGCTGTGACAGCACCATGTTCTCTCTTTGTGTCCTTTCAGCCCACTTGTGTAATTTCAAACATATTGATTCCCAGACCCCTGACACAGCTGGTTGCCATGTCTGAAGAGCATGTGCTTGGCGTTTAACAGCCCAAGGTTATTTAAAGGGATGTGCTAACTTTGCCCTTTTCATTGCCCCAATAAATTCTGTCTACTTCTGCGGGTCTTTGTGCGCGGTGTGTGTGGTCGATGTCAGTCAATCGATGGTCAACATGCTGCCATGTTGTCTTCCTTTTGTGTTTGCTGTGTGTTTGAACAGGCTGTACTGATGTGAGCCATCTCCTGTGACTTCTTGCCTTGTGCCGGTTTCTCTAGGGGCAGCCATGTCACAATTCTCCACCATGACGACCAGGGAGAGGAAAATGCAGGCCGCAGCAATCTGCAGGGAGATACAAGCCCAGGAAGGTAGCCATATATATTCCTCTTCCTCCAAATCCCTGCGAGCTCTCTGTTTCTCTCTCTTTCTCTTGTTGCATTCTCTCTCTGCATCAGTTTCTGTCTCATCTTCCTCTCTCATTCTGCTGCATTCAGCTCCTTGATTTAACATCATAACTTAGTGGACATTAAGGTCTCTGACAGTTATATTTTACTGTAAACGCCCCCTCACACGTGCTGTCGACCCCACTGGATTCACTTAAAGAGGGTATGGTCCCAATATTCTCCAGGGCAGCAGTTGCCAACCCCTCCCTCTAGGAAGCTGACTATAAATACCCAATCAAATACATTTATGGGCCAAAGTAACTAATCCCTTTGTCGTTCTCCTTTAAACATGCTATTTCAGGATAAAGCCATCTGAGTGGCTTGGGATGGGGAGGGTCTGAGGGCTACTGACAGCTGAGAGAGATATTCTGGCAAATTATGGGTCTCACCCTTGGATATAGACCTATGACATCTCCATGATCAGCATGCAGTAGCTAGCACGCAGCGCTAACCACAAAACAAGCACCAGGCATGAGTGGATTACAAGGGGAGATAATTCCTCATTCATCATATTGGCAGGAGTACCGAGTCAGCAATCCATGCAGTGGAGGCTTTTTTTCCTCCTTTTCTTTTTGCTGCTTCAGGGTTGTTTTTTGCTGTTTGAATATAATTTGTAATGAGACTTGATTGCAGGGAGAATAGATAGTAAGATCAATTTTCAAAAAATATACTGTACACAAACTCTTTAGTTGCATAGAGTCCTGTCAGCATTACAGCTAATTGATGCATGATTGGATAGTAGTGTACCTTTTTGTCTCCTGTTTCCAGATGTTGAAATGGATCTTGGGAAGAAAGTGAGTGTGCCAAAAGACATCATGCTGGAAGAGCTATCCTTTGCCTCAAATCGGGGTTCCAGACTCTTCAAAATGCGCCAGAGACGGTCAGAGAAGTACACGTTTGAAAGCATCCGAAACGAAAACAACAAGCAGATCAATGTAAGCACACTCTGGCAAAGGTTTGGTCTGTACACTTTTGTTTTTCAGAGGGATGAAACACAAGATCACTGCCCAACCTAGAGTTAGATTAAACGATCAAACCACAAACACAGTCTGTTTGTTAACCAGAAAGCTAGAGGCTGAAGGAGGTTAGCTTAGTTTAGAAGAAAACCATCAGGCTTGACTTGGTCAGTGCCTGGGCCGTAAGTAAATCTTCATTTTTATCAACATAACTAGAAAATATAAGAAATCATCACTTTTTTCAACTGGGTGAAAATTAGCATGTTACTTACAGAATTTAATTGTGAGCAAATCACAATTAGTGAATAACTATTTTGTTCCATTTCTTTGAAATTGCCTCCAAATTTCAATGTTTGTAGGTAAAATCAGTGAATAATTTACAGATTAGTGGGGATCTTACTTAATATTACTCAAAATGTATTCAATAAATCAGCAGTTATTTATCAAATATGGTAATATTGGGACATTTCCCCATACATTTTGTGGTGAATTGTGATTTGGTTTGAAGTTAATAATTCAACTACTTTCCTTGAAATTCAGAGGAAATTTCAAATAAATTGAACAAAACAGTTACTTACCAATTGTGACTCACGTAAAAATTGATTGGGACATTATTTTTAAGAAGGAACATGCTAATTTTCACCTTATTATCTTGAAATTCAGCAAAAATTTCAGATAAATCAAAAGAAAGTTTGTCTAATTATTACCTAATTACAATTTGCGGACCTGTATAATAAAGTGTTTCCAGTAACTGATAATAAATGTCTGAGGTGCAAGGCTGGAGCAAGAAGCAATGTTAGTGTTAGCTTAGCATATAGACTGGTGTTATTGAGTTACCTGCTCACACTTGTCAGTCATGAGAGAGGAGGTTCATAATAAAAGCTCTAAACTTAAGTCATCAGACGTTATGTGAATTTTAGTGCTGGGGTAAGGAAGCAACAGTTAGCATGAGTCTTAGTTTCAGTGAAGCTAGCCAGCCTCTACTAGCTTAGTTATTTTTCCTTGCTAAAAATGTAACAGGTGTGCAAATGAAACTTTACTGGTGTCAAACTAGTGTCTGGAGGCTAGGCTGTTAGCTTAGCATTCCATGAAGACTAGAACGAAGATATAAACACTTAACCTGGTTCTGTGAGTTTTTAGCAAGTGTGAAAATAAAGCACATAAAAACACACAGTGAATTATATTAGCCATAAAGCTAGAGCCAGGATACAAAGGTTTGTTTATCAAAGCATAGATCCGGGTGAAAAATACGAACCTTACTCAGTTAACTCTAAGAGAAAGACAAATATCACTTTTCCTTACATGGGAATAGGCATCATTTGTAAAAGGGGGTATTGTTGCACTGCCAGAGTGTTTTTCTTTACACAGCCGTCCATTTGCACCACATATTTCCCTCCATCATATCAAAAACATCAGCACAATACCTTACATCCTGACAGAGTATATGTGGAAAAGATTAAGTACTTGAAGTGTTTATTTGACTCGTGCTGCAAACATGGAGTGGTGCAGTTGTTTTAGCCATCCAGTTGGTCATAAGTAGCTTTATTGATGCCCCTCTTTGTGTATGAACTGGCAGTTTGCCAAACCAGCATTTTCTTTCCCAGCAGCACTTAAACAAACTTGATCTGGTCACACATGAAACAATTAATGTACCAAAGCTCACAGTAAAATTGAATCAAGATAAAATGACCAAGTTATTCTTTCTTATATCTCATTAATTAGCAACAGTGGCGACATCCTTTTCCATTCAGCTGTTTGGCGCCCTTGTGTACTTTTCATAGCACTTTTTAAGTCCACAGATAAAATAATTATCACGCTCCAGGGAAGTTTTTTTCCCTCATCTTTGAAGTGAGTGGGACTCACATATCTCTGGTTTGTTTATTGCTTGAGGCAATGGAGGGATTTTGTTTCAAGTTGTCAACATTTCCTGAGGAAGTCCTGGAGTAAGTCATCATAAATATCTTTCAGAGGGATGAAAGCTGGCTGTTCGGGCCGCAGTTTTATGTCTTCCCGTCTCTAATGTAAAGGAAACACACAGATGATTTCTCAGCTTGTTGCTGCAGTGGGAAAATACTTAAAAGGCAATCAAGGTTAACTGCTTTCACTCCACATGCACCAAACAGCTATCCAAAACACTACATGACCACATGCAGATCCCATTTTCAAGGTTGAGCCTTTTTTTCTGAAAAAATCTACCAACAAATCCAGTATGCAGTGAGATACTGAATTGTTTATTGTAAAGCTCACCATATGGTCTACTTAATTGCTGTAACTGAAACTTTTAATGGTATCACGTGACATGCTTCAGTTTGCACAGTTGTGAATGGCACAAAGATATTACTTTTTAAACCACATTCATCTGCAGCAGATGGAGTTGGACTTATTTCTGTGAATTTAATCTACTATGCACAGCTTGACTTTTTATGAAAATTAATTATAAAAACTTGCATTAGATTCTTAAGTATTTATAAATGCACAGTCATATTTGCACTTCTCCTTTTCATGCTGTCAGTTATTTCTGCATTGGCCAAGATTTAGTTTCCATCACTTAACTATATATTTTCCTTCGACAGGAGATTCTATTTGTCAGTGCCTCCATAATGACTATCTATGTACATTTCAAAAATGATGTGTTAAAGATAAGATACATTTTGTTGTTCCAACACCAGCAGAAGTTATCTTGATTAGATAAGACATCTTGCATCAATGCTTGTCTCAGTTTGGTTGATTCAGACCAACCAACCAATAGACCATTAGGCAACTTTTGTATGTATAACTCAATTCAACTCACAAAGGCATTCTGGGTATAACTTGAAAGTTGTAGCTTTACTAAATAGTTAGGAGGGGCTATAGTGATTGTCAAGTCAACATGCTTAACAGTTTTAGCTGAGCCATTGCCAACTCAGAATTAAGCATTATTACAACAACTTCAATAATTTTTTGCTGTATCAAAATAGAATGTGTTAGAATAAATAATGTACAAAATCACATTTTACAGTGTGGTAATTATTTCCATGGGGTTATGAAACAGCCAGGTGACAGACCACATGAGTCCAAATGGTTGCTCATAAAGCTGGTTGCTAGAAAATTATTGCTGTCCAACTTTTCTCATCTGCTCCCCAGTGGATAAAATAAGTCAATGCAGGATACAGTGTTCATAAAAACTGAATCGATTTAAAAGAAAATTGGGCAGCATGAAAAAAATGGATGTTTGGTTAACTTCTGCTGCCTCAAAAAACATTCACTTCCTGACACATAGTTAGACTAGAACTTTTCTTTTCAGGTCAACTCATCACATTGCTCTTTCTTTTAGGACACAGTGGTCTCTCAAACCGAGAACGGCACTGACACAAACCATCAGATAGCTGAGAACAACGTGGAAGCTGAAAAAACACCAGATATAACAGTTGAGCCAAATCCAGACAGTATCGCACCAGGTAGGTAACAATGGTGATAGGATGTACCAGAGTGCTGGAACAATGATAAATTTAGAGGAGCCAGAACATTACAGTGGAGATATATTGCCGCTAAAGCTGAAATAACAGACTAGTTGGCCTCTGTTTGACTCTGGGACCTCACTTGGTCTTTATTTCACAGCACTAGTTCCTGTTCTGACAGTATCTAGCCCTGAGCTTTGTTTTTTATCCAGTTACATCTTACAAAGTTTACTTCTGTTCTTATTCTTCTTGGGTATACTGATAGATTTCATGTGCCTACATAAAACATGGCTCTGCCCCTGGTGGATGTGCTGTGTTTTGATAAGGACTCAGCTCCTCTTCATTGTTTGTACTCACACAGGCTTTGATCATGTAGAGGAACATTTGCCTGGAATCTGCTGCCCCCGGGCAGAAAATGATTGCACGTTGTTCCAAAACCTTCTGTATGCTTGTCTTCCTTCTATCTTCTCCCTTCTCCTTTGTCTCACATCTACTCCTCCACATTCATGTTTCCCTTATTTTACACCTGTTATTTTCCAAGCCCTCTTTAGTCATTATCAGCTCTTGCAATCTCTCCTTAAAATTGTTGAGTTTTACCCACAGGAAGAATTTCCTGTTTGGCTCTCGTGCCACTGATACCATCAGGTTTGCACTCACATCCTCCTCTCATGTCTCAATTTTGCCTGGTTGACACAAAACTCATACTGATATAGGGATGAGTACATGTCTGCACAGGGGTGGGTGTTATTTCTGGAGCTCTGGACAAGACACCACCCTTTAGTGTCTGAATGAAGTCACTCCAGCTGTAAGAGGAATCAGGCCAAAGTGCATTAGGTATCAAATGGTACGAAGCCTTAGAATAGCACAGCCATCCACCCTGGGGTGCATGTACGACTTCTGCGCTTGGAGCAAATTATTTTTACCTGGATCATTGAAACTTTTTGATTCAATCACAGTTATAACAAAAACAATTGCAGCTTTTATGAGATATGAAGAGCTTTTGGCTTAAAGTGGTTCAGAAGATGTAAGTGAATAACTTCAAACCATTTTCGAAAATGGGAGAGGATTTTGCACTTTTTTCGAATCAAAGCAAAGAAACATATCAAATGTAACTTCCTTATTTCACTGTGTTTTTAAATGCTTCCACATTTTCATGTGTCCAAAGACTAGAGAACCCCTGAATGTGCAAAAATATGTTTCTCTTGCTCTCTGTCCATCCTTTTGGTTGCTTTTGAGGATCCCTCTTTCATCCCCTCACAGACCTGGGTGCGTGACAATCCTCTCCCAAAATATATCAACTCAGCCAAATGTCCAGCCACACAAACAATATCACAACAACCTTAGAACAACTTTCATATACTGTTTTGTAATGGATTCTCCCCCCAAAATTCTGTAAACTTCCCCAGCAGGTCTGTTTGGTCTCTCCTGCTTCCTCCTCAGAGCAAAGCGTAAACTCAGGAAGGGGGATTGTTCATTGTGAGAGGTTAGGACATGACACAACGCCCTGTGTTATGTAATGCGTGAGCGCACAAGCCCCCCCTGAGTGAAGCGCTGTGTTTGAAGGATAGTGCTTTGGAAAGGCCTCTGCCATTAACACACATAGAGCGCGAGGGGAGAAATACATGCAGGCCTGCACATGCACATTCTGAGAAACACAGGGAAGCTGTCCCTTAATTTGATTAGCTGTGAACATTAATGAGGGATAAAGTGCTAGGGGAAAAACAAGCTGGAGGTCATGCAGTTAGACCACTCAGATTGCTGTTAATGAGTCACACATCGGCTAAAAATTACAAAACCTTTTTAGATATTTCAGTTTTTAATGCATTGTGAAAAAATTATGCAGTGACGAAATATCTTTGTTGTCAACACTATGAGCGTTTAGATAAAGAAGGCAGTTATAAAACTTTTAACCTCAGGAACTGTGTGTCAAAATGCCACTTATTTCTGTATCAGCCAAAAAAAAAAAATCAACCAAATCTGTTCTCTATGGTTGGCCTCTTTTTTTAAAGACCCTCCCAAAAAGATTACAATTTGTCCCACAAATTTCATGATATCACCAAATACAAGGGAAAATTCCAAACCCTACAACCAGAATAGTCTAGAAAAGACAAAGACAGATTCATGTTGAGACCAAATTGCCCCACTTTCAATCACTGTCTATGTTTCAAACCCTCCCAGGGTATGGAGGTCCTTTGAAAGACATCCCTCCAGAGAAGTTCAACAGCACAGCTGTGCCAAAGTCCTACCACTCACCTTGGGAGCAGGCCATCATCAACAACCCGGATCTGGCTGACACGCTCATCACCTGTGTGCCTGTGCCAGAGCCAAAAGCAGACCTACCCGGGTATAAGAGCTTCAACAGGTACTTGTATGATTGGATACCAAGTTAGTCAAAGAGTGAATGCGAGTGCAACAAGTAAGACATGTAAAAGAATTTAAAAGACAGACATGTAAAATAAAAGTGTAAATAATCCTATTATAATGAGATTAGGCGACCATTTATTTAACACTTTATTTAAGTTTTATTGCATTAGCTACCAAAAGTTGTAAAGTACAACCATTGGCTGCTGTATCTACAGGTAAAATATGTTTCCATGTTTCAAAAGTGAAGCCAAAATCCTTCCTGACATCTTGTGCTGTTGACGTAATTTCCAATAAGACTTAACAGAGTAAGGATCAGTTGATGGAGCCATTGTGTTGATTGTTCTTTCTGCCAAAACACATAACATAAGATTTCTCTGTTCTTTACAAATCAAGGACTCAGTTTTTGTCAGTTTCAAGCAAACGTTGATAGTTGTGGAAATTTATGTGAGGAAACTAATTAAAACAAATTTTTGTGAAATGTAAACTTTGATAAAAAATCCCAACATAATAACAGTGAATGATAATTACAGAGACTGTTTTGGAAAAGTTTATCAGACCCATATTTTACATGAACTGTGTCCTATCTGTGTACATGGTAGAGTTTGGCTCCATGACCTGTAGTTACACCAGTCAGTCTGGAGAGTTCCACTTGGTTTCTCTTCAGAAGACTGTTTGAGAAGTTGAATTTAGGTTATTTACTTTCAAATGGTCAAGACAACGTACATAAGAGAAAACTCTTGCACTGTTTCAAATCCAGGGTAGCTACTCCATTTGGCGGCTTTGGCAAGGCACCCAAACCTGCACCCATCAAGTCTCTGAAAGTGGACCCCCTCCCTGACTTCCCTGAGCTCCAGGCAGATGCAACAATCAGTCGACCTTCCTTCAACAGATCAGCTCTGGGCTGGGTTTCGATGGGCGATCCCATCTCCCTCCCTCCAGTTTCACTGGAGCCTGTGCTCATCCCTGAGTCAGATGACCTTTGAACCTCTTAATGTGGTCTCTTGAAGATGCTGTCCTGTTACTTAAGACAACAGGGGTTATGATGGGCGAGATGATGTGTCAGTAAGTCAGCAGACTCAGGGTCATGGAAGCATCTTGTTGGTCCTTGCAGTTCTGTGCTTTCATGTTTGCAGATGATACCTTAGTTTCTAAGGATGTTTAGTGTCAAACTAAATCAAATCAGTTGAATGAAATCAGTTGTAAATTAATGTGCATAAGAATATTTTGTCTTGCGGAGGAGTTTTTGCTCAATAAAATGGTGTACAATGCAAGAGGTCCAAGTTCTTTTTCCAGTTTTTTATGCATGAATTTTATATTCTGCCTTGAGAATTGTTGATAAAATTCAAGATGCTTCTATTTGGTGACATGTATGCAAATCCAAAATGTCTTCCATAACAAGCCCTTCAGCCATAATTTTGCAGTGAGCTGTCTGAAGGCTCATTTGAGTGAATGATGCTTCGCCTTCGTGTTCTTGTCATATGCAAAGCATAGCATCGTGTGAGAGGCCAAAGATACATGTGAGCCACTGTAACACGCCTCAAGGTTACACCGCCTGACAAATCAAATCTGCTCCACTGACATGAGCCGCTTGACTGATGTGTCTCTCACCTTTTGGCGATGCCCAGGCGACAGGATGGGATTGATGGGAGAGTGGCTTGATGAGCTATGCCCATTCCTTATGTGTCTGTATGTTTATTGCTACAGCACTAAAGAAGTTATGTGAGAGATAACACTCTGAGGCAAGGAGAACTGACTGATTAAAAGTTGGAAGCAAGCTTTAAAGGAAGTGCAGAGTGAATGAACAGCTAGTTGACCTTATTTATAAAGGAAAGTCCACTTTGAGCCTCACAAACTTCAGAAATACTTACCCTGTAATCTTGATTAAACTAGAATCAAGTTGTTGTATAAATTATATCAAAAACACAAAAAACTGTTTCATATCCTGTTGAAGCTGGTATTTTCAAGCTATTATGCTAGCTTGTAAGCTGAGTCTTGTTGAAGTAATGTTTGTTTTAAGTTTCTACATGCATTTGTTCACTTCAAGTAATGTGTGTTGAAAATCCAGCTTTCAACCTTAACAGTTCATCAACCATTACAGGGCAAACATAGAGAGTCATAGAGACAGAAAACCATTCAAAAATATATGATCAAAATGTGATGCATAACAATGTTACATAGGTTATAAAATATTTGGCTGGAAAAGTGTTCTCCAAGGTCCCATATAAGTGAGTTGTAAGTTATTTGCTTTAAATAATATGTTCCTATTTCATATATAGGCTATAATGAGTTATTTGAATTAAGAATTGTGTCTACTTGTGGGTTAGTTGTTAAAATTTAACATGATAAATCTGATTATTCCTCTGTTTGTGATATCAGGACAGCATCATACTTTCTATAACCATCTATAAAGTTTTGTGATCTGCAGGTAAGTCTTTCAATGTGTTTCCTAAAATCTGAATCAGCTTTGCTGTGGTGAGTTAGTGGAAATGTGAACAGAAAGAGGATTACAGATTTGAGGCAATCATGGTGGACAATAGGTTATTATCCATGAAAAGCAACACATCAATACCTACACGTTTTTTTTTTTCAATTAATCTCCTATGTTAGCGTCCAGCCACTGCCCATGTACAATTACAGTTTGATTAAAAACACTATAGAAAATCTTAGCAGGCCTGATTTTTAGCTATTGTTAGCTACTGTTCAATTACACTTTACATTAGTTGCTGCTGAAAGGCAGCTTTTTGTGAGCAGTTATGTAACAGAAGCATGATGTTCTGAAATATCTTGTTCTATCTGAATATATGGCCTCATTTCTGCAACCTGCTGTCGGTCAACCATGTTAAACTAAAGTGATTTCCTACATTTGTGGGACTGGTGACCTGAAACAGAGCACTAAAACACTGAACAACGGGTGTATTTGATTATGTAAAAGTTATTGACGCCTTCTCTGTCTCCAAAAACAATGAAATTCCTTCATCCATCAGCTTCGTCCTCCGCTCTGTTGGTATGTACAGCACCTAGTACCACTCCCTTCTTTGGGTCCCGTTGAGCTGCCTGTACAGGAAAACTGAGTGTACAGCTCAGAAATCCAACAGTGCCAGTAGCTCTGCCAAGCAGCACAGTAAATATTGAGCACTGTTTATCAAGGGCAGGCATGAACTCTCTTTGAACTTTGATTGTAGCCATTATCAAAATGCAGCAACGGAAATATTATTGGCAGCAAGCTGTGGGCTCAGAGGGGGGTGGGGAAGCCAGACGATTCGATTATTAGTCTCTAAATGTGACCGGTTTTCCCTCAGGCGTGTTAGCTTTGGCATGAGATGGCACGGCAGGCACTGGGCACTGGATAATAGACTGTTTGCTCGAGACAATATGGTGGCCTAGCAGTTCGAGTTACTGCCTGTACTGCAAGTTATTTACAGAAATGGACTCATAGCAGAAAGAGGCTAAGCCTGTCATACTTACTTTGTCTGAAGCACTCTGGGTAAGAGCATGGGGAAGTTTAAATACTACTTGTGAAGAGGAGGAAATGGCACACA
Organism: Thalassoma bifasciatum; assembly: GCA_008086565.1. NCBI lineage: Eukaryota > Metazoa > Chordata > Actinopteri > Labriformes > Labridae > Thalassoma > Thalassoma bifasciatum. The sequence continues at coordinate 2,046,228 of RPOG01000006.1, forward strand.
AACTACTTGAGTGACATTTTTATGAAACAGGACACTTAAGAGGATTAGGACCTGTCATTTTGTCTTCAACAGGTGCAGAAAAGGAAGAGTAACTTCATATGTGCCAATGCTCTGACTAAGCTCAGGCAAACAGAGCATCTGGCCTTCAGCATCTTTATCAGCACTTAACAATGGACTCTGCTGCTGTTGCATACCTCGTCATGTTTTAAAGCAAAAACTCCCTTGGGTTTCTATCTGCAAACACAGCACTGAGGAGTGAGTGTGCAGCATGCTGCTGACACAGACAACTGCTAAAAGGTTGGACCACATGACCAATAGCCCTGAAGGATTTCTTTAAATGTGCACGCTTCATGTGTTGTGAAGGAAAAAGTGCAAGGGCACAGAGTTGTACCATGAGGGCAGCATATGGTTCTCACACAAGAACACTTCTGGGGAGCTGGATCATGGGCGGAGTTAAAACTTTCTTTTACCTTGGTCATATTTTAGTTCATATATCTAATATCAGGTGACGAAACGCTTGATGGATGTGCACAGCAGGTGTTCATTCTCACAGGAAAGTGTAAAGCCAAATGGGATATCTAAAAATATGGGTGCAAATAAAGCATCCCAGGGGTCAATAGGGTGGTGTTGGGTTCCAATGAGGTGGGGCAGAAGGGGAATGGTGCTTATGAAGTCACGTGATAGGGGTGAAGTACACTGATGTTCAACTTATCAAATTTCAGGAGGGTATGCAAATAATCACTAACAATGGTACATTTTCATTAAGTTCTTAATAACAGGGCGAGGAGTATTGTTTTCTCTAAGTTCCAGGAGGTTAACAACTTTAAAACAACAAAAAAACAAAAAAAAAATAAAAAAAATAAAAAAACGAAGCTGCAGAGACTACTTTCTGCAAGGATGCTCTCTGCTAGGCCAGAAATTGCTTGTACACTAGATTGTTTGAACAAATACACATCTAAGTCTGTGTTCTGTTTACTTGCAAAAGCCCCTGAGACCAATTAGCGCTGTGTTTTCTCACAGTAATGCTGCCTCTGACTTTAACCGCAGGGGATTCATCTATACTTCTCACTGGTCAATATATGTTAACCCTATGTCTTTGGTTGATAGCATGTAACAAATTATTAACTTACAGGACTGCTAGGACAAACAGAACAAACTGGAGCACTCAGGGTGGACAACAAAATGCTCTTTTTTCATCTAAAGAGCAGATATAAGGGCTTTTAATGAGGAAAATTGGGAGGAAATAGTCCACTTTGGATGATGTAGCTGCAGAGAGAATAATTAATGTGCCTTATCTTAGTCAATAAAGGGTATTAGTTTCTTTTATAGACAGCAATGAGGGGAGCGAAGCATGCTTTCTCTGTGTGCTGCAGCTACCACGGATACGGCAAACACAGCAGTAGAATATATCACAGTCGATCCTTTGGCCGCAGTCCAGAGTTAATGTAACATGGTCAACTGCCAAAAAATGATGCTTATGTCATCCACTTTTCTGCAGTAAAACAATGAGTGCAGTGCTATTCCCGGGGTTATAGAGGGAAGGTAAATTACTACAAATGGATATAGAGTCAAATAAATGCACATAGAGGGGTCTTTCCTCATGGGTGGACATAATTTCCCATTTTCTCCCATGCTGTATTCTGAAATAGATCCATGCTGGGACATCATGCTGTGCTTGTTTTAATGCTAAGTCATCATGATAGCACACAAAGTCCTAACTAAAATGCAAGAAAAGTACTTTGTTGCATCTTATCTTTGAATTTCTAAGCTAAAACGTGGGTTGAAAAGTGGAGTGAACATGAAGTTCTTACTAAGAAAAGCTGACTTGATTGTTCCAGAGAAACTCAAGGAGTGGTTTCATTCAAAAAACCCTCATTATTACTGGGTTTTAATCCAGGGTTAAATATAGCGCAGGTTGCTTTGGAGGCGTTGCCCTCTGTGGCCCCAATTGTGGCACTGGAGCATGTCTAATCTCTTATGTAACAACGGGGCATTCACGACTGTGTGGATCCTCATTAGTAGTAATTCAATAGCAACACAACAAGCCATGTTCACAGGAAACATGACAAGTTTGGCTTTGTTCAGTCAATCCACTTTACGCAGGAAGTGACAAAAGGGCGTTAAAAGTGAAGTTTAACAGCCTTGATTGGCAGTTTCACAGTTTGAACTCACACACAAAGGAATTTATGAGAAATATTTCATATTTCTTTGTGCTGTCATATTACTTTTTATAAGTGCAAGCTGTTCCGTTTGAATTATTTGCATTTCCCATGATAGAATACATATGCAGGTTTGTGTGCACACAACACAGACAAACTAGGGCATTTATTATTACTCTGACAGAGACAGGAGCAGATTAAGTTCATATTTTAATGAGACTTTTGAACTTTGCTTTATTAAACCAGCACCAAAAGAGGCAGCAAGTTTGTTAGTTCAACTTTTAACGCATCCTTGTTATCCTGAAGAAATGTTAAGAATCTAGGTTCTTACTTTGTGCTTTCCCAAAGAACTTTTGTGTTTTGCTTTTTGTTGTTTTCATATGCTCTGGTCTAAAAGAAAAAAACACCCCCTGAGCACAGACTTCTACCAAATTGGCGTTTTTCAATTGCTGCCCCCTTTTCTCCACATATCTCAGGGCGGTAGAGTACACTAAGTATGGATTGAAAAGCCAGACAACTGTGTGGAAAACACCCCCCATTCAAATAAATGGACGTTTGCTGCCCAGTGACCCAGTTTTGATCATCAATAAATGTACCAGTCATGCAATAAAAGGTATCAGCAATCTGACTTTAAGTAAAATAAATATGTTTGAATGGTATGTTTAAAGTAAAGGTTTATCTGTATTGTTGCTGAAATGATAAAAATGGGCGACACAAGCACAGAGAGGACGAAGGTGTGTCATCTAAGCTCTGTTTAGCCACTGTGTTCAGCAAATCCGGTGCTGTTCACAGGGGCTTTCTCAAGGTGAGAAGTCAGGGCAGTGGCACCAGCTCTCTGCGGGACGTTTACTGTGTTCACCGTCTCCTTGCAGAGCTGACAAAGTCCTGCTAATTAATCTTAAATTAAAAATGCCCTTCACAGTTGGATCAAGCTATAGAAGGGATGGACTGCTGTTCTCTGGACTGTTTGATTTGATAACGCACACGCAATATTGATGTGTAAAAAAGAAGTAGACACACCAAGAGGCAAAAATGAGTAGGCATATATGAGAAAAGAAACAACATGTATTCAAGTGCATGTCAGCCATGCAACAAAGTGTCAGTGCAATGATACGGTCAGATTTAGACTTTTGGCTCAGAGTGAGGCAGCAGTAGCAGCAGATGTGCTGACAGAGCACATATTCAGTGGCTGGATTGCAAGCTGTCCACCAAGGTCAGGGAAGAAAAAGTTAACATTTGTGGAACTTGATAAAGACCTGATCTGTTTGAGATGTCTGATCCATAATTTATAGAGGATGTAAGATATGCAGTGGCAAACACTTCAAAGCCAGGAGGCTGGAGTCAGGGTGGAAATGTCCAACATCATAAAGAGAATATTCTTTATCTATCAGAATAAGTCAGAAAAATCTGTCTGAGAAGCAGAAAAAAATCATAAAATCCAACAGAATCAAAGCTTAAAAGTTCACGTTTCTTTAACTTCCTTGTTTTATGAAAGCACATTAAGAGGTTGGAAGGTAATTTAAGGACTTCCACAGCAATCATTAAAGAGCATATCACTCAAACTGATTATGACTGCACTCTTGAACTTTTATATATTTTAAAAGGAAGCATTATGTGTCCCTTGAGGATATGTGCAAAGAGGGAAAAGGCATTGTCTCCTCAACATGGCCTTTCAAGTACTTCCTGGGGAAAGGCTGGACCACGCTGATACATTGTGACCCTTCACCGTACACTTGATCACTGCTAACTGTTTCCTCAGACTTGAGGAGTGACCGTACTGATTTATTCAACAGGGCAGACATTTTTTTACTTCCTTTGAAAGCTTGTTTGACGCATGATCTTGATAAAATGCCTTGCTGGTTGTAAGTTTTTTTCCAGATTTTTACACATTCAGTCATTACATTGTGTCTGTCAATCTTAACTGAACTCTAAGCCCTTGCAAGAAACTTCAAGTCTGTGTTGATTTTGGCGCCCCCTGTGGACAAAGTTAGTTGTAGTGTGTCTGGTGTCTGCAAAAGTGGTGTTTCCTGTTGTGCTGTCTCATCCTGCTTTTTTTCAATGTCCCACTTTAAATAATTCCTTGATGCAGAAAGTATCAAAAATGCTTTTTTTTCAGTCTTGATTGTCTCTACTAAGACTGACCCTGCAGTTGTGACTTTAGAGATATAAAAAATACCAACATGGAAGTAATCATGTTTTCCTGATGATCCTTGAAAAGACTTGATACTATTACTGTCTTAAACAGCTAAAGAAAGTGACACATGAGCTTCAATTGTTAACAAAGAGCCAACATTTATAATTAATACTAAAATAACTAAATAATGCTAAAATTACTAAAAAATAATAATAAAAAAGATCATAGCAAAAAATTCTGACAGACTAAATGATTAAACTCCAGTAAGCTTGGCCTGACTCAGATCATAATTAAAGTCAAAATAAAAAACAAAACAAAACTTTTATTTCTGCATTGGTGAACATGTAATTTCCTTCAAGAAATAAATAAGCATCTTTGAATTATTTTGCATGCTCCTATAATTATACATATCCCATATAATATGCCCTCTTGTGGAGGCAGTCCAAACTACTTATTTTGGTGATAATATTTTATCAAGCTATAACCCTTCTCAGCTCTCTGGGAGCCTCGAAATATGATCATGCTGTCCTGCTCCACACTCTGCCTGCTTCAAACAAGGGGAGAAAAGACTTAATTGTACATCTCTATCATTGGTTTCTTTATATAACAGGATCAGGCAGATGGTGTTTGGGTAACAAGAACCTTACATCACTTTCCACTGCTCTCAGTTGGTCATAATCACCACTGGTGTGATGGTCAGTGTGATGTTGAGGTGTACTATTGCTTGTGTGTGTGTTAAATACTCCTCAAACAAGCACGTGTGATCATGCCAACTTCACTGCAATGCACACTTTATTTGCAAATGTATGCATGCAGAAAATGTCGAGGAAGTAGTTAGTAGTTTGTCATATTTGCACCCTGATTTAAGAAAACTACTGAAGTAATGCTGTATTAAAACTGATGGTAATTTATTTAAGGAGCTTTTCTTGGCGAAATATACGACTTTAACGTTTGTTTGAGCGCGCAAAAGACGCAGATATGCACGAGTGGAGTTGCAAGTGTTCAGTGCACATTGTAGTGGGCAGCAAGCTGCAAACCCCTGCACCGTGAAGGAACATTAAGCAGCGGCAGCAGCAGCCAGCAGAGTTGGCGCTCTGTAAGTGTTGGAGTGTGTGTCCACGCTGGAGCTGTGGCAGCAGCGTTGTACAGTAGCATGGCAGACTGCAGTAAATACACAGTTGAAGAGGCGGGGTTTGACATCTCAGCTCTGAAAACATCTCTAATCCAGTATTTCAGGTGCCGAAGTCGACGGAGCGATCATTGCTCACTACCGCCGCGCGTCAGCGAACTGCAGCAGAACCGCACACCTCTAGAAAACAAACGGAATATATCGCATGTGGACGGAGACGGCTGCTGGGTGCAGGGTTTGGGATTTCAAAGAGAGAAGAAACACAACTACACCCTGAGCGAGTGAGTGAAGTTTCAGCGACGGCAAGGAAACACTTTGTTCCTGGTTTGGTGTTGTAGTTTCCGACGTCTGTTTCTGCCCCTGAAGTAGATTTTAACAAGCGACTCCAACGACTTCTCAGCACCTCCCCTCGAAACTCAGCACAAATACCTCAACTCCTTTTCCCACTGGAGGATATTACAGCACTCTGGGATATTCTTCTCTGCAAGGTGAGTGAAGAAGTTCGAAAAAAAGTGTTTCTATTAAAACGTGGCTTGTTTTTGTTGTAGCAGCAGTGCTTTGGGCGGAAAATATTGCCTCACCTGGAAACTCAGGTAAGTCGGAAACCAGGTAGGCCTAGCTTCTCGTCGGTCACGTAGCATATTAGTTAGCGCTCGTGCTGAGTTGCTAATTGTGTTACTAGATGTTCAAAACACCACATAACTCAAAAAGGTGGTGTTTATGTGTAACATTTAGTTATTGTTGTAACTTATTTTGTTAGAGTCGCCTCGTGCCTTCCTGTTGTTCGTTGACAGCCAACAAGCTATGTCCCGTATTGTCATTATTTATTTACAATTCGCCTCGAGCGTGTCAAACATTAGACTTAAATGGGAGTTTTATCTGTTTTTGGTTTATATTTTGACACAGCAGTCAGTGTCAGTAAATATGTTTGGTAATTTGTTTTTCAGGCTATTTTTCCCAGAGTTATTGCTTTTCCTCTTTTTTATAGTGTGGTGTCACCTCAGGATAAACAAGCACAGTCTGAGCTTTCTGCCAAGTCTGCTCTCATGCTTTACTGTGGACTGAGACTTTTCACATTGCGTCATTTCTGCACAATTTAAAGTGTTTAGACAAAACAAGAAGTTGCAATGTGCGCACACCGTGCACCCTCAAAGAACAGGTTTCTCTCACTTTAATTCATTTGTGTGGCTTTCAAAGCCCTGAGCCCAGTGATGATGGAGCGGTGAGATCATCAGCCCTATTAACATCATGCACACTCATCCTCTATGTTGGCTGAGGAAGATTTTCCTTCAGGACAGAGATAGCCAAGTCAATATGGAGGCATGCAGGAGGACCAGTTTTGACTACAAGTCTTGTGTCACGTCTTTGTTTTAGAGCGTGTTGAGCAGGAGGACTTAGAGCAGGCCTTTGTGTGTTTTATAATAAACTATACCAACATTGTGGCAGGTGATTTAAAACATGACCTAAATTCTTTACCTCTGTATGTTTAGTTTTTAAGTGAGTTGATTCACCTGTAGAGGTTGAAGATGTGGGAAAAAGGGAGAAAAGTTCATCACACTTAATATTTATTACCATTGGCAAGCTGCTGTGGAACGTGCGACCATCAAGGAAGCAATCATGAGAACACAGAGGAGGATGTTTAATTTCAATCAGGTTGTGCTCAGGATGAGAACAAGGAACATGTGCTTTTGTTCTCCCTCTTCCTCCCTTGGACACAGTAAGGAATAATGGGTGACTCAGCGTGGTGTGGGTGACCTGTTCAGTTTCACAAGCTTGGACGCGGTGACCGTGCGCTGGAAGGCGGCGAGCCTTTGAGCAGGAAGCCCACGCAGGAAACGACCCGCTGCATTGTTGCCTGAAGGCTTTAAGCATGTCTGCAGTCCGAGGAGAGTTTTACAGTCCAGTTTCTCTGTTATTTTAGGGTTCGAGCATGCAGGGTCACATTTTACTGCTTCTTCTCCTTCATGCAGTGACCACTCGTGCTAAGGCTTTGGTGTACTCTTGGAGGTTTGTGTGTTTTACCCGTCCCAGCCCCTAATTAAAATAAACAGCTTGACAGGAGAATTGTGGGTGTTAAACTGAAGAAAACTAGAACATGCTGTCCAGTGTGGAGAGGAAATCGAGCGTTACTGTCTGAAATATTAGACATCAGTTTACAAAAAGCAGAAAAAATGGAAGTACAGGTTTGAGTGGGCAGTGTCAGAAGAGATTAAAAAATGTGACCTCATCCCTTACCATGAGTCAGACCTCTAAGAACTTTTCATGAGTGAAAAAAAAAACTAAAAATAGGATTTTTTTTCTCCTCCTTGAGGCTAGTTGTTGCGAGGAAACTGTCAGCTATAGTTCACTTGTTAGGTGTCACTTTGTCATGACGAATGATTTTCAATTAAGAAAGGCATGATTCAACACCAGAGTCAAACTCTTGCACTTGTACATAAGATTTGTTCAGTTTTTGAAAATGCATTTTAACCACAGTATAATGCTAATGTGTTTCCTTGCTCAGCAGTTTTTGTTCCACTCTTGAGGCTTTGCTTTGCCCAAACTTTGGCATAATAATACCAAGGTAGTTTACAGGAGTAGCTAATGAATCCTTATGCATTTAGAAAAAGCATCATTTGAGTTTGTTTTTTTCTTCGGTTCTTTATTTTATCGTTATCAGCCTCCTCAATTTGAAATAGAATCCAATTATGTTGTAAGGCATCTTGTTGATCGCATGTTTGATTTACATCAGTGGTGTCAGCTACAGAAATGTAGGCGTGGAGAGTGTGGGAGATTGTTTTTTTTTCCACCACAAAGTCAGAAACTCAACTTAGCTCACATATTCATCCATTTCTTGTAAATTAGATCATTGAATTCATAAAAAATGTCACTGTAAGAGGGTAAAAATAAGTGAGACATGACAGTAAGTCATCCACAGTGAGCCAGAGGTGTGTCGTAACCAGGGAAAACACACAGCTGTCTTATAGTTTCATGATGCACTTATGTGAACTACAGATGTGTTACATCAGCCTTTTGTAGGGCTATAAGGTGATTTGAAGTGCTGTTAACAGGGCTGGCGCGGTATAGGCAGTAAAGGCAAATGCTAAGGGCACCAGTAGTCATGGGGGAGGCCCCAGCCGATGATAAATGGATGATAAGAAAAAGAAGGAAAAAATCTTTTTAATGTTTTAATGTTATCTTTTTTCACATAATATTGTTTTTGTGTCATTGTTCTGTAATGGCACAAAACAATCCAGCATGACATGACCAAAACCTAGTTCAAAAATAGGCCTTATTTTTCCTGCGCCCATCCTGACCCGACCAGACACATCACAACATCAACAACGTCGCTCCTCCTAAGTACCTGCTCATTATGGACAAGAGAGACAGGCAGTTTATCAGACGTAAATGATACTGATGGACATAAAAAATCGTTATTACTGCAAAAACTGAAATCCAAGCAAATCATTATGTGTTACCTTTAGTAAAAGTGTCTTATTGTTCTTGAAATGACCCACATTCAACGGACATGTCCAGAAAATGTCTTATTTCAAGTTATTTGAAGACAAAAGTTATGTCTGACTTGCTTGTATCAAGTAAAAAAAATCTGCCAATGGTGTAAGAAAAACATTACTTGAATTAAGACAGCTTTCTTAATTTCCAGAAACTTGTTGAACAAATTTTTCTTATCCCATGAGCAGATTTTTTTAAATTGTAACAAACCATTCAGGTATCATTTTTGTCTTTGAATATGTTGAAATGAGACATTTTTCTTGACTTATCAGTTGAATATGGCTCATATCAAGAATAATAAAATTTATTTAACTGAAAATAAGACAAAGTGAATTACTTTCATTTTGGTTTTTGCGCAGGTCAAAAACAAATTTGAGCAAAACAAAGCCTTCTGGAGCCTGGGGACAAAAGAGAAAAGAGGATGAGGAAAAAGGTAATGAGAAGTTCTTTGACCCATTACCTGGAGAAAAGTTGAGTTCCATTTCCCATTATAACTCTGACCATTTCACCAACTAAACCCTCTGTTCAGCATAAATCCATGTGCTGATAAGTAAAGCATCACACTGGCAACACACTAACAAGCAGGGTCGTGTCCAGACATTTTAGACTGGGGTGCCCCCAACCGAGGCACTGACTTATGCGGGGTGGGGGGGCATACATTTTTGAGCCCAATTTTTTGCGTATCTGTATGCATTAAAAAAAATGCAGAATTAATAGGCTACAGCTTCAACAAAAGATAATATTCAAAAATAAAATAGTGAGGACAACCAAACCAAAAAGAAGAATAAAAAATAACATTTAAAACTAAACTGTGTTGCAGTGCACCAAAAATACTATGCACAAGCTTTCTTTGGATGTGCTTCAAGATTCCAAATGTATAAAATCCATACTTGTTTGTCAATTGAGAAGTACTTTTTCATAACTACCAATGATCTTAATTGTTCCTGTATAATAAAGCATACAGACTTATATTATAATTAATGAACATTATCAGTTCAAATGGAAATCTTGTCCAAAATGATCACAAGCACAGCATTCATGTAAATAGGGTGACATTTTCTTATACTTTTTTTTTTGTTGTTGTTACAAATGAATAGACCTTCTTTGGCAGTAAAACTTGGTGCTTGTTACTTTCAGGCAGTGATGATGTCAGAGAGTTGTCCCCTTTTATTATTGTAACACAAGAAACACCTGTAAGATGAATACCAACAAAGACTTCTTTTTACACAGAATTCTTCCTCCTTTTCTTCTGCCCCCACATCGTACCTCAGTCTTCCCATCTTTTTGTCATTGAATTAGCGTGACTCAGTTTCCCGCAGATTGATTCATCAGGGTCTCCTGGCATCACCACGTAGAGACGATCAATCGAATCATTCCTAATGAGGCGATCCATCAAAGGATCACTAATAGATAAATTAAAGCATCCGAGTCCCCGTGCCTTCACACCGACATACCCACATCCTACCAGCTCCCCAGGCTTGTCAGAGGTGCTGATGCACAACACACTCTTTGGCTGATTGCGCCAAGATGCTAACCTTAGCATTTCCCACATGACAAGGAGGGGAAGAGAGTCAATCCTGGAGTGTGCTCGACAAGACGAGGAAAGGCTTTGTTTAGCAAGGAAGAGTGGAGTTCCTGTATGGTGCTCCTGAGACTGAAAGTGAATTGACTTCTTTTGTGTGACTTGTGCTCACATCCTAAATGTATTTAAAGTTAGACAATAAAACAGGGAGAGTGGTTTTAGTTTCCCTGACACATTTTAGCTTTCATCATCAGAAATCAGAATTTAATTTAATGCATTTTTCAAATTATCTGGAACCTTTCAAGCTGACATTGAACTGATTAAAAATTTCTGGTGTTGTTTCTGTTGTTGAAAAAACTGCTTGTAAACTAACTTCAGGAAAGTTCAAGCAGAGTTCAAAACTGACACCAAACCTGCAGGGAGCATTGTCTTTGCGCAGTTACAAGATGCACAGCAGTGTAGAAAGATGCTTTCAGAGGTTGTTGCAGAAAAGGAGAGACCAAACCTTTCATTAGGATTAACTGGAAATGTTTTAGATGTTTCTATCAAAGGTGCACTGGTTGGAGACAGGAATTGTGTATTCGGGCCTCTATCGATGGCCACCTGGTCTTATTGAATCTAGCCGAGCTCAGATTTATACACACAAGCGTCAGGCTTTATTTTATGGGCACAGCAGCAGTTAGACGCAGAAGTGAACACATCAAAGCAATGCCAATCTGCACTGAAACTGTGAAGGACTTCTTTACTCAAGGAACATATGAGTTATAAATGTTTGACATTCTTTGTGACTTTTCAGGAAGTCTTATAGCTTTATGGACGTTTGCTCTTAACATACAGAAAGCAGGATAAGAAGAATTCTGTTCATGAGTTCATGTCTGTTCATGTCTTTCCCAGAAAAGTTACAAAAAGTTTAAAGAAAACCTGCGAAAAATCCAAATCAGTTTGCCAGATGTTGAAAAATCTGACCCATGAATCAAACAGGGATTTATCACAGAGGATATATGATGAGTCTCTAGGAGTTTTACACCTTTTATGTGTCTGATGGGCCAGTGAAAAAAAGAAATCAGTCATTTCTTTTGTGTATTCCATGTTTCATTATTCACTGTTGAGCCTCCAACTTCATCACCGCAGGTGCAGAGATTGAGATTCCTCTTTGAATGGATTTTCATTACTCCTAAAAAATAATAACCATATCAGTAAAAAAAAAGTTCCCCCTTGTGAGGTAAATCATTAAAAATACACCCAGATTAAGAAATATTTACCAGAACACTAATACTTATAAACTTTATTAACTCCAAGGGGTCAATCAAAGCAGTAATAATTTAAGGCTACAGATGTATCAAAAACTCTACAGTTTATGGTAATAAGGTTATAGTTTCACTTATGGTACCTCATGTGGTTGATTTCCAGACTTTTTGACTCTTTCACCACCATTTAGAGTCAAATTCCTCCTGTTGAAGCTTTTTGTAGCAGTTAAGTTTTTACTACAGTCATGACCTGATTCTTCCCTGTGGGGATCAATGATTTCATCTTATCTCGTATCAAACCGGCTGCTTCTAATCGGTTGATGTAACGTGTAATTGCTCGCTTACTATCTGTACCTCAGGGCTGATAGGGGGAAACTTCAGGTCCCCTTGAGTTATCAAAGAACGACAATGTTCTGTGTATTCAAACCAGACAGTCAGGAGTGCGATTGAGCAAGTCAGTTTGTGGGAAGACAACAGCACGAGACGTATCGGCTTACCTTAGATGATGACATAAACCTGGCTGCAGGTCAATTTTGTGACTGACTCATTTTCTCCACCTGAGTTTACCAAGAGGCAGATTTTCAGCTTTTGATTGAGAGATATTTTCTGCTCATTTGCTTTTCATCGCTGGTGGTAAAACTATAAAAAAGCAGTGGAAAAAAAATGGTGAGGACATTAATATTTATCAGTCTCGTGTGCGGACAAAGAACTATTTGTTCTCCTGCTCATAGATAAGATGTGCCATGTGGCTTTTTAACCTCTCTGGATTGTGACTCAGCCAGTCCATGTCTAAAAATGCGTGCCTGTCCTGCAGTGCAATCACAACATGGTGTCAGTCACATGATGTGTTCAGACGAAAGGTGTTAGCCTAATCTGATAAGCCCAGATATGTTTTTTTTTCTCATTTTTTTGTTTGCTGGAACAAGGATGCTGCAGATATGTGCTATTCAATAAGTATAAAAAATATGAAATGCAGATGCAGTAGAATTACTCTTTTTGCTCTGAAGCAACAGATTCTTTCAAAGCAATATCACCAATCTGCAGTCAGCATGTGCCAGTTTGTTATGTGCTCACTCTAAAATATTGCTGAACATAAGTGAGGTTGGCAGTTTTTCAAGTGGACTGCCGTAATGTAATAAAATCCTGAGGAGCAGAAAGGCAGAGCCGTATTTACTCTCACTGTTGTCAGCAGTGCCTCAATAGAAAACATGCGCTGACTTCATTCTCGGTGCCGTTGTTTTGACATTGAATGATGTGGACATCGAGATGTGTGCTGCTGATTTTCCATGCTTGCACAGTGATATGGAGGAGATGCTAAAGGGTCGATTTTAAAGTATAAAAATAGTACAAATAATGCCTGATAGAGCATGGTTCATCTGTTTCATCACATGCCAATTAAGGCTGGGCAATTAATCACAAATCATATTAAATCACACTATGACCAGCTGCAATATTCCAATTGTTGAAAGTGCAATGATTATACCAGAAAAAATGATAAATATGTTTCAGTAGTTGTTTTATGCTCTTTTTGAATTTTGAAAACTCCCTTTGCAAGTGAAGTTTGCAGTGAAAAGTGGCAAAAACAGTAAGAAGTAGCAAATAATGATGATAATAACTCTGAGGTGCCAGAAATGGTCAAACAGCAGCTAAAAATAGGCAAAGAGGGGCAATAAATTGGAAGAAAACTCGGAACATGGTCAGAAAGTAGCAAAACTTTTCACAGGCCTGTCATTTCTGTTACATTATCCCTTCTTCATTGATCTTATGTATTGTGAATGTAAAATGAAGGCTTGTTATAAGTCACTGTTTATAAAAATGAGTCAGTCTAACATCTGGGGTTCACTTCCTGAAATAAGTTACCAAATATTCCACTTTTTCATTGTATTCTATTTTTTGAGATGTACCTGTGAACAGTTTCCTTCATGTGTGTTTTGTTTTTTCACAAAAATCCAACTTTTTTCTCTCATATAAAGGTTCTTATATATATTATCCACTTCAATATAGCAATTAACATCACCAATTCGTAAGATGGGGACCCTATAAATGAATGCACAATAAATCCCAATTGCAATACATTCCCAATTAGATTATTTTTTCAAAATCGTTCAGCCTGAATGCCAACTGTTGTGTATGTTTTAAAAAGGAGTTTATGTCTTTGGTAAAGGTGTGATGTAAATGCAGGGGAGTGGATGGTTTACTAATCGCCCCTCCACTGTTGAAACTAATCTGAAAACAGCTAATCTTTAGCAACTGTGCAGCTTACGTGATTGCAACTTCATAACAACAGCATTCCTAAGCCAAATACTGGGGCAGCAACATCAGTGTGTTTGGTCAAGGGTCTGTACATGTGAATACTAAACCTGAGGTTGCTTCATTAACCTGCTTTAAGGTCTCATTGTTTCAACACCACCTTCCATCGAAGATTCCTGAAATGCCAGTATGGAAATGTTGTTCTTCCTGTTCTGGGTGAAACTTAGTGAGACTGTCATGAGAGGGAACCTTTTGTTGTATGTGCAAAGTAGGGCAGTGTTTTTAATGCTTATTTTGAATAACAAAAGGTTTGAGGTTTATTTTCTCAGGTTACTGTTTTAATATGTTGGGATGGATCACTTTACATCACTCAAGTAAGACTATTTGTCATTTCTCTTCACATTTTAGCCATGGAGAAAGATCTGCTTTGTCTCAGCTCTAATTTTCTGCTCAAATCTGGTCAAACTTGTAATAATTGGACTGACATGAATTAATATCTACCCTTGTTGTTGATTTTGTTTTTATAATAACCAAGGCACAGATTCCACCAGCTGACTCACGTTTCTCTCGATGTCATTCGAGCTGCAACTTTCAAAGAATGAGCTGCACCTTTAGTGGTTTCTTACGTTGTCCTCAGCTGCTCCTCTTGTGTAGGAAATAGGTCATGCTAGCACTCTTTTATTGTTGAGTTTTGAAAAGAAAGACAATGCTGGGAAAACTGAGAACATGGAAGAAATTTGAGGCGGGATTTTCTGCATGCAGAGATGTCAAGGTTTTTGACCAGGGATTGAGTCCCTGCCTCTCTTCAAAGGTCCAACCTCTGTCTCAAAAAAGATATGAAAACATGTCAGTGTGAATTCGGACTTTGATGATCTATAATAGTAGAAAGAGGATAATAGCTGTACGTGCAGATTTAAAAAGATACTGCTGTGTCATCCTTGGTGTTTGTGTTCATTTGTGCCTAACAGTCCCAACACGTGTCTGTCGGCTGACAGATAACGACACAAATACTTTGAATAGTGAAAGTATGAGAGCATTTGTTTGTCAGTTGCAGAATTGGCTGCCAGGAATGACATTTCTGGCTTTTTTCTTAATATAATTTTTTCATACCTGTTTATTACTTTAATATAATACTTTCATCTCAGCACATACTGATCAGAGTATACAGCTGCTGAATGTCACCCTCTCAGCTCTTTGCAAACAGACTGGTATCAGTGAGTGTCCGTGTGCTGTGCCTGTCAGCGAATTCTTTATTCTTTAATTCTTTATCTTTAGTTCAGGATTTCAAGAACTAAAACTACAGAAATGACTTTTTTATGCATAATTTCCCATCATTTCTGGACTATATGGCACAACTGAATATAAGCCGCACCCACTATTGGCCGCATTTGTCTATAACAGTGTCACAGTGATTAGAAATTTAGCTGGAGTAAAATTGTGCTTTAACAGCCTGGAAAAAAAGAGGACAAAGCAATCAATAAATATCAAGAAAAAGATTCATAAAAGTCATGAATCTGTGTAGAAGTGTGAATAAAAATGCAGGAAATAAAGTTTTGATTCTCAGTGTTCTCCCCATACTTTCCCGTCACAACCTCTGCCGGTTGGATCAGATATTTACTTCTCCCTGTTTTTGAAACATCACAGATCTTTTGATCGGCCAAAAAGTAACAGGTCAATCAATAATGTAAATATCTTGAGTTGTGCTTTCCAGTTGAAGGAAGTATTCTAAGCCTGGAAAGACTTTGGTCAGCAGCTATCAATATTCAGCTGGAAAAGACTTGTCTGTAAAGTCAATCGGTTTTCTGCAGAATGTGTTAGATGTTAAGTTCGCATGATGTGACTGGAATTGAAAAAATGCAAATCCGCACTCAGTTTTTTGCCAACTTTTTCCAAGTTATTACCTTTTCTTGAACCTTTTTTCACATACTTTGTGATTGTACTTTTTAACTTGAAGCCCTTATATGCAAATTCTTCACTCGGTAAACATATCTTTGCGTTTACTTGGCTGTTTGTTGCCTGCGAGTCTAGAGCTTGGGATAAGTCATTCTGAATGTTAATATGCAACTGGAGCAGGGGGCCAGCTGTATTTTGACACACCTCCAGTGCAAAGGGTGCCGCGTTGAGTTAATGTATAAACTTTGTTTACATGTCTTAGACAACCATTGTGACATTTGAGCAAGATCAGGCACAGAAAAGAGGCCCTGATCTTCACTTGGTTGCTCTGTTATTATTAGTTGTATTTTCATAATTACTCCATGAAGCCACAAATGAGTTATGAAATGCTCCATACTGCCATCTTTAAACTGATTTATTGCTGTTCTCTGTCTCTCTCTACCCAGCTTTCTGCCCAGCCTGGAAATCTTTCACAATGGATGAAAGTGGCAAAGTGACATTTGATTGCAGCTGATTTTCTTTTTTTTATTATTTGTCAGGATCATGAGGCAAGATGTGTGCACCAGGGCTCTGTGTTCCCCTCTGAAGATGTTGTGAAGCCAAGCCTTCAGGACCAAAGGATGACAGAGGCGTGCTCCTTCAAAACCATATCACATTTTTTAACAAGTGTCAGGACATTGATCATCAAAGGCTTCTCCATACAAAGACTTGGGTTGTAACTTTTTTCTGTCGACATTGGATTTTTTTTTTTTTTTTTTTTTTTAAAGAGGTAGACTGAATAAACGGAGCTTCTCCATGAGCTGCAGAAATGGACTAGAAGCCCATGTGTAGCAGGGCAGCTGCTGCAGCTCGTGGAATTACTTAGCCCCCAACTCCCTCATCCCCCTCCTGTCGTCGTCTGACTAACCCACCTGTCCAAAAAGCAGACCCCACTATCCAATGGCATGGGTCAAGTTCTTCAAGAAGCCGGGGGGGAATCTGGGGAAATCGTACCAGCCGGGGAGCATGCTGTCTCTGGCCCCCACCAAAGGACTGCTGAACGAGCCGGGCCAGAACAGCTGCTTTCTCAACAGTGCTGTGCAGGTCAGTCCGTCGTTCTGTCTGCTTAGTTTGCATGAGGCTTTAATTAATAATGTGTTCAATTAACAGAGTTTTCTTGAATGAGTCATCTGTCTATGAAAAGATGGAATGGTTCACAAATGCAAATCCCAAATCCACCATTCAGATGAGAACCATGCTTTTTGTTGTGTCAAACACCCAAGAGGACCACATAGTAGGGCTGCGCTGAATTGGAAAAAAGAAAATATTGCAATAACTTTTTTTCTTGCGAAAAATGTTTTATTCTAAGTTTATTGCTTCACTTTTCAGAGGAATTCTCCCTAACTCCCCCTGAAATAATGATGATAAACTCTTAGACAAGGCTGAAAGCACGGATCTGGAAGCCACTGCTTTTAACCCTGAAAGTTTTAAATCAAGCACCTTATATGATGATCTCTCTCTCTGTTGCTCGGTCGCTCTGCACATCACTCTGCCCAACTCTGATAACAGCAGGTGAGATGACAGAGCACTGAGAAGGTGCAATAACTGTGTGAGCTGTTGCATCTAATGTGGTAAAATATATAAATGGATGCCTGTTTAGATCTATTAGTAATATGATTGGGTGCAGACAGGCTATCGATACTTAATTGAAAGGCTCAAACATATTGCAATATATTATATACCTTGCGATATGAATATTGTGCATGGACATATCACAGTGACAATACTAAAACAATGTATTGTGCAGCTCTACCACACATCCCAAAAAGTTGACCCTTAACGGGTTTTGTTTCAATCAGTTATCATGTAAAATCATTAAAGCTGGGTGAGACATCACA
Source organism: Thalassoma bifasciatum (assembly GCA_008086565.1). Classification (NCBI taxonomy): domain Eukaryota; kingdom Metazoa; phylum Chordata; class Actinopteri; order Labriformes; family Labridae; genus Thalassoma; species Thalassoma bifasciatum. The sequence continues at coordinate 2,063,931 of RPOG01000006.1, forward strand.
CGGCTCAACATGCCAGCTCTTCGGTAAGGAAAGTCTCTATTGGCTGTGCCAGAAGTTGTTAAAAATCATTAAATGATGGCATCGCCCAAGCAGCATAATAGGCCATTTGCATATAATTGCCATGGACGCTGTAGGAGAGAGGACTTACAGTGTGGGAAAGACAGAAAGTGGGTAAAAAAGACCATAACTATGTTTAGAACTAGGAATTAACTTTTTTAGTCGATTTGTGTTTTTTTTCTTATTTCAACATATTAACCCTCCTCCTATATCCAATCTTGGGAATGGCAGAGACCATTCAAGTTACATCAGCTTATAGTCATGGTTTTCCTGATTATATAGAGGTGCAGGACTTCACTTCATAGAGAAAAATGAGACCACAATGAGTTAATGCGACAGAGATAAGAAACAACCAGAAACTGCTTGGGATTCAGAGGGTTAAAAAGGTTATACTATTTTGAGCAAGAGTATTTCTTCACATATTATTGTCTTCCTCCAGTGGTCTGACTCACATTAAAGTATGGCTGTTTATGCAGCAATTCTTGAGATTAGTCAGTGTCTAAATTTTTCAGACCCTCCTAACAATCAGGTCATCTTCGTGAAGGTTGGATTTGACTCTTGAGAAACTGGCGGGGAGTTAGCTCTTCATCACAGTAAGCCACAGTGAGGTCACTCTTAGGGACTGTGAGTCACAGGGTGAGCCAACCGATGAGCTGGTTGAAGATGATCATCACCTCGGGCGTTGTTTTTTTTTTTTTTTTTTTTTTTTTTTTTTTTTTTTTTTACATGGAGAATTATTCTTGTTGTTATTCCTCATTCTTGAGACCTTGGAGACTTTGCCCTCTTGCCATAATATGTTATGTAATAAAAGACCCAAGGATGTCAACGGTTTTCTGCATACTAAGATGTCTCCCACTGATAAAAAGAGAAACCTTTGTGAACTTCATTCATTTTTTCTGCTTTGATATCTCACTTTAAACCTCCTTCTCTTTTGCTTGTGCAGGTACTATGGCAGCTGGACATCTTCAGACGCAGCTTGAGGCAGCTACCTGGACACTTCTGTCTGGGAGATTCCTGCATCTTCTGTGCACTGAAGGTAAAATGCAGTTGTAATATATGTGAAAGGGATATAAAACTTTATTTGAAGAACGAAAAGTTGGATTTAAAAAAAACATCACTTTACTAAAAAAGCTAAAGACTGGTTATGTTTAATGTGAATGAGGGGACAAAAATGTTGCTCATACCAAAAGAAGCAATGAATCCTGTCCTTCAGTGTCTGTTTGGTTCACTAAAAATATGTTGGCTTTATATTGCTTCACCCACTGATACTCAATCACTGACTTGTGCAATGGGGTTGTCAGTCTGATAAATACCAACAAAATTAAGTGTTATAGAACACATAAGGAATTCCGTTGATTGCACAGGCCTTGATGACATTGTGTTTGTGTGGTTTGTACGTGACAGGACATACAGTATCATCCCTACGCACGTTCATAGAGAGCATTAGGGCGTGATGGATTTATACAGATAGGAATGTTGCTGCATCATCGTGAGAGGTGTTCAAAATAAAGGCTTTAGATCTCACCGCCTTTGAACTCAAATTTCCTCAAGATGTAACAAATAATATATAACAAAAGGGACCAATTTATTAGATCTGGGATTTTAACACTGTTTCAGCATATTTTACAATTGATACCAACAATTGTCTGTGGTCTTAATTGTTTAAAGACTTTACTTGTTGCAGCATGATCCTTGACAGCTTATTTTCCCCATCACAGTATGTTCACCCAAGTTTTCGATCCAGCCCCTGACAAAAACTCATAGAAAAATGTGTGAGAAAAAAACACTGGTGGAATATCTTTGAACTTGTTTAGTAAATTTCCAGCAGGTCACCAACATGACAGGATGCTAAGTACATTTCAGAAAGGCTGAGGCTCTAAGAATTAAAGATGGGAAGATGTTCAACATCTGTGAGAGGCTTTATGGGCAAGCAGTAAAGATTATGTGATTCTTGAATGTTAATAAAGTAATTTAATGGTACATTCTTGAAAAGTATGTGTGTGTCCACCATCTCATCTTGGAAATTGACCTTTCTGTTCTTTTACAGACTGGTTGTAAAGTGATTTAACCACTAAATGGTGTTTTTATAACATTTGAAACATGAATGCTTTTTTTCCTTTTAAGAACAGAAAAATGTCCTAATGATATGATAACATTCTGAATAACATCAGAAAGCATAAGAGTCAGTTTCTGGTAAAACAGGTGCGCGGCAGAGACTTCTAACTAAAAAAAATTGGGTTAGGTGCAAACTGCAGGTAAAACCAGAATTTATAATGCATTTTTACATGGGCAATAAAAATGATCTTAAAGTGGTTGGGAATTACATCATCTACGGTGCTTAATATCTGATGAAAGATTCAGAGAAAGTGAAGAAATCTCTGTAAAAATGGGACAAGACTGAAAACCAGTGCTGGGTGGCGGCAATATTTGCACTAGAAACAGACACGACAAAGCATGGACTCAAAATTATGAGGAGTGGAAAAAGTGTCTCAGGTTCGTATTAGTGAAAATTTGACATTGCTTTTAGAAATAATGTTTGGTGCCCCTGCTGCTCTGAGCAATAGAGGTTTTAATTGATTAGAAAATCATCAAGATCTTTTTTATATCAACATTTATGTCATGTTACAAATTAACATAAACTGAAATTCCCCTTTGAATGAGTTGACACTTTTTGGGCACTCATCAAATCTGTTTGGGTTCCACATCCAGACTGTCAGGAGTAATGAGAGTGACACATGTGCTTTTAATACACTCAATGTCTCATTGTCCAAGAGCAATCAAAAACCTTGTTCTCCTCTCCTCCTCTTCAGGGAATTTTCTCCCAGTTCCAGCACAGCAGGGAGCGTGCCCTGCCCTCCGACAACCTGCGTCACGCCTTGGCAGAGACCTTTAAGGACGAGCAGCGCTTCCAGCTGGGCTTCATGGATGATGCCGCAGAATGCTTTGTAAGTTCCCGTGGCAACTCTGCTGTCCTGAGGGAGGGAGTCCAGTGTTGTGTGTGTGTTTGTGTGTGTGTGTGTGTTTTGTGAGTGTTATCCTGCTGCCTCAGTTTGGGTATTGCACAGCAACAAACTGTTTGGCGAGGTCACTGAAAGAGCTTCTGTCCCTCCCTTCCCCTCCCATCACCCCCTGCCACATTGCCGTTAAATATCATCATGACAGGTTATATAAGGGCCACAGTTCTGTTTGAACCTCTCTGTTTTGTGCCATCATATTTTGTTGTGGTGTCCAAAGGCCTTTTTGGAAGTCGATTTCATGCGCCCGTCTTCATTTTTCTCCCAGTTTTTCTGCTTTTTTGAGAAACAACAAAGAAGTGTTTGGCTGGAAATATTGAGTCTTCAGTTTTATCATGAACTCAAATCTTTCAATATCAAATGGACCCTGAAGCATTTCTTACTCAGCTAAGCATCTATTTTGTCGTGGGTTGTGTTTTCTTACTTTATTTTGATCTAATTTTAATTCATAAAAGCATCATTTAAGAGATAAACACTCTTACGTTACCTAAACACACACAAAAATTGAAAAATGAGATCATCTTTATTTGTCACATACATAATTATACACAGTGAAATGTGTTTTGTACCAGCATCCAATTGCTATGGGAGAATTTCAATAGAATAAATAGAATATTAAGTTCAATAAAAATAAGAAAAATATACACATATACAGAAATATATCCACCAATACTTGAAAAGGCAAAAAAGGCAAGTGAAACACTAATGTATGATAAATGTTTTGTCAGATGCATTTTTAGTCTTCATGCAGAAAAGTTACTCTCTTTTATAGACAATCTTAATTTTTAATCCCACATTGATTCTTGCCCTTGAGCATCCACCATGTCAAGCATTGGCAGCAGCATGCCACTGCAGAATTTATGTGAGGACTTAGCCAGTGTCAGATTAACAGGCTGTGAAGTTGTGCCCGTAACCTTTGCAGGCCGACTGCAGCCTTAATATTTTATTAACTCACAAGCGCTCCTTAGAAACAGGTGGGCGCTAAAGTGTAGAATAGCTGCCAGTTTAAATGTGTCGCTCCTGCTGTCAGGTTCACAATAATCCTCCTAAAAAGGAGCTCTTGGTATCCAACAAACTGTTGCAGTGTGCTGCAGTGTTCTGCCCTTGGAAGTACCTTTACCTGAACGGAAAAACAAGTAGCCTGTGGTGCTTGTAAACAGATGTCTTGACGACTCATAAAGTTGGAAATATTTTGTCAAATTCCTGATAGATTATCCTTGTTGTGTCACAGGAGAACATTCTGGAGAGGATCCACCTGCACATTGTGCCCGAGGAGACAGACGCCTGCACTTCAAAGTCTTGCATCACACATCAGAAGTTTGCGATGACACTTTATGAGCAGGTGAGCAGGGTCGAGAAAACCAAAGATTTGTGTTTTTTTTTACTTTTAAATATTGATTTTCTGCATCACCATTTTACAATGTTTTTCATCCTATTTTTAAAACTTAAAGTATAATTCATACCTTTATTATACCTCCATTTGAAACTGCAGATGTATCACTTTATCCAGCATTTGTTTGCACAACCTCTCCAGTTTGTGTGTGCAGGCTAAACACACTAACCAGTGTTACGATTAAGCAGCACACACACACAGACGAGTACATGAATCACTGTCTGAGACACTCGAAATCCAATCCGTCATGTTTTGATTCTGGGTCGCCCCAGTGGAATAAGGAAGGTGTTTCTGGTCTGATACCACTGAGTAGAAGCAGCACCAGATAAATCACAGATGGTGTACGCATAAATTCCAGCACACACACCAACACTCTTCCGTGATGCTGCAATGCCCATCATTGACACCATCCCAAACCAGTTCTATCTCAGTATCAAACAGATAATACGTCTTTGTACTAAATCCCTCCGGGGTACAGAGTGGATTTCGTTCCACTCTGACTCCAGAGCTCCCAATCCAGTAAATATTATTGAGGCCTGATCCAATAAATGCATCTTATTGCTTTATAAACATCTTTAATTTTTTTAAATTTTCACAGAGCCTGGTTGAGGATGTGTAGATTCATTTTTTTCTTATTTCTTGTTGTTTTGAATTGTTTTCTTTTGGAAATTGAATTAGAGCAGGGCATTTAATAGCAAATTATATTAAATCACAGTATGGCCTGCTGCAATATTCTGATCGCAGACAGTGCAATATTTCTTGAACCTCAAATGTATCAGAATACCAGATACAATTTTTGAAGTAGATATTTTATGCTCTACACCAGTGTTACTCAACTCTGCTCAACCAAAGAGCCAAATTGTTGAAAAATAGCTTTGTAAGGGCAAAAATCTAAGTGGTGAATAGTGACAAATTTAAAAGAATTAGCCATAAAGATATGTTTAAGGTAGCAAGTATGGTCAAAAAGCAGCAAAACTGGATAAAAAGGGGTGAAAATTAGAAGTAAAATTGAAAATGGCGAAAAGAAGTCCTCGTCACCCACATTTTAAGAATTAAAAACAAGAAATAATCCCCTTAATGTATAGTGGGTCTGTATAGAAACTTGGTTTTACTTTCTGAGATGAGTGACAAAAATATAACTTTTTCATGAAATTCTACTGATCTTGCTTTTGTGTGTTTTTCTTTTTCAAAACAAGAATAATAATTAATAAGTTAAAATCCTTTCAGTATGGCAATTGATATCAACAACACAAAATGGAGAACCAAAAAATAATAATAATATAATAAATAGCAATTGCCATGAAATGATTTGTGCAAATCATTAAGCCTTCGATTGAATTCCAACCCCAAACTTCTGTTACCTCTGTTTACCTATTTCTTTTCTGGTTCACTGATCTGGTCCTGATTTTCCTTCATGTTATACTTTTTTCATGTTGTTTCTGTGTTTATTTTTTAACTATTTTTAGTAACATCATAAAACCAGCTCTTGCTTTTTATTCATTGAACTTCAGTTGCTAAAAATCCTGAGAATGAGAGAAAAACCTTATCATGTCAAACACTCTCTAGAGAAATGGTTTCCATTTGTTACAAAGAAAAGCCTGTGAAGTCATTTATGCTTCTTTCACAGGGCTACAGTATTTTGAGGAAACTTTGAGGTGTAGTTTTGAGTCAGTTACATAAATAATGTAACTAAAAATATATGTTAAAGTGGACCTTAGTAGATGATAAGGTTTTATTGTATTCAATATATATATGTGTGTTCACGCCAATAAAGCCTTCTACAGCATGTTGCGATCACACATGTATATTTAGTGTTCATGCCCCTCTCGTTCTCCCCTCACTGCAGTCGGTGTGCCGTAGCTGTGGGGCATCCTCTGACCCACTGCCGTTTACAGAGCTGGTGCATTATGTCTCCACCACCGCACTCTGGTAAGGCACAGGCAATAGGAAACTTTCCTCACTTTCCTCCTCGTCATCTGTCCTCCCTCTTCTGTGTTTCTGCTGTTCCTGCCTTTCTCTGCACATTTGTCACAAGGACAAAGTTTAAGCTGGCATTTCACACGCAACAGTTTTTCTTTGTCCACACTCCTTTATCTTTATTTGTCTCTGTCTGTCTCTTTTCCTCTTACATCCTTGTTCTGCTGACAAAGCTTCTACTCTCTCTCTTTTTTCAGTCAACAGATGCTTCATCGCAGGGACGAGTCTTTTGGGGAACTGTTACAAGCTGCAAGTACAATAGGAGACCTTCGTAACTGTCCAGTAAGTGTTTTTAATAGCAGCGTGTAAAAATGCTCCAGTTTCCTGCAAAAACTATTCATCAGACGTTTGTCTGATCTTTTATTTGTTGAATAAACTTTCTTCTTGTGTGCAGTTTGGTTTGCTTTTTGATGTCGACTTTTACTGACTGGCCAGTTTTGGAATGTGCTTGGTAATTGGGCAGAGTTGCTTTTGGGTGAAACTTGAGTCATTTTTTTGTGTCTCTTTTTTTCCAGAGCAACTGTGGCCAGAGGATAAGGATCAGACGGGTCCTCATGAACTCGCCTGAGATAGTTACCATTGGCTTCGTCTGGGACTCCGATCAGTCAGACCTCACAGAGGATGTTATCAGATCACTGGGGCCTCATCTCAGTCTTTCTGCTGTAAGTTTACGCTGGCAGACAATTAGCAGAGCAGCACATTATTTACATTTGTAGAATTTAACTTCTCCATTAATATTGTGTGACCCAAAGTGACTGGAAATCCCACAGAGATTATTTCAGGAAAAGAAAATGTCACAGATTTGGTTCGGATTAAAGATTAAGGTTGTCTAAAAATGATCCAGCAACATGTAACTTGAGCACCTCTTTGTACTTTTCAGAGGAAGTTATTGGTTAGCATGGTTTCAATATCATCTTTTCGGGATCTGCTAACTCACACAGCTGCAGATTTTCCTCCTGCTGTTCTTTGGTGCAATCGAACATATGCGGGGAATAAAAGTGTGGATTTATTTCTCTGTAAGTCGGGCTGTTGCGTAAGCAGTTAACGCCCAATGCCCAGTTGGCTCGCACCATGGAGCAAAAAGCTCATGCTGGCCTTGGTCAGCCTGTCAAAAAGCCCCTCCTACTTCTTCTTCTTCTCTGAGTTTTTCTGAGCGTGTGTTTGTGTGTCTGAGGGAACATGTGGGCTGACTAGACGTCACTGAGACATGGACAAAAACATGTTTTCAAGACCGCTTTTGTTGAATGCTCTCACATTCTCAATCCCAAGTATGCACCGTGTGGGCATGTGGTGCTTCTTTTCTGTCTGAAGAAGCTCAACTTCACTCACAGACACAAGTTGTCTGAAGTGTTTACATGAAATATGTATGGCCTGATTCGAATACTCCTCTCTAGCCTGTTGGAATCGCCCCGCTGCATTTGCTGGGGAAAAAAAAATCAATCAGTGTAATAGAGATCAGGGCAAGCATTTCATTACATAACTTTCCGATTGAAGTTTCAAACCGCTTATTTGACAGCTCCCTCTTGCATGTACCGTTAGAAGAATTCAAGAATTTGTCTGATAGGCCTCCCTCAAGTGTGCCACAAAGACCCTGATTCATTAGAGAGCGTTTCATGTGACTTTATTGAGTGTTAGCGGGAGACCTCCACCCCTGTTTGCTTTGAGTCTATTGTATGAGGGGCGAGAGGGGCACAGAGAACTGATTGTACAGGAAACGTAGGAGGGAGAAACAAGTAGTTGTCCAACCAACATTTCTACTAAATGCTGCTCTTACTTTTTGCGAGACATTGTAATATCACTCTCTCAAGTTTCCCTCCAGAATCTGATTTATATTACAAGCATTCAGTGACACTGAGTGACAGACACACTGTAACAAAGTCTCACACTGTGACAGAAATGTTATGTTTTTTGCAGAATGACTAATAGTGCAAAGGTGTGAAGACAGCAAAGATTTGTGGCACTGGTACAGAGTCATAATTTAAGTCTTAGATTATGACTCTGCAACAGTGGTATGACAAATTCTAAGCATAACTACCTGAAAAAAACTGATCCCCTCAAAAGAAGCTAACACTAACAGCAGCCTTGTGCCTCCTCCCACGAGAGGAATCCTTGTTTCAAACCATTATTTTTACTCCAGACTGATATTATTCTTGATGACATGATATGATATGATATGACATGAAACAACACAGAAGAACGTAAACAATAAGAGTGATGGTTGTTCTTTCATGTCTGAACCACTGACAAGGAGATCAAATATAAAAACATGCTGCTGATTCGACCTCTGTCACACAGGCTGATTTTAAGATTTTTGAACAGTCATACAGTTCACTGGTAGAAGACAGGAGGTGATATTTGTGTTGTTAATAAACTATAAATAAAGAAATACAAAGGAAAGCATTGTTAAAGTTCCTCCCGTAGCTTTACTCTGGGTTTTGCTCTTAATTTTTAGTGCATCACCTCAATCAACTCAAAACAAATCAGCCTTGAAATTAGTGACTATTTACTGACATGACTCCAGCTTAAACATCCGTTACTTTAGTTTTTTCTGCCATGTTACATGACAGTTTGTTAGATGATTATTTTTTGGCAATAGTGATTACGTGTAGGCACGGTGACAAATTGCTTCTACATCAAAGTAAAACAGGTCATTAAATAATCCTTTTCTAATAAAAATAATTCAGCAAAAATAGGGCTAATAAATCTTTTGAAAGAAATTAGAAAACAAGCAATATTGAAGTCTGAGTTGAAAACAAATGCAGGAAGATCTTTCCTCTCATGTGTAAAGAAGAGGGAGAAAAGAGACGTCTCTTTGATCAAAGTGCAAACTATTTGTGTTGGTTTCTGATATAAAGAACAAAAACGACACCGGTTTCCTACTCCTTTGATTCTTTTTTATACTTGCTGAAAGTTCAGTATTTATAAGCTGAAGTACACCACATTACAGAAAGTCCTCTAGGCAATTCTAGTAATGGTCTAGACATCAGTTCCTGTAGCAAAGACACTGATTGAAATAAGCTCTTATTGCACCTGATGATCAAATCAATGCCAGTTCATTCCCCCAGACCCCGATCTATAAAAAATGGACTCACTGATTCCACCAGCTATCAGCATCACTCACCTGCCAGCCTACCCACTGTATGTGCTGTGACTGTCAATGAATAATTGGTTTAAAGAATGAAATATTAATACCTCTGTGTTTGTGCGTTTGTGTGTGTGTGTGTGTGTGGTCACAGCTCTTCTACAGAGTGACAGATGAGCATGCCAAAAAGGGAGAGCTGCTCCTGGTGGGAATGATCTGCTACTCCAGCCGCCACTACTGTGCCTTTGCCTTCCACACCAAGTCTTCCAAATGGGTCTTCTTTGATGACGCCACAGTGAAAGAGGTGAGGGGGAACACATGAAGCATCAGTGCTGTACAAAAATTAAACAAAAGGTTTGCTGTTTTGGTGATGAATTATTAAATTCATTCATTAAATAAAACTTCACCTTGACCTGTTTCTAACATTTGTGGTCAACCTTGTGTTAAATAAATAGCATGTTGTAGTTGAACATATTCAAAGTGAAAGAGGGCTTCCCAAATCTACTTGCCTGTGTAGATTCTTACTTGCCCTGTCTAGGGAGAATTTTCTCTGGTTGTCAAGTGCATACATTTTGCGCACAACATACTTTAAGGTGAAACTTAAGTTAGGCTGGAGAAAAAAAAAATTATATATATATATTTTTATTTTTATTTTTTTTCCCAGAAGGCCAGGACAAAGAATGAAGTTTAACATCTTACTTCTGGGTTAACTCTGAATTTTTAGTAGGGTGGTTCACTTCTCACCTCTGAAACCCATCTGTGTGGATTTTATCCCTGATCTGGATCCTGAACCTCAATAATATCTTAAGCTTGCATCATTTTATGATTTTCTGGCATCAGGTTTGTTCTTTTTTTTGATTGGTCATTGTTGCTAACACTGTTTTGTTTGTTTTAACATGAACACACATCTTCTATGACTCTAGGTGAATTAGTCAAATTAATACCGAGCGTTGTGTGAGCATATATTGTGATTCCCTTTGTTGGCTTACGTGAAGCCAGATCAGGAAAAGATACCCTGGTTACATTGAACTCAAATTGTGGAATTGGTCTTTTGCTTCAGTAGATTTATGCTGCATCATGTAAAATAAATATTGGGACATTTAAACATTTTCCCAAATGTGCACAGATGGGACATCAGTTTTGTTTGTACACAGATAGAGCAAAGTTTAAATTTTCGTTAATGTAAAAACATAAAAAGGTGCAGTTTGGAGTCACTCACAGCAGCAGGGAGCAGTAGTTTTCTATCTCAGATCTCCATCAAGTCTCTTTATCGCCCAATAAGGCCTGCATCGATTGCCCTTCATGAGCCTCTGGGTTGATGAGCCTTTATGGCACTGAAGAGTCAGCCCCCTCCTAGCCCCCCACCCTATTTCTACTGCAGTACCCCAACTCTGTCATCACAAAGTACTGCAGTAGTGAGGTGAAGAGATTACTTCACTGATCCCTCTTGATAAATTTGAAGAGTTATTTGAATCCTGAGCAGATTTAAGCAGGTGTGTATGCTGCACATGTGTGAGAAAGCTTTATTTTGTGTGTGTGTGTTTTTGATTTTGCAAGCTATTGCTTTTGTGTTTTGTTGTTGTGAGTTTGCACAGAGTACAGGATGAATCCTCATCCCTTTCTGTTTTTCTAAATGTTGGATTTATTTTCATGGTGTGCAAATATGAGCGCGCCTTTTGTCTCACATGCTCGCAATTTTCTCTGGGACTGTGGTGCAGCGGCTGGCTGGCTCTGTGTCAATCCATCAGCAGCTTGTGCTGTGTGTGCAGACCTCCCCCCATCCTCCCTCTCCTAACTCCCCTCCCTCACCCCCCAACTGAGATAGAGGAGCTACAGTGCTCAGCAGCGCCTGCCAAGCCCCCGTACCTGGGTTGAAACTTGCCAGCATTTCTGTGACTCCCCAAGTCCCAGCTGCTAAATGACTGCTGTAGTGGAGCTTCATCTCTGCCTTTTCCACAGCAAGAAAATCTGTATGTGAAACCATTACTATTCTTAAGCCTCTCTCTCCATCCCCACTACTCCCGCCTTATCCTCCCTCCTCCTTCACCTTCATTTGCTTAATTAAGAAGCACACAAGCATCTGTTAGCCTGCAGCCTGCCTTTGTTGTGCCTTGATGGCGAGACACGCACCTTACTCAGCTTACTCAGCTAATGTGATTGTGTGATTTGGCTACATTGTGTTAGGTTCATTCACAACTTAGACTGCGCCTAGTAAATGTGAGGTTAGATTTTGCAGCTGAAAGCTGTACCATCACTGCCTCTTCTGGTACCTTCACACAATATGACAGTTTGTTTCACTAGGAAGCACAGTATCCTGATAATGTGCTCAGCTTTTGAGACTTAACCAGGTCGCTCTTTCCTGCTACGAAAGATAAACACACCAGATCAAATTTAAATGAAAAATTGCTCAAATTTACCCTTTGCATTGTTGGATCTGAAGAAGGTTCAAAGTAGGGAATAGAAGTGAGAAAAAATGAGGATGCAGTTTATTGCAAACAGCAATTGAAATGAAATAGGCTGTTCATCAGGTGATAAAAAGTTTAAGACTACAGTCTCTCTGTCAGATATTAACACTACCACGACTTCCTGATGGCAAAGGCTAAAAAGCTTTCCCTCTTTGAACTTGGTTGGACTGTTGAGCTGCATAAGCAAGGCCTCTACGATGCGCCATCACTGCTGAGGTTGGACGCAGTAAGACAGCCATGAGTTTCTTCAAAGATCCTGAGGGTTATGGAACAAAAAAGTCAAGCAGTAAAGCCAAGAAAAATTCACCAGTTCTGAGACAGTATTCGATTGGTCCATCAAGATGCAGGATGATCCTTGACCCAAATAACAAGGGCAGCCCGAAACCATCAAATGACATCTTGGAGAAAAGTGCTGTCTTCAAAGGCCATGTCTCCTACAATTCCACAAAACTGCCCATTTGAACTTTGCAAGAGAGCACAGTGAAGGGTGGAAGGAAGTTTTATTCTTTGACGAGAACAAACATCAAACATGCCAAAACAAAATTTTGGAGTGACCAATGGAAACAGTTCAGCTACTCATTACAAAATCATTTGATGATTTTTATTTTTTTTTTCCTTTTTGGGGGTTTTCAGGGTTTTTTTTAAAGCTGTGGTTTTGAACTTTTGATCAGCTGAGGAAAAGCCTGTTTCAGTTTATTGTTGTTTTCAATGAATAGCTCACTCATTTTTGTCTCACTTCTTCTCATTTGCATCTGAAACCCAATTTGGTACCTTTTTAAGATCAGACAGTTCAAAATGTAGATTTGTTCAGCTGGTCTTAAAATTTTGACAAACTTTTTTATGTGGCATCCAACTATTGTAAGTTGTACAGCTTTGTGCTTTCTTTTTAAACTTGTGATTGCATACCTTGAACACCTTTTCTCATCTTGTGTTTCAGATTGGCTCCAGGTGGAAAGATGTTGTCAGCAAATGTATCAAAGGTCACTTCCAGCCTCTCCTCCTCTTTTACTCCAACCCTGATGGGAGCGCAATCACCGCTGATGATGCCTCAAGACAGAACAGCAGCCAGTCGCACTACAGGACCACCGTGAATGGAGATGTTCAAGGTAATCTGCTTGTTACAGGGGTTAATACTCTGTGTTTGTCTGTATTCAGTTATGATTTACTAAACTTTCGAGGCTGAAAAAACTTTTACCCGATCACCTCATGTAATTAAATTTCACATTACCTGTGGACCCTTTTCATGGCAGGAAGATAGGTCACATAAATGTTGCACAAAATGGAAGGAATTTTTTGTTTGGTGGATTATTTCTTTGTTGCACCAATGCTTTTTTGGAAAAATTCATCTCTTAGACAGCCTATTTGTTTTCCCTTTATGTGGTGGTATATTTATAAGGAGCATGCATTTGTGAGATGAGCAGCACAGCCATGAAAAATTTGCCAAATCTACTTTGCCAATGCTAAACATCTCATTCCGCTGGTTTTTTTTACCCATTTTCTTTCCCATAAATTATTTTTCAGTTAGTAATCTAGCAGTTTCTAAACATTGATTCTATTTCAAAGAATAGAATCCAATATACCTTTGCAATAATTTAGAGAAAGGCTGTCTTCATTTTTTCACTTCAAAATATGAAAAAAACAGCAGATCAGTTGAATAAAGTGTCCAAATAAGGAACCCGATTACATTTCTTTTTGTACAACAAAAATTATGTAGATAAACTATTCTGATATCTAGTTTTCTTTCAATTACCAATATTCAATCTTTTTGTCATAATTTTCTGGATCTTGGCCCGTGGTCCTAAAAAGGGAAATTATTTAAGTTTGATCTATCACTAAGTGTCTCTCCTTGAGCATAAACTTAGAATAAAAGGAAATAACCCCTCAACTTTAAAGTCATAAAAAAAAATTATTTGAAAAAGGGGGGGGGAGTAAACAAATGGTTCAAAGTTTTCTACAACCTTCTCTATCAATCAAATCTCAGTGAGATGCAGTTTTTAGTCTGCACACAGCAAAGCAACAAAAACTGTCGTAAATATATGACTCTAACATAAAAAATAGATATTTCCATTGTTTGGCTTTTTTGTTTTGAAATGCAAAACTGCTGGGTCTTATTTGTGTATGAAATAAAAAGGTGTGAAGGCGAGATCACTGGGCAAGTAAATTAGCAGTTAGATTCATTGCAATAATAACCACAAATTAGCTCCTGCACTAAGTGTTTGCCATTAGGCATATTTGTGTCTTTTAAAGGTTTATACCAGTGCTCAGCCGATACATTAATGATCTCTGCTTTGAAGAACTCTCTTTTTGTCTGGAGTTACTTTATTTTCCAAACTTGTAAATGCAAATTTCTATTGTTTGGTTTGTGAGTTGAGATGTGGTTCAGATTTGACCCATTGATCTTTACCTCAAATTGAAGCACTCTAGCTGCCTTAATTTGATTTGATTTAACATAATTTTTAAAATATTCAATAAAATCCTTCATTTGCAAATCATCAGTTTCAGAGAAACATCAGCAAACAGAAAAACAAGTCTCTACAGAGCGTGTTAAATCCCGGATCATAAGTTGCCTTTGCAGGCAGTAATGAAAATTTGTTTATGAGCAGCTCTGCAGTTTGGATTATATATCCCTGGATTTGTTTGGTTGGGGAGGTTTTTATCCCCTTAAAAGATCCTCCTCCAACTCTGTGTGCTGGCCCAGCCCCAGGTCCAAGCTGTAGCATCAGCTCACTGGCCATCAGAGCTGACAGGGCGCCGGATCAAACTGGATCATCCTTCAGAATCAAAGAGAATATAGTGCGGATTGTGTCAGTCAGTTTGTCTTTTTTGTTTTCAGGTGCGGTGCGGGATATTTATTGGGATCAAATTTGTGTTTCATCGTAAAAATTATGTATCAAGGTTTATTGTATTTTTGTTGGAGAAAGGCAATCCTGCTTTGTGGCCTTTGCTTGAAAGATTTGATTTTTATTTATTTATTTATCTACTCTCATCTGTGTTTTGTTTTGTAGATTCCCCAGTCTTAACCCCGAAGAAATTGGACCTCACCAGGGAGAATCTTAATGCTTTTCTGAGCAGCCAGGACTCTTTCAAACAGAAAACTCCTTCAAACTTCAGCAGAGCCAGTGGTCAGACCAGTACAGGACGGGGACCAGGTAAGATAGAAACTATTAAAGATGTTGGTATGCACAGAGGGTAAATTTAACACATTTGATTTTGAAAATCTGAAAGGCATTAGTTTAACAAAAAATTAAAAAAGCCTCAACAAAGCAGGGGACTCCACACAAGAGATGCTTGTGAGATGGTTCTACTTTAAGCAGCTTTGAAATATTGTATAATATTCCTTAACACAGAGTGTGTTAGTACACACAACTCTGGCAAAGAAATTATTAAATGGATTTTGCTGGAAAACTATGTCAGGCTTGTCCATGTTAGGAAAAAAGAGGGAACTTGTTTAGGAGACAAGTCACAAAAATGCTAGGAATTCTGCACATACTTCTTAACAGTCAGATAGGAGGATGAGGTGCAGAAGAATAGATTTTTTAAAAGCACTGAAGAAAGCTGTGTAAAACAGGTTAATTTGTCACTGATTTAATAAACCTGCCGTGTTAAGTTTTGATGCTGGGACTCCTGAAACCAAAATATCACCTCATAAAACTACCTGATATGTGTAGAAATGTCTCCTCCTCTTCACAGCGATTCCTGCTGAAAGCTCAGACAGCTAACAGACCCCACAGTACGATCATGTTTTCATGTTTTCAACTGCCAAGGCTAATCATTGCGTTTCAAAGTGAATGTCTGTCGGAGAGAGGCCAAAAAAAGTCTCTGTACTGCCATGTTTCCGCACTTCTGTCTTTTCACTCATGTAGCAGAAAATGTACTGCAGTGTGTGTGTAAAGTTTGACTCTGTGTGTGCACTGTCAATGCCTTGAGGGTGCCAGGGACCAAGATGGGAATAGATAACGGATAAGGATGTGGTGACAGTAGATATATATGTATACACTGAGACAGAAATACTCTTAATGGTGACAGTACTGTGGTGGAAATCCCCCCTCCACCCCTGCTGCAGCTCAGGTTCATCTTAGTCTAAATATACATTTTTATATATTCTGGAAATTGTATCAAGTTCCTGATGTTAAAGCTGACATTTTTATTTTTTATTTTTTCGCAGCGCAAATGAGTTCCAGCGATCCCAAGAGTCGCCTCAGGGATGTTTCCCGAGAAGTTGCCCAGAAAGCAGGAGAGGTGCGCGGGATGCATCCATCCAGAAGAGACCCTGATAGGAGCGGTCAACGGAGGCTGGAGTCACGCTACAGAGGTGAGCTCTTTCTGGCCACAACGTGGACGTACGTGTGAAGGAGGTAAACAGAAGAATAGGCAGGCTTTTAGGTACAAAAGGCTAGCCCTCCTCTTCCCCCAGCCCCTTATGTAACCAGGAGCAATGTTTCAGAAAGGGGATTAAGTGCTGACGTCTGTAGATGGAGCCTGCCTTCATCTCACTCTCTCATACTCCGAGCCACTCTCTTCCCTTCTGAACAAACATAAAGTTAAACTTAGCAGATAAAGCCAAACAGAGATTAATGCTGTATCATTTAATTAGAGGGTGAAAGCTTTACAGTCCTGCCACTTTTTTCTCCTATCCCCCTCCCTGTTATTCATCAGAGGTGGACTGTGTTTTGCTCTGAATGCTTCTCTCCTTTAATTCTCTTTTAGAGCATCACCCCTCTCAATTAAGACTCAGTGAAGGGATTATTGTGCAACAATTGTAACACCCTCCCAAATCCACCACATCAACAGCAGCAGCCTGTGTTCGCAGCAAGCTCATGTCCCATTATGATTGAATGCTGGAGGCTAAAGGGGGCTCATGTCGTTGTTGTGATGAATGCGGGGGCTGTAGGTGACACTACAGTTAATGTAAGTGCTAAGAATTTACCGCGGCAGCAGCAGCAGTTGAAGTGGCAGCACGGCTCATGGCTCAGCCTAGCACTTTGCTAAAAACTCAAGAAATACTTAAGTAACTTGTGGGGAAGACCTGGTGTGTTTGTAAATGATGTACAGCCATAATACTGTGGACATAATTCCATTCTCATAAAATGATCCACAGCCTAGTTTGCCGCTGAGAGCATAGAAGTGGAGGATGAAACTCTTGAAAACACACTGGTATGATATACATGAGCAGCAATGTACTTCGAATGGTGTTTGAAGTGATTTAACTGGGGCTTGCAGTCAGCAAAATCCAAAGCAATGGGGTCTCAATCTCTGGGTTATTTTCAAGGACTGACAGCTATATGTGGCATTAAATTCAATGTTACCACTGAATTGATTATCTCGGATGACTTGGATACAAAGCCTGTTGCTTCTGATTCATGCACTACTTGCTTTAACTTTTATTTGGATTTTGATTTTCTTTAAACACTACCCCTAATTATAAAAACATTCTTTGTAGAATTTGTAGAATAGACTTGAGACATTTCTGTGTGTTGCAGCACATCCACTTTGACAGGAATGAACTGCTTTCCAGGAGGGTGTCTGCTTCACCAAGGACACCTTAGAAATACATGAGCAGACCAGACACAGTAACACAAGCAGACTTTTCACTTGTCACTGCATGTGGAAAAAAAAAACATGCCTGTATGTGAGAACAAAAGAGTGCAGTTTCCTTCATCACCTGTATGTGCATGAGCTGGCTACCCTCTATGCTCACACCACCAGGAAAATTGACTCCCGTTGGCTGTAATTTACACCTCCCGTCATCCGCAGACATAAATGTCACTAACCCCGTTGTCGTCATGCCCTTCTCTCACTTTCTGCATACCTGCAGTGTCACCACAAATACACCAAGCCTTGCTACTGTAGAGTAGTAGTGAAATCTGTCCTTCATTCACTACACTTTGATGCAATTCCTGATGAAGAAAGACGTGCCTCCGTTCAGATATGTTTAAGCACAGCCCCCCAATGGTTGAGCAATTAGAATTATTTCATCTTCCTCTCAAGTAAAGATCCCTGAATTTGTGCAGACTCACTGCACTCAGTTTATGTTTGTGTTGGCAAACTGGATTTTTTTTTAACATATACTGTGATTCAACCCTTGGTTTATTAATTAACATAAAATGTTTATTTTTCTGCATCCAGATCCAGGCCATGACCGAACCTACTCCCGCTCCGTCTCCCCTCCAGAAAATGGCTTCAGACAACACCTTGAAACACGGCTGTACAGCAGCCAAGGTAAGGGTCCCACACGGACTGAGCGAACGCCTCATCTTGGTGGACGGTCCTCACATGAGCCCACTCGCTCTCACTCAAGAGTGCAAGTGCTGCCCAATGTGCCCAGCATCAGCAGTGGGCATCACAGCAGGAGGCTGGAGCAGATCTCCAACGGTTATGACACTGACAGCAGCCAGGACTCCAGGGAGCGTCCTGGAAGTGGAGGGAACGGACGCAGCAGAGCCAGCCGTCCCTGGAAGCCCATGCGGGAGGTGCTGAATGTGGACAGTGTTTTGAGCAGCAGCGGTGGGAATTCAGTTATTCAAGAGCGAAGGCAGCACAGTCCACGGAGGAGACCCAGCAGTCAGTCGCCATCCCGTGACCGCGAGCGGGACAGAGAATACACATGGGGAGGACGAGAAGAGCGCAAACCCAAGAGCCTGATGACAATCTATGAGGACGAGCAGAGGCATGAAACTGGAGGCAGCAGAAGCTCGTTGGACTCAGACAGCCGGGTTGGCTACAGTGACAAGGACAGGTCAAAGGGCTCTGCAACTCTCAAAGTGCGGAATGACAACTGGAAGATCCAGAGAACTGAATCTGGATATGAAAGCAGCGACAGGCTGAGTAATGGCTCAGCAAACCTGGACTCTCCCGTTGTGGAGAACTTGTCCTCAAAGGACCTTCGGCCCATTCCTGAGCTTCACCTATCCAGGTAAAATCATCCATCAGATACAAAACATTGTCACTGCAAAGTTTGTTGCATAAACAGCCGCTGCACGGTTCCTGCTGCGGGATTTCCTGTATCATTATGCTGCTTTGTCATGCCCAACTCTCAAAAGTGCTGCCATTTGTGAATGATTAAACACAACACACAAATAGTTCTAAGAATAGCTAGACCCATTTAACATAAACGCACACAAGGCAGACACAGCAGCCTAGTTCTGCTGGAACTGTTGTTTGTTGGCTTTGTTGTGCAGGTCTTGTTTGGAGTTAATGACCCCAACTCGCTGACACCTCATGTACTCAGAGATCAGAGTGAGCTGAAAGCTGACATCCTCAACCAGGAGTGCATTATTAAAGCCTGTGTTGACGTTTTTTTAGAAAAGGATTCTTCAATTAGTAAATCTTATTGCAGGTAAGATGTTCTCCAAAATGGAAATAATTTCAATGTTTGTTTTTTTAAGTGTTGTATGACTTTTGATTTGTCTTCCACCAGTTACTCTAAGTGCAATATCTTTACACTACTTTCTTGCAGATACAAACAGCAATAATAAAAGTAATAAAGATAAAAAGAATTCAATGTTTGGATAGGACTGGCACAAGTGCAACCTTCAGAGTTAAGACAAGAATGATACAGGACTAACTATCAGATTTCACCACTAAATCATTCATGATAGAAATATTTATTTAGGTGGGGGTTTTGAGAGTTTATTGCCGCTTTGATGCTCACAGCAAGTATCCATCTTATTCCTTTTAAGTGGTTGGTAAAAGATCAAGCCCTGGGATTTCTTGTGGCAATCTGCAATGCATGAATAATTGAATTTATTTTGTATTTTAGGGATCACTTCCCTCAGAGAAGAAATGATGACTCGAAGGCTGACGTTTTGCAGTCTGCATTTTCCGCTGGTGAGTAACTCTTGATACTTATACAAAATTTATTTTCTGTATTCTAGCAAAGTGATGACAGAAGTTTTATTAAACTAAAAATAAAGCTGTTTGAAATATTCAGCTCTAAACTTTTAAATTGCAACTTAAACTCTGGGCTTGGAGGAAAAAAATGTAGCTTTCCTCAACTGTAATCTATCAAAAGTTTTGGCTAATATATTCAAGAAAAACTCACTTGTGTATTTTATCAGGATGGATAAAGAGGAAAGAACATTAAAAACATATAGAGTAATCCTCCTGATTTATTGCTCCAGCAGTGCTGTTAAGGTCACAGCCTGATTTAGTGGATGCTGGATGGGAATGGGCTTGCTTTGGTACCTCACAAACAGACTTTGACCTTTTTCCAGTGCAAAGTGTATGTCATGCAACATGGAGAAAATATTCAAAGCGAAAGAAGAGCATCTGTCAAAGAACTGCTTAAAAAAAGGCTGTCATCGATAGAAGAAACTTTTTTTCAAAAGTAAAAATCTTTATTTTTTTAAATTTGATTGTTTTTTTCCATAACACAAAAAGAGACATTAAAAGTGTATTCCTCAGTTTATTTCAATTTATCAATTAATGAGTAGTAAAAAAAGAGAAACTTAAAAAATGGCACTATATTTTGCAAAACTTGAAAAAAAAAACTTAAAATATCTATAAATAAAGATGTATATATAGTTGTTATATATTTAAAAATAAAGCAGGCTGAACATTTTTAGGGTGGAAAATTATGAGTCATGTAACAAGCTACGAAAATAGTTATTTTTATCTCCCAGACAGGATGAAGGTAGATTACATGAACAGCGGTGGGGGTGGGGGAGTGTCACATGCTTTTTATATGCTTCTTGCTTGCTTGTAATGTACCCATCACTAGCATAGAGGAATATTATCATAAATGAACAAATGTTTCAAAAATGCCTCACTAATTCTCTGAACAGGAGTTAATGAGTTAATCCGGAATAAGAGCAGGAGATGAGTGAGTTCACAGGGGGCCACCCAGCTGTGCCCAGCCGGGTGGAAAATGCCATGAGTGGGCCTGTCAAAGGGTGGTATTCAAACATGAGACAACCTTAATGCCACTTTTGTGTTACACTGCACTTATTTTACAGAGTAATGTGTTTTTCTTCTTAAATCATATATTTTATTTGGCTAACTTTATTTGAGAAGTTCATAATTGGTTGCACATCCTGCATTTCACTGCACACTTACTCAGGTGTATAATGCTGTATAAACCCACTTAGTTTGTCTGCCCCCTAGTGTCTAAAATGAGGTATATCAGTCTGCAACTAATGCCTCTTTTTTGATAGCATCACAAGGCTTTAATTTTTCCTGTGTTGAAAGTATCTACAGTTGTATCTTGACTTAATGCTCTTTAATTTGACTAATGCTTTGAAATGCTGATCTGTTTATTGCTAAATCTTAAACTGGCTACTATTCTGTTGAAAGGCCTTTTGGGGTCTTTCCCCACTTGTTGTTTTCAAGCCACTCTGTGATATTTATGCCCCGCTGTCTGCAAATTGTATTGACAAGCCACAGTAAATGTTTCCAAAGTCAATTTGGCTGGAGTTCAGCGGCGGTAGTCTGGCGTGAGCTGCTGTTTCAGGGAAGCCTGAGCAGATTCCAGCAGTCCATTAAAGTCCAAAATCCTTTCTAAAAGCACACAGATGTGGGTGGGCAAGCGCGAGGAGTTCATGTCACAATTTTTGACTGCAGCCGTTCATTGTTATGATTTTTTTCTTTGCTCCAAATAGGGACCTGAAGTTTGAATCACGCCTTCTTTACCTCAATAACCTTAAGTCCCTGAGCTACATTAGACCAACATGGGAAAGGAGGACAAGTATCCTGTCAAAGCTTGCATGAAAGGTCAGGGCTGTCAGGAGATGGGTGCCCTCCAACCTGGGGTCACGTTAAAATTACAGAGCATTCAGAAGAAAATGAAGTACAAGAAGTAGCTAAGGGTAAAAAAATGACAATTTTATTTCCCTTTTCTGAAAACTATCTCAAAGTTTTGATTACTGTGCAGAACACAACAACTGAAGCTCATCATGGTCACTGCAGTGGTCAGCCATGGAAAAGACATTATCTCCCAAATGCAATGGTTTCTCTGGTGGAAGAGAATGAACAAGATCAGCCTGTGGCAAGATTTTATTTAACTTTAAGTGTTTTGATTCATTTTAAGGCATAACAAATTTTTTAAAATTATTTTTCAGTATTAGTTGTTTTCAGAAAGTGACAGACATGCATTGACTTTTTAAAATATATTTTGGGCCATTTAGTTTAGAGAAGGGCAGAGTGGGCAGCCCAGTAATCATGAAAAAAAAATCAAGTTATTTATATTCAGTAATTTAATTTATTTTTGAAAACTCTTTATTTCTATTTGGAAAGTAGTTGTGTTACAGAGCATGGACCCCAAAACACAAGTAGCAAAAAAGATCTGAAAATTTATGTATCTATGTGTATCTATCATCCATTTATTTATATTTATATTTACTGGTCTAAATATATTTTTTTCATTTAGTTAATTTATTGACAGTATTTTATGCTATTGCACACTGAGACCAAAATTGGGTCAAATGATGTTTTCTGAGTTCAGGTCGTGTCAGATATAAAAGTTGAAATCTGAACTTTTTCCCAGGGTTCAGTTTTCAGTTCAGGTCTTAATGAAAAGCTGAACCACAAATATGCATGTGTGTCTAATTGATGCTGAAGAATTGTAAGTACCCCAGGCAGCACAGAACTACAAATCTCAACTTGACAGCCTCTGTACTGAAATGTGTTGAGTTTTGCTTTTGTTTTTTTTTTCCTTTTTGTCACATCAACAAAACTTCAAAGGGCCTGTCAGGAAATTTTGCATGAACAATTTCTCCAAACCTAGTTAGGGTTTACTTTCATGGTCTGTGTGGAGGCATATTTTCTATTTCCTCTGAGAGCTTCTCTCTCTGGCAGATGGAATAATTGAAATGATGTCAGATTGTGTCTGTTTCCCTCGGTTAACTGTCCTGAATACGTTTTTAGAGGAAAACAGCAGGTTTCAAACAGGTGCCTCTCTTGAAGTTCTCTCAGAATTACCTGTGATGGGATTAGAGCCACACCTGTGACTATTTGAAAATGACCAGACTTTCATTTTCACAAGTGTTAAATAGATTTTTCCCGCATGTAAGAACTTTAATTTTCTTAAACCCTGTGTATCAACTTGTCCTTATTCCCCCCAGTTAGCACAGGAACGTCAGGGGTTTATTTTGCACACCACTTGGTGCAGTTTAGACAGTACATTGAATGCCACTGAGCCACAGTCTAATCCAAGCAATCACAGCACATGGACGGATTCCCAGGAAAGTGCAGTGGGCCGTGTAAACAGCAGAACACCTTGAGTACATCTGTTTTTGCTGGCTGCAGCAGTGATCCCAAAAATTCTGCGGAAATGAATGTCTTCTGGACATCAGCCACCGCGTAAACCTGGAGATTTGATTTACATGTATGGAATTAGATGGCGTTATTCATCCATCATGTCTGAAAATTCTTGATTTCAGCAGGAACAGACGCTTTTAGAACCCAGCTGCAAGCCGTTTTGTCCTTCAAGCTTTTCCTGGCAAAATGCATATTAGCATAAAGAGCAGGGGATTTTCTAGCATCACAAACTGCATCTCTTTTTGTTTTTCTTTTAGAAATAGATATTGTTAGATTTGCTTGCCAACACTGCAGATCAGCGTCATCAAATTGTGAATTGCCACATGGACTTAGCGGCTTAAAAATGCAATAGTGTAGCAGAGGGGATCTGGAGTCTGGAGTCTGACCCCGGCGTAATTGCATGCCAGCACAAAGGATTTAGCCACTAATGCTTTGAGAGAGCACACAGGGGGAAAAGGGGGTATGCTGACACATCACAGATGGTCCTCCACCACTCTCTCTCTCTTCCTCGTCCTGTTGGTCAGCTGTTGTCTGTCTCGGGCCTTGTAAATCACACCAGCCATGCTAACTTGGCTAAACTCCACACCGGCCCCCACCCGAGGAACTATTTCTAAAACTGCTTGTGCTGATCTAATGGGTGAAATCAGCTTTTATTTTTAAACAAGTGCAGTGTAATTAATTTTACACACCCCATGACGTAGATTACATGAAAAAATGATGAGATCTTTTTTGAGAACTACAAAGTCTAAATTTGCACAAGTTCAAACAGGGCCCTTATTGTTTTATTAGTGTTGTTAGTTCAATGCTAACAGGCCCTGGATTTGAACCCAAATTCCCTCTGAGGGGCTATGTTCTTTGGCTGGATCAGACAGTCAGATTGGTACACAGGGGGCCGGAGGGCTCTCTGCCAGACTAGCTGCTTTGATACTTCCTCTCCCAGCATCGGGCATTGGACCTCATTGTGACCCCTGTTAGATAACTTGTCTTTGCTGGGGAGACAGGAAAAAAAATATTGTAGCTGTGTTTCAAAAGAAATCCATGACAGATGTTAGCTCGCTCTGTTTCACTGACCATCTGGGTTTGATGGCAAATTTTGTGGATTGTGAATTAAAAAATGAGAATTTTTTTTGTCTTGTTTAGGTGAACAAGGGCGGACATCACCAGATTTACAAGATGAACGCATGCTGTCTGGTCTTCCAATACACAGGTAAAGGCTTATTTTAAACACTGCCACTTTTAGGAAACTGTTTAATTTGGTTGTGAGGTAGCAAACGAAAGAAAAGACAGCTTTTATACACTAACTTTAACCAGAGCAGAATATCTGTGTTATAAAATTTAATGTGAAATTGGACAATTAACGCTACTCTGTTCACTTATAATATTAATTTTTTAACCTCATAAGACCCAGCACCAACATATGTATTTAAATGCATTTAAAACCTTGATCTTTAAGCCACATTTAGTGACACTTCCCATGTCATCTCATGGTGATGTCACAACTTTACACCCGTTTAAGTGTATTTATTTACAATAACACTTATGACATAAAGTAACATCAGATAAATGCATCTGAGCAAAACCAAAATTAAACTAAATTCAAACTAATAATAGTAATAAAGCACCAGAAAGCTATCATGAAACATTTGAAGTTACTCCAAAAGTCATACTCAACCCTGTCAGTTCTTAATATTCTGTTGTTTTTATTGTCCTACAGAAGAAGAGCCTTCAGATACACTCCTGGGATCTTAGAAAGGAACAACGGCCTGGACCACGAGCGAGAGGACAACGTGGACGGTAGCCCCGTGAGCCCTGTTCCCCCCTACTTAGCCAAGACCAGCAGTTCAGAGTGGAACAGCTCTGATGACCTTGCTGGGCCGTTTTCTGAACAAGAAGAAACTGGTACCGCTGCCCTGAATGACCCTTTCCCGCACAACTACCCCCCACCTTTACCTCCTAAGACCTTTGGCAGCAGTCACACTGACCTGTCCGGCGTCCACACACAACCGCTGGAGGTGCCAGCGCGGCTGAGCCCTCGCCACGAACCCAGAAACGGTCTGTCCCCACTTTCGCACACCACCTTGCGACGCTGGATCGAGACTCCCGCTGAACAGAGGCTTTCATCAGACGCCAGCTCCAAGTCAGGGTCATCAGACCAGGACAGGAACGATCTGTCGGCCAGCGAGAGCGACGAGAGGCTACCAAGTCCTAATCCAGGACGTGAAGACGGTACAGACTCTCCTGGTGTCACAGATATGGTTCTTCCCACCACATACTTTTCTGTGGATAACTGTATGACGGACACTTACCGAGCTAAATACCATAAAAGACCTGCTTTGTACATGAAAGCAGAGGACCATACGTCATCAGGGGAGAGTGATTTAGAAGTGAAGGGGCTTCCTCTGCCAGATGTTCAGCCACAAGAGCCTTCCAAAACAAAAATAGAATCAGGTAGAGTTTGTTTTTCTTAATATTTTTCCATGTCACTTCTTAAACTTTTCAACTTTATTTTGGATTAACACAGTTGTTCTGTTTGTTTGCAGGATACTCGACTACAAAAACTACAGCAAAGTGGAACCCAGTTACTCCAAAAGGACTCGATGAGCACGGCTTCCTCTGATTTTGGCTAAAGCAACAACACGATCCAGTTACTGGATGCCTAAAAGAATTATCCTGCACTATGACTGCTTCACTTCGAACTGGGATGTGAATTTTTTCCATCATAACAGAAAAGTTGGACCTGAAACTGGATGCCAAAGATATTGTAAAAAAGGAAGGCTAGTGTCCTGAACAGCTATCTTGCTGTTTTGGTATAAACTACTAAAAGTTTTGAATGAAAAGTGAATTTGCACAGTAGAAAGCACCAAAAACAGGTACAGAGACAGAGATATGCCTAAAAAGTTTTCTGGTGGTCATGTTAGCTCAAAAGCAAAGGGTTTGTTTGTAAAGAATGTGTCACTAAAAGCCACTTTATCACACAAGAGATTACATAACATGAAAAAAATAACTCCTTTGTTGCAGTTTCTGTTTGTCTCACTCCATGGAAACTCTTGTTTTTTGTTTCTTAACCACTCCTATGTCAGTGTTATTGGATGTTTGTCCCCGTTTTCTGACTTTCTGACACAATAATACTACCTTTGAGCAGCTTTGGAGAGTTGGGGAATCAGGTCATGGGGTTTCTCAGAGGATTTTAAAGGAAATGAACACGTTGGAAATAATTTTAGCACATCTTCAAAAATGGGATCTGTGTGAGTGTGATGCTCCACAACAAATCACATTTGATATAAATTGTGAAAACCCTCAGATTCCTCTTGGTACACAGGATTCATTGTCCTACAACTCTGGCTCTCCTTTTATAAAACTCTTCAATCATCAGTCATGTCTCACCATCACTGTTGGGTGTTCAGGAACTACAGTATGTGGTTATGGGTAATGTAAAGATGGTTTAAAAGTACTCAAGGCACCTTCACTCGTCTTCACATCCCACCATGCTTCAATATTTTCTGTGTTTTAAATATCCTTGCACTGTATTTCTGGTTGATTATTTTAACACTTGTCACAGCTATCAACTTCAATTGCTTGTCTGTATCTGGATCAAATACTCACTTTTCTGTCCTGTTTCTTCAACATTTGTCATCTAGAGTCAGATGAAGTTTTCTGTGTTTGAAAGGGTTATTAATAATAATAACATGTTGTAAATTTAAGTAGTGGACTATTTTTTTGGTTCAAAATCTTTTCTATATGCAGCAGACTCTAATGCACAGTGCCTTTTGTATTTTTCTATGTCCTGACAAAACGAAATTGGAGCCATGATTTGTACAATTCTTTGATTTTAAAGAATTTTTTGTAACATTTAATTTTATTTTTATTGATTAACAATTGTTAAATAAACAATTTTATTTAACCATATATTTGTCACGGTACTTTTTTCATTAAGAACACAAACACTGGACTGATCACTTCTAACATTAGATCACTGTGGATCCCAAATAAACTAATCTGCTGTTTGACAAAAACTAAGTTTGTAAAATTATCTGTACCTGGAATGCCATCGATCATCATTTTTCCAGTTGTTACTGATTCCAAACGCTGATAAGAATATTGAATTCTGGGAAATATAGTGTTTGGCTGCCACCTGCTGTCATACATTGTTAAGGCAGCTTTTTTTCCAGGCTCTGGCTCCTTAATGTCTGTTATTTTGCTTCACATTCAATCTCACAGCCAAAGAAATCAATTTTAGTAAATATCTGCTTTCTTTCTGTCATCCCTTTCTCTCTCTTTTCCAATTCCTTTTATCCCTTCCCCCAATTCTTTCCTCCCTCTTTCACTTCCTTTGTACCTATTTTCTTTTCATCTCCCTTTTTCTCACTCCTTATATTTCCTCCTCGATGTTTACCTTCCTGTAATACTAGTCCCGTTCACCTACCTCAGCCCCCCGTCTCCTCCCTTTTTTCTTACCTGACCCTCCTCTCTTTTCCTCTCCTCTCTTTCTGTTTCATTACCTTTCTATTCTCTTCCTTTTCTCCTTCCTTATTCATTCCTCTTTTTTTCTCTTTCTACCTCCCTCTACACATTCCTTCTCATTATCTTTCTGTCTTTCCTCTCTCTTTCCATCTTCACCCCTCATTTCTTTCACATTTCTTTCTTTTTCCCTCTATCTCAGTAGTTTTAAACAAAAAATTTAAAAATGGAAAAAAAGTGAAAACTAGCAAAAAAGAACAAATTCTCAGCAGCTTTTTGTTTTATATTTTTTACTTAAAAAAATGTATTGATGTTGTCATGCAAAAGTTTATTTTAAGCAAAAATATGACATTATTCAGCTTTTGTGGTTGTTTTGTTATAATGTCAGTGGTTATCAGTCTTGTTTAATTTTTGTCATGTCATCTGATCCATCTCTCCTCCTAATGATTCAGAACATAAAACAAATGATTATACCAATTTAATCCTCCAGAGGGGAGTAGAGGACTTTGCAGCACTAAAGAAGCTGCAGCTTGACTTTGACATTCACAACATATTTACTTTGAAATGATTTCAATGTTACATTTTGACCGCTATTTTAAGGTACGAAGCAGGTGGGAGGAGTATCCTTCATTCAACATTGGTTATAAATTAAGATCAATGCTCCTCTGCAAACCTGCTTTTTTTCTAGAATTCTCCGGTGTATAAATTTTATTTGAAACAAGCTGTCTCTTTAAATGTCTCCATCATCAAACAAGAGCAAAGAATCTGACTCATCCCAGCTTTTTCAGGATTTTGCGGTATTCAAAATATTCCAAATATAAAAAGAAAATTCTTTAAGATAACATGAATATAGTGATGTAAAATTGATTTGTGTTGTAACCAAAAGGCAATTTGATAACAGACTCAAAAAGCAAACATTTGGAGTGGATTTATACCCCCAAAATCTGTGTCAAATGAAAATAAATCTAAACTTAAAGGAAGACAAACTTGAAAAGAAAAAACTGATTTTTATATCATGACAGACCTTGAGGAAGAGAAATAAAAATACACAAAGTAATATTTTCAGATATTTTTGGCAATGTTCTGCCAGTCAGTGTCTCTTCCTCTCATTGCATGGCATGTCTATCAGATTTTTGGTTTTGCCTTAAACTTAGCTGTCTTCTCATTTGAGTGTGTAAAAGTGTGTGTGTCTCCTCTACCATCCGTCAGTGAGAGGGACTCGGCCTGTCAGTGTCTGCTCCTCCTCTGCAGCTGCCGTACTTCATTAGGGGCCATCAGCTGAGCTCAGTGCACCACTGTCAGAGTCAGGCTCCTGTTTTCTCCTTTCTCCTCCCTTTGCACTCTTCTTTCTGCCTCCTTTCCTTTCTCTCTGGCAAACTGTCCCTCAAGCTCACTCACATCCTTCATCCTCATATGATTTCTCACCCTGTCAACTTACCTCAGCCTGTTCCCTCTCCCGAAAATCTCCCCTGCCCTCACTTGCTCCTTCTCCTCTCTCTCAATTTTTGCCAATTTTTGTTCAGGTTTTTCTTTTTCCCAACCAACATGACTCTTTAAAGAATATTATTAATGGCTTATTTCCCATTATTTCTCAAAATTTCAAAACTTAATCACACTTATTTAGAAGCAATCCATATTCATTATGACAAAAAATGACAAGTTTGGAGTTTTATAAACCACAAGAGCCTAAGTCATGGAGAGTATTGATGCAGTTTATCGTTTAGCCACAGGTGGCAGCATTGAGCTCTAATTATAGACAGCAGTTCAAAAGAAGAAAACAATTTTTTCCGATTTTTGGGAACTACTTCGGTTTTAGTAAGTTTATGGAGAATATTTTCACCAATAGGAATGTGGATTTTTTTTTTTTTAATGTCAGTCTTTTCGAATTGTTAAAACTCTACTTACCTAGAATGAAACTGGTGTTGACTCAGTGAATTTCTGCCATTAAATGCTACATGAAGCTCATGTTGGAGCCATAAATTATTTATTGTATTTTAAATCTTCCCAAAGACGTTATGTTGCAATATTTCTCATTTCCCTTACCCAAAAAATAGTTTTGTTTTGAAGTGGTATTTGGGCTATCCGAGCACAAATTTGGATGGTAGTGATGTGTCATGTCCAGAGGATGCGATTCTAAGAGCTGATGCTTTGTAATGAATCAGAGGAGCCCACTCCAGTCGAGTGAGAGCCAACTCCTGACTTTTCTTAGTTTCATTGCTCAGCTTAGCAAAACTTTGTTTTGAGTGGCAATCATGCAGCCAACAGCATGAGGTTCACATTATAAGCAGAAAGGAGGATACAAAGTCAGGTGTAGCGTCTTGGCCCCGTTTAATTAGTGAAATGGCATACGGTAGTTAGAAGAGTGTATGGCGTCATGAATTCACGTAAATATGCCGAGAGAGCCTACTGTAATTTTGGAGCAGGGCCAAAAGAACAGACTCTCTAAAAAGAACCGAACTTCTCATCACTGAGGGACGGGCACGTGCAACGCGTCACTGCCCAATTAGAAACACCTGTTGGCTGTGTGGTACGAAACACCCAAACTACCCCACTACAGTGAAATATCAATCAATAAACCTTCCCTTTACGGATTCTACGTTCATAAACGAGAAAGAGTCCACATTGACTCCTTCAGTTTTGGTGAGTCCATGTAATATTTTGCTTTTGACCGCGTCTTCATATCTCGGGGCCAGTTGTTCAACAGTGAAATAATCAGGTTATGATAATCGGATTGGACTGAATTTTGAAGATGGGTTGTCCAAAAGGGAAAGAAGGAACCTGAAATCTGAATAGATCATCAAATTAGTGTTAGTTTGGATCAAACCTCCAGTTGATGTGCAGAATTTACAGCAGGATTTTCGTAACTTTGATCCAAAGAAGAAATAATTATAATAATAATAATATAAAAAATAAAAAATAAAAATATGATTATCAGTACCTTATTTTGACATTTAGCCTTTTTAAAATAATTTAAGACGTTTTCAAAATATTCACCATATAGTAATGACAGCATAGTTGTTTCTCATTTGTTGTGGCTCATAAAATAAATAACAAATGCAAGTGGTTGTCCATGCTATTTTGTTTGTCTCAAAATAGGGAACACTTAAAGTGATCCCATGTTGGCTCTATTACCTTTTGTTTCTAACCCAGCTGGTGGCTGACATTGTGTTATGTTGTCCCATTGAGAGCACTGGTTATCTGGATATGGTAATTTTGAAAACTGTATCTGAATCAGGGTGATCCAGTCCCAAAAACTGGCATAAAACTAAAACGGATTACCTGACACTGAATAGCAAAAAATGTGGTTTCCAAATACAGATAATTTTGATTCAGATTTATTTTATTTTTTATTTTTGCAACAACTGGCCCCTGGAGATAACAGTCATGTCAATCTCTTGGTTGGCAGGTTTTGAGGAAAAAGATATCTTTCACTTGTCAAAGCAGGAAAAGTACAGGTGTTCTCATGATATTAATTAGGACTACTCAGCCATGTTTACATAATTGGTTTCACTCGTGCTTTTGGTGTAAGACTACACAAAATATCTGCTGCAGAAAACAAACAATCTATAAAGTGCTCATAAAATTGAGTGATCTACAGTAGAAACAATATTGAAGCTGTATAATGTTGGCTGCTGACCTGTGTGTGCGTGGTGTTGTCAGAAACACTAGACTGATTATTTAGTAGCCACTGGGTTTGCTGAAGGCCAAGCTAGCAGGTAGCTAAATATAACTTAATATGATAAAAACTTGGATTGTTGGATTTCTGGTGAGCCTGAAATGCCAACAGGATTGAATTTATTTGCAGACTGCAACTGCTGGAGTGTTTGTTGTAGCCCTGGTTTATCTGTTGCTGACCCTTTGTTGTTATGATTGCAAAGGAAAGGAACACTTTTTGTTGCCATCTCAGTAAAAGCATCTTTACCTACACTGCTGCATCTTTCCTTAACCTGGAAAGACTAGTATTTGTGATGACTTCATGGCAATGATTTCAACTCCAGCAGCGAAGAAATCATGTTTTATATCGGGTACACAGTGCACATAGGGTTAAAGCAGCAGTGTGGTTGGTAAATGTGTCAGTAAACAAACTTTTGCCATCGTCACAGGTTTATGAAAAAACTTCCTTTCTTTTGAATTAAGAGATTAGCGGTCATTTTGTTGTTAATGTTCTCATTAAGGGGTGATATGAGAAAAATATGCCAGGATTCTGTATGACAGTATCAGGATCTTGATTTTATCATGACTGTTTTTCATGATGCTTTTTGACCTGTGAACAGCATTTTGAGCCCCCAATTTTTTCTTCTGCTGCTTTCTAAACCATTTTTATGCACTGGTATTTGACTCCTCTGCATCATTTCATATTCTAATCTAGTTTTATGTCCTCCAGTGTGTGCTTTAAACTCCTTGTGTGTGTTAAGCAAATTTCCACAGCATGGCAATCATTCCCTCAAACATTAAATTTAAGAGCTCTTGACTTTCTGCAGACTGTACAGAGCTTTATCTTGAAACAAGTAGTCTATGCTGTTAAATGTAACTTTTTTATTTATACAAAAATAGTGATGTAAAGGACTACCTTAAAATGTTATGTTATGTCAACAAATGCATATATTTTTCACAACACCAACAGAAGTTTTTATATGGATATATATATATATATATGTGTGTGTGTGGGTGAGTGTGTGTGTGTGTGTGTGTGTGTTTGTGTGTGTGTATTGATTAAATAAGATGTCGTGTCAACCCTTAGCTTAGTTAAGTTGATTGGACTTGTCAGTTAACTGTTCAGTAACAATTCACAAAGGCATTCTGGGTATAACCTGAAGACTGTAGCTTTACTATACAGCCGGGAAGGGCAAAAGTTATTATTAAGTTGACATGCATTACTGATTTATTTGGACATAGTAAAGTTTAAAATTTAAATGTTATTTGTAGTTGAGAAGATACCAACTTATAATTAAATGTTATCATAACTTCAGTCATCTTTTGCCATATTCACACAAAATCGCATTTTACAGAATATGCACAGTTCACATATGGACATGAACATATACGTAAGACAGCAGAAGACATACTTTGGTTTTATTTGTGACTTTGACCAAAAAATGCAAAATAAGATAAGGCAGTACCTTTATTTTTCTCACTGATATTTCATGTGTATTGAAAGTATAGCTGTTTGGTACCTCCATTCCTCCACACCAGCAAGCATTATAACTGATAGCAGATAGAAAACAATTCCCCCTTGCATTACATGCAGCGTAGTGTTTAGCCCTCCATATCACATGCTGTGTAACTCCTCCCAAATGCCACTGAAATACTTTCATATTGCACTACAAGCCATTTGGTCCCATATCAAAGCAGGAGCTGCTGTGAAGAGAAACTTTATAAAAGTCAGATTATAAACTGGAGAAGCTGTTTGTTTTGTCAATCGTGGCGTGCCAGCTAATGCTAGCCTGAGGGTAACAATGTTTACCACTGTTTGGACGTGCTGTTAGCTGCTGCAGTCTTCACTCTGAAGTGCTTCCTTTGAGTCACACACAGAAATAGAGAGAGAGAGAGAGAGAGAGAGAGAGAGTGATGTAATCATCAGTATTTTCTTCTCTTGAAAAGCACCTGCTATGTATTTGTTTTGTGACACTGTTTAATTTTTTAGGAGGTGTCAGACTTTATATGTGCATCCAGGCCTCTGATCTAATTTGTCATTATTAAGACAAAACTCACTTCTATGACAAGTTACAGAATAATCAAGAATGAAGGAACAGGTTGAGTTTCCTTGGAGCAGAATCTGGTGACCACCTGATGACCTGTAGAAGCTGGAAGGGTTGGTTTTATTTTATGATGGTTCCTGCCTGAGATAAACTCAACAGCTCTCTCAGAGGGAGTGCACCTGCTGGAAAAACTCTCATTCAGTATATATGCATTTGTTGCTGCCATATTTTTTTATGCAGACAAACTTGATTTGCTGGTTTGTTGCTATAAAAGGCAACACAGTTTACGGAGAGATGAATTCAGCTTGAAGCTGCATGTTTATTATTCTTACTGCTGACACTTCTCAGGCTATGAGGGGGAGGTTGTTACTGAGCCCTATTTGAGAAGACTGACAAAGTGGCAACAGTTGTGATTGATCCACTTTTATGTCAGCCTCTTAAGCTGTGGTTCCCAACCTTATTTTGACCGTGACACTTTTTACATCACAATCTTCTAGAGACCACAAAGACATTTTCTTTCTAGAATTCAGCAATAGTATGCAGCTTCATTGTCCTAGCAATGACATAACTCGCCCCCAAGGACACTTTCAGTCCTTGTTCACTGAGTGTAACGAGTGGCATGCACAGACCTTTTGAAGGGCAGGGGCGAAAGAAAAAAAAGGCACCCAATCACGAATTTTGACCCCCAAGAGGGCACTTTGGCATGTGTTTGGGTCTCAGAAGGTCAGTTTATCACGTTTTAACCAGCCAAAGGAGCAGATTAATGTAGTTTGCCAACCAGGAAGACACTTCAGCTTTTGTTTTGGCACCCAAGAAGGCAGTTTTGTGCACATTTTGTCTCCAAAGAGGGCACTTTAGAGTGTACTTTTCATCATCTGCCCTGACCCTAAGATGCTGCTATGGTGTTTGGGTTCCTCTTGGAACTGTCTTTATGAGGCCAGGAGGGTGAAGAAAACTTTCTATTTATTTTCTGTTTTTTTCTAACTGACTGCAGTCTGTGTTCATACAGGCTAAAGCAAGGGCACTGAAGTAGTGGTACCTGTGCAGTCACGTGATTATGGTTGTCAATCAAGATGCGGCAATTCCGATAGTTTTATATACTGCATTTTATTTGAACTAAATTTATATTTGAGAAAGTGAAAGTATGAGATAGAGTTGTTTAAGATTACTGTCTGTGCATTGTTTTAATATTACAAAGAATAACACTTTGTTCAGTTTTTTTTAAACCAATTACTATACACTTCAGGTGACCACCCATGGAGTTCTGACCCCAAGTTTGACAACAATGTTCTTAAGTTTGAAGAGAATTTTTTGGGTGTTGCTTTATCCTACAGTTCATTAAAGTTTGAGCATGTAATCCCAATGACTAGTTAAACAAAATGAGGTTTTTCAGTATGATTTTAGTGAACACTTTCTATCACTCTATGTATTTTTCTTCCTGACTCACATTTACTGACTCCCTTGTCTTGTCTGTGTCTTTTCCTTGGACCCCCCTGGTGCCCAGATGTGAAAATGTGTGTTACCACACACACACGCGTGCAAAAAGACTGGCACACACAGCCCTGGGGTTTCTGTTTCTTGTTGTCATCCTGACAAGCAGTAGGAACAGGATTATGGGTAGGGACCCTCTTACTTGGGGCAGAAGAAAGTGTGAAATCTGATTGCTTTGGAAGATTTGAAAAATGGGATCCTGTGAGGTCGATGGAATTCTAAATATATGAGCAGCTGAAGATGTATAGCAGAAGGGGTGTAGCTCTGTTCCAGAGATTTTCTACATTTTCAGGCTCTGGAGAGCAGTTTAATAGAGGACAGAGAGATGAAGCAGCAGGGCGCATTGGTGGCAAAAGCTACGTTTCCTACAGCAGTTTGAAAAGTTTAGTTTTGTTATTGCTGGAACCTTAATGTGACAGAAATGTGTTTTATATTATAAATATATTTTGTTAAACATACTTTTAGGCTTTATATCACAAAATACGGATTTAAAGAGTTTAGAAAGTTTCATTTATCCAGGGTGACCATATTCTTAAAAAAACCCTCCTCAAGTCAACAAAGTAGCTTCATATCCCATAACTCACATGCACTTAAAACACTCCTTTTCTGTTGGAAGTGAAAATTTCTGTAGTGTAAACATAGATATCGTTTAGGAGCTGATTTTCACCAGTTTAAAATATAAAAATGAAAAGCTAGCTTTGTATGTTTTTTTTAGCCCATATTATGTCAAACTTTTGAGATAAAAAGTCATAGTGATGTAATAAAATATTAAAATTTCCACTCTATCATCCAATTGTGAATTTCTCTTCATCATTTTGACTTTATGTTCTCAAAATATTGACTTTATCTCAAATTTGTATGTTTTTCCTCATTACTTTGACTATATAATCAAAAGGGTTCACATTTTATGCCCAAAATTGACTTTTTTTTATCTCAGAGTTTTAACTCTTTATCTAATTGTATGACATTTTATCTCATTGTGTTGACTTTATTTTCTCAAGAATTTGATATTTTATTTCAAAATTTTGACTTTTGTCTCAGAACACTCACTAAACAATGACAACATTTGGTTTTCTATCTCAAAAACTATGACACTTAATCCAAAAATTGTAACTTCTTTTCTCATTTTGTAGTATATAATTTTGACTTTGATGTTACGGCATCAGAATAATGCCGGTAGCCCAGAGCAGCAACTTATTATAAATATAAATGATCTGTAGAACAAGCTGGGAAAAACATTTGTGTAATCTCAATCTGTAAAACTTCTGCACTCAAAGAATATATCACAAGTAATATCTCAAGTAGCATTATCATAATTGACCACTGGGGGGCATTAAAGCATTATGTGTTTGTTCCAGTCTATCCTGAGGCTGTTTAGCTAAGACCCCTCGCCAGTTTCCACCACTTCCATTTACGACCTTCTTCCACTTGCCTGCGTGAAACCAAATCACTATGATGATGGCAGTGCACTAGAGTGAGAGGAAAGAGCTGTCGTGTTGGAAATATCAGGGTGAACGTAGCAGAGCTTTTTTCTTGTTTTATTCTGGTAGAAGAACGCCAGTTTAGAAACATGTTTAGATTTGTCACACAGTACTTTTCTCGTATCTAATTAAAAGACATCAGCACCGCATGTTTTGCAGCGTCATATGGAGATTTTTGTGGTGTTTGCTTCCTCATCCGTCTACTCCTGCCTCTCCTTCCCCATAATCCTGTCTTTCCTGATACTTAGTTCCCCCTTTTGTTTATTACCAGCAAAGGTGGTGTTCTTTGACGACATA
Organism: Thalassoma bifasciatum; assembly: GCA_008086565.1. Taxonomy (NCBI): domain Eukaryota; kingdom Metazoa; phylum Chordata; class Actinopteri; order Labriformes; family Labridae; genus Thalassoma; species Thalassoma bifasciatum. Next base: position 2,100,598 of record RPOG01000006.1, read on the forward strand.
ATTCTCCTCTGTTTGCTTTGTTGCCTTCTTCAGACACTTTGTTTGGTTCTCGACACCTTCCTCGAACTGCTTCAGGCTTTCTCACCTGCAACAAATCAACATCAAGCCAAGACAGAGGCTAAGACTACACACTGAAAGCTATTTCTAGGATGAGAATAAAAGACAAACAGACAGAGCAAGAGTCTGAACAGAGAATGTGTCTTTCATTAATAATAAGCACTAGCCGTTAACTTTTTCTGCCTCTGACTTTTGAGTGTTTCTAATTGCAATTTTAGAAAGTCTAATCCTTTCTTTAGCTGAGAAAACAGTTTTTTTTTGTTCCATCCATAATCTTCCTTCCTCACACAGAGACTGCTCTGATTGCGTTCTAGAGCTTCGACCCCAGCAGATCGTTTCTGAAAACTGGTTTGGGAAACTGTTCATTTCTTTTCTTTCTTCCTTTTTGTTTTTGCCTTTATCATTGAGCCCCGTAAGTTAACATGAAAATGTAAATAATCATAAAAAAAGAAGACACACTGGCATATATTTGATAGGCAATGATTTATGTGCAGCTTAGTGGTGAAAGTTAAATCTGTTAAACTTTGATTATCTATTCTGACTGCATGCCATATCTGCTTCTTGTAGCTGTGGGTTGATATGAATTGTTTGAGTTAAGCTTCTATACATGTCGTCTTTGCACAGTGATTTTTTTGTGATGAAGCCACACCTGATTCTTTAATTTAAGTTATCTCAGTTAAATTCATAATAATAAACTTGACATGAAAGGTTAGTAAAGGGCCTGATTCACCTTTAAGCAGCAGTTGCTCATTTTCACCTTTAACCTCACTGTTAAACCTTTACTGGACTGCAGTCGAAAGATTAAAAAGTTATTTGAAATTGTAGGTTCCTGTCAAAATGTTACTCATAGATCATATTTAAGGTATGAAACAGTTGCCTGTATTGGTTGTTGATTAATGGCGGACAAACAAAGTGGTCATATAAGGAGTAATTACTCAGTCATCAGTGGGTGGCAACCACACCCTCATTTCTCTGTGCTGATGGAGTAAACACAGGTTTGGGTGGAAGCTTTTTTGGATGAAGGACTCGGTGGCTTGTGCCTGCGAGCAGAAATGGGGCGTAACGTATTGTATCCCTGTACATCCGTTGCTTTTGCTGTCTCCCTGGAAACCATTACTGCGCTGCCACTTGCAGGCGGTCTGTCACGGATTCAGGTGGAAACACAAGCATCTTGGTGTGCCAGGGAAAATGGAAGGCAGAGTAGAAGTGGGGGGGTGTTTGCAAATGGCTCTGAAGTCTGCAGGCTTAAAAGTGTTGATAACCGCGGATTAGCTCTGCTTTTCCCCTCAAGCAGCTTTAACTGTGTGGTCTCTTTCTCTTCCACCTGCTTTCTTTTGTCTCTATTTACACACAGTGTGCAGGAGTGCATGTGTGCACTAAGAGCACTTTGGTGATGTGTTTTAGACTTTGGTTTACACTAATTTATACCATCCTAATTATTTATCCTATTTTATGCCATATAGGGCTCTTCGAAATTGGGAAAAATAATATTGTGATATTTTTGTTTCCTGTGGTATATTGCAATATATATTGTGATATTTATTGTCACTGCTTCACTCTGTTCAGCTGAAATATCCCTTACTCTCCCTGATATGATGATGACAGACTCACAGACAAAGTTGAACGCACAGATCTGGAAGCTGCTGCCTTTTACCCTGAAAATGTTAAATAAAGCAGCTTATGTGATTTTTACTCTCAAACTGTCAGATTGTCTAAATCCCTGCAGGTGAGATGACAGATAAGGTGCATGTAATGTGGTAAAATACATAAATGGATACTCATTCAGATCTATTAGTAATGTGATTGGGCATAGACAGGCTACATAAACTTAATTGAAAGACAAAAATACATTGCAATATATTATATACCTTGCGATTTGAATATTGGGCATGCAAATATTGTGATGACGATACTGAAATAATATATTGTGCAGCCATGTTCTTAAAGCTGCACCTATATAAAGGTCTTGTCTTGACCTAAACACATTGTAACAGAAATTCTTATATTTTTTCCTCCTTTTTTAAAATGGCTTTACAACTTTGTCACTAAGCAGGCATAACAGCCTTATCTTTATCGCTTGTTCAAACAGACCATAAATACACAAAGTGTCCAATTCCTGTCATCCACTCCTCCTATATTTGTGTGAACAGCTTTGGTTGCAAATATCAGTTGATTGACATTGTGCAAATGGACACCATTAACGCTCTAAAAGACCTCTAGTATTCAGAGGATGTGTGTTGTTTCGTTTTGCTTTTACATGCATGGAATTGTCAAGACTTTTGTGTTCTTGTGTTCTCAGACGGTCAAAGCACAAAGCATCATTTACTCTAGGATGAGGTTGTTGCAAACACTTCAGTTATTTGGCTGGTGCTCATGTAATAAAATGTTTTGCTCTGTGTGAGCCTTTTGACTTGATTATTGCGATTAGGGATGCTCCGAGGGGGACGAATTCCCAAGTGGTCGAAGTTGAAATTCAATTTTTGAATAGGCAACTTGTCCAAGAAAAACAATAAAAAAGAAACACTCAGAAAACAGTCAGAATTGTGCAGAATTTATGAAATCTGGTTAAAATAAGATGAGCGATTCTGCAGATAAGGGTGCAAAATTGGTTGGCCTGGTATGGCTAATGTTGGCAGAGTTTTCCCCCAGCTAGAAGATTAACGTTCATAAGCCTGAGCTAGTTCTTCACTGGTGCATTGAAGTCGAACAGCCTCCATGCAACCGTAATTCCATGTCCTAGACCGTAATGATACTAAACATGAGTTATGAGATGCCACCTGCCGTCTGTTTTTTTTGTTTGTGTGTAGCGTTGCACCATGATATGGCTCAGACAGGGGCGTGTCTAGGATTTAGGAAGATCAGGGGTCAAGGCCAGAACATTCGGGGCTGTTGCACATTGGCGGATGATACGAATATTAGTGACAAGAACATTACATGTTTTATTTAGTATAACAAACACTGTAATTTTAAAATTTAGATTCACATTTTTAGAACTGATGACAACACATGTTCATATCAGAAGAGAGAACAAAATTGTTCCTACAAACAAACTCTTGCAAGGAGAGATTTATTGTTGTCTAATTTAAGTGTCACCAAATAGTCCTTGTTTGGTTCTGATTTTATTTTTATCATTAAGTTCTACAAGAAAAAAACATTCTTGATTTTTGTAAATGATTTGTAATTCTGGTACTGACTCCCAAGGGTTGATGTTGTACATGCAGATCCTTATTTGTGATTTTAATTTTGACAAACTATTGTTGTGAAAAATTCACCAGTATTGAGACATTTATTGATAAAATGTAAATACAATAAAGAACACACGAACACAAGTCACTTAAAAACAGAACTTCCCCACTCAGTACTTACAGTGATTGATTGTGCCTACATACTTTGCTTGAATGCTTCTGGGCGTCAACTCTGCGATCAGAGTTGTCTCTCTCCAAATGGGCCAAATCTCATTGCTCATCTCGAGTACTACCAGCAAAGAGAAGATACCCTTGTAATCATGCACATCATAAACAACTTAATTTTCATTAAGCCTCTTTACGCTTTATGGTAAATTTAATTTCGACCATCCCATGATTAATGTTCTTAGCTGAATATACTTAAGAGGGGGTGATGTAATAACATGCACTACTCCCAGCATCCTGATGGGATTCACATAATGGGAGCCAGGTTCAGGCAGCAGTGCATGTCATGTATCAGTGCAAGAGAAGACTGTAAATTAATTATTTCCACATGTGAAATTAAGAGGATGATTTTTAGTTCCAAAGCTTTCATTATATTTAACTATGCAACCGCTGTGTGATGATAATCAGTATCATTTCATCCATCCTATCCCTGCTGTCTTTGAGTAAGAGACTGGATTGGTCACCCATCAATCACAGGGTTGACGCACAGAGATAGACAACCTTTCACACACTCATACCTATGTGCAATTTAGAATCACAAAGCGGAATGAGCATGTTTTTGGACTGTGGGAAGAAGTCAGAGTACCTGCAGAGAACCCACACATGTATGGTCCACACAGAAAGTCCCACTTTACCTGGACGGTGATTGGAACTGATGATCTTCTTGCTTTAATCTTTCTGTTGAATTACATTTTTAATTGGACTGAATATTGTGGGCAAAACTCCATATCATATTGTCATGATATGTTGATGTTGATATAATATGACTATTGGGTTCAGTCAAGTGCAACCTGCACAACACCTCACCCTGGTTAAGTTCTATTTCTACTTCTATTTGTAATCTTTCTCTCTCTTTCCCTCGCTCCCTCCCTAGGATGTCAATCCAAGGCAAGTAAGACATGAGGTTTATGATTGGCTGGCTTTAGCTTTACATGCAGTGTTTGGCAAAAATCTACACAGTTGATTTTTCGATACCTTGAGTGTTCATATCTCGATATCAATATGATAGTAATATATATCTTTCAATCGTAATTTCAATAAATTTTGAATTGTTCGGAATAAATTACACCAGGCATTATCACAGGTTAGAGGGTAATTTTATGAAAAAAAATTACCTGTTGGAGCTGAAATTCCTTGTCATTACATGACAATATCTTAAAGTAACGGCATGAAGTGCAACAAATAGACATTTTAAATTGTGCAGGTTAACTGTTAGTGTGGTAGTCAAATCACAAATACCAGAGTCAGAGCTGATTCTCTACAGTCTTTCACGCTCATTTCAACTTCTCATTTACTGTCGCTGCCTTGAGCACTGACGTTTCATGCAGGCTTGAAACTCCATTCATTGCACTTTGTTCTCTTTGGGAAACTGGCCATCACTGTCCATGTGCACATGATCTGATTCACATTCCTCATTCATGTCACACAAACAGTATAGCCAAAGCCTGTGCTCCTAGATTTTAATGAGTCTCACTATCTGAATCTGAAGCAGTCCAGCCCAATCCCCCTAGAGAATTTTACACTTTTTTCAGGGGCAAAAGAAAGGAGAGCATCTTTGGGCACTTAACACATTAGCTTTATAGTCTGTAGATGATTAAATGTTGTTTTGTTAGTTCATAAAAGTTTCCTAGTGTTGTTGTGATTGTGTTTATCCTAGACAGTCTCTTTTGAAAATAACAATCCAGTCTGAATCATAATCTGAGTTTGAGCCTGAGTCAAAACCTTATCGTGAGTCATGTTAATAACACCATATGGATGACTGCTGTTTCACTTCAGGCTATTGCTGTATGAACCTGAACTGACTGGGTGAAAAAACACATTACATTCACTGGCATTAGATTCTTTCTGATCCCATCAGCATGTCTTCAGATCTTAAGTACGGCTGATCGATTTCCAAAAAAAATGAATTGCGATCATTTTGGGCATATTGCAATTGCAATTTTTGTGCAATTTTTTTGGGTTCCTCATCTTATGTGGTGTTAATATCAATTGCTACATTAATGTGATAGATATTTACTCTGTTGTTTAGAATGAGAAAAACGCGCATGGGGGAGAAAAGTAGGATTTTGTCAAGGGGGAAAAAACACAACAGAAACTTTTTGGATTTACAGGTACATCTCAAAGATTAGAATGTCATGAAAAAGTTCAATATTTTTGTCACTCATTCCAGAAAGTGAACCCAGATATTATATAAAATACATTATACTTCAAATGTATTATTTCAAGCCTTGTGTCTTGATGATTAAGGCTATCAGGAGATTAAAACAGAAAATGCAGTATCTTATAAAATAGAATATTAAATAAGATGAAAATTAAAGGATATTTACAACAGAAATGTCAGGCCTCTGATAAGTTTTGCTGCTTTATGACTATTTCTCCCAATTTTTGTCCCTTTTCATCCGTTTTTGCTGCTTTTTGACCGTTTTGGCCTCCTTAGACTTATTTTTTATTTCTACTTCTTGCTGTTTTTGCCACTTTTCACCTCTTAGATTGTTTCTTTTTCACTGTTTTTTTTCAACAATCTGTCTCTTTGGTTGAGCAGGGTTGAGTTCAGGGTTGTAGAGCATAAAACATCTACTGCAAAGAAAGAAGTTGATCTCATATTCTGACACATTTAAGGTTGAAAAAGTACTGCACTGTCTGTAAATAGAATATTGCAGCTGATGATAATATGATTTTATCAAATTTGCAATTAATTGTCCAGTACTAATCTTAAGCATCAGTAAAGTTTCAGAACTTCACAGCGACTGTGTCAAATATAAATGTGCACTTTTCTCTCTGTAAGGGGAGAGGCACTCATCAGTTATGCTGCAGTGGGATCACTGCACATGTATAATAAACACCAAAGTGCCTACAGCTTATTTACTTATAAGTAGAATATTAACAAACCAAACATCTTGGACCCAGTGGTTAAGCAGTATTAGTTTCTAACACAGCGTCTTCACAGCCTGGGTTTGTTGCATCTTCTCTGGTTGTATTCTGGACAGATGTCTTTCCTGGAGTTAAATTTCCCCACACAGGTAATAACTCACATATTCTATGCTCATTGTGTTCAAACAATACTTCTATTTGAAATTTCCCTCCCCGAATCCAAAAAAAATATTGTTTGATTTTTAACCAACAAACTGATACCAGTTAATCAGAGTATAGTCCAGGTCTGGGAATTGATATCCGGTGTCATCCACACACCAAACAGTTCCAGTGCAGTGTCCCTCCCACCTCCATCCTACACTGATGATGTCATGTTCATATGATTATTTTAAAGGAAAAAGTACAAGTCAATATTCTTTGACATTTGACAAAACTGCACTCAAACACATGCACACAGAGTCAGATCATAACCCCCCGCTGCTGTCATCAAATTAATTCATTTTGAATTTCACAAATATGACCTGTGATTGCTGGTTGTCAGTTGGGGAGGGGTGTGTGGAGAGAGGGGGGGGGGGGGTCAGTCAGCTGCTGATACATGAAATGATTGGGAGAGTGCAGCGTGTTCCCATTATCTTGTCCCTTGCATTGTAATTATCACTCCTGCTCTTTCTGCACCACTGCTCCCATCTCTCCTCGCCATTGTAATCGTGATTGACTGGTGCGGCGGCCAAAACAGCGCAGTCTGAAAAGGCATCAGACACACATCTCATAACCGCCCTGCCATTTGATCTCCTCCTCCTCCTTCACACTGACTGCTCCTCCATCCCTCCATCCCTCTTGTTTTTCCAGGCTGAAGGGAAGTGGCATCCAGACGATAAGAAAACATGCTTGTAGATGAGTACAGATTTGACATGCCAGCAGCGCGTTATTCAGTGTTTTCTTTTTTGTTGGGATTGAATGTAATAATAGTGTATGTTCAACCCATGCATGAATTGATAATACTTCCATTTAGTAGTGCAGAGAGATGTGATAAGGTCTTTGAATAAGACTTGGCTGATACACACAGCTCTACTTAATGTTGTTGCCAGGACATTTTCTGCTCCTTTTCGACCAACTTTTTATGTAGTTTGGCAGACTTAACTGGTTAATTTCATTAATCACATTTTACTTTTTTCTTTTTAAAAATTTGTTATTTATTTATTTTAAAGGGAGTGTGAGGAGTTTCTTTGTGATCTTGAAAAAGTCTGATATCAAGATATATGCCTGGTCACAATGCACAACTTAAAATGAGATTATGAATGCTAAGATAGGTTATTTCTAAATACCAATTCCTAGCTTCCCAGTTGGGTCACACTGGACAGGACCAACTGGCAGCAATAGAGTTTAGCAGTGAGATGAGGGATCTGTTCTTCTCTTCTGAATACAATTTCTTAAACATATTTATTTTTAAGAGTGGACACTGGAGCTTGACTGCCTGACAGAAAAGAGACAGAAAAGCAGAAAAAAAGATTAAGGGGAGAGTGATAGAGCACTGGCTAAAGGCTTAAACACAAGCACAAAGCTAAAACACGTTCAGCTGTTTGTGATAATGTTCATCCCAACCCACATGCAGCAGTTATACTGACGCAGTTTTTTTAAACTTAAGAACCTATTAATAAAACAAAGAGCAAGGTTATGTTTGCTCTGCCTAGTAGATGAGTGCTGGCAGGATATAACAAGTAATTTCTTATGTTACAGGATACTGGTATGTCTCAGAGCACTGGTTGTGAGTAGCGCTGCATGTAGTTGGTCACTAAACTGAGGTATAAACTTACGAAGTTTGCTTTTTTTCACCTTTCAAACAACGGTGCTACCTAACTGTTGATGAATACATTACCTTGTTGCATTGTGCCTAGTAAGAACTTGTCCAGAACAAACAAGAGAAGTTTTAAAAAGGATCTCCATTCATTTTTCTAAACAAATACACAAGTTATGTCATTGTGACAGTTTGTGCGAGTCGTTTGAAGGAGTTGCTGCAAACCAAAAATTTTCCTCACAGTCACTTAAGAATCTCTGATAACACTTCTCCTGCATCAGCAAAAATCAGAAACCCAAACAGTTGACTGAAAAGCAAATGATCTGTTGAACGTTTTGTATTTCAAATAATAAAAAAAAATATAGAGACTTGGAGGATTCTAATTGATTAAATAGAATAATGCTAATAAATTGTATTTGTAGGTGCCTTACAGGTCACCTAAGGTCACCTTACACACAGATAAACAAAGAGTTACAATATAATAAACAAGAAGATATGCAATAAAATGACAGTAATACAATCATAGTCAATACAACTAAATAAAAACAATAACATGTTGACCAAGGGGTACCTGGGTACATTCATTTCCCCCTCTATCCTGACTGATTGATGTCTGATACTGTCGTCTTTAACTTGAGCTCAGGCCAGTTTCTGTTTTGAGGCTGACTGTGAATATATTGGGATACTTAGCTGACTTGTAGTGTTTCAAGATACTAGCGAGGATGACAACATGAACAATTACAAATGTGAATCCTACATCCTTTCAGTAATATTGACTCTACCTGCTCAGTTTCTCTTAAGTTCAAATTGTGGCCTTGAGTTTCCTCAGTGCGTTGAAATGCCGGACAGAGTCCTGCTCTGCGACAGGTCTGAATGATACACCTTGTCAGAGAAGGAAGTTCATCAGCAGCCACTGAGAGTGCCATCGATTGAGCTGCCCTGAGCCCCGCCAGGTAATGGATTGGATTTATCCTTCTCTGGATAAGGCTTGTGCTCGGACGTGCAAGCACATGCGCCCGTGCACAGACACACAGATGAAAGTGTTGCTCTGTGCACATATCTGTGTCATGAAACTACACATACCTCACACACATTACACACAGTGTTTGTCCACAAAACACAGTGTGACAACCTGCTAGAAAACTTGTGTGACATTCAGCAGACATTTAGACAGTTGGGATCAAAGGCAGTGATGTATCATCAGCAGCAGCATGGATCAGGAAAAAACAAGACAAGGAGATAGTAGTTTGATAGATATCAGGACATTTGTCAGGCATCTGTCTGCTTATTTTAGGAGTGAGAGATGAGTATCATCAAACCCATATTTTGAGGAGGAAAAATGGCTCAAAGTTGATGTTGATGTCTTTGATGTGGAGGAGGCAAAGCAGCAGCTCGGATGATTCTTCTGTTTTTCAAGTGTTTTTGTGGCCGTGCTTTTCAAACAAATATTAGGCAAATCGTCATCAATAAATCGCTTCGAGAGTCGTTTGAGCATTTCAAGTCTCATTATGATGACAAGGGTAAACAGATTGGAAGATGTAAAACACTCGATTAAAGTGGCATTCTACTTGCCTCTCTAAATTTTAAAGAGGCAATGCATCATGAACACGTCCAACAAAAGACGAGCACAGTTGAAGAGAGAACTAATTAGACTAATCTTTTTGCCAGGAGGTTTACCTATAATGGATATAATCTATGGACTGTAATATGATTCAGAAAACGCTTAGTGGCAATCCATCTTCCCCTGTGCCTCAGGGCATGCTTTGTGTGTTTGAGTGTGCACACACACACGCACACTTGAAAGGTCTGAATTCACCCGCCTATTTTAACTGCCATCGTCAGTCCTTGTATTCCTTTTGTTATATATGAGGCAGCAGTTTTAAAAGACAAGAACATTTGGAATCTGAAGTCACACAAATGATGCTCTTCAAACACAAACACAATGTTTCTAGATTACAGATGGCTGTGGTCAAAGTTGTGGCTCCTGGTTCAAAACCTCAGTGACCCTTGCTAATGAGTCTGTGCAGCTCAAGCATCTGTCTGAATGTCTTAATGTAGCTCGCCATGTGGAGAATGTCATCCTCCGTCTGGCCTCCAGCCACATTCAAGTCTTTGTTTGCAGGGTTAACATTATAATTGGTTCTCAACCAAAGCATCCTGAGAGGTTTGCTCTACTTTTAGCCAACCATGACCTTTAAAACTGCCATTTTTACCTGTAAAAGTCTTTATTTCTCATGTACACATTCAAACTCCAGAAAATGAAAAGTATGATTTTGGATAAGGAAGACTGCTGCTTTTCTGCTGCAGCAGGGCTGAAGGAACAGCACCTGCAAAGACGATAGAGGTGAGATTATTCAAAGTTTTATAAGTGCACTAAAGTATCTATAATGTCAGCGCTGCAGGATGGTCGTTTGTGCTTTACAGAAGTAGTCATGCCAGTGTCAATTATTCAAAAGTGTGTTACGTATCAAACCACCCAGTAATTTCAAAGTACATTATGTAAAATGATTATGGCTGCAATAGATGGTTTTGGTCAAAAAAATCGATCTCCCATTTCCTGCATGGAGTGAGCCCATGAAAGTTGTAATTACTCCAGTTTGAGACTTTCCTGGAGCCACAGAGCCGGTGTACAGATTTCAAACTGTTACAGTAAAGGGCTCTTTGGGAGCCTTTTCACTCTATGGAAATCAGAAAAACTATGAGCAAATACAGGCAACGCGGCATAAAAGCTAATGAAGCACCCACGTTCCCGCTGTCGCAAGGTAATGAGTGTACTTAGCTCGAAGGGAAAGGACATCTCCAAAGGGTTTTCAGTGTGTGCCCACTTCCCCAAGTGCTTAATCATGGTGCTTGATTATGAGCAGCCATTAGACGCCTGTGAGTCAGCTGCACTCACACACTGCAAGGAATTATGACGTGCCTTACTGAATTCAACATTTTCTGCCCCTGGTGTATGAGAGCTTGCCAGAAGATGGCAAAAAAAGCCCCCATGTATTGGTGTATCACTTCAAGCTAGCACACAGGCCGTGTTTGGAGGGTGCTTATGAATAGATGTATTGTACCTCATGAACACACAATCTAGCTCAGTTACATTTAACCTGCTGCTGATATACGACACGCAGCAGCTTCAGTGTTTGGGAAGTAAGGTCTTTAATGAAAACAGTTCTTTTATTGTTCAATTTTGCTGACTTTAAAGCTCCTGTGAGAAACTTTAACTGGTTATGAGATGGACTTCAGCTAATGCTAGTGCATCTGTATGACCAACAGTAGCAAATATGACCATTAGGTAATTTCTGTTTCAAACTTTATGATGTGTGTATCTACAGCCACAGGGTAGGAGTCAATCAGTGTGTTTACATGCACCCAGTGGTCCAACAAAGGTCATAGCTGAATTGTAAAGTTACAGCCGAGGATGTGGTCATCTACTTCTTCAGGCCAAAAGGTGAAGTCAGTGTATTGTTACGTTTTCTTGACTGAAGCAAGCCACATAGCAATGCTTTTAATTCTTTAGAACCTTCAGCTTGCTGTAGTTATGCTGAAATCAGCCATGAGTCTGTACTTCTTGTTTGGAAAACATTTACCTCTTAGCATTTTGACAGCTTTGAGTTTTAAGTATTGTTCAGAAATTTTATTGTAATATTGTGATATGCGTCTAAGTTGAAATTCTGTTTTAAAACCAAAGTGATACTGATGTATGCTAACTGCTAGCATGCCAGTACACTTCCCAATGTATGTCAGAATTAAGCTAGCGCTATGCTTTTGATATCGTCTGTGGTAGGAGATTCATAATATATTGAATGTGTTGAAGTTGAATCTCTTGTGAGAGTTCAATGTATGTTTCTTTAAGTGTTCAGTTTTACAGTGATTTTCAGTAAAACTAACGGAAAATCCTGAATCAGCGTTTTCTTGGTAAACTGTGTATGAGTATTTGGACATTTAGGGTTCTCAGTGTAGTTCTTAGAGAGTAATTGTGATATGTTTCTTTAATGAAAGTTGAAATTCTGTTTTGAAACCTAAGTTATATCGATTAATGCTAACTGCTAGCATCTCAATGGGAATTCCCATATCTTGCTAGCATCGAGCTAGCGCTAACTTTACTATGTCGTTTTTGGTACAATAGGAGACGTATAACATGTTAAATGTATTGAATATGAATCTTTTGTGAGACAGTCATGTACGTGTCTTTGTTTGTTCAATATCCCGAGTAAAACTTTAATTAGAAAATTCCGATTCAGAGTTTTCTTGTGAAACTGTTTTCTAGCTGCTAAGTGAAGCTAACTGAGGCAGAGCAGAGGACGTAAGGTCCAAACGCTGCAGCGTAAATAATCAATAAGAGGAATCGTTAAGCAAGAACAGTAACGATATCGATGGATTGAACCATTTTTTATCGATTCCTAACAGGAACCGGTTCTCGATACCCATCCCTATCTAGAAGGCTGTGTTTTTGTTTTTTTTGACATAGTAGCGGTTGTTTATTGGTTTCGTTGATCAGTGCCATTTAGTTCTGATAAACTGCCTGACAATCTCACCCACAATGAGCTGGTACTGGAGGAGCACTGATGTTGATGTTGTGATGCGCCCTATTGGGGTCAAGTCGAATAGTTTATAGCCATGTTTTGTTAGATTTTTATGGCATTGTGGAATAGTAGGACAGAAATTATATACTGTGGCCCTAAAAACTGCATCGTTGCCCTCTGTCACAGAATGACTTGAGGTGAAAATAAACTGTTCGTGTTAAAGTGAAAAGTTACACATGGTCAATACTCCCCCAAGGATTAGTTTAAGTTGTACTGCACACCAAAGAAAAAGAAAACCGCCACAGAGACATTTACATTTCTAATTTTCTCCCTCTACTCGTCCTCCTTGGGCATCTGCATTCTTTCAGTCTTACCTAACCTCAGCTTTTCCTCCTCACTCAAACAGAGTCAGTCAAAGGCCTCCCCCTTTTCATCACAGCTGCTTCAAGTAACTGTGCCAAGGAGCAGTTAAAAAAATCTCCCTTTGCCTTTTTTTAATCCATTAGCACTCCCAGTCCCTCATCCCATCCTGTGATCCCTCTGCCCCTTTCTCCTTTGTGTCTCTCATCGTGCCACAGTGTCACCAGGCACACCTGCTTCATCCAGCTGTCAATTACAGCGCAGAATTACAGACTGGCACGCAATTAGAGTCCGCCTCACGCACTGGCCCACGCTGGTAATGAGTTTCCCCAGTCATTGATCAAAGTCACAATCACACTCAGGCCCACAGTTTCCCATTTAATTTTTCCTCTTTTTTAAATTTAATCATTTATTTTTGTTGCTGTTGTTTTTGTTGTTGTTGTTTCTATTCACAGAGCACCCATGTTGAGCTTTCTTGAGACTGCTGGTATATTCATATGCCAGCCAAGAGACAAAAAAAAAATCCAATCTTAGTGTTTTGCTGTTTTTAAAGCTGATTTTGTCGAGAGAATTTTAAAAGCTGTTTCCCAATTTTCAGGTCACAGAAGAGGGTAACTAGCACACAAAGAATTGCCAGAAGATGTTCAACAGATAAACTAATATTATTCCTCCACATTTTTGAAAATGGATTGTCAACAAAGTGTGTGAAAAGAGGCACATAAAAAGCAGCTGCAGAGGACACTTTTGCCATTGTGCTGGAGCAAATCTCTGTCCATATATTTTACCTCGGTGTAGTTTTCCTTATCCTACAAACTCATCAAACTCCTTGGGCTGTTGCCGCAGATCATTTAATAGAGCTCTCATCTGTGCAGGGACTGCGTGTACATCTACTTCTCATTATGCAAGTGTCAAGACTTGAGTAGTGGGCTTCCTGGCAAATAATAGAGGAATGACATTGCTTGTTTGTTTTCCCTTAGATGTGAAATGCAGTGAAGCAGGAGGGGAATAGGCAGCGGAAGGGGTGGAGTGTCGGCGGGAGTAAAAGAACAAGCTGAGCATGGTTGCACACAGTGTTGAAAGCAGCTATGCACAGGTTTCTGTGACTGACACGCGGCAGTAGATGGAAACCCCCCAGTCACACTTCCCTGTCTCTATGAAATTGCCTCAGTGATACCGAGGCAGTCTGTAGTCTTATTCTTCTTTTGCATATTCACCCGAGCAGTCTCATTGTGCCCTGTCTCCACTCTGTTTCAGCTAACTCACACTAATTAATCCCGCCAGTTTTTCGTGAGAAAATACAGAAAACGTCAAATGTTTGAGTTTGAAATGAGGACTCCCATCCAGCTAAGATAGCAATCTTGTGGTGACGACAAGGTAATGAATTAATTTTGGTTCATGGCTCAGCAGTGAGGAGAACCAGGTTGAGTAATGAGAAAGGGAAGCTGTGATAATGGAAATCTAAATGATTAAAGTGTGTGTTTGCATGAGTTGGGGTGGGGATGGAGTGGCGGAGACTTGCAGAAGGGTTAGGGGGCTGTGCCATCTAGACTTCTTTTAACCATTGTTGCTTGACCATAGAGTTTTTGTCTCAAGTGCTCAGTTTTTTATTTTTATTTAATTGGCTGCCAAATTTAGCATGAGGGTTGGAAAATAAAGAAAGAACTCCCAGGGTAAAGTAGGCTTTCTTCAGATACAACCATTCAAACATGTGTCTACAAGGTATTCACCACAGATTATATCCATTTATTTTTATTGTTAACTAGAGCTTTCATACTACAACATTTTTTTGTTCATGTTTAATCACTTACTTGATTGTCTGTTGATCATGCAGGTTCAAGTTCAGTTGTTCTCCAATTTTGTCTTTTCCCTACAAGTCTGTAACATTTCACACACTTCTACTAAGTGCTCTAAAGGCTTTTGGGATGTGACTGCTCACTGATATCTGACTGATCAGCGGCTCTTGAATGATTAGCTTTTTAGATGGAAGCACAAACCCAAAGTATCTTAATGATATTTCAGGTTCAATCGATTCATGGCAGAAAATAGTTTGACTCGTCAATGTAGCTGTCTTTTAGATTTTGTGTGGTGGAATGTGTTGGGGTTTTATATGGCAATGTGTTATAGCTGAAAGAAGACACTGAAGAAGCTTAGCCATGGCTAAAAAATCTGAAATGCATCACAATAAAACAAGTAATTGCCTCAAGTATCATAGTTCCTCACCATGTTGAGCGTGCAATCCTGCTAGTGCATGATATGCTACTTTAATGTGGTGGTGGCTGTAATGTTGGTTGTTGTGATGATTGAAGTCCACTGGAAGAAATGAAATCCCATGATTAAACCTACATGACCTATTAGCTAAACTCTCCAAAGCTGTATCTTTAACAAGCTCAAAGGTAGGAGTGCTTATCTGTTTTTAAATGTTATTTTTTTTACTTGCTACAATATTCAGCCAACAGTGAAAACCTAAGCTTTGAGGGTATCATGCAGACTTTGGGCCTAATCTCCTCACCTCCTCTGCTTAAAGTCAGCAAAAACCCAGGGATCGGATGGTTCCAGAGGTCATCTTATTATTTAACATTCAATATTTGCTCTTAGAAATCCTATCGAGTGGAATGAACTCTGAGAACAGCTGAGCACTTTATTAACCTGTTGCTGCCAATACAGTGTGATGATACAAGTGTTTCACAGTGTGTTAGGTGCCACACACCATAGTTAAACTAGCAAAGAGAGGAGTCAGATCAACTCATCAGAATTTTTTTTTTATCAGTGATGAGCAACCTCAATGAACACCTCACACTTTCTAGACAAAACAAAGTATTTGTTGTCATGTTTGAGATCTCTCACATTTTTTGAACTGGTCCAGATTTTAGGAACTTAATTGAGTGAGTGAGGCTCCAGGGTTTGTCATGTTGTGCACTCCAAAATTGTATCCACTATCCTGTACAACTTTATTTTTTAAAGAGTATAAATGTTTTGTCAAACATAGGGCACTTGTTAGCTCAGTCTGCTGGGGGCTTGGTTTAGGAACCAGATGATGATAAGTTCATGTCCTGAACAGATGAAATTTGGAGATCAAGATTGAGATGTAGCTGGAGCTCTGCAAGCTAATTGTGTCTTGAGCAAGGCACCAAATCTCAAACACTCGTCTGTGTGCACCCCCTTCTCTCTGACCCTTGTTTGCATTTTTGTGTATATTTCAGTCCATGTTTATTTAGTATATTTCAGAGAGAATTACTGAATTTCCTCTCAGGAATTGATAAAGTGCATAAACTTTGTGACCCTGAAGCATCAAAGCTGCATCGTTGTCTGTAAGCTGGCAGGTGATATGATTCAGTGCACCTGCTCATTAAAAAGAAGACTCCCGTTAGCATTTATTTGCTTTTAAAGCTCAATTCATCACACAGGTTACTTTGTAATATGTCCCTGCAACACAATGAGTTATGTCTTAATAAATTAAATGCTTTCACTCACACTTCCCTCACTGGAAATGACCTCAATCACCATCCGCTTGCTCCCTGTCGTTGGCTGCAGTGATGTATACACACACACTCACACCTTTACAGTAAACGCACGCACACACATTCAGTACCTCTGTGAAGGTGTAGACTTGGAGTAGATATTTCCCTAATGGAAAAGCTCATTGCAAAAAAATAACTGTAAAACCAGCCAGCGCTCTGTCAAACTATTTTACAGTGTCAGCACAAATGCGGCAGTCTCTCTTCACTCTGCAATGAAATTTATGGCCATTGATGACTGATTGCATTTCTCCCCCTCACAGTACCCTGAGCCTTTTGAAAGTAACCCAGCAGCACATTAATTTCTCCAAAGTCATCATTTCAAGTGCACTGACTTGCTGGAAAAATAAAACCCCCGGATGAAGAGAGGGCATAATTGTAGTAGTTCTTATCAGTTCTGGTAATAAACCTGTCTCTGTGTTATAAATATAACGCTTAGGAACGACTGTTTGTCAAAGAGGGACATCTTCGCATGTTTTCACCCGGATTCTGTGTAACTACAAGTGTGACGTCTACATTTGACTTCTCTTGTGGTTATTGAATCAACCACGTCATCTCATATTAAAGGTGGGGTTATGTCATCATGCTCACCGGGCCAAGAACAATCTAAGTGCCTCAGAGTATTTTCAAGAACATCAATATGCGGCATGCATTTAGTGGAGGCACTGAGGTAGACACAGAGGCTCAAAAGTGTGCCTCTAATTAAAGGTCTAATGTCTCATCTTGTACACGTCTTCTCCATTTCTTTTCTCACCATTGCTGTTGAAGGAAAGAAACATTCAAGCAAAGATGGACAAAGAGCTTTATGAAAGACACTGATTAACCTGTCATGTTCCCGACAGGTATCCATTAGGCTCTTTAATCAAAGTCTATATGGCATGAAATTGACATTTTCAACCCACCATAATGCCGAACCAGGAGCATTGAACTGAACAGATATGTCAGTGCACTCATAGTCGTTCCAACCTGTACTTTGATTTGCCGTCTTCACGCCTCAAAGCTTCTGACAGATCCATTGTTTTCCCAGGCTGCATTGAAAACACGCATTTCTCATCTATGGTGGCATCTCTGAGGGGGAGAGGCATCTCTGGTCCCATTGAGAAAGCTTGGGTAGTAACGGTCACTGTTCTTTTCTGGATTCTTTTGCTGGTAAAGGCAGCATGGATTTTTTTTTTCCAAGTGGTCTTTTGCAGAATTCTTCAAGTGGTGACAGAAAAACCTTAGGCACTGTCCATCATTTTGCAATACCGAGGGGCTTCAGTATACCATTCAGTATTTGTCACCCAGCTCTGTCAATGTGCAAAACTTACTCATGAACTCCCAGAAATATTGAAATGTTCACACAGCAAAAAGTCGGTCTGACATATGAACCAAGTCTTTGAGGAAGTAGTGAAAAGACAAGCATCAGGAAAAAAATACAGTTTATGTGAATCTTTTCTGTGATAATGTGAGCAAAAGTCACATTGTACCATGAGTATTTCATATCTTTAGCCCTATGTTGTATGTACAATTGTGTCGTGAGTTGACTATTTTGTTACAACCCCAGTGCGACACTGCGGAAAAATAGTTCCCTTGTCCAAAGTGACACATCTAATCTTTTTTCAACACTTGGAGCACCATCACATTACCTGATACGAACAGAATAAACTGAGTTGTTGGTCGGATAAGTTTTCATTCACTAAAATCAAGGTAGAAAGTTCAATTAATCCTGATTTTAATTTTGCCATCAAGGCCAAGCCAGGCAGCACGAAATAATCTGGCCTCTTGTTTGTGTGTTTGTAGAAACTGTAGTGTAATGTTTTGTTGCTCGCAGATCACATTGTTTTCATTTCTTGATTCTTCATAGTAAGTGAGAACCACATCTATTTGTCTGTTTTGCAATCAATATTGTGACCCGAAATGGCATCATATCCTGCAATATCACATCAAGGTGTCAACATATCTCGTATTTCTCATGTTAGTCTACAGTGTTGCTCTTATTCAGCCCCTCATATTCACCACTTCCCCTCACTGCAGAGAAGTGTTTCTGTGTGGAAGACATGATCAGAGGAGCAATCATTTGCTTTCTTCGGTCAAATCGAGTTTCTAGGATTGGAGCCAAAGGACTTCTTTCCTGAGGCCATTTCTGAAGGTAGCTGGCTGGTTCACCACCACTTCTTCTTTCCTCTGCTATGACTGTGTCCTTAAGTCACAGAGAAAGAAAGAGAGAGAGGGAGAAAGAAAGAGAAGAGAGAGGGAGAGAGAGAGAGCACAGTTGTTTTGATGTAGGATTTGATAGATTTGTTTGCTACTGCATTCATTTGCTCTGTATCAGGGAGCTGACGGGCCGTAAAATGAAAATTTGCCTTAGATTTTCAGCATGACTGTTTGGGGGCAAATGTGAAAGAACTTCCTTTGCATTCCAGATATATATGTTCTATATCTTAAAGTAGAGTTTGTATGCAACACGTTGTGATTAATAACAGGGATTGTAAAGATTGAAGCTTCTGAGTGACTAGAAATTATGTGTTTTGTATTTGTTAAAGGCACACTTTTTCCCAAAAAAGCATTTATAATGCCCTAGAGGTTGTGATACTGGGATGAGAAACTCCCCCAGTTCCACTTATTTTGTTGCTCTTGTAAAGGAACCCCGTGATTAAAAAGTGACAGTTATGGATAGAGTCCTGCTTTTCAGGTAATTAGATTAAATTAAAATGCATGTGTGTCTCACGATGCCCACACTCTCTAATTAAAATGAATGTGATGCAAACAACGGGAAGCATTTTCTTGTTAGAAAACAAGTTGAAGGGGAGAAAGTCATTCAGGGGACTCTCATTTTGCAGGGCTATAGGAAGGAGAGAGGGGGGGCAGTAATGTTTTGTTACTTAAGCTGTTGTTGCTGTGTATATTATGTTGATAGTGATACAACCTGTGAAGCCCTGCAATCTCCTGCTCATAGCTGCACCGATCCATTGATGAAATCCTGAGGTGAAATCACTATGTAGAAAAGACGAACTACTTAGCGTGTATATTGTCAACAGTGGTAATAGCCTTGATCATGAGCAGTCACCAGGGTGCTTCCTCTTTGTTTATATGCTGTTGGGGCGTGAGATGAAACTGAAGCAGACCCCCGTTCCCGCCACGAGGAAGGTGCTTGTGGAGAGCGCGACATCCCATTGCTCTTTCCCCCTGCATGCCCGGCCGATGTCACAGAGCGCGTGGGATGATGGAGCACTCTCATTCCCAGTTGAGAGAGCGCTGAAGGTGAGAGTCAGCCAGAGACCCAGTTCTTTAATCCTGGCCGGCCTCTGCCACCTTGTTCAGCAAGATAAATGGACTTTTGACCAGCAGTCAGATCACACACCAGCCCAGCTTTGATAAACAAACACTTGCTTGTTTGCACTTTCCCATCTCAGGAGACCATCGTGTGGTGTGGGGTTAGAGTCTCAAACATTTAGAGATTCAATAGGATATGGCGGTTGAATCATGAATGTCTGAGCACCAGAATAACAGAGAACTGAAATTCCAAAACACATCTGTAAACTGCATGCTTTATACTAGTGGTGTGCGATACTGCAAAATTTGATATCGATCCAGAACTCAGTAATTATAAGGCCAGTATCACCGACAGCAATACAGATTTCAATATTTTTTTCACTGAAAAGGTATGCCAAAATTGAACAAGGATAACACAACCACTAAAACTGATGTTTCTGTTCATGAATGAAAGTTAAAACCTATTTTTTCAATCAGACAAGAACAATGTGCTTTAATTTCCTTCCTGCTCTGTTGTTAAAACTGATAAATCAACCACTACAGAAAACTAAAAAAATATTGAGGATGTCAGCAATATATTGTCAATTTCAGGCAGCAGTGGTAAACAACGTACATTGAGCACTGTATAACAATTATATCTTTACATAGTGACATATTTTTAGTCTCAGTCAAATCATTAATTCAGATTTATTCAACTGGTTAAATATGCATATAGCATGACTTTTTTAATAGTCTATATTCAATTAGTTTTTTTTTTGTTAATTACAACTATGATGAACAGTTATGATTTAAAAAAACATGAACTAAAGTGGAAGATGACTTAATTGCCTTACTTTCACTTCTACAAATCAACTACCTGAATACTGTTGGTCATACTAAAAGGGCTCTACTAGTACTTTTGCGTCTGAGCTTGGGGTCTGGTCAGAGTTGTAGATCCTCCTCCCTTTGTTTACTTTGCAGATCCTTGTTCTCTTTTTGGTGTATTATTGGATGTTTTTTTAAGTTTGTGGTGTTGCCACAGAACCTTGTTTCCTGAAAACATCCCAGCTAGCATCGTTGATTAAAGTAACACTAAACGATGCTCCTCTCTGCCATCATAGAGCAGGCAGTGCGTGTCCGAGTGACGTTACCAAGTGGCATCACTTCACAGTAGAGCAGGTAAACTTAAGTTTTGATCTCCTCACGCAAGTATCAATCAATACTGATACCAACGTTGGTACCAATATATTGATATTTTGGATCCGCTCACAGCTACTTAATGCATCATTTGATTTGATTTTTACTCTCCGTGCTGAAGCAACAGAAGCACAGAAAATAAGCCCTCCGAAGCAATTATCAAGTTTGTTGACACACAAAGTTGAGGGAATTCTGTGGGCTGTCAAAAAACAAATCTGTTCTTCATGACAAGACATGTGGAAACAGACTTTAGTGCCTCTGTTGGTGTGTTTTCTGGAAGTCCAGGTGTGCTACAGACAGCCAAACTGTGGGGGGCAATTATAGAGGATGTCCAACACCTGGGTCCACAAGTGAGACGGGAGCTTGAGAACATCCAAAATGACACATCTGAGTGCTCATTCACTCTATCTGAGGTGTTTATTGGAGGAAAAGCTGCAGGAGTCATATTTTCACCATTCATGTCAGATACTTCTTGTGTTGGGATGTTGCAGTTTTCAGTTTTTAGAGTTGAAAAAGGATGTAGCAAAGTGACCAAAGTGATGCTTCAGAGCATTGCTTACAAAGGTGACAGAGGATAATAGATGTAATTGGAATAGGAATGGACAGTAAGTAGGATAGCGGTGGGAGTGAAAAGGCAAACTTATTAGCGACATTAAGAATTACTTAAAGAAAGTGGCTGACGTTATCTGGCACTCTGTTTGTTTTGCAGTGCTCCAGTTAACATGTTTCTGAAAGTGTTACAGCAGCAAGTACGTATATTGAAGTCAATTTTTACTGAAGTGCCCTTTGATAGTTTGTTAGGTCCAATTTATGAAGTGCAGCTCTCATTCCTCCTCACTGGGCGCTGTGTTTGTACTGAACACGGATCAGTTTAACATGGCAGTCAACACAGCTTGTAATCTTCCCCACTGTGTCCATAAATGTGCTAAGGTGAAAATAAAAGATTTTAACTGCTTTGTGAGATGAGGGAAATTACTTCCTTATTGAATTAAGTGTTAGAAGAGGGGGATACATACACGTACAGCAGATCTCCTCCCTAGTATAATTGTTCAGGCCGGAGTTTATTGCTTTGGATGTTAAGGTGTTGCTCACAATCAGTGAGGAAACAGAAATTAGCTGGCTAGTTTAACATCAGTGAATACATTTATTAGACATATTTTCACACAGTTAAGCGGTTAAGTTTTGTTAAATTGCATGTGTATGATCTTCAGTGGTACCTTTAGGTTTAAACTGTCTGTTGATGTGGTACACATCAGGTAATAAATGAACACAGCAGCAGCCTCAGTGATGTATTAAGTGTTTGTGTGTAAGGCACCTGAAGATGTCAATGCTCCATAACTGGCTGAGCTGAGAAACAAGCTTCAGGCTATGTTGACATGCGTATATGGTGCAATGTTCAGGTAAAATGCAAGCAGCTTCGAAGCAAATGTTGACAGCTGATTATAAAAGTGGCTTGGCAAATTTGGCAGCATTTCAAGACAGGGGTTGAATTTTCCTCACCAGTGATTTTTTGATACTGGATATCTGTGGGGTTGGATATCTGTATTGTTATTTATTAACGTAGCTCTGAGGACTTTCTGGAAAGGCTAGGGCTAGCGATCCAGACACCGCTTTCCATAAGCCTATGCCCCCCACTGTCATAATGAACCAAGGCTGTTTGTTTTGGTTTTTGCTTGTTTTTGGAAAAA
This sequence comes from Thalassoma bifasciatum, assembly GCA_008086565.1. Taxonomy (NCBI): domain Eukaryota; kingdom Metazoa; phylum Chordata; class Actinopteri; order Labriformes; family Labridae; genus Thalassoma; species Thalassoma bifasciatum. The sequence continues at coordinate 2,123,242 of RPOG01000006.1, forward strand.
TAAATGGAGAGCAGGTCTTCTTTTCAGCATTTCCTTTCTTTGTTCAACACAACTTTTTACTGGATACTGCACAATGAGGTAATGTATTTGCTAATAGTTACATAGCTCTGTTGTTTGAAACATGACAACAAGCAAACTTAGTGAACTCAGTTTGTACTGCACTTTAGTAGCTGGCTACATTTAGTACTACTCACAGCCCCGTGCTCTGAGTCGTAGTCGAAAAAGTTGGTGAATCCTGGTTCTATCCTACCAGTGCTCATCTACCAAACAGACCTAACATAACTCGGTGTATCATTTTATTGATAGACTCTCAGGTTTGAACAGATCACTGCAGTATAACAGCTGCATGTGGGTTGGAATGAACATTTTTACAAACAGCTTGGCCGTGTTTTAGCCTTTATCATGTTCTCTACCAGACTCCTGTTTAGTCTTCTTCTGTTTCATTTCTGTCACACAGTCCAGTTTCTATTTACACTAAAACACAGATCTCTCTTCTCACTTCTGACCTTCATCAGTCGGCGTGGTGTTGTCATGGAAACTTCTGCATGCGGTAAATCAGTTTGGTCCTGCTTGACCTGACTGTAAAGCTGAGAATTAGCATTAAGAAATAACTTATTTTACAACTGAGAATCTCATTTTTACGATCAGGCATATATCTAGAGATGAGACTTTTTCAAGATCACCCAGAAAGCCCTCACAGTCCCTGTGAGTACAAATCTGTAAAAGGTAATGTGCTCAGATGTGGCAGTCCCAGGGCTGAAGTTGAAGACCTCGATAATGTTGAGCGAATTCACATGCATTCAAGCTGCAAATATAAAACTTAATGTTTCCTCACCAAGTGGTTGAAAACATTACCATAAAGTATCAGTTGCCAACGCAGCAGGCTATGTCTCTTTAGGTCTCTTTTAGGTCTTACCTGACACCAAATGGTGAAATACAGCATCTCAATACCTCTCTAAATGCTACTGACGGAACTTTTCAATTGATCTATGACTGAGAACTCAAAACTGAACTGTTGACACAAACGAGGAAATTTGACCTGCTCAGCAGTACCATTAGTTTTGACCATACACAACCAGCATCTATCCTTCCATCCATCCTTTGCATCTCTCTTTTCTCTGCATTGTCTTCCCTCCTGGCTTGTAGCATAAATGGATTTTCATGCATCATCTGAGCGGGTGTATTGGAGTTGATGGAGTGAGGAGGATGACATGGATTCCAGTCACATAGCTCCTGTCCTGAACCTTCCTGCCAATACCATCTTCTCCCCTCAGCTCATCTTCTTTTTTTTCTGATCCTTTCTGTAGCCTGGTCGTGTTTGTACTGCTGCAATCCTGTATGAACCCAGGGTTGTTGTAAAACATGTCTGTGCTGTAGCACTGAACCGGGAATATAAAATGATGAGCAGAGATTTAATATGTCACATTAACAAGAATCTGGTATTTAGACGGATTATTTGTCCATGCTTTATCCCGTCAAATACCTCTCCTATCTCACTGCATGGTAAATAATGTATTATTTATATTCTCACAGCATTGGAATCTTGCTGCTTACAAGAGCACATGTAGAATTATTTATGCACTTTTGCAAAACAGGAGAAACCAGACGGTTCAATCACACACCATCTTCAGAAGTACACAGAGCCATAAACACACAGTACCAACACACCTTCGAGAATTCTCTGTTGCCTCTATATTACATCATGCCTGTCAGGTAATGTCTCTTTGTCTTAATGTAATTAATTTTAATGAGGAACTAGTTTTAGGTTTAGTGATGTTTTGAGAAGACTCACTTTTAATCAGAGTGACTCCAGCTATGAAAAGCCCCCCCTCCTTCTGTGCCATCAGAAAGAATGAGAACTGATATTGTTTCCTTTACCGCAAGTCAGCTTCCCCATTTGATTGCTTATCTCTTTTATTAGCTTGATGCTATTACTGGCAAGGCTTCTTGGCTTTCATTATCCATTTTTATGCTGCAATATTCTCTTGGAAATGTTATCGTAGGCCAGTTCATCTTGTCGTGTTGTTTATGCGTGATTGATTTGTGGGTTGCTGATCCTTCCCTCTACCCCCTGTTCCATGCCGACTTGGCGGGTCGACAAGGTTACTTATTCACAAATGATAGACATCTTTATTAGTGGAGGAGAATGCTTTAAAACCTTAAGCGTAGGCATTTATCTGAAGCATGGCGTCTTACGGCCCAACACCCGACATGCCCAAACCCATCCATCACGGGTGGGACGGCGGGCCAAGTTTAGCCCGTTTGCCCTCGCCGTCAGCCTGAAGGACGGAGCATGGCTGAAGACGACAGCAAGGGACTGAGGGAAGCAGCAGGGGTTTGCCATGACAGGAGATGTTAATGTTAGGTCAGTGCCCTCTTTATACCAACTAACACTGACTTCTTTTTAAACCTGTCAATCGAGAGAGTTTTGACCTAATCACAACAGAAGTTATAGTGTCTTTAACTGGTCAAGGTGAGATTCATTACCCCTTTTACATTGAATGTCCAAGACTCAGCTTTTACCTGTCACCTGCAGTGTAAAACACACACAGAAGAAATGGAAGGGGGGACATATTTTGCTGAATCGTGGTCCATATATAGAGATTTAAGAATCTCAACGGGTGTTGATAATTTGAGAAGTGTGACAATCTAACGTTTTGTTCCACAGAGTGTGTTCTCTGCTTTTACCTTAAACCACAAGAAACTCTGGCAAGGCAGTTTTTGGAGCCATCTACAAACTGGGACTTTGCTTGTGTTTGATGAAGTGGGGAATGAATTGAATTAACTTTTGCTTTTTGTTTAAATGTTATGTGTCTGATGCTTCTTCAACTCTGTAACTTAGTCAGTGACCAAAGCACTGAAAAGCTTTCAGACATATGAGACCCCTGACAGGATTTTATTGTATACATTCAAAGTCTATTGGGTTTGTATTCAGTTCCCTCATTTTAAAGTAGCTAGCTTTTTCCTTTTGGTCTCAGACTGGAGAGAGTCTATTTGGTTTGTATGGAAGACAGGAATTTGTTTGAATGTTTCAGCTCAGTTAACCCTTTAACACAGGATGTTTCACTCATTAATGTTATCATACATGAGCTTCAATGTTCAAATTTTAATTTTATCATGTAAAATTTGTTTGCTGTGTTTGATTGAAGTGTTTTTTCCTCACCAAACCTCTAAAAGTCAATTCCCTTTTAGTGTTTTTTGTCAGTTCAATCTATTTTACTCTCGTATAACATGCAGCAAATTAGAAATGACTCTCAGATATTGAAAGTTCCAAGTGTTCAAGAAAAAAAACTGGCCCAAACAATCACATTTTTTTCAGTCAAAATAAGTAAAATAGTCCAGGCAGGCGTTGTGAGGCTCAGGGTTAAACAAATTGAGCTGTGATGCATCTTTGTGCAACTTCTGCAAGAAGGTATTTGTTTATAGAAGGAAACATCAGCAGCACTATAAATCACCACCTCAATATTTATAAGTCTGAACCAATACCTCATGTTTGACTGCTACAGCAAAACTGCTGTTACTATTGCTATTGTCAATGCTTGTTGACTGTGCAGCACTTGTTTTGTGCAGTGTTACTGTTAGCAATGCTGTTGATCAGTTCGTCAACATGGATAAGAGTTTGTATAACATGGTAGAGTTGGTAAAAGTACAAAAAAGTGGTATAGAATCAATAAAATCCTAACAATGAGAGTCTCTACCAGTATCAGGCTGTTGTTGGAGAGATATGGGTTGGCAAAATGTTAAAAGAGGCAAAACTGAGTCCACCCACAAGTGAACAGTTGGCACCAGGCATAGACCTTTAGGTGAACTGGGCAGCACAGTGGACAAACAACCGGGGTCAAGATCTTGCTTCTTGTCAGAGCTAAGACTTGTTCAGAGAAAAGTTTGAGGGATTTCAAGTAGAAAGTATTTCTTTGCCAAACATACTTGGATTTGAATAACACTAATGAGGTTTTCTTGTTTTAATGTATCAGGAAAAAGTGTGCGACTTTGAAAGTACTCATTATGGATTGCATTGGAAAAAGAGCCAGCCTTGTTTACCCAGCGGCCCTAGTTTGCGTCTTTATGAATATCTGTGCTTGTGTAATGAAGTCTTTTTGCCCAGTAGTGATTGCAAATGTCATTAATGCTTGTGCAGATGATGTCTTAGAGTACTCACATTAAAAGTGTGGCTGCTTCATGTTTTCTTTAAGACCTTTTATTCTCTCCTCCTGCTGTGTGTAATGGCACTTGGCATCAACGCTGGATGACAAGGCGATTTAATTTATCTCTCTCTACTTAGTCTTTTCAAATGTGTGTCTCTGCACTGCCAAGGCTATAGTTATCACAATGATCCCTCCCCAGTCAGACTGTAGTGTACACATACATACACACATTGGTTTTGTAGTTGCTGGGAAAGCTTGCTCAGCATAGACATGGAGTCTCTGGCTCTGTCTCATCCCGCTGCTCTGTAATCCTGTTGGTACTGCTGGGGCCCTGTAAAGCTCAAACAAACCCTAACAAGCTCATAACTTAGACAAATATTATTAGAATGGGCAGGTAGCTGGAAATAGCATTTTGGGTATGCTGTATTTGGACCATCAGGGAGGGAGATCTTCTTTTCCATTACTTAGCATGTGATGACTTTTAACCTTATTGACCAAGAAGTGAATCAGTATAATGTAATACTTTCCAAATGAGGGCCATTCTCAGCCTATTTAAACCTTCAACATTTAACATGGCAGTTCCCTTCATCTTTATTGGCCAGCTAAATGGTCTTCTCCCAGAGCTTTAATTATTCATAGATATTAAAGTTTAAACCCACTGACTCCTGGGTGTGCAGTCGTATGGCTTTGAAATAAAGGTCATTAACATTAGATGATATTAGCTTAACTGTTCAGAGATACTAAGCGCCTTTTAGAACAGTGTTTTTCACTAGATGAAAGTTTATTTGAGGTAATAAGAATGACTGGTGCTGTATGCAAATTCCTATTTTCAATTTTTAGCCTTCATCAGCTGTAAATTGACCACCATTCTTGGTTGGAACGAGATAGATGGAAAAAGAAAGGAAAAGACAAACATAATGACTTCGTTTGCCATCAACATAACTATGCTTTACAAAGTGTGTCTTTTTTTATTGCCTGTTTTTTCTCATGGATTTTGGCAAATTGATTATTCCAGCTTGGTTTTCGTTTGACACCTTGGCCCGTGTTGCCTCTCAAATGGCTGCTAAATGATCTTTATTTAAAGTTTAATTAGCATTAGAGGAGCATTAGCCTCTTTGACATTTAACAGAATGGGAGCCTGATTAGCTGCCTTGGCGGTAGTAATTGGTTATTGTTGATTAGATGCAGTTCAACTGTATTTGCGCAAAGATCGGTTGTGGATGGCACAATCTCTTTCTCTGTCCCTGTTACAGATATTACTCAGATTAAGATGCAGAACTAGATTCTGTAAGCTCCTCTCGGTGTCATTGATTAATAAAGTGTTTAACCCTACAAGGTTCAAGTACTAATTGTTTAACATTTCTAGCATGCCTTGATTGTACAAGACTGATTAAGGTATGCAAAAATACCCAAAGATATTCAAAGATAACTGAGTGAGTAGCTTAATAAGCCATCAATTTATTTAAAACACTTTTTCTGTTCGAGAAGAAAATGTTCTATAATGTAAACAAAAATAATTCTCCATCTCCACCAGTTAAAAAAAGAGAAGACTTAGATTTGTAGAGTTTGTTTTTTATTCTGCCCATATTTAGTCAACATTTTAGGATTTAAAAAGTCAATACTTGAAAACAGGCAGACCAATGAGATGGAATGCCAAAGTTACTGCTTTGTCTTGAAATATGTACTTTTTACCTCATAATCTTGGCTTTTTTTTATCTCGGAATTTTTCCTTTTTCCTCGGAATTTTCCTTTTTCATCTAACAATTTTCTCTCCATATCCCAAAGCGTCTATCTCAATTTCGACCTTTTCCTCATGATTTTAACTTTTTCTAGTGAGAATGGGCTTTCTTAATAAAGCCTCACTACATGCTTAAATAAAAAAAGTATGTTAACTTCTCTTGTCCAAAGTTTGACCTAGAATTTGAGGTGTTTTTCTGCAGATGCAACGGTGCCGGCTTTGCTGACAGTTATGATGCCTCCCACCGGTGATGACCGTAAGGAAAGCAGGGAACTATCGTAAATCTGCATTTCGTCTGTAGAAGTGCATTCCCACCTCGGCATTTTCTGTCTGAGAGCGCAGTGCAGGCAGTCACAGTATGTTTTCCTGCAAGCTCAACATCTTGACAGGTTGGTGCACCAGGATAATGCCAGTAGCCAAATGCAGTGCAATGCAAATATCAATGGTCTGTAGAACAAGTTGAAAAAACACAAAAAATAATTATATAAGCACTATTTATTGTATTATCACAATGTTTGGGGTCAAGCTAGTTACAGTCCCAATCAAAGTTCTTTTTCTTGTAATCTTACTTGACCTTTTGCACTGTGAGGTCATGTCGTCTTAAAAATAACCTCACGCAGCAGACTGAACATAGGAATCCCACCTATGTGAAAGAACCTGACATCCTGAGAGGTTTTATCAATAAACTGAGTAGTCTAAAGCAAATATTAACAAGTCTACATTCAGGTTCAATATTCCTGGGAGCGTGGGGTTAACCTACCTGTTTCATCTTTACAGTGAGAACTTGTCAATACTGTCACAGCTTAGATGACGTTGACGTTATTAGTACAGTAGACGGTTCATGTGCCCCTCCATGTGAGTGCAGACCAAAGATGACTTGAATCTTTCTGGCCTTTGATTAGTGAAAACCATGATTGACTTTTCCCGGCTGTGATCGATGCGAGCCCTCACTGCTGATGCCTCAAAATGGCACGCCTTCAGTATTGATAAGCACTCATTTGGGGGGGGGGAAAGTCGACTTGTTGGATTGCTGGCAGCATCTGCGACTCTCAGGTAATGGAACTGTCATTCTTCCTCTTTGAGATAAAAATCGTCTCCCCCCCTCTCCTCTTTCCTTTCTGCCATCTTCTGCCACATTAAAAGGGTTATAAATTCAGCAATGTGGCAAAACCATTACGGAAATAACTTGACTGTCTCTTTTTTAATGATGCTGCAGACTAAAATAGACAATGAAGTGAACAGTGCAATACTGAATACATTTTTTTGCATGAAAATGCCAAAATCAACCTTTTCTCCAGTTTAACCAACCGGTGTCTGTTTTTCTACTCATGGCCTCCTTTTCTGTTTCCAAAGTGAGGCCCAGTCACCATCTATATCCTGCACTTGACTTGTTTTTTTTGCATGCGTGTCATTAGTTAGATAGAACAGGTTGGGAATGGCATCTGTGGTTTTGTAGCTTATTGTTGTTTAAAAAAAGTTTTTTCTCTGTGGAAAAAGCAAAGTGATGCTTGTTTTTGATTCATTTTGCACATTTTTTGAACTTTTAGCCATTATTGGAGTGACAGCTTTGGACGGATGTGGGATAGAGTCAGGGGTGACATGCACTGAGTCTTGTTTTGCTGCGATTGACAAGCAGTGTGACGTTGACTGTGACCTTAGCTTGTGTGGTATTTTGACTTCTTCTCTAATCCAACATGTAAAACAAACCAAAACCTATATTCATAAAATGCAAAGTTTTTGAACTCTTTGCATGCTTGATTTTTACTGTTCCGTTGTGGTTACATTAGAGTGACCAACTGTCCTCTTTTGCCCGGTGTCCTCCTTTTGGTTGTAAAATGTTGTCCGGGGGGATTTCATAAAACTCCCTAAAATGTCCAGTTTTATCTCAGCCTGTTCTACAGACCATTGATATCTATAACAAAGCACTGCAATGGGTTACTGGCATTATTCTAATGCACCGACCTGTCAAGATGTTGAGTATGGAAGAAAACATGCTCTGGCTGCTTGGCTGTGCTCTCGGGTGGAAAATGCTGAAGTGGAAATGCACTTTTACGGACAAACTATACAGTAGTACCCTTCTTTTAGCTGTGGTCATGACTAGTGTTTATAAATTTTTTGCCCCTAGGTCAAATTTTTAGATAAAAGGTCAAAATAATTAGTTGAAATGTCAGAGATTGGGATAAAAAGTCAAATTTATGAGATAAAAATTCAGAGTTATAGGATAAAGGAAAGAAATAGTGAGATAAAAAGTCAACATTTAAATAATTAAGTTAAATTATTGAAATGTTAAAGGCAAAAATTTGAGATAATAAAAGAAAGCTTTGAGGTAGCCAAAACTGTGAGGAGAAAAAGAAGAAATTTTAACTAGTGTTGGGCCGATACCCGATATAGTATCGGTATCGGGTGCCGATCTGAATTAATTTACGTATCGGCAAGTATCGGAGCATGAGGCATGAAACCCGATCCGATATTAAACAAATAGCGGCCTGTGCTGCAGCCTGCAGCGTTCCTTCACTCACACACCACATGTGCAGGAGGCGTAGTCTTAACGTGATGACGCACACACACAGCGCAGTGCAAGCACGCTGGCAGAACAGAGGGAGAGGGGTGTTTTGGTTGTGAGCGGCACAGCATGGCTTCTCAAGTGAGGATTTCTTTTCAGTTGAGACGCCGAAAAGTAGCCACGCAAAGTGCAATGTGTGTGAAACAATGGTTCCGAGGGGTGGAAAGAGCTTTTCGACGTACAATACCACCAATTTGATCAAGCATNTGAGATAATAAAAGAAAGCTTTGAGGTAGCCAAAACTGTGAGGAGAAAAAGAAGAAATTTTAACTAGTGTTGGGCCGATACCCGATATAGTATCGGTATCGGGTGCCGATCTGAATTAATTTACGTATCGGCAAGTATCGGAGCATGAGGCATGAAACCCGATCCGATATTAAACAAATAGCGGCCTGTGCTGCAGCCTGCAGCGTTCCTTCACTCACACGCCACATGTGCAGGAGGCGTAGTCTTAACGTGATGACGCACACACACAGCGCAGTGCAAGCACGCTGGCAGAACAGAGGGAGAGGGGTGTTTTGGTTGTGAGCGGCACAGCATGGCTTCTCAAGTGAGGATTTCTTTTCAGTTGAGACGCCGAAAAGTAGCCACGCAAAGTGCAATGTGTGTGAAACAATGGTTCCGAGGGGTGGAAAGAGCTTTTCGACGTACAATACCACCAATTTGATCAAGCATCTAAATAGCGAGCACGAATAGTAAGAACACGGGGAGCTGGTACAACTCCAGGCTAAACAACTACAATTGTCAATTACCGTCGTCATGTCAAAAACCGTGGTTTCCCATCTTGATCAGAATCTCCTCAACTAGCTGCGCAGGTGCAATGTGTAGCCTCCGTTTGAACTTTATTGAGATTAGAAATTGAATCATGGCGGCAGCAGGAGTCCACAGCGCTCAGCAGATTATCATCCCTCTAATAAAATCCCAGATTCACACATGAAGCGTCTGCTCCGCTGAACGTCAGTGCCGCGCGCTGCGCTGAGCTCCGCTCTTTTCAGTCAGAGCGGTTACTCAGCGTCACTGAGCGTCTGCTTCAGGAGACACTGACAGCAGCAACAACTGTTTCACTGCGAGTCTGTTTTCGCCCGACTGTACCGCAGAAACGCATTCTGCAAAGCAGGTCGTATCAAACAGGAAAAAGCTTCGAAACAAACAAAGCATCCGATCATTTCAAAATAAAACACCATGTTCCTACTCCCTACATTAGTTATTCTCAAGTGTCCGCTCAAGTTTGGAGCAGGAACATGGTGTTTTATTTTGAAATGATCGGATGCTTTGTCTCGAGGCTTTTTCCTGTTTGGTGCGATCTGCTCTGCAGAACGTGTTTCTGCGACACAGTCGGGCGAAAACAGCTGTTTACATGCTGAACCTATGATGTTAATAGTTGCACTTTTGATAAGGTTTTGCCCACAATTTTGAAATATAATCAACACAGTTAGATTGTTTTCAACTATTTTAGTTTGTTTAGGTCTGTCAGTGCTTTCTGAACATATTGAACACATAATACCGAAAACCGTGGTAATTTTGGTCACAATAACCGCGAGCTCAAATTTTCATACCATTTTCATACAATGCCATTACATATTGCACTCAGGTTGTTGCAACGCTANCCATTTTTGTTTACACCATAGAAAATTTACACCTTGAATGGAAAATAAGGGTTTTAAATAAATCTTTGAACTGTGAAGCTACTTTGTTGTCTTAGAGTGTTTTTGGGTATCCTCCCCAAGAGACCAGGTAGGCGCCTCTTTCTCTAGGTTTTTAGAATATGGTCACCCTAGGTTACATGCAAATACCAGTTGATCACCTTGTAGAGGCTGAGACTGTTTTCCAATAAAGAAAATAATTGCCCCTTGCTGTGATTAAGATATTAAAGAGGTGTGAAGAACATTATCTTCATCTATGTAGCTGAAAGCAGATTCAAAGGGTGGGAGGTGTAGGTGGCTACCTGCCCTGATTCCCTACTTATTTTTGCACAGTGCTTGCTGTGACTTGTCACATGACTCAGTGCTTCTGGAAATAGAGGAACTGTATGCAGAAAAATCACTATGTACTGTATGTGGGAAGTGAGCTGACAGTGTGTGCATGTGACTGAGAGATGGAACGGGAAGAAAGAGAGGTAAAAGTTGAAAGGGTAACACAGAGTGGGAGTTTGGAAAAGAAATCTCCAGAGATCCTGTTGGGGCTGCTGTGTACTCTGGGATGCCTGCCAGATCCACTGTTGATAGAAACGGAGAGAATGAAAGAGGAAAATGAGTGAATATTGAAAGAATGAGAGAGGACCATATGGTCATGGCAGCCACATGAAGCCAGCAGCACCCTCGTGGACTGAGAGTGTGTGCTTACGCTTTCAGCTCATCACGCCTTGTGACAGTGACTCACGAGATGCATTTGATATTTGGTCCACAGGAACAGTGTTGTATGTCTCAAAATATTAAAGCATCTGCAATCTAGTCTGAGAGCCTTTTAAATTACTTTTAAATGGCTCAAAAGCTGCAAGCCTCCAATTACTCTTCCTAACTTAATGATGGAATCATTCTGTCTTATTTCTAACACATTCAGTCGAGAACATTTGACAGGAGTGTTTTGGGTTGAGTAACCTGCTCTCATTGTTCTCCGTATTCAGGTGGGTGTTTGTTGGAGCTGTTTTCATCAATCAGGTTGTTATCTGATTTGGCACCTGGCTCGATCAGTTGGTACAACATGCTGCCGACATCCCTGATAAATAAACCTGGAAGAACTATCCATCCCATCTGCCCGTGCATATGTCATCTTATGTAACTCACTGGGATGGGAGCTCACACCTTACTGAGTCAGAATCAGCACATGCTTGGCAGCCAGCTGGTTTTAATACCTTCATTCAGGGGCTAATATGTGACTCCTTTTTTCTATGACAGGATGCCAGTTACACTGAGATTTTACAATACCTGATCTTAGTCCTGCTCTTCATTGGGGAAAGTGCTCTAACTAGCTTGTCTGATACAATTTAAGATTTCTTCTTTTGCTCTTTACTCATCTAAAGAAGCAAAAAAGAAATCTTTTGTCCCCATCATTGTATTCAAAACTTCATTTTAGAAAAAGTATTTGCTTGCTTTTTGTTTTCACATCAACAACGTAGATTGAAATCTGGGATTGCCACAAACTATCTATGGGGGAAATTGGAGGGCAATAGTAAATTTTATCAATAGCCCCATTAAATATCAGTGTGGGAAAGATGGCAGTGTGATTGTAAGAATACATTTGACTTTGTTTTCAATTTATGCACACATGAGATGTTGAAATTCAGGTCTGTCCTCTGACCCAGTGATGGATTTGTTTCAGATGGCATCCATGTTGTATCCATCACAGTCAATGATGGCCTGTGAGGGTTGAGTTCATAAGAAAAATACAACCAATAAATGTTCCTCAATGGTCAATTTTTCCATGATGAAGATGGGACAATGATGAGCTAAGATAAGTTTTTAATGTTAAAAACTCTGATCAACATATGTTTTGTTATATGTTTAATTACACGGACCGGATTGAAATGTTTGTCTTAGACTTCAAAGTCCATAATGTTTTCTCAAATAGGTCTAATTTGTCTGAATACAATGCATTTCTCTCACAGGCTCACTTTGTAAAGAAGTGCTGTATTGTCTCAATCACTTACTTGCAGCAAGTTGCTCATGAGATGGCATCTTTTTCCATCTCAGTTTCATTAATGATTGATTTAGCCTCAACCAGACACTGAGATGATATCTGTTTATTTATTCACATTTGTTGTTTTCGCTGCAATTAGTAGCTCCGTGTCTTCAGCTCTATTTTTCCTAGTTTAGCAATTTTTGTATACATTTATAAAAAATTGTGTCCATAGCGCTATTATTTGAAGCTTGAAGATGAAAAAAGATTCCTTATATCCGCGGAAAGACTAAACTTGGAGTAAGGATCATTCTTCTTGAACACTACCTCTATCTTTGTGTAGCGACATTTTCTGACTGCAGTAGAGCAGCAGGAACAGCACAGCAGCTTTACACCGGGAGCAGAGCTCAGGCTCAATTATTCAACTCGTATGTTCCACAAGAAAAAGTGCCAAGAGATGTTGTGTGTGAAGTGTTGCAGATTTTAACATTTGGTACAACGTTAATACTAAACTCAGATTAGCTAGAAGAATGTATTGATGAGGAAACTACTTGTAAAGATGAAATGTATTTTGACTAAATCTGAATTAATGTTTTCACTTTTGTAGAGTAGTACAACACTGAAACAATTAGTGTTAAATTAGAAAGAAATGTGACAAATCAAACCAGTATTTTTTTGTCAAGATATTGAGAATAAGGCTAATCTAAAATAATTGCCAAAATTGACACTGCCAATGACATGAGGTTGACTTACAGTAAGGCTACACTGTATTCACTGTTTTATTGTAATCACAATGAACACTTTAAAGAATGATAAGTTCTCACTATATTGCAGGGATATGCTAGGACAAAAATATTTCATACAAATAACCATTGTTTTCTGTTTTTGCAGAATGTAACATTTTTATCTGTGAGCCTATGTGTAATGTCTCTGCTGGAGCCAGGCCTTCTGTCTGCCACCCTCAAACCAATAATGTCAATTTAAAGATGAATAAATGCAAAAAAAATGTAGATGAAACATTGGTTAATACACATTAAACATAATACTTTTCATGTCTGCAGAGTGAGATGGGAGTTTGAGTTACACTGTGCTAGACTTGAACCCATGACTGCTTCAAATCATTAATTTCATGCATAAAAACTGAGACTGCACAGTCAAAGACAAATGACCCAAACTGCAGTGAAGTATCTGACTGGAAAAAAAAAGAAGAAAGTGTAGAATGTTCTGCGCTGAGATTTTGATTATAAAGCTAGTATACAGATATCCTCTAAACTTGGATTCCATTTAATGTCCGCTGACATGGCATGCCTTAGGTAAATTCAAATACTCTTTTTTTAATGTTCATGCACTGCCTTTCAATTATATCCCCATTTCCCACTTCACCTCAGGGGATGGGGAGGACTCCATTATGTGTCCTCTCACACAAAGAAACTTCCATTTTCCTCTAGACTTTCAGTACGTCTTAAGCTATGATGGCCTACACCTCCTTATTTCTCTTCTGTATTGAAAATGGGGATGATAAAAGTGCAGAGGCAATCCTTTCTCTTTTTATTATTTATTTTCCCAATATGTGCTCATTACTTATTATCTACAGTACTGGCTGTTATTATTATATATATTTTTGAATAAACAAGAGATAACTGAAATCCCCCATCTCTTTCTGCAACCTTGGCCCAGACCTGGGGCTTTAGATAATGAATGCAATTAAGGGCTTGCTGCATTAAACCTGCTGGTAAACAGTGGCTTTAGAGCAGCACAATATTAGTCTCATTGTCTGGTTTTAGTGCAGAAAAAGGAGATAGGAGACATGCATGAAGGAGAACACATTATGACAGGATAGAAAATACTCTCACATGGCAATGGCAAGTTTTCAAAATGAGCTGATAATCACAGAAAAGTAAACACAGAATATACTTCATTTTGATTTACTTGGGGACTTGTTGGCCTGTTATTTTTCATTCATCAAGGAAACATGACAGTTAATTGTCGTTTAATGATAAGACACTGGTATCATTGGTATTTAACTTGTACACCTATCAACACAACAACAAAGACATCTGAGAAACTTATTAGATTACCCTTTGGCTCTTTCACCCTGTGTTTAACCATGTTTAATAAATTGTGCTAATTTGAACTGCCTCTAAGTGTTTCTTACCTTAAGGCTTGTCAGTTTCACTCAATATTTGCCTGTCAGTGTAATTTTATTACTACTACTAGAGATCTGACAGCATCATACAATTTTGATATCAGTTTGGATCTTTCAGCCCTTTTACTGTTTCACTTTTTGTAAAGCAGGTGGGTCTTCACTCTTAACACCTCACCAGGATTTTTTGGCAGGAACAAAAGATTGACAGAAAGTTTGACATAAAGTGTCAACTTCTCATATCCCAATGGACTCTATGCTTGCAATTGTACTCAGGTCAGACACAGTTCATTGGTTTGCAAACGTGTTTAAAAATGCTTGTTATCAAATTTTTCATGTGGACTGTACTGAACTGTCAGTGTGAAAGCCCCTAAAGGGATCTGTGCTGTCTCCAAAACTGTGAAGCCACTGAAGGTGCTCCACAAATCTTGGTATACGACATGCCTCCTGCCTCCTTGACAGCAAATAACTTTACTAGTATGTGAACATTTTCAGAAGAAGACAAATAACACCCCAGTTTAAGCCTCCGGCTAGACAGACCGAGTTAAACCATCATAGCTGGAGAGCAGCAGGAAAGCAAAGTTTGTGTTTGTTTGTTTTTTTTTTCTCCCCAAGATTGCAGCAGAGTCTTAGAAAGGTGCGTGAAGTCGATATGGTTGACATGTGACTGTAGTGATACACAGCAAGGCCATTTTATCTGCCATGGAGAGAAGCAGTCCTGTGGCATTTTTCTAATCTGCTTTCATTTTCTAATTTCCTGAGTGTACCAATAAGGTCTCTAGAGAGTGAGTGCTTGTCAATCATAGTGTATGGGGAAATATTGCGATTCACAGGCCGGCAGTGGTGCTTCAATGCACCGCCATGCACAATAGATATGGAGTCGTACTTTCTAGTCGGATCAGTGGCAACAATTTCTTCCTGGGTTGTATCCTCTTTCTGAACTCATAAGACTTTTTCCTTCTCTTCTTCTTCTTCAGCTGCTCTGAATTACTTGCTCTGCAACTTATCACCTGGGGAGAAAATGTTGTCAAGCTTATTCTCTTTTTAATGGAAAATAACTTTCATTTTAAGTATTTTCTGTACTTGCAATTACAAAACAGGCGTTCTTTCTTAAAAAAAAACAACAATTTTCAACAAGCAAAAATGTTTCTTGTTCCCCAGAAACCCACACACTTCAAAATAACACATTATCAAGTTGTCATTGAATTACTGCAGTGACACCATTATAGAGTTGCATCATGTTATTTGACGTCCAAGAATCTTCTACCTGTTGACTTCAGACCAATCTCTATTTATTATGATGGTTTGTTATTGTAATTAAATAGATGATCCGATAGAGGGTTTATTCTGTAAATCAACCAGATTTCTTAATGTTGTCTTGGTGCTTGATTTCATGTTCTGCTTGATCTGTTTGTGCACTATCTGGCACATGGCAAAAGAAGATATCTTGCTTTTTAGATCCCATGGGGTACCAACAAGCAGGATCTGTAACACAGCTCAAGCATGACAGAGTAGAACCATCAAAAGTTGAAACACTGATTGTGTATTTGGTCTGGTATCATGACATGGAGCTGGATAAGACACAGAGCTGCCATGCATAGAAAGGTGTATGCCAGGTCACAAAACCTTAAGATTAGTATGTTCTAATTTGAATGAAAAGATAGTTTTATTTTTTATTAATTTACTTTTTTCAATTGCCTAGTCTTGCTTATGAAAGAAATTCACTGTTTAATTCCTTCATGTTGCCACAGAAATTGCATGTTTCAATCATACGTTGTTGTGGTTGTTTGACAATATTGGGTTTGGCTGTTACAACAAGTGCTTTGGATGTTAGTTTCTCAAAAAAATCACTCTCAGCATAAGATGCTGGTAATGATCAGTAGTGTTGTGAGACCTCATTCAACCCCAAGAAACATAATAACAACAGCCTAGAATACATACTAACAGCATCAATCATATGAAATTACATTCTACCTGAAACAATTCCTAAATTTCACACAATGATCTTAACATTGAAGTGACAACACATTAATCCTAAGGTTTTGTGAACTGTAGTTCAGAAAAATCTCAGCTAATGTCCTCTTAGCCTGGTTCAGTTAACGTGATGATCTGCTGTTGCAAATAAATAATGTCTTGGTGACTGAAACGGTAACGCTCATACAAAAAATGGTTGAAGCTTCTAAAGATAAAGATAAAGGATTTTGGCGATCTTGGATCAGTCTTGCCTTTCAAAATACAACATGGATTATTCCTGGCCCTAAATCAACCAAATCTCTCTGGAAGAGAGCTGAGTTTCATAAGATATGGCTTACTTAAATAAACCTGCCCTGGAACCGGTCGAAGTTTACTGATCTATTGCTATAGTGATACAGCTTAACCTGCTTCGAGGTACAGAAAAAGCCTGACTGACAAAGGGTTGTTCCTGAAATTATCAGGCTAACTAAGCTAGTCAGGTACGTGGAACAGGATCCAGGGTTACACAGCATCACTTAACACTATTTGTTATAACTAGCACAGCCCCCCTAGAACTGAATGATGACTTAGGACTATATTTTCTTCATTAAGTGGTGTTGGGGATAACAACTACCCCATAGCAACATTATATTTTCTTACAAACTTAATAAATTGATTCTGATTGGTCAAACCTAAAAACAACAGTCTGTTTTTCCACTGCGGTGAATAAAAATGCATAACTGCAAAATTACAACATCATAATCAGGTTGTTGGTGATGTGTAAAGTTCTAAAGATGTTGCATATAAATACAGCTCCTCGCTGTATCTCTGGATAGTAAATGGTCTGAAATGGTCTGCCTGCGTGTACACATAAGCCTATTTGCCCAAGGACAGACTGAGGAAGATCCGCAGGTGGGCTAAATAAAAGCCATATTATTGGCCACCAAAAACAATCAAATTAAAGCAAATGACACCTTTTCAGAAAGCCGGCGAGGGGTCTGTCAGCCTGATGGAATCTTCATTTCTCTGGACCATTTGGCAGCGCGTTGCACCCCTCTTTCCCCTGTTCTGCCTTAATGGCTACGCTGACAGTGACATGATATTCCACATAAAAGGAGCCGAGAGGAGCTAGACGGGGTGCAAAACTTCCATTAACGTGATCAGAAGTTGTGTTGCTTCAAGGCCTTGTCAGAGTTGCCCATTATGTTGTTGTGTGTTTATACCCCGTTTGAGTGTTGCCAATGGTGTTACTGGGATTCTGGGTTTAAGTGCCCAGTGCATGCATCAGTGAGATGGGCCTTTTTCTTTCTCCTTCTGTTTTTTGGAAATGTATTTTGAAAAAGGTTTTTGGTTCTGTGTCCTCAAAAGCATGTGAGCCGTTCTTGACTTTAACTCTACATGTTGTGTCTTGTACTGAATTTCTTCATTATAGGAATGCATATTTCAAAGTCTATACATTCCGACACTTGTTTACATAAAAAATGAGCATGCTTGTGTGTATCCATGTGTACTAGATGCTCTCACAACACCCCGGCTCCTCCCCTCGGCCTCGTTCCATCGGCACAACTTGAGCGGGCTAATTATAGCCGTCAATCACCGCTGTCTCCCCACAGTTTTTTTACCCAGCAGCCCCTTTGTGCCCTTGCCCGCTGCCGCCCACGCTGCTTAGAGCCAGATTAGCTACAGCCAGGCGCAACGAGTTGAGCTGCATAGAAGAGACAGAGTGAAAGGAAGAGAGCGGATCCAAGAGCTGTTGACGGACTCATTGCTTGTTTTAATGGAGATAGTTGTCAAAGTCTGATTTAGGGTGCTCATGATGCTCTTTTGATCTTTACTATATATGAATGTGCAGAAAAACCTGACCTCGTAAGTATAGACAGAGAATTTCTAGTCAAGAAGAAACACTCTCCAGTTATTTTCTTTCTGTGAAACTTTATAACAAAACAGATTTTTTTTGTATTGCTATCATGCAGTGAAAGTCAATAATGGGCTTTTATTCAATGACTATGGAAAAAAATACCCATCTTAGCTTTTCATAGGCATGTACAGGTGTAAGACTAAGACTACACTTGCTTGCAACGGCATCTCCCTCTTAACCCCACTCTGCCTTTTTGGATTATGACACTCTTTGTACATAGGGGGCAGTGTTGCCTTTCCTTGTCTCATGCAACCACTACTGAGTGACTACTGAGCAGTAACTCAGGGATGTTGCTCCCTTTTATCATTTTGCTTTTGGAAAAAGTTTTTCCCTCACCCCTGCAGTGTTTGAAAGATGTGGGAAGAAGGTATCTCACCCCACTGAGGTGAAACAGAAAGAGGAGAAAACTCAACACGACTGTTATAGCATAGATATTACACACACTCTTGATATCATGTGGAAAGTTATGACACTCTTATTAGAGCTAATTTTTGTGTGACATGTATGTTTATATTGCACTCCTTATTTTTCAGAACTAAACCACACATAAAACTTTTGGAAATACATTTTAAATTTGCTGGTTTGGGGATAAGGGAAGCCCATAATTAAACATCACTCTCTGATAATTCAAGAAACCCAGATGCAGTCATTTATGTGTTACATTTGAGCGATGAACTGCTTCTGTCCTGACTTGCCTGGAGGGAGCAAAGAAGGTCCAAGAATTGTCTCTTCATCTTTAATCATAGCAACAACCATTATGACTGCTGGAACAGAACTGATCTGAAAACAGCAGCTTGCTATCTGCACCCTGCAGTGGCTCCACTGTGGATACCAATACATGATAAACACCTTTCACTATCAGAGCCCAGTGCAGTACACAGAGTCCAGGAAAGTTGGTTTCAGAAATGGCAAGAGAAAACTTGTTGGACTGATTCTGGAACTGAAATGTGCACTTTAAAAAAGAGAGTTAAATGTTAAAATACAAAGTGATTCACAAAGAAATGCTGCAGGCAACACTGCATGTAACAGTTTATTTGGTCTAATTTTAAAAATCTTGAAAACAAATATTTAAACAATCAATGTTTGAAAATAATGAAATAGCAACACAGTAAATATCAAGACTAGTTTCTGGAGTTTTGAAAGTGAAGTATTTTTCCTAACTGTGACTGCTATAAGATGCCAGCTGCTGAACAGTTTGTTGTGTTTTTCTTCTATAAAGCCCCAAATGTTTACAGTATTAATTTTGTCTTCCAAGAATAGTGAGTAACCCATCTGATTGGCGCTTATGGACCTCTGTACCATCAGGGATTGTAGGTTTTGAGCTTTCAGCTGAGCTGTTAAAATGTCAGGTGATGTCACTCCTCTTCAGAGCAAAGAATGCAACAACCTTTATTTGCATCAAATGTCAAATTTAGTTCCCTGCTTTGCCTCAGTCCATCTGAAGGGGGCTTGGACTCTTAGAAGTCAGCGTTGCTTTGAATTTCTCCTTTAATTTTGTAGCTTTATCCTACATTTGTGGTTGCAGGAAGAAACTCTTGTCACAGAAAAGGATTTTTGGATGATGTTTTGAGTCCGTGCAGTGATATCCACTACAGAGTCATGTTTTTAAAGTAACACCTGAGGGGACCCATAAACAGCCTTCTAATATTGGTCTTCCACCTTGTCTGTTTGGTACAGATTTCTCCAGAGTCTCTTAACCTTTTAATGATATTATAGAAGATGAAACATCCCCAAATTATCTATAGTTTTACGCTGAGGACCAGTGTTCTGGATTATTGAAGTGTTTGCTCACCTAGTCTCCTCTGTAGTGGTCAACCTCCTCTCATCTTTGCTACTTAGACACCCAGCTTCTCTGTAGTGCCTGTTTTACTTCCAGTGAAGTTGCTAACCTGCTGCAAATCAACTGAATTAGTTTTAAAATAGGGTATTTTTGTTTGCATTACCCACATGTTCCCTGTTTATTACTCCCAGTCCTGATGTTGGGGCTGCACCTAAAGGCATCATGATGCTCACACCAATAGGTGCATATATGTGATGGAACAACCGTAAACATTTTACAAGTTGTCTTTTTACTTTTTTTATTCAAAATAGAAACGAGCTAACTAACTAAAATCTAAAAGTATTTGCAAATCATCAATATTTTTCACCTGTATATATTTTTGGTGTTGCAGTATAAAACCTCCAAAGACTGAAGTGCACTAACAAAGTGATGACATAGAAGTTATTATTGGCCTAAAATATACTTCAAGCCATTTCCAAACACATTCTCCCCATGACCATGCACATTTCATTCCAGCCTGCGAGAAAGAAGCTCTAAAGTGTGATTGGTTCTTCACCGGGGCGACCATTTTACAATTCAGACTGGTCGAGCTCACAGCAGGCTTGAGACCTCGCGCAAATGAATAGAGGCAAATGTCAGTGATGTGTTGCCCACCTGCTCGGCAAACAACTCCCACCATCAGCAATTCCACTTGACTTCACTTGTACCTACTGTGAAATTAACTATGCATTCAATTTCTATCAGAGAAGAAAATGATCCCTGCTGTCTGCCTGTTTGGAGGGCAGAAAACCTGCAAAGGTGTGCAAGGAAGCAAAGTACTGACTTTACCTTGTGAGCATAGTGCATCAGATTCAACTATGAAAATTATAGAAAAGCAACAGCAGTTAGTGCAAAATTTTGACTTTGTCCACTTTTGCTTCCTATGAATGAACAGTATGACCTCTACGACCTTTAGCCTGTCTGCCTATGAGACCATGGAGTGTTTTAGTCCTCGCCTATGGCCTTGCTTGTGCTGCTCATCAGCCCGACCACCTTCAAAGAGAGGAAGCTTTTCTGCCTTTGCCATCAAGAGTTCATGGCAGTGTGAATACCTGACAGAAAATTACGTTAAATCCACATTATTGTGTAGATGCTGGCTTCTAAAGGCTGTGGCTTCAACCTTTTGATTGGCTGATCAACGGACTATTTCACTGAAATTGTTTCTTCCTTTTTTTTTCTCTCAGTCTTCCTTTTGCATTTTGAAACTCTACTTGAAACCTTAATAAGATCCAACAATGTAAAATGTATATTCTTGTAATTTTTCAACTGGTCTTAAAATTTTTATAGGTGTGTGCCTTTTAGATGGTTGGCCCCTGCATGTCAGTCCCCACTGGTCGTGTCTGCTGCTCTGTCCACTGTCTTGACTTTTCTTAATAAACACACAAAAGCCTAAAGTATTTAAAAAAACACTGAGTTGTTGGATTGACATATCCAGGTGGGCAGATATAACTGAGGAAATTTAGAGTTGTGTAGTGTTTTAATGGAGGTACATTCTACTGAAGGAGCCAGTGTTTGGCTTCAAAGTCAAACGCTGGTTTTAGAAGCCGAGCCATGGGCTGTGTGGCGATGCAAAAAGTGTCATTTATCTGTAGGTTTGTTTTTCAGCTTTTCTTACATCTTTCTCTTCTTTTTCTGTCTTTGTCTGTGTGTGTGTCTTTTTTCTTTCTGTCCCTCTTGTAGGCTCTGGTGAACACAAACAGCTTTTGCCAAGGGATTTGTGGATGTGTATGAATCGAGACTGAGACTTGGGAGCACTGGGCGTGCCTTTTGTTAATAGAATACGCATGGTTGAGTCTCCCCGGGGCTGTTAGCGATGAGAGGAGAATGAAAATGTTAATGTTGGTGGAGCTGTCGTAGAGTCTTGGAGACCTTTTCCGTTTAGTTACAACCCCAGAACAGTGCAGATGCAGAAGATTGAGAATCTTTAGTGGTAGAATGTTAATTTTTGCATTAATTATACATTTTTGCCCAATTTTTGAAAGTTGTAACTATGTAAGAATGTGGTTTTTATTGTGCAAATTTAAGATTACACATTTTTACTGGAGATTGTTCACACACAGTTACAGTCTTACTAAATTTATCCAAGGTTGTCAGTCCTTTGTTTCCAGCTTCCTTGCCCACACAATGAACATACTCTTTTACTTTTTGCTCACTGTCTAGTAAATGTTATCAAAAGTGGTTCAGACAAATATACAAACAGTGTCTGGTTCCTAAATATTGATAGCTTGCTGTAAATAAACATGAAGCATCCGGAAGTATTAACTTTGGCCACCATAGTTGGATTGTGTGGTAAACAGTGGCCTCTGTTTAATGACTATGTCAGGCTGCCTGCAAATCAACACAAAGCCAAAACTGACAGTTGTTTTCCCCAAGATTCAATGGAGCTGCATCTTTTTTTTCTGGTAGAGCTGGTTGTGTATTAGCTTTTTTTTCCTATATTCAGGAAAGTTGGGAGAATCACAAGGGCCGATGATGTGATTTAGTTTGAAGACAGCGGAGGTCCCTGTGTGTGTCTGGAGGGAGAAGCTAACCACTAAATTATCTGTGTATTTTTGCTGAGTGGAACAAATAGACAAACAAAGAGAGAGACTTGTTGTTGAGGGATGTTGCTGCTCTGAGGTTAGCCACATGTGTCCTTTCCGGAGGGCACGCTGCCTTCACTGGATCCTGCCGGTGAATAATCCCAGGCCTAAATTGGAGTCAAAATGTCAAGGTTTCAGCCACGGTGCTGGTGGCTGAATCGACTGTGTGAATCACTTTCCCCATTACAAAAACGAAGCAACAACACAACATGGATTTAGAATCAGACCACCAACACCATGCTTTTTATTGTCAAGTCCTCTCATTTAAACTTTAATGTCCACATCGTGTAAAGAGGTGTCTGCTGTGCTCCCCTTCTCCCTAAGCTAGTGTCAGAGGCAGTTCATATTGGGGCGGCAGAAATGGGATAAAAAATTTCAGCAAATATTCGTCCTGACAGTCTATAGATCAGAGAGGGAGGGAGCACTTCAATGCGTGTTCACCAGAGTGAGCGGAAGTGTCACAAAGGACGTTTTCTATGCTCCCTTCTGTTTCACCTCAATTTATTAATGTCAGACAGGTTTTCCTACCGGCAAGTGTCCTGGAATGCAGGGGTGTAGGGTTTTAGGCGTTCTCTGAAGTTCCATTTGCCCCCTCAAACAATCAGCCTTTCCTTCTGTTTGTGAAAGAGAAATCACACCCGATTTAGCTCTTGTTCTTTTTGGCTTAAATTGAATTATGGAAGGGAATTACAGATGACACACAAAGCTAATTGCTCTCTGGCAATGTCACTTTTATGAATACGATCCCGACACATGAGTTGGCACCTCTTGATGTCACCTCAGGGCATTTGAAGTTTCTTTTTCACTCACAGTCAGGTCTCTAGTTGCCAAAGTGGTTGCAATTTGGCAGCTTTGTAGCCCTGTTGGCAGTCTTATTTCTCAGTTGCTGCAGCGACAAATCAACAGCGTTATTGATGACAATCACTTTAATACTGTTTTGACTCCCTAAGTAATTAACAAGGTCTCCTTTATTTTTTGGTTTTGTATTAACATTGATAAACTTTTTTGTCACATCCCAAATTCTTTGGCAGCACCACACAGAAACTAATCCACAGCTTTTGATCCCTCATTTGAAAGCAGAAATTATACAAGAATATGTTGACTGAACAGTCTGATTGAAAGAAGAAAAAATATCCGAGCTATCTAGTGAGCAAGAGATACCAAGTTAGGTCATACAGATTCTGAGCACATGCCAGTAGGACTTGACAGCAACAATATACTTGTGAATCAGAGAGTAGCAGCAGTTCAAATACAACCGGGGTAAAAGTGTGGGTTCTCACTTTATATTGCACAAAAACACAGCTATTTAAAAGCCCTATGAGGACACAGTAGGATGTTTTAAAAGGTTAGAGACTTTATTTCCCAATAGTACTATCACCCACTGTCCTGAGGACATACCTCTTGCCAAGACAGGCATTTGTTTTGGATGCAAATGAAAGTAGACCGGATCATCTTTCCAACTCTACTTTTCTTGATATAAAAATAATTTTTGTAGGATGGAAAGTTAAGAAAGATAATGTATTTATTTGTAGTTATACAGCACTATTTTTCATTCATTCATTCAACCTATATTTAACATGGAGGTGTCATTGAGAGCATGAAAAACAGTTACAAACATGTACAAAGTGGCTCCTTTTTATGGTGTAAAACTGCCCTATGTTAATAACTAAACTCAGTTTTAAAGTTGTTGGTGCAGTGTTCCAAGTGTGGGCTGCACAAAAGCTGGAAGATGCTTCTCCAAATTTAGTGTTTACTTCGGAAACTTCAAACATTATTCGGTCCCTGGAACAAGTTTGACACTTGCGAGTGGAAACATTTAACAGAGAGGTAGGATATAATGGTGGATATCCAGACAGAGCTTTATGGATGCAAATTAACCCATGCCTGTCTGGTCTTACTGATAATGATGGCCAGCCCACTTATTCGTACATGATGAAACTCAAGGCAGAATGGTACACGGAGTCTTGCGGTTTAAGTGAGGTGGCTGTAGCATGCCTATAAATAACATCTCCATAATCCCCAACTGAAAAACAAGTGGCTTTGATAGTTTTTTTCCTACAGGGCATAAAGAAAATTCTTCTGTCTTTTGTTTGAAACGTGACAACAATCAAACATTGTGAACTCAGTTTGTGGTGTAGTTTGGTGTCCAGAAGGTGAGCAGACAATTTTTCTAGTGTTACTCACAGCCCAGTGCTCTAAGACGTATCTGTAACCAGTAATGTCAGTGAGTCCTGGTTGTTTCCTACCAGTGCTCATCTACCGACAGTCCAGCACCAGTGTCTGCCATTAAAGCAAAATAAATCGAAGAAATAATTTTCTTTAAAGAAAAGGACAGATCTTACCTCTTACTGCTGGTACAGTGTTGTCATAGAGACTTTCAGGCCACGTGCTGTAAATGCTTTGGTCAGGTTGACTATGGAAACTAAAAAATATGTTCAGATATAACAGGTTTTGGTGCTGATAATCTTGTTTTGGATCATTGGTTCCTGACAGGCAAATATGTAAAAGTGAAACTATGATAGTATCACATCTCAGATTTCAAAGGGCCTCAAAGAGGAGGACAGAGCTAACAACAAACTCCATAGGGGGTTAATGCATCAGCTTTATTATGTGCTGTATATGTCACCTACAATTATGTCAAACTTGGTTGCACCATTATCAGCACTGACCTTTTACCAGTCATTTTGATAAGTAAGAGTCAAAATGACCTGTATGTTAGACTTTTTGAAAAATAAACCTTTTCTATTGAATCATACAACTATACTTTTTCAGGAGTGTTCTTGTAATTAAAGCCTGGCTGTAAAATAAGATGCAGAAATGGAGTCAGTAAAAGATTGGAAAAGTTTTTTCCATTGTTACCAGGTTTGTTTTGACATTCTGTTAAAATTCATTCCAGAGGTAACTTTCTCTGCATTCAAAGGCTGACTTCTACAAGTATTGTTCTTGTTGAAAGAAAGCACTTTGAGTCTGCAGGCAGTGGAACAGTTGAACAATGAGCTGCCAGATATATCTGACCTGCTGACCACATACACCATGTTAGCTTCCAAACCTCAGGCCATGCTTGCCAAGCAACCCACACGAACAACTCAAGTTCTCTCTAATGAATGGACAGACCTGTTATTTATCACAATGCAAGCAGTTCCCATGATCCACATCAAACATTCATAATTACATTAACTTTGTGTGGCACATGGGAAGAGTTGGATTTCAGTTTCTTTATTTGGTTGCAGTGTTTTCCTTCCAGCGGTCAAATGTGTCCATCACTGTAGTCAATACTGAGGGCTGTGTTTTGACAAGAAATGCCTTCACACATGATGTGTGCTCTTTGGCCGTTTTTTTTCTGTCTATCCTGTTGATCTGCGGGAGATGGTGAATCTCTCCATAGCTGATGGCTGAGACAAGGTGGTATCAGATAGCCTGACCACTGCAGGTGATCAATATGGGATGGTGCTGTGTGATAAGTAATGGCTGTCATGGGGCACTCATTCAAGAAAATGAAAGTCTATCTTCCAAGTCCAAAACAACAGAATTCAATCATTTTTCTGCCCTGAGCAAACACCCACACTGGTTTTTAAAAAGAAATAACATCAGAGGGGATTACAACAAAGTTCCCAACGATGAGCTTCACCATCTAAATGCTCCTTTCAAGAAGCACATAAAAGGTCATACTTATGGATTTTTCAAGCAAACCATCAGGCTCAACACAATCTTCACCTTCTACTATCAAAACACTCTCTTCTTCTTTAAGCCTGGCCCTGAAAAACTGAATCTTTGAAAACCTTTCCAAAGCTAGGAGGGGGACATTGAAACCATGTATTTACAATGACTGAAACACACCGAGTGTGGATGGATGTTTGGGTCTTTTTACAGCCATAAAAATTTGTAGCAAGCCTCCAGAGGGCTTCATCACTTCTTGGTGATGAAGTAAATCATCATGTTCCTTCTTCCTTAAGCTAACTCACCAAAGTAAATGTTTTCCTCGTGTAGTGCCTCAAACAATAAATCAGTACGGGTGGGCTGATGTTCCTTGGCCTCTCTTTTCTCTCACTCAAGCTCTCATATATTCACGCGCACACACACTCCACTCACACACACAGCACAGAGAGACAGTAATCCTCTTAAACTGCTTTTTAAGCAACCATTTGTCATTCGGCTGTTGCATCTTGGGAAAATTGCAGCCCTACAGGAGAAGGAGGAGGAGGAGGATGTGGAGAGTGACTGACTGAGAGATAGCAGGCACAGTCACGTAGCCACCTTTTGTAAATGGCCACTTTTCAGCATCATTAAAGAGAATCCAATAGTGCAGGACTCAGAATGACAGCACACATCTTCTCATGCATCTTTCTTTCTAATCATCACTGTTTGTGCTCAGGAATCTCAGAAAACTGGAATATAATCCATCTCATCATTATTCTGCATGTTTGAGGTGTGAGCATTGGCATCTCAAAAATGGTCAATGTGAAAAACACAAAGACAGATGAGAACTGTCAAACCAGCTGTCCTGGCTTGAACTGGGTTGCTTTTAGTCCACAGGTTCCATGATACTACCTCTGTTTTGCTGATCAGTTCGGTGATGGATAATAGGATGTTGTTGACTTGGGATCCTATCGTGTCAGTAAGTTGAACTACCCTTTGGTGTACACATATTTATAGTATCATCATTTTTGACAGTTGATAGATGAAATTTTTATGTCTGGTCACCAGATTTAGCAAAACGAAAGAAATTCCCTGAAATCACAGCTGCTAACTTTTGAAAAGACATGATCTTTTAGTCTTCTTAAAGGTAGGGTCTGCAGGATTTTCCCAAAAGATAAAATGTCAACTTTCACTGGAATGTGTATTAACAGCTATGGCTGTTAGCTACGATCAGAGGCAGTGAGACCTGCTCATAAGCCATGATTTGAAATGATATTATCAGCCCCAAAAGCAGTTATTTTTAAATGTATTACTCAGTATTAATGGTCAGGTTTGGAGTCTCAAGGGAGAACATGAATCTGTTCATGGCTCTTAAACGACACTAAGCTGGCTAACAAATTTTAGCTGTGAGTTGAGATTTGACCAAGTGATAAGTAAGATCTGTCCTTTTCTATTGAGAAAAAAATTTCCTGGATTTATTGGGTGGACACTCAAGCTTAACTGTCAAAAAGAGAAGAAGACAGCTCAACGAGAGAGTGATCAAGCACTGGCCATACACTGGTTAAGCTGTTTGTGATAATGTTTATTCCAACCCACATGCAGCAGTTCTACTGCAGAGCTCTGGTCAAACCTGAGAGTTTATCAATAAAATGAAGAGCTAGGTTACTTTTCCTCTGCTTGGTGAGGTTAGAGCTGGTAGAGGAGCACTGGTAGGACATAACCTGACATTATTAACAGTCACTAACATTACGTGTTATAGATGTGTCTCAGAGTAGCACTAAACAGATACCTTCTGGACACTGAACTATGCTACAAACTGAGTTTACAGAACTTGACAGGTGTAAAGTTTCAAACAGCAGTGCTGCGTAACTACAAATATACAGTATATGTTGCAAAAAAAAAAAAAAAAAGTAATTGTGAGAAATGACGCTAGTGGGAAACTGACTCTTTTCCCCAAGAAGACACTAATGATTCCAAATATTCCCAACAGCTCCTTCAAGCTGATTTTAAAGTTATTGATTTTCTTGTGTTAGCTGAGTTATTCTCAGTTTCTTGAAGAACAAACATGACATTCCCAGCCCTTCTTACTGTTGTATTTTGTCTTACCATGCAGCTTAAATTTGTTTTCTCTTATAAAAGTCTGTTGTCAACATGTGAATCCATCAAAACGCAGAAATCATCATGCAGCTCAAAAGTTTCGCTCAAAGGTCATTCATCGGACTGACGGCTGCTTTTCAATGAAAGAACAGTACTGTTGTCCTTCTTGTAAAGCAATGTCAACAATGTATATATTCTAAATCACATCTTTACCTGCTGACAAGACTCAGCAATCTTAAGAAACAGTAGAGAGAAGGTGTTTTGACTCAATTTATATGTAAATTTATTTATAGTTTAATGTGTCCATCATATGATGTAAGTGTTGGCTCGTTTTGTTTGGTGTTATATAGGAAGACGACCCTGATCAGCATCATAACCTGGTACTTAACTAAATAAATCAAGCGAGAGATCACACAAAGGGATATGTTTTGACTAGATTTGACAAAACATCTCAATCTCTGAAACGTTTACCAATTAAAAATGATATCCCACTCCTACAAATGTGACTTTTTGCTCACTGTGTTGTGTTGTAGCATTGTACAGTGCTTTAATGAAGCATGGCGTGCTGATGCCTTGTGTCAGCGCTTAACTATGAATCAGGCAAACTGTGAGATCACTGTTGGATGTATTCAAGTAAACAGCAGCATCTATTTCCACTAACTGTTGTACATAGTTCAGTGGGTCATTAGCACCAAACAGGTTAACACAGGCTTATGTTTGTGGTCTTATTAAAGTATTAATGCATTGGCTCCATCCTGTCTCCATGTGATGATTGATATGTTTTCAGCATTAGCTCAGTGAAATGGTCCAGGAGATACTAAATGCTCTGTTATTGAAATAAGCATTTTGCTGTATTAACTAGTCTGATCTTGGTATGTTGTCTTTTTATGAGAGGAATTTCACCCAGGCAAAGCTGAAAATGTTTCCAGCTTTGCATCCTGGCAACACAGCTTCATGTTAGCTCTGAAGCAAAGCAATTAAGCTCATTACTGTCTCTGCATTCTGCTTGCCAACACAGAAAGCACAGAAAGTGCCACAGAGCTGTGTCGTTTTGTGTGCTGATTTCCTCGCTTTGTACCAGAGTTTAAATGAAGATTGGCAGTGTCAGCAAAATGCATTTGCACCCAGACTTTTTGAAACTTAGCTCCTGGTAGAATCTTCAGGTAGAGTTTAACTAACCAAGGTCCAGAAAACACTGAGTTTGCAGATTTGCACCATTAATTTAACTTACCTATGGACATATGTGTCCTTGTGCAAGATTATTTTCCTATTCAGTACTCTTAAATACACATTAGGAAAGCATTTGTTCTTTTTGCTAGCATAGATCAAAGCCTGTATTAGATTAGCTCTGCAACCCACTCAAAAATATAGGAAGAAAACAACTCTTTTATGCAGAGGAGCATTTTGTGTCAAGTGCATTCAAACTGCAGCCTATTTCCTCTGAAGTCTGTTTGAGATTCTTAGTATTTGCCATTGTGCTATGAAATGGACAGTTATGAAGGTTTGAATGAAATATTAATGTATGGTGTGTTTGGAAGTATCCATGGAGTATACTTGGATATACTAATGTAAAGTATTTATTGATATGGTTGCCTCAAATTATTTCTTCATTAACTTTTGACACTTTTACCCTGGTATTGTACTGTCATGTTTGTAATTACCTTCACTTTCCAGTCACCCAGCAGAATAGCAATGTTTGATCCTGTGATGGTCATCTTGGTCATCATCAACATCCATCTTGAAAAGTTAATGCTGTTTTTACATCATTATTCTAATGGCCTAAATCAGGGGTGTCAAACTCAAGTACACATTAGGTCAAAAACTTGGGCAAAGTTCCAGGCCAATATTGATATATATTAAAAAAAATCTTCCTCCAGATACAACAATGGATCTTCTCATACGGACCCAAACAAGTTTTGCTTAAACATTGAATATGGAACAAGCAGAGTTTAATACTTTGCACTACATAGCTTAATATTGTCAAATAAAAAACACATCCATTGGCCTAAATCAATAGCATACTCTATTTGGTTCAGTTTATTCTGTTTCCTGAAAAACTTGAAAATATGACTAAGGCTGTTAGTTCAAGAGGGTGACAATGTGTCAAGTGTGTTAATAATTTGGACCACCACTGTGCAAACAACAGCCACATGGTTATGTTTAAAAGCTTTAAATGTGAGGATTCTAGCAGCCTTAAGAGTACAGTGAGATAAGAGTCAGTCATATACTTGGAAAGTGTTGGGCCTTGTGTTCTTTTCATTCATTCATTGAATGAACCAGCAGACTTTAAGGTTCGGGCTCAGTACATTTTAAGACCACAGTAAGCAAGCATTATAGATGGGCTGGTGATTGTTGGAGGTGGTTTATGTTGCAGAAGTGGCGTGTCAGCACCTCTTATAGTCGTCCAAGTCCATTCATTGACACTGTGCGTGTTCCACGATCCATATCGTGAGAGTTTTCTGGGAGCATTGCAGAGCTCATGTGAGTGAACCAGATCATTATGTCATAGGAAAGCTCCATTTCACCCCAAAACCACTTTGTGAAACTTTGAACCCAGCCACGCTGAAAGCTGTGATTCACTCCTTCTGTCTTTCAACTTTTGCTTTTGTAACTCCAGTCACGAAACAATAAACATCCCAGACAAAATCTGGCATGTTGGGTTTTAAAAAGCAAACAAGAATAGTTTAAAGACTCATTTAGCTGTTTTCAACAGCAGTGACACATTACAGTTTTGGTTCTGTCTCTGCCAAAAATCCTGAAAACATTTGTAAGTGATTTGAGACAGAAATCTGGAGATTTATTTTGTGGAAACTTCAGTGTGGCATTTAAGGGAGTCTGCTGAAAGAGGTAGAGAGAGTTGGAGAGAGGCTAAAATAGTACCTTAGAGCTAGAATGAGGCAGGAAGTGAGGTGGATGGACAGAGCTGGTCAACAAACCCTTAGTTGCCTCTTTACCTGACACACTGTCAAGATGCAGACAGCATGGAGGAGGCGGCGGGTGGAGGGGTGAAGGCATAACAGTCTGAGGGAAGGAAAGGAAGCCCAGGCCAGGCCCTGATAACGGAGAGCTGTCGGGGCTCAGGAGAGGAGTGGGAGACATTAGCCAAATCCGGACGGATCACAAGCCTCTGGATGCAATCCAGTTTTGCGGGGCTGCGATAAGGAGGCTGATTATGTGTCACCCATCAATTCGCCCGCCTCCCGCCGCTGTCTCCCCAGCCATAAATCCACTCATGACAAGCTCTGCTCCTCAGCAATCACCCCTCTCCACTTCCTCCCTCTCGCCTTCCCTCTGCTCACTGCTGTCTGCACTCTGCTTGCAGTAGTGTGCTGCGGAGAGAAAGTAAGGAAGCGGATTAAACAAGTCTGGAAGTGACTGCAAGGATTGGGTTGGAAGTAATAGAGATTTAATTGATAGATCCTAACTGAGACAGTCAATCTTTTTGATAGGCTGTAGTACGGTGTTAGGAGGTGTCGATAATGATTAATGCAGGGGACTTAAAAGAAAAGTAATTTATAAAAACGTCAGGAACGCTAGGATCAGGAAAGGCTAATCAAGGAAAAATTATGGATTAAGAGGAACAGTAAATGTCTGGATGCTTCATTTAGTTCAGATACAGTATCTCCCTTTCATTAGATCTGAAATCATATGCTACCTTGACTTGACATACTGTAAAAACAGCCCTTCATGTAAGTGTACTGCATTTAGTGCCTTTTTGCCCTTGAACTATATTGGATTACCAGCTCTTTATCAGATCTATCTGTAATTCCCCATCACTGATAATAAAATGTTGATGGATCTCGATGAAGCCGTCCATTTTTTCTCAGCTTCCACTGTAATCTGTTAATTATAAAGATAAGTATTCCGGTTGTTGCTTGCGTTGCATGCTGTTGCATACAAGTCCTTGCAAAGATATCAGTGGCAGCACAACATTTTCTCCCACACGCACACAAAGTTTTCCTTAAATAGTCACTTCAAAGTGGCATCCGCAAATTATGACCAGTTAAATGCTTTTAGCACTTATTAATTACATTAGGAAACTAAATTGGGCAGCCGAGGTTTGATTTATTACTCAGCTAACTAGTTTTGTCACTCGGGGAATATGCAGATGGGGGCGGATGTTAGGTTGTGCACAGAGAGAAAGATGGAGAGAGACAGCGTGGCCAAACTATGCCTGACCCTTACACACACGTCCTTGCTAACCTGCAGCGAAAGGAACAGAATCCTCCTGACCCTTCAGGGTGAAGATGAATTCACAGGGATGGAAAAGGACAGAGCACTGTATACTTATACTTTGGCACTCATGGGTCACTGACTTAATGGCTTCTCTCTTAGATTTTAACAGGCCCTTACAGTGCTTTATTTCTCACACTTTTCAACGTAAAATATGAGTAATTATTCACTGTTAATGAGCACAAGAGCTTTGAACAATAATTTCAATTTATTGTACCATAAATTAGCAGCAAGCCTAGTTGTAATCAAAAGCCCTTATAAATCAAGGGCACTTTTTATCTAGCAAAGCAGTGACGGTGCTGTGAATTCTAGGATCAGCATTAACATTTAATCAAACAACCTTTCTTTCATTATTAGCTGTAAAAACCTTGTTGACTTGTCTCACCACTTTGAAACGCCATAGAACACTGAAAGTTTCCAATTCATAGAAAACACTGTATAATACACACTGCAGAACAAAGTGGCAACACTTACCTTGGCAGATTTCTTTTACCTGTTTTTGATCATTGCCTGTACCTTTTATTAAGACCATGGTAATTAGACTTTTCATTAAAAAAACACAATCACCCTTGGAATAACACATTTTAAAATTTATGGACCAAAATGCTTTCACTCTCTAGCTGCTCCTTTAGCTAGTGACTGACAGATGAGCAGGTTGTTTTTTCCTTTTTACTACCCTTGGTTTCTTTTTTTGTGTGTAGAAAATAACCTTTCATGTTCTTTTTCTTTCAGGCACATTTGTGCATCATGGACCGCTTTTGTTCAACATGATTCAGTAGAGCTGCCACTCAAAGAGGTAGGTGAGTCTTACTCTTAAGAGTTGGTTTGCCAAAATGTAAAACAATGGAAACCGAGTGTCAAAAAGGTGAGAAAACTTTCAGGTTGTTGCTGCCAGGTTTACAGCTCCCTTCATAAAATTCTGAGTGCAAAGTTTGTGAGGAGACCAATGATTTGACATTTGATGTTTGTCACTTTTCTGCAAAGCAAATAAGTCATGGGAACTGGAGACACTCTGAACTGGTTTTGTTACTGTTTCGAGATTTTGTTCCCATTTTCTTGCTACTTTCTGAGTATTAAGTGTCAAAATGAAGGAGTTGCACAGGGCAAGGCTAATCTTCCATTCATCCAATCTTCCTGTCTTTGGGCAGGAGCTGCAGAGGCAGGGAAGCCTTACGAGGTAACTGTTCAGAAAGTTGGTGTAGTTTGTAAAAGATCTTGCTGCAATATCCCAGGCATGTTCTTTTGTAAGAAAAATAAAAGAACAAGAAAGGATGTGAATATAGAAACCAACTTCATCAGTTTAAGGACAAGAAAATCCCCCCAAAAAACAAAGTAATGTGACTATCATAAGTGTTGTACTCACTCAGTGTCTGTCAGGCCTACACTGTATTGCGGTTGTTTACTGCAGAACTCTTTTTCTTTTTTTTCCTTCCCCTGTCATGCCACACTGTAGAAAACACTTTTACACATTTGTGTAAAGGTAGTGAAGGTAGATCAGATCTTTTTTTAACTCTACCTTTCTTTGCTAAAGACACATTTTTACAGGAGAGAGCGCAGTGTAGTTCTGTTGTTTGGAACGTGGCAACAGGCAAACTTTGTAAGTTTGTCGTTTAGTTTTAGCTACATTTAGCGCTACTCACAGCCCTGTGCTCTGAGACCTATCCAAAACATGTAACGTTTGTAAATCCTGCTTATGCCCTACCAGTGCTCATCTACCAAGCAGAGCTAATGTAACCTGGCTCTTCATTTTGTTGATAGACTCAGGTTTTAGCAGATCACTGCAGTATAACATATGGCATATGGGTTGGAATGAACATTTTCACCAACAGCTTAGCCTGTGTTTTAGCCTTAAGCCTTTGCCTTATCACTCTCCTGTTTAGCTTTTTTCTACTCTTTTGTCCTTTTTCTATCAGACAGTCAAGCTTCAGTTTCCACTATTACTACTTAATAAAAGACATCTCTTCTCGCTGCTAAACTTGGTCAGCTGGCATGGCATTGTCAAAGAGACTTTGACTTACTGGGAAGCAATCCGGTCCAGGCCGGACCTGATCAGGGAGCTAGGAATTAGCATTTAGAATAATCTATTTTAGGGCTGATAATCTCATTTTAAATGATGAGATCATTTAGAAAGTCCCCATAGTCCCTTTAAATCCTTTGAAGAGAATAGTCATATCACCTTTAGTAATACTCAAACCCCACTGATATGCAAGTTCTGAGGAGTTTGATACTTATTTAGCTTCTGTAGACTACCTTTGTGTTGCTATTTTGTGATTGGTCAAACTGTCTGTAGGGAGTCAGTAAGAGTCAACAGTTCAAAACCTAAGGACACAGTGGAAGCAGTCGTCACATCCCTCATATGAACTCTAAAAGTTGATTCTTGCTTTCTTTTTCCAGCTCTGCTTTGATGAATCGCTGTAAAGCCCCAACCACACCTGTTTCTCTCTTCAACCGCTGCCTTATGCACAGCCCCTAGTCATTGCTGCCCCGTCTAATAACTCTTTCCATGTTTAAGCAAAGCGAGTGCCTAATAGACTGCTCTCAAATCACACATCGGGGGACGCTGGAGTGAGCTGAATGTCACACTGCATTTATCTCCTCCTTGCCCCCCGACCGTCCCATCTACGCTGGGACCATTATTTAACCTGAGAGAGGTCAAATCCTCCCTGTAAGGCTTTAACAGAGCATGAATTAAGCTAAATAGTGTATCCATCCATTAAAGTAGCCATTGGCTGCTTCAAAAGCTCTTGGAGCACTACCATCCTGCATCGCTTTATGAGTGTCACAGACCAAATGGGCTGATGGCGGGGGTGCCTTCCAGCATGTGACTCCCCCTTCCTACTGGAGGAGGAGGGGGGTTGAAGGGCAAGAGGAGGATAGGGGGTAGGGATGTTGCTGGGTCAGCACTTGGCATGCTAAGAGGGGAGTAATGAGCCTGAGAGAAAGATCTTTCCCTCTCTTCCTCTGCAGTCTGTGCCTCATTTTAGATTTGGGGGTGCTCAACCACCCAAGCCTTATATCTTGATTTTTCTCTTTGGTACATTCAATGTATTCCTGGATTTCTCTGGATTGTCAGTCAAAGATTCTCAGAGTTCTCTTAACTTTCTGGCTGTGGGTTTGTGCATTAACCAAAATGAAAGTAAAAGCTATGCAGACAGAGCTGAAATCCGTTAGATAATACGTGTTACAAAATGATTGGTCTTTCCTATACATCCACTCTGAGAAGAAGCATAAAAGATTGCATTTAAAGGGATATTGTTTTAAAATAGGACTAAAGACAGTGATTTTAGCGGTGAAGACAAAATGGAAAACAAGTTTCTTTTGTATCCTGATTACAGTGTAGAGTTCAGTCAACCAGCAGGAGTTGACGTCACAAGCAGCCTGTGAAACCAAAGAGGGTCTACATCTCATTGTTCTTTCCCCAACATTACACTGAATTTCATTGTTGAAAATTCAACAGGCTTCTAGCATAATCTATGTTGAACATTCTTCTGCATTTTGGCTTCCCAGTGAAAGAATTATGCTGCAGGCTAGCTGTTTGCAGCCAACTGGACAGCTAAATTTGGATTTACCCAACAATGGAACCAGGATCCACAGCTGTGTGACCATATTGCACAGAAGACACTGCGAGACATGGCTTATTTCATATTCCCCCAGCCATCTGTGATGTATAAATAAAGCTCTGGTTTTCTGACAGTCAAATAACCAAAGACTTAGTTTGTAAAGACAAAGTGATCAAACGTTGTGGTTTGGGACTTTAAAAATCATGCAGGTGTGATCATATGAGAGCCATTAAAAGTGATTCACTGTTTGACATTTTATTCCCTATTTTTTGTCCCTGGAAGTTTTTAGTCACAAAATATGACCTTATTTGTGTCTGTTTAGTCACTCAACATTGAATTGTCTCCTGCAAACATCCTCTGTTAAAATTCCTCAAATTTTCGTCCATCCAACTGTCTGGTCCTAATTTTTTTGGACTCCCAGGAACCAAACCACTTTCTTAGTTTAGTCAGCCATGAGCTTCTTAAACACTAACAACCTAGAAGAAATAAATGTTTAGCCCTGCTTTGTTGGATTACAAGCCGTAACTGAGCCGGTGACACGAAGGCATCATCCATTTAGACCTGCCAGGGTAAGCCGTCACAATGGATCTTGGCTCTGTCAACCAAAAGCCCAAAAGCTCAAACCAGATTATGTCTCTCCAATCAGAGCCCCTACCAGCAGAAGCTCTCAAAAAATGCCTTCTAGCATGGCCTACAAGATGTCTTCTAACCTGATGTGATGTTAAGCTGTTAACAGAGGTCCCTCTTTGTCCCCTCTGGTGTGATGGATTTTTATGAGGGTCCTTTGCAAGGCTATTATTTCATATTTATCTCTGTCAGTGAGCTATGAAGGTCCAGCTTGACTTAACAATGATCTACGCCTGATTTGCCTCACGTGCAGGTAGCAAAAGGCGTAGTCATAGATATATAGTACATGAATCAATCATATCACCAGGGAAATCAATCATGATGGCTGAACAGAGAGGAATGTATGGATTTATTGACTGTTTTGCGACAGAACTGTTCTTTAAATGCACAGAGAAAGAACCTGCTTAAATGCTTTGTGTCAACACTACAGCCTGGGTTAAAACAACAAGAATAAAAAATTGAGTAAATGCCGTATTGGCGTGTATTCATCAGCTTTCCCAAATGCATTTTTTGGCTTTGCATCCCCTCAACAAAAGAATGAGATCTGGCAAGCTTCCATCCTGCAAATGGCCCTATTATTTTTGCTCCGCACCCTCCGGTTACTCTGAATAAGCAGAATTTATCTATGTCAAACAGCCTTGACTGTGTTGTTCTGTTTTTACCTCCTCACTTGTTGTGGCTTTACCACCACTGCAGCCCACATAAACAAACCTCCCCAACCCAGTTCTTTCAAACTTTCCTTCCATCTAGTGTCTTCCTTGACTTTCCGTTTTAGACTTTTTTTTCGGTCAACTTTAACCTCAGCCTTAAGTTTTTATCTCAATAAAATTGCCGTTAAATGTTTCCAGCTCTAGCACAGCCCTAATTTAGAAGACCCATCGATTGCTTTTACCTGGCATGTAATCATGCTAAAATTGGCAGTTTTAGCCTTTACTGGAACCACTTTTCCGTTGATTTAAAGCTGAGGCAATGAAAAGAGCTCGCTTTGTATTCAACAAAGTCAAGTCATGCCCGTTTCATTCAAACTGCATAGTTATTTATTTCATGGGAAAACTGAAAATGAATGCACAGAATCCAAGTCAGCAAAAATTATATATGTATTTTGAGGCTGCAGCGTGTAATAATAATAATAATAATAATAATAATACTAATAATAATACATTTTATTTCAAAGCGCCTTTCAAGACACCCAAGGTCGCTTTACAAAGGGTAAAAAACATAAAACAAAATAGAGTTAAAAACAGCAACATAAAAGCAATAGAGTGTACACGGTAGAATGTGAGTGACAACGGACTGTGATAAAATCAAGTGCTTCTCAACTCAAATTTTGTTTATAAAGCACCATTAAAATAACTGGAGCTGAAAGAAGTGCTGTTCAGGTCAAAAACAGCACAAATGGCAAACAAGATACTGTACTAAGATACATTTAACAGAGCCAATATGTAATAAAACGAGAAAAAATAAAATAAAATAAAACTCAATTAAAATTCAAAATTCAATTTAAATTTTGCCAGATGTCCACTCAACCTTGGTTAAAAGCCAGGGAGAAGAAGTGGGAGGGTTTAAAAACCTCAAAAGACCCCACTGTTGCAATGTTAAATTTGTGGTTACTGAAGATATTTAATTCAAACTTGTACTCTGTTTGATGAGAAATAGGGTTTGCAGCTCTCTTCCTCTGATTGTGAAATATTGCATTGCAAATAAGGCATTTTCGGAAACAGTCTTAATTGATGGTGTATCTGTGTAACCCTCAATGATTTATAAACCCATCAACATTAAGGAATACATACCTTGAGGCCGGATGCCACATATCTATATACCACTTTTCAGACCAGATGCAATTTGTTGATAATTTTAGATAGCATCTTAGTTGTCAAAAAGCCAGCCATACAAAGAAATACATTTAGTACAATTAGTACAGTAAATTTAAAAAAAAAAAAAATCCCCTAAAATGCATATCACTCCCTCTACATGTCTTTCACAGAATAAAAATGATGACACTGTCTGAAATGACCTACATTTTGCATCTGACCCTAAAAGTAAAAATGTATAAATGTAGCATGCAAATCATGTGAGTCAATACGAGCTGATATAGAAGGTGTAACTGTTATGTGTTAAGTAAAACTGTGCTCCTTAACTTTGGCTCATGTCAATGTATGTACTTGTTGGCAAACTTTCAACTTCCCTCTACTCCATTCACAGTAATCAAGAAGGCACATCACGTTAACCTAGCAACCATACCTTGTCCAAGGGTGGCCATTTTTACATCAGTTGCAACATAGTTCCTTCCCTTCCTTGTCTGACTGAACAGTATGACTGCGGAGACTGACCACAGAAAGCTGGATTGCATATGATTGCAAAGCAACACGTCTCTGTTTATCCGCTCTGTGTGCGTTCATGGCTTGGGTCAAGTTTCTTCATTTCAGCCTCTGACAACACAGTTCCTGTGACAGGGTAGAAGAAAAGCTAATGTCTAGTCCGTAAACACTATCTGAGTGATGTCAACATGAATCTTTCATTTTTTTTGACAAAAAAGTCTTTTCCTATGCTTTGTTGGGTTCATGTTTAACCATTATGAAGAAAAGCAAAACCACCCAGTGAGGCCCAACCACCAGTCAAAACTGAAACACTTGTATGAGTCACTCATTCCTCCTTCCTCCCACAGAGTTCAGAGGAGGTGAGGACAAGGAGGGTCAGATGTTGAGTCGGGTCATGCACTCACCAAGAAAACCTAAACCTAAAAATATGATCATTGTCTGCTCCTGTCTGTATTTTGATTTATGTTTAACTGTTAGCCCTGTTTGGATGTGCACACATGTAAACACACAGCAAGACAAGAACAGGATGTAAGTCAAACTGTAATTCTTACCTGGGCGGGGTATTTCCACAGTCTCATGATTGACACAGAATTTACTACCACAGCTGTTCTTTATTGTCGTGAACGACTGCAAAGTATAGTCCAGAAGTTACTGCGAAAAAAAGACAAATCAATACTTAAGAGATTTAAGATGTAACAAACTTAGTAATTTTGTATTCCTACAGCTATTAGAAAGAGTAATATACTGTCTATTCTTTAATTTCAAGTATAAGAGCTGATTCCTTGTATCTCTTGAAACTAAAGAAGTTTTTATCTCAGAGTCCACTTCTATTTGCAGCAAAAGTGTCAGCCATTGTTCATTTTACAAATGCATGGAACTCAGTGACCACACTTTCTGTAAAGAACCAACGAGGGAGGATTGCATAACAAGGCTCACACTAATTAATCAGCAGCCTGAGGCTGTTATTGTAAACAACAGTGTTGGTGCACAGGTCTTTACAAATAAAGCATGCAGTGCTTTTGTGAATTCCAGAACCTGTTGAGAAGCAAAAGAAAATGAAGAGTTGGGGAAGGCTGAAAGTTTTGTTTATTTATGTTTGACACACACTGGTCCAGTGTATCAGGCTTACCTGTTGTTTGTAGTAGCTGATTGGGATGGTGTCTTGTTGGGTGGGTGGGAGTCTGTCATGTTCAAACCATCAGAATTGAAGGTTGAACAATAATTCAGATGCCATATAAGCATAGGCCTCCCTGATTCTCTATAAAATAGAACAAATCTTTTTGTTTAAAGGCAGCATTATTCCATACTCATCATGTTTAAATTTCAAATCTGTTTGATGGCTGTGCTTTCACACTAATTTACCAATCAGATGATGCTCCAGTTAGCCAACAGC
This sequence comes from Thalassoma bifasciatum, assembly GCA_008086565.1. NCBI lineage: Eukaryota > Metazoa > Chordata > Actinopteri > Labriformes > Labridae > Thalassoma > Thalassoma bifasciatum. The sequence continues at coordinate 2,163,582 of RPOG01000006.1, forward strand.
TGCCCTCAAAGTCACTTTGGTGATGACAAACAGCAGGATTTCAGGCATGGAAACTGTAATTTTAACAATTATCAACACTATGGGTTTTATTTCACCACATTGGGGCTAAACCACAAAACTCAACATTAAAACAGCAAATTCACTATCTTGCAAACCTGCTCCATGTTCAACAAACACATTGAATATTAACTCAGTCATGATTGGTAATTTTCATGACTGAAATCTATTTTTTTCCCTAAACATAACAACAAAAACTGCCCCTTAAAACTGAACATATGTAACTCCATCACTTTCAACAGGGCAAAAACTAAACCTCACAATATAAATCACACCTAAAACATCAAACACGCCACAATAAAGCAATTTTTCAGTGTTGTACTTGGTGCTGAACTAAAATACGCATCCATCTTAATGAGAGGGTGTTTGAAACCTGTAGGTTGGCTCACAGAAGGTGAAAACTTTGTTTTATGACCAAATATTAAAACATTAAAATCTTTGTTTTGATTTAAAGGTTCATGATGCAGTTGGGATTCGTTAAAAATTACAATATGAAATATTTAATTTTCAGTGTATTCAGACAACCCTTTGATCAGAAGTTGATTTACTGATTATAATTTGTGTCTGATGCAAACAATTAACAGTACACAAGAGACTTTGTTGAATAAAAGCTACAGCATTCAGTGAGTGTGACAGCCTGCTCCATTCCCATGATGATATGTCCCTTTTTTTTCCCCCAGAGAAGTTCCTCTTTGGGTGAATCCTCTTTCAGTAAATGAACACTTCTTCCAGAGGATTGATAGCCACTGCCTCACTCTCAGACTGCTTTCCCAGGACTCCACTCTCAGTTGAGGTGGTTGCTTGGTTTTCAGCGAGAGCTGACAGAGGTTTCGGTAAGAATTTCTCTGACAAACTGACAATTTGTGACCTTTGGAGTCGACCATAAATAATGTGAGAATTCCTCACTTTCTCCCTCGTCTCCAACTCTAGCCTCAAGTGGTATCACATGAACTCAGAGGCTCCAGGACAGGGAGTTCCATATGGGTGTATTTGCCATAATGAATAGGTTTTGTTTACATTGGATTTTTCTGAAATTCTTAAAGCTGCTTTTATTGGTTTCTTTTAAACCCGTTCATTGCACCCTTTCAGCTGTGGGTTTATGCTAAATCTGCAAATGATTCTTAAGCATATTTGTAACTGGCTTTTGGTTTGGAATAAGAAGAAGGATTTAAGAATATCACTCATCAGGAGGTGTTTACTCGGGCTCAAATACAACAGTAATAAATGGTAATTTCTTGCTTGGATTGTTATCCTATCACATTTCAACATTTAACACAACCTCAATCTTCATGAATTAAGTCAAGTTGAATGTCTGATCCGCAAATGGAGTGTGAAAAGTTCCAGATGTCATGCCTGTTGCACCAACATTTAACACAGAAAAGATCTTATAAGATGGAGGCAAAAAAGAGGATACACGTTTACATTTTTCTTTTAAAAAAATTGAGTTTCCTGATTGTGCACAATGATGGTTTGAAAGTGTTTTCAAAACTTAATGACAAAACTAGTTGCACAACATTTTAATCATTTATCAGTGGTATAGCAAACATTTTATTGATCAACCTGACTCTCGAAACAGACTGTCTTTTCCTGTAGTTCTACCCTTTTCCAGAAAAAATAATGATCCAGTAATTTACAATTATCATCGAGTAGACCACCATAGTCGTCAGCTGCAGACCTGTTCCAAATCTGGAAGCAATTTGCTCATAGTGTATTAAAGCTCAGTCCTACCACACAGTTTAAAAGCAATCCTTCAGTCAGGTTTAATAAGAATATTGACGCTTAATTTCCTTTTTTTTTCCAAAACAAAGTAAATAAATAATTTCAAAGGGCTGATCTTGCAAGGGGACAAGATACCTGTTGAATAATGTTGTGATACAGGTCTATTTATGTCCACAATCTTCTCAGCTGATAGTACATGCTGCTCACAGGCTATTCTAAAAGCACTCAAGTCTTTCTTAAGATTCCATCTAAAATACTGAAACAGTGGCACTGCAGAGGAAAAAATAGGAGTAAGATAAAAAACATTGCGGGTTATTGCCTTGAAGAGCTTTCTGTGGAAACCACCTACAAAGGGTGGATTTAAGGTCTATTTTTGGATGTCACCCCTGAGACTACATTGTTTCTGTGTCCCTGTGAGTTAATGATATACTTATGCCATGCAAATGTTCCTCTCTGTTTTTAATTGTAGTGTGTGTGAGAACCCACCTGATGTTCCTCCTCCACTTCTTTATAAAAAGCTCAAAATTGAGTACAAAAAAGAAAAAAAAAACCCTACTTCCTTATGAAAAAAAAGTATTGCTTGAATCTTTGAGAGGATCCAGAAATGAAATTTACACAATAAGGGATGTGATGCTGTGGTACAATACGAAACCTTAGAAAACAAATGAGATGATGTGACATAAAAAGATGTAAGTGACATGATACAACATGGTATGATAGGAAGTAATACAATGCTCTTGAGGAAATTCATCATGGGCTCAAGTGCTGCAAATTCACAACTACCTCCACAGTATGGAATAAGTGAAAATATAGCAATATTTGCAATAGAAGTCATTGAGGCTTTAGCATCACGTTCACATTCAGTAGTTATGTGATTTGGCATGAAAAATAATTAAAGAAGGGAAAACATTTCTGTCATAAAGCTTGCACAACTGTGAGCATAATTATGAACCTAAAATGATTTATTGATACAGCTAAAGACTGTTAAGTTACAGCGATCAGAAATTCAAAGACTCAGAATTACTTGTGTAAGTTTTCCCAATTTAGGATGTTTGAGGTCCAGGTGCTTGTAGAGCTATTCTCATATCTGTCAACCAGCAGATTACCAAGCTACAATGCTAACAAGTACAACCGTTTTGTCACAGTGTCAACACAAAGAGATGAAATTTGACGTGGTGTCATGATCCAGCTCAGTCAGAAACTTGAGGCTTAGAATTCTGTGGTTTTAATACGTTACTCGTTTGTCTGTTTTAGATGTGGCATTCAACAAGTACTTGCCAAGCAGACTCATCTTGCCTCCAGTTTGAGATTTTTTTCTTAGGATAGAACAATCATGTTGCATCTCTGTCATAGCGAACCAAAAAAATGACCCGTAGTTCCTGTTTGTGAAAACCCTGCTGTCTTCTTCCCTCTAATCACCAGTGTAAAAGTGATGCCATGTTCTTTTTTCCCTGTTTCAGCCCTCTGACTCCTGTTGTTTGGAGCCTTTCATGATACACCTACCACCTTACCTCCTTACCACCAATACACACCTGAGAAGTAAAGCAAAACCTGTGTTTGTGATGGAAATAATCAAGAACAGATTTTGTTCTCCATCTGTGCAATACATTATTGGCAGAGGAGCATGTAACCCTAAAAACATCAGTCGAAAGGTAGCTTCCCAAACATATTTTCTACTACATTTTGAAGGTTCATTGAGCCTTCACTGCAATATTCAGATTTTTTTTGGTTTATTCTTTATGAGTTCAAACTACTTTTGAATGTCAGGAGCCAAGGTTGAAGAGGGGCTGTCAAAAACCCACTCACCACTGACTTCTTCACATAAGAGCAACTACAATACATCTTTTGAGATGTATGAGTATATATTAACATTGACATAGATGCAGTTTTCAAATTAGTTGTGATTTGGTGAATACATATGGACTCTTATATTTATGCATGTAGTTCAAGACTGTGAGATTGTGAGTGAAGACATTTGATTTTTGCATCTGCTGTTTTTAATGAGTACATCTATGAAAATGATTGTTTGTTTACCTGGTCCTTACAAAAGGAACTTTTAACCTTGTCTTCGTATTGCCCGCACAAGTGCCCAGCTTGACTCACATCTTTCACTCTTATAGCAGATGTGTCAGGAATTAGTTTGACATGGCCACTCATTCTTAGTATCTTGAGTGCTCACACAGCCAGAAAACCATTCCCGCCCTCTGACATAAACAGACCATTTTCATTCATTGCTGTTACACATGCCAGCGATCTTTATCTGTATCCTATAATTACAGCTTCTATGGGGAAAATGTTTGAACTCTTGTGTTTATGTGTGTAGTTTAAGTGGCTGTCACAGATGGTTTGAAGCATGCAATTGTGGTGCATCATTGCCACCACAATAACCACAACAGTCTATAAGAGTTGATTCATGGAGGATTTTATATGAATCATAACAACCCTGTGAGTGATGGTGATATTTTCAGAATGAGTCACTAGTGGCCAGACTGTGTGATATACTCTGAGTTGCTGTATATACAGTAACACACAAATCAAACCAGTACTCCAAATTGAAATCTTGAGTCTTTACCGCTGAGCTGAAGTTTGGATTTCTCAACTCCAAACAGATAATTCATTGGTTGATTAAACACCATTTGTAACAGCATGCTACTTTGAAATGACCTTCTCTTCAGTTCTCTGAACTGATCTTTTAATGATGCATGAAATGTGCAGATTAGCAGTGTTAGTTTTATCTCAGTGCTCAGTGCCAGCCCCAAAATTGGTCATAGGTGCTTCTATGTCATATTTATGAGACTCCAGCTGTCTATTCAAAGAGAGAGGACCTTTAATACTCTTCACATGGGAACAGGTCAGCAAATGTCACATCCAGTGATTCATATTTCATGTCAGAATTGAAATGTCTCAGCCATCCATCACAGCAGCTCCAACGAAGTGTCAGAAAAGATGCTTGTTTTTCAAAGTTGTCCTGCAAGATAAAAATAAATAAAAAACTTATGTCAGGTATAGCTCTGATTTCGTTGAAAAGAAACAGGGGCTGTGTACAGTGTATGTTATGTGCAGGTTTTGTTTGTTTGCAAATTATGTAAATCTTGTATTTGATTGAACTTACTCCAGTTGGTGCAGGGGTACTTGTAAGCAAATGAAGATGTATTTTAGTACACTTTACTTAAAGTTAAATGAAAAACAATAAAATTTGAACATCTGTTAAGTCATCATTACTGCTGAACAATATTCACAGGTTTAGAAGAAACAGATGCTGCTTTTGACAATGCTTTTAGAGAATGCTTTACTCATGGAAGGCTTTGGAAATTTCAGCAAGTCCAGGCCAAAATGAGCTCTGCACATATTACAACAGCAATTCTCCACAGTAGAAGAGTGGGCACTACACTTGCCTTGCCTGTAGCCCTCATTAGTCACCTGTGGAAAAAAATGATGCATGATTTCAAATTCAAGTGTTCAATTGATCAAATCTATGATAAGCCTTTATTTTCACAAGAGACTATTTTTTTAATTTTCCAAATGTCGCCTCTGCACTATTATTATTTAAGTATGAGGTTTAAGTGATTTGCAGCCCAATCCTGTTTTTATTGACTTATATTAAACTCATAATGCAGGATAAATTGTCACAGGAAATGAGAGTCTCCACACCTGACTTCCTACGGGGTGGGGACGAAAGTGAAAAATAATTTTCAGTCATTTAGGTAAATTAGAAATCCAACAAAGACAAGTGCCTTCAGGCAGCTTGAACAATTAGAAAGAAAAATTGAGTTCGGAGTTTAGTCATAAACTACATTTTCCTGAGAATTCAGAATGAGGTGAGCTGTAACTTGGATGTCGTAGCTGATTCTATCTTTAATATTTCATTGGGGCCAAGAGGGTTCATATTGTTACGGTCTCTTGCTCATCAAGGAAAAAAAAATACTTGAAAATTAACTTTACATGTAATGCTTTTGCCGCGTTCTGATTAGACTTTTAATGAGCTTTAACAGGAGCCTTGAGCAAGAGCTTTGAAAAGTATTTGAAGTCTGTGATCTCTCTCCTATCCTCTGCAGAAAACGCTGTGCCAGGCAACCCTGAGAGGCTTCTCTGGGTGTTTTGACAAAAAACAAACATCAGGCCCTTTTGGTTTGATGGGTGTTAAAAGGAAATCATAGCCAGGGATGAACAATTGCCGTTTTGATTAAATGAAAGAACAGAAAGATGAAACTGATATCGAATGTTATTACTTCTGATGTGTGTTTTGAATAAAGTCTCAGAGTCAGATTTGATGTTGGGCAGCAGACTGCAAACGTGACCCTGTGAGAGTGAGAGATGTCTCTTCTGTGCCCAGAGTATTGGCACCTGCTTAATGGATGTGTTGTAAATGACCGCTGTTCTCCAGTGTTTGTCAGCATTAACGGCATTCCCTTCTGCTGAGAGTAATGCCACAAAACTGCCCGGGTGACAGGCTGCAGTGATTTGTCGGGTTCCAAACACACAGCGTCATGACACTCCAATAATGGACCTGCGTGTTTTACTCAACAAATGGCACAATGACTGCCACGATAGAAGAAATTGGCTTCATTTTTATTCAAGCAGGGTTGTCCTGGCCACAGCAACAGGGCAAGCAAGGTGCAAGCATGCCACCATCAACAAAACATGGATCCATATTGATGACGAATTAATGGAGAGGAATGGAGCACTATTGGAGTGCATACACCTGAAGGGCCTAACTCCTGTGAACAGCTGCCAATAGCTGCTCAATAAGACGCAGGGAGGACACGGGCCTGGAGTTATTGCTCAGAGTTTTAGAAGTTCTGTTCTGGCTTTACAGTCACATATATATCATCCCCTTTTGAGTGACAACAGTCATGGCGAAACACAGAGTTTAATACCAGAAAAACAAATACCTCTGATTCTGTTCTGAGCCAGAACCCAAGTCCATGAATCCTTCTGGTGCAGTTTATCAGCCCTAAGCAAACATAGAAAAGGAGGAAACAAGGTAAAATATGTTGCAAACAGAAGAAACAGCTTAATCTTTGTTCAACTTTATCAAACACATATTTTGTTATTCACTGCCTGGCCAAAAAAAAAAAATAGCAAAGCAAAAAAAAAAAGGTTGCAACCTGGATTTAACTTCGCAAATGGTAATTTGAATAACCAAACGAAGAAATTTGATGAATAAATCTTAATTGAACATTGATACCTGCAGTGTAAATGTAGTGCAATAGGAAGTGTAGCCTCTCTGCATGGTGCTGAATTCAAATACAATGATGCACATTTGCCAACATTAGTTCATTAGTTCCTCATATTCACTAGTTTTTTGTAACATTACAAGTACTTTAGCTAATCTGTCATAAACCTCCCCTTGGAGAAACCCTGCCCTTTCAATTACCACAACAGACCCAGTACAGTCAGTTATTAGCAAGATAATCTCATGTTTATTTACCCTCATGATGACTGTCTGACCAAACAAATAGCGAGTGCTGATAGTGATGTCCCCGCATCTATAAACCCCGCTAATCGTCTTGCAGATGGACTCATAATGTACGGCACGGTGCTGTGTGGTCCTCATGGTGAGCTTAATCATGGAAATGGAGTGGAAACTCTGTCGACATCAGCAGATCTTTGTTGTGTGAATCCAACTGTGGCTTGTCAGAAGGACACTCTGGCTGTCCCTGCTGCCACTGCTGTGGATGTTTCTCGTGGCATTTTGTCACACGCCTGTCTTTTCTATGCACCTACATGGAAGCGGTAGACTTCACAAAGATTTGGGCTCATAAGAAAGGGGAGTTAATTGATTATATAGTCACAGTTATGATTAACAGGCTGTAAAATAAACAGAGGAAAGTGAAGAGCAAAAAGGAAACATCGATCTCTTTTTTTTGTGTAATATGATGTCATTTAAAGCAAACAGTTTTGATGGCTAATTGAGACTTAAATGATCTTGTACACAGCACAATTTACATTCTCCTGTTTTGCTTGAAGGCCTGCAGCAGCTCTTAGTGGCTGACTGGTGTTGCACTGTACTGATACAGAGCATTACTGCATTCCCACAAAACGCTGAAATAAATGACAAATCACAAACAGAAGAGTAGTTGATGTTTGGGGTACTTGTGTGCCTGTCATAATTGCCTAAATAGCTCAAGACAACATTGCCTTATCCTTCAGTTTCTTTTGAAAAATATTTTCTATTTCCAGCCCCAGCTATTGAACAGGTAATATTCTTTTTCGTAAACAAAATAAAGCCACAGAAATGAGGTCTTTAGAGCCGCAGTGAGGCTCAGACGCCCGCTGGCCAGTAATTTGTGTTTGACAAGTCAAGCAAGCAGTCACAAGTGTACTTTGTGTACAGACATTGTGGGAGCAAATATATTGGCTGGCTGGGTGAATGCGCTCGGGAGCCAGATGCTTTGCAAGCACCCGGAACATTGTGCTTATGTGCCCTCTGTGGAAGCGAGATAGTGAACGTGTGGAGTAAAAAGGGACATGCGGAAAGGGTGAGGCCGAGGAAAAAGAGGGAATTTAATGAGGTTGAGGAGCAACATGTGAACTGTAGCAGAGGAATAAAAGAGGGATCAGTCAGGAGAACAAAGTCAGGTTAACAAGGTGGGGGTTGGGAAATAATGAAAAGCAAAGACCAATAGCACACATTATTGGCTTCTTATAAATTGTCTTTACAAGTACTAAAAAGGTGAAGTTTCCTTTTTGAGCTTTACACTAAGTTTCTGAACTGTATGATACAAATGGAGTTCCTTAAAAAACTTTCCATTACATCCTTGCATGATACCGTCAGGGTCCGTGTTGTGCCTGTACATAATCTAGGAGGTAAACGTGCAGCATTTTTAGTGCTCAGCATCAGCACCAAAGGTTAAAATTTTGTCCTGAGGTGACATTAAGGTGAAGTGGTTAAGTGGTAGACAGGGACTTCCATTCCTCTGAGTTAGATCTTCAGATGCAACATCATCCCACATCCTTATTGTAGCCAAAGTGCATCCAAACAACCAACATGGAGTTCCTTTTGGGTACAAGCTGCTCGCATTGTACCGTTGGCTCAGTGTTTGAGTTTTTCTCCATGACTCTTTTGTGTAGCAGAATTGATGGGACAGTGTCCCAGTACTTCTTCTTCTGCTGGTTTTCTGGCAGCCTTTACACTTTGTGAGACCTGGCTGCCTGTTGTTGAACTACACAGCCAGTAGTGTATTTTAAGGGGAGGGCGTATTAGTGGAGAGAAAATTACAAGAGGGGAAATACTGAAAACTCGACACAGAAGTTTCACATCGGTTAGAAGCTCAAAATCTTGGTTTTGATTATTTTTGATTAATCCTCAGCCTTACACTGAGCTGAACTTTCATACTGTCAAGGCTGCAAATCTACAATACTGTCCAGTGCATAAGGACTGTCTCCCTGCCTGGGGATGTAAAACTTTTATTTGTGCTGTTATGGAAGTTAGATGAAATAAGTGTAGGCATTAGTGATGTGCAGATCAATACTTAAATATCAATACCTCTGATACCAGATCTTTGTGCTCTAAAATTGATTCTCAAATAACTGAAATAACGGCGCTTTTGATACTTCAGTCATTTGAGGTAATGTTGTCATCAACAGGAGCACGGGAAAGAAACAAAACTCTTGAGATCTTGTCCAGATTAAACACGGTTGGTGCTTTTTCTTCTACCTGGGTTAGTACAAAATGCATAAGCACGGATTGTGTATGTGCAGAATGTGTAAGTGTGGAATGCGTAAACACAGTGGCATGCTTCTCAGTCAGTCAGTCTAAGTCTGTAGACACAATAGCAAGAGGGGTTCATGTATGGGGCTATTTAAGCTGCAAAAAGAAGTTGTATAGGTATCATATTGGCATTGCCTGAATTTTACTCAGTATTGGAATTGGAGAGGAAATGTAGTCGCCCAGTGTAAGTGAGTAGTCCATGTACTTTTCTTATGTTTAACTGTTTGGTCAATATATAAAGTGCTTTTGAGACCAATGGATCAATTAAGTATTGACTAAATGCAATAAAACTGTATCATGTTTGCATCATGAAATGAAATAATTGAAGTATTTTGTCAGTTGCCAAGCTCATACACAGACCGACTTGAGTATTACTGCTGCATTTGGTTGTATAAGTTACTCAATGTGAAGGTATAACAGCATTTTTTCAACTTTGTGCAGGGTAGTTGTATAATCCCTTAAAGAAAAGCTTTCCTTGCACTCTCTCAGTTTGAGGACCCTTCTGGAAGCTTTTATCAGCCACTTTAAAATATGTTATTATATAACCCTCATACTATAATAAGTTTATCAGCATAGAAGTGAAAAAGTCTGTTGGACATAAATGTGATCTATAAATAAATGACTTGGTGTGCAGGCTATTAGACTTGTCTCTCCTTACTTGCCCAAAGATACAGATATTAATTTCACATTTCACAGGGCATCGACAATGTCTCCAAGCAAAGCAGTGCACTTTAACAAGCTGTGAGATAGCAAGACAGTGCAGCATCTGATGTTCTTTAGTGCTTTAAATTAGATTTTTTTCTTGTATTAAGCTATAATGATGAAGTTTCCTCCTCATGTGTTCTTCCTCCTGCATCAATTGACAAATATTTTAATGGTATGCTCTTTCAAAGATTTCTCCCCTTTTTTAGAAAATACTGCATCGCAGAATATCCTTGACTTCTCATACTTTCAGGTCTTATTGTCAAAGAAAGTCTGACATTGTCCATTTTTTATCCACACAGTCAAATCTCATGTTCTTCCACTCAAATCTTACTGATCCACTGACAGATTATTCTTCATTAGACTCTCCTACCTGACTGAAGCCGACCCCATCGTCTTCTTTTTTATTCAGTAGCAATTCATATGATTAATTGAATCTATTTTTGTTTTACATCGCTGGTGACATGGTATAGCCGCTTATCAGTTTCCCGTCATTAGGTGGCGGGGCCTGACAATGGGTCCACTGGCATGGGCCGACATGACTTATCGGGATAATATATGGCCTCGGGTTTTAGGTTCACAGTCCTTTCCCCAAGGTAATATTTCTTCATTTTTGCAGCCATGGTTGGTCTGTCAGTGTGGCAGGTCTTCACTTTTAACCATGGCCCTATCCCACTGGGCCACATCACTACTAAAGACCTAATCAGTAAAATTAGGAGTCTTATTCACATATATCATTGAAAAGTTTGACTCGGGTGGGATTAAATGTTATAAATGTGAAAGAAGCTTCTGACTGAAGGGTAGGTTGAAATCTGAAAAGACAGAACAGAAAAAAGTAATAATCTTAGTGATATCCCAGTTTGAGCTACTTATTTGTTGACTTTTTAACATAATTGAGTGGGAGATACAGTTTGTACAATGGATTCTTGGTATTTGATTACAGATGTGTTCATGGGTATTAATTCAAGTAACCTACCTGTCACCTTTTCTATTAATTCTGACATGTCCTTTACTTGTCCAGTTGGCATACGCAGAGAAAAGGACATGTGCTGTCTGTCTATAGGTTCTGGTATCTGAGCTGTTTGATTCTGTTGTAATGAATAGACCTGACAGCAGGATCAGACTGAACACTCCCTCTGATGGCATAAAAAGTTGTCCCCGCACCAGCTAAAAGACCTCATGACAGACCTCTTCCAAGCCAAGATACAAAGTGACTGTGAGATTAGCCAGACATGACATGCCAGGGAGGGCGGGGAGGCTGGTGATAATGCCTTCGGCAACAGTCTGGGTCAGTTCCCTGCCAGGATGGAGGTTGGCAGGATTGGCATTCTGCTTAGAGATGCCAGGTACCCATGGTACAAGTGATGTGTGACCAATGTCACTTCCTCCCTGCTAAAATTTGCATTTAGTACTGACTGTCTAATGTATTGCAGCAGAACAAAGTAATGCATGGCACATGGCAGCATCACGTTGGCGTTGTTTGTCACTTGGCATCAACTCAGAGGCGGTAATTGGTTAAAAGCAAGAGATAATTTCTTACCTTCCCACCTGTTTGTCATTAATCTGTGCCCTGTTTATGCATGTTTGTGTGAGCAGAAAAGAATGCAGCTTGAGCCACAGCATACACTCCCACACTCACCTGTGGGCAGATGTTGAAAACTCTTTCCTAGTCTTCCAGCTTCACGTGTCTTTGCATGCAAAATCTACAAGATCCATGGAGTGCAAACAACACCAGCCATTTATTTCCCATGACACTTTCCAAAGAAAGCTGAGCATACAACACTTTTAACCCCCTTGTCATGTAACAGGTGAAAAATGACAGTGTGGGTGCATCTCACACTTGCCAGCTCACATAATGCGTGGAGGTTTTTGAGTGCTTTCACATGAGCACTGCATGCCACACAAGGTGTGTTTACCAGACCGCAGATAATTCAAATGGATGGTGCTCTACATTGCAAAGCTCAAGTGAGCAGGACTTCATTTTGTGAGCCATTTCACCACATCACTCACCATTATTCTCTACATCGCCTGCATGTGTAGCCATGTGACAAGTACCTTTCAGATGTCTCGCCGTGACATAAATACTGGTATTAGTGGTGAGGTGCTCATGGTGACGATACCCAGAACATTTTCTTTTCAATTTGGTGACAGGCTGTATTTTATAGTCTCTCTTTTCTTTGAATGCAATTACATTTTCCCCAAATAGAAGCCTTGTTAAAAAAATTAATAAACAGACAATGTAAGAGTTTGCGTAATTTGTCTAGTGTATGAGTTTTTTTCTTTCCCAGAGGAAGCTTTAACATTATCCTTTTTCATTGCCATCATGAATGAAATTCTGCTGTTCAGTTTGTATCCACTATTCAGCAAGCTATGAATACATCTTTGAAAAATGAGCACATTCATTTTTTTTAAATAGCATATTACACTCAGTCATGGTAAGCCAAATAGCAGAATTAGCACCTTACTACGAACAGTCATTCATTGTCATCCTGTGAAAACGCTGAAAATATGTAATTCAACTATGATAGAAAGTCTTAAGGGCAACAAGTCTCTACTACTGAGTTTTATTTCTTCAATTTTTCAAAAGATTTGGCCTGAACTATTACACCCAGAACATTTTGTGGTTTCAAAACACAACATGACCTCTCTATCTCATGTAAAAGCTTAGCTACACACACACACACACACACACACACACACACACACACACACACACACACACACACACAAGCACTAGGTAGTTTTTCAGGAAACAGGAGCAAAAACCACACAGATCTTAACTAAACGAGAATTTCTCTCTAGCCTCTTGAAATAGCACAACCAAAAGGTGGAGTATTAATCCATCCACAGCTGCAGGACCCAGATCAATCTTTTCAGTAGGTGTGGAGCGAGTTAGGTGGTTGGTTGGTTAATGAGACAGATGGACAACACAGATTGCTGACATTAGCCTGCTCTTGATCTAGATCATGATTCCCCATCAAGCTAATCATTTATCAGTCGAGTCCATCTTGTTTTTTGGAGGGGGGAAAGGACAAGCTGTGCGGCGCTGGCTGCTTTCAACACCAGAACGCATTTAAAAGTGGCATCGTGAAGTGTGTTGAAATAACAAAACATTAGGGGTCTGTTGCAAATGCTGTGTTGGCTGAACACATCCCATCATACTCCCATCATACCCGGGAATTCAAAAGTGAAGCTTTCCTTGATATGCTTTGCAAAATTTTGAGTAAGGACCGTGATTCATACCACTGAGCACCGCTTATGTGAGGATTAGGTTTGCTTCTAGTGCTCCACAAAAAATATGCAGTTGACTCTTTTAAATAGATCAGATATCACCTTAGCTCCATTATCAGTGTCATGAACTGATTTTTTTAGGTCAATTTTCCTGAAACTTTGAGGTCCCTGTGAGGACTTTCCAAGCAATCTTGAAAAAGTCACATCGCTAGATACAATACTGATTGTAATCCAGAATTTAAAATGAGATTATCAGCCCCAGCCTTTCTAAATGCTATCTCTCAGCTTCCCAGTTGAATCAGACAGGATATAAATGTAGCACAAAGTCCTGATAACAACCCCATGCTGTCAGACAAAGTTTAGCAGAAAAAAGGAATATTTGTATTTTTCTTTGCTGAAAAATATTTCTTGGATTAGTTTTTTATTAATAGTGGACATTGGAGTTGGACTGGCAAAAAGAAAAAGGACCGAAGAGCTGTAGGAAGCTAAACAGGACAGTGAAAGAGCATGGGCCAAAACATGAGTTCAGCTATTTGTGATAATGTTCATTTTAACCCACATGCAGCAGTTGTGCTGCAGTAGTCTGTTCAAACCTGAAAGTCTATCAATTATATGAAGAGTGAGGTTACGTTACCTCTGCCTTCTAGGGTTTGAGTTGGTAGATGGGCACTGGTAGGACATAACCAGGATTCACTAACTTTGCAAGTCAGAGACATGTCTAAGAGTATCAGGCTGTGAGCTGAGCTTAATCTAGCCTGGTACTAAACTGCATCACAAACTGAGTTTATAAAGTTTGATTGTTGTCATATTTCAAACAAAAGAGCGACACAACTATTAATAATTACATTTCCGCGTCGCTTTGTACCCAGTAAACCACACACCTCACAACAGTTGGTGCAAATGCTCATGGGAAACAAAATCTTTATCCCTGGGAAACACTAGCTCTTCCAGATAGTCCTCACAGTCCCTTTAAGTGATCAGTACTACATTTAAGATTATATCAGAGGCTGATGCAATCCTGGAACCAAGATCTTTGATAGTATTGTCCTGGGAAAATTCAAAAACTTAAAATACTTTGGCATGACAACTTTCTCATCTTATTGTTTTTGCCCACTGTCACGACATAAACTTTTACCCAAATCACTTATGATGCGCCTGCAACTCTCAGGAGCAGACTTCTGAGAAGAACTCTCAGCCTTAATAATTTATCAGCCTCTATGTGCTCAAAATAGGTTACATATTACCTAATGAAGCTTTTACTCCTCTTTGAAAAGAGCCACATGATGCAGTCAGTCAAAGTATATTCATCACACATGACACTCCATAATGTTGGAGGAGTCTCTTGTGCTAAAAATATCAATAGTTTACGAAGTTCTGAGTAAATGCAGGATGAATTACTGTAAGCAGAAATAGTACAAGGGTTTTTAAGACTTGAGGTTTTGTTAAGCATCATCAAAGTGTCTAAAAGTTCGACAGTGTCTTGATACTTCTTTCAGCCACACTGCTGGTCCTTTTACTGCATTTTCCAAATCTGAACCGAGAGCCACAGAGCAAATCTTCATATTTCTTCAATTCACCATCAGGCCTGACGTATTGGCCTGCTCTGTGCCACCCATCTGTTCACAGCTGGGCACAGAGGCGGCAGCCAGCACACACCATAGTCAGTGCCACAGGGGTGGGGGGTTTGAAAAGAGGCAGACTGCTCTAATGGGAAACATCCACTCAGCTTTGCCATCATACAGAAACATAGCAGAGAGCAGACCAGTGTTTTCCCTCCGAGTTTCCCATCTCTTTTCATGACCCAGTGAGAGATGAATGGCTTCATTTTCTTTTGCCCTCGGTTAAAGTGGCATCTCGTCCACTCATTGCTCCTCTCACCAACTGATGTTGGGGAAATAGGGAGAAACATGCTGGTCACATGCCAGGGATAGAAAGAGATAGCGTTTTTATATGTCCACAGAAAGACACACGAGCAAAGCAGCCAACATATAGGCTTGCAGGCAAATTGGATCTGAGTAATGACTCACCCTGTCAGAGTAGACAGCGACGTGAAATGAGCACTCGGGACTTTACCAGACTGTGGCAAACTAAAGCAGAACAGAGTAGTCAAAACAAAGCTGAGTTATTTAGTTTGATGTTTTCTGGGTATCTGCAGCCTCCTCCTTCGGGCAAAATGTCTGTTTGGTGCAGTGTTTGACACATTGCATGATTAATTAGGTGCTGGAATAATGCAAGAGCTTACTGAGTACATGAACATCAACAGCAAATACAATGTGTGGTAGTGTATGCCACCAAAATCTTAATGATTTGAGAAAGCTTCTTCTTAGTGTTAACTTAAAATAAACAGATTCTTTCTCATAAATATATTCACAAGCCTTATGTCAAGCTGAAAAGACTCAGGGTGGAGAAGTGGTTCAAACTGAAGCGAACAGTTCAGAACTTAAGACTTGAAGTTTGGCCTGTCTGAAGACACTGTGGTATCCTGGCCCTTCTTTGTGTTTGTATTTGACATTTTCTCTGGGAGTCAAATTGCGCTTCTCCTCCACAGCTGAGACACTATATTATATCTTAAATTCCCAGAGAGGAAATATAGATGATATTTAAGTCAAGTAGAGGCATTGTAACATGGGCAGACAAATCTAATTGATCATATACATCCAAGTGACAAACTACATCAAGAGCTTGATTTCAGATCAATACTCCAGTCTAGGTAATTAAGAAGGTATTGTGGTAAAAAATAAAAAAAGTGTTGCATCACAATATCTTGTGGAACATTTAAGGGAAAAACTAAAAGCTTCTATCCTCTATCTGAATAATATCAACCGAAATTTCAAAGCTCCTGTGTCTAACTGAAAGTCTCTCCTGACACTGTGCGTATCTTTTGTGTAAGGCCAGCACTCATCTCATTTGCATCTTCTCTCATAGTGCACTCTCAAATCAAGGATCCCAACCTAACCCTCACCTCAACCTCTTTCACTGAAGTAGGGCTGCCTGAGAGCTGATGAAGTGGCGTCCATTTTCCTGTAACAGAGAGAAAAATAAGGGAACCTCCTCAGGTGCTATCATGGACTGGGTTATTAGGTTCACTGGCTCTCCAGAGGAGGAGATGAAGATTAATTTCACAGAGGGATCAGTAACCCAGGTAGTCCTATAAATAATAGGAATGTGAGCTTGTACTGTTGTATTTTTATTTTTTTAATTTATAGAATATAATTTAGTTGCATGGCATTCTATGTAACTCCTGTTTCAGACTTCCATGTTCATGTGTCATTCTTCTGAAATCATATTTTTGATCAAATGTTCAGGACCTCTCAAGAGCCCTTTTTAAAGGTATCTGATAAGTGCAGTGTCAAGGAGAGTTTATGTGCTTTGAACAGTGTATAATGAATACATACACAATGAGGACTTTTTGGTAAAGGCTTCATTTACACAGGCAGCTCAATAAAACTTGCCAGTATTGACTTGTAATAATCACCTCCAGCCACACAAAAGCGAATAAATGAGGGAAAAAAGCTCCTTAGTGTTCCTTTCCTTTTCTGTCTGCAGTAACCAGTCCTCTAATCCAATTATTTTCAGAGAATCATGTCTGAAATCAACCATTGTTGTTTCAGCCTTATGGGAGCTGAATTTGCTCAATCAATATTAGGACAGAATTTCCAATTTAAATGACCAAAACACTTGGTTGGAGGAACAATTTTATCCAATTATGCCACAATTTGGTTGCAGATGTGCAACAACCAAACTGTCCATTGCTGTCTGGTTATTATTTGTCTCAGTTCTTAGTTCAATGTGGTCCTGAATAATTTTCAGCAATTATTCGGCCTTTTTTGATGAAATTTAATATGCATGTGAACTTAAGTAAATGACCTTCATAACCCTTATTGAGCAGCAAGTTTTAAAAAGCATGAGCTGGTAGAGCCCTTTAGCAATGATTTTAGTGGACCAAGTTCTGTGCTTTCTTGAACAACTGCATGTTTATTGGACTACAACATGGTTTTTTCAGGCAGCTAGTTCAAAACAAGTTTCGACATTTCACCTTTTGTCTAGGCTTATTGTGGATGGCCTGGGGCAGGTATGTAATACAAAGTTGAACTCTCCTACAGCAACATGCAGAGAGAGAAGTTTTCAACTTATATGAGTTTATGTGTTAAAATTCAGGAAAAAGTTCAATAACTGTGCTATCAATTAATCCCCCCCAGCTGGGTTTGTGAAATATATATTTAAAGTGATAGTTGTAGTATGATATGATAGGCTATGCTATGCTGTGACATGATTTGATGCAATGTATTTCAATCAGGGCTGGGCAATTAATCACAAACCAGATTTTATTGCAGTATGGCCTGCTGCAATATTGTAATTGCAGACAGTGCAATATTTCTTTCACCTGAAATGTGTTGGAATACCAGATACAATTTTTTTTGCAGTAGAGATTTTATGCTCTAGACTAGTGTTCCTCAGCCCTGCTCAACCAAAGAGACAAATTGTAGAAAGCTACTTTTGTAAGAGCAACAATCTAAGAGCTGAGATGTGGTAAAAATGGTTAGAAGTAGCAATAATGATCCGTTTAAGGTGGCAAAAATGGTCAAAACGCAAAAAAACTAAAATTGAAAAAGGAATAAAACTTGGAAAACAGTCAGGAAGAAGCAAAAAATGGCCCAAAATTTGCAAAAGAAGGAAAAATGGGCACAAAGCAGTCATGAGTAGCAAAAAATAATAATAATAAGGTTGTCATGGGTTGTGGTCATGCTGTATTAATGTCAGTGTTTGTTTCCAAAAATGCATATCATGTTTTATCTTCACACAAAATGCTCATAAAAAAATGCAAAGTGTAGATTAATTTATTTTTTTCACAGGGTTGTGGTTAAGTTTCAGTACGATGTAGTAAGGTGTTTTCTGTAGAGTTGGGCTTGAAGAATAGGTTTATCAAGTGTCTTTTGTGCCCAAATGTGAATGTCTTACCTAATTATGCTCCTGTTCAGCACAATACCAATTTCTTCTTTTCAGCTTAAACTGCATTCAGTTTCTTCTGCCAATTCACTTTTTATCACATTAACCACATTCATGCCATTAGAGCCACCACGAGTAGTGCTTAGGTGTGTGAAACTGGCAGGGGCCATATTTTTCTACCTCTAAGAGCAACATTATATCATTGAAGTAATCATTTCTTAACAAATTTTAGGATGCTAATTTGTGAATATATTTTATCCCCACACTTCATAAATGTAACCCTGTCCTTTTCCATCTGGATTGTGGGTGACATTAAGCTGCTTGTGGATTTATGTTGGGATGCCCTCATGGTCTAATTAGAATTCTTACTCAGCCATAGAAAGTAAACATTATTCTATAATTTCCATCAGAATTTCTAATTAAAACTGACCTATCTCCATTTGGTGGCTTTAATGATCTAATTGTGTTGTAAATGAAAAGGTTTGTTGGGATTTGTTGAGAAATACAAGAATCCTATTTTAAAACTCTTCCATCTTTTCCAGTCACATTTTAAGCTTAGATTCAATCTTAATTGTCTTTGCCAGCTTTGAGTTCTCAGAAGAACACATTAATACTCAGTTGTTCTCTTTAGGTGACATATAGTCAAGGGAATACAGTAAGTACTATAGAAAGTCATCAGATCTATATCATCACTGACTTTTTTGATGTTATAATAGTACAGATTTTTTAATAGATGTTAAAAAACTCACACAACCTCCGTATTTTCACAGCGTTGGCACCACTAGTAGCTATAATGTGGCAATGTGATCCCATCTCATTGCCCAGGACACGCAAAGTGATAGTACATAACATCACTTTTACTTTTATGCCATATTCCCAAATGTCCTTTAGTTTCTTTTTACTGGCGGAATCCTGCATCACACGTATTTTTAGCCCGAGTTATATACGTCCAAAGTACTTATTGGAATCAACCGATGACGGTCTTCTCTGATGCCATGGTTTTATGGTTTGGATGAACCAGATAGTGCAGCCTTTTTCCCTCTTCATGTGTCTCCATATTGCCTAAGACTAAGCTTCAACATGACAGAATTTGTTGTTTAAAGGCAGCTTTTACAAAGAACTGTGACAAGATGTACAGTACTTTAATCATCTTAGTAACAGATTGGAAGTTGTCTGGATCAAATAAGTTGCTAATTTGTTCCTGGCACTCTTAAGTCTTCCTTTTTATTCCTTAAACTAATGCCAATCTTTTGTACGCTAACATGTGACACTATCTTATTGCAACACCACATTGCTGAATGTTGACTTCTGTTTCCCTAGAAGTTCATCTTTGGATTGGTAAAACAGAACTCTGGGGTTTTGTCCCTCCATATTTTAGCTTTCTTTGTGTCTGATATTCAAAGGCAAGTTTTCAGGAAAACAAAAGAGAGTAAAAATGAAATAGAAAAGAAAAAAAGATTTAAAATACTTGTGACATCTCCTGTTTGGAGTTGCTTCTTAACTTTTTTCTTTACGCTTCACTGAATGTATGTTGTTTTCCTTTTTAATTTTTTCTTCCTGAATTTGAAATCTGTTTGTAAAATGAACACCGACAATTCAGGGTTGGCATCAAAAAACATTTTTTAACTTGTTAAAACAACATGCTATATGTTTGTCCAAACACAAAGGTTGCTTTTCTGTTGGTCTACATGACATGACCATTTTTGACCAATTTAGGAATCAGTCCCATTGAATTGCAAATGGTGTAAACATAAAACCAAAACATGTATTAAAAAAATCACCTTCCTTGAATTCATGTTAATATAATGATGAAATAAATGATTTGTGATGAAATATCTCAAGGTGAATTTAAAATGTATTCAAACTTGCAGTGTTTTTGTTATAATGAGCAGGTCAGTGCACTATTGACATGAATGTTTTCTCTTTATTTTTGGGTCAGTTGGTTTAAGATCATTTTGAAACCCATTTTTACAATGCAGTAGACTGCTAATATCATATTCATGGTGACATTTTTGCACAATAGTTGACCCAAAAACAAAACTACAATTAGACTTTTTGCCTCTAAAAACTGGTTTCACTTCAAAAGCCGGGTAAAGTACACTTTTTTCTCTTTTTTTCTCATCCCCCATGTGGTTTCCTGCTTTTAATAGGAGGACATAATGTTGATTTAACAAACCTAAATAGAAATAAACATAGTTATTTATAATACGAACAAACTGTAAGTAACCGCTGCTGCGCTTCCTTCTCCAGTGTATTTTTCCTTCACTTAAAAATGTCTGTGTGCTCAAAGCTGAATGTTAGCTAATTATTTTTGTATCTTCCACCATGGCTAGAGGCGCTATCAGACTTATATGCATGCAGCCGAGATAAGGGCTTATTGGCAGAGAGAAGCGGACGATTTTTAATCATAAATACGAGCAGCTCTGCTCATCAAAGTACCACTGTCTGTAGTTTGTCTAATCTGGTCTTTCCAAACTCACCCCTCTGCCTGTGTCGAACCAACATGGTTTTCTTCTCTGCTCCCACCCTCTGTCAGTCACTTTCTTCTCTCCTCTCCCTGGTATTAGTACATTATGTTGTAACAATCACAGATGAATGTCTCCCCCTGAATTGATTGTGAATCCTCTGAATTTGCTGGGTTAGTCTCGTATTTACTCTAAAGAGGACCATTTGTGTGGCATATATTTACTACAAGTATTCTCACCGTCTTATGTTGATGGGGGAAAAGTGTTCCATAATATCCTCAGGGCTTTTTAAGCTATTTTTAAAGTCATGTTGAAGTTCTTCCCGGCTGGCTTGTTGTGTTGGGGGTCAGATTAGGCTGCTTTTGTGCTGCCATATCTTTACAGTTTGTCAAAGCTTGTCTGTGAGTAGCAGCAAAAAGGCAGAGTGAAAGCAAGAACGACAAAAAAAAAAACAAAAAAAACCACTGCTCAACTTTCACTGAACTTTCATCCGCCTTTGCATACTGTAAATGATAAAGAAGTGATGACATTAACAGGAACAGTTACAGTTGTGTTTGTTTCCAGCTGTCATCCTGCAGGCCTTGTTTTACTTCTTCTTCAAGCTACAGCTTCTCTTCTGCTAATTCTGCAGCTGTAGAATGTCCTGCCATATTTTACGAAACAAATAAACTTGTGTGAAAAGAATAAATTTAGACTTTCCTGAACTGTAGGATGCCTCTTATCACACAAATGAATGACTGATGGCGTCTGCGACCTTACCTTAATGTTATTAACTGAAGAAAACGCTGCCTCTTCATCATTTAAACAGAGACATCTGAGCTCAAATTGACATTCTCCACTGAATATTGACTCGAGGTGGAAGATATTATTGCACTGTTAAGCCATTAAAATGACTACAGTACTTTATGTCATATCATTTCTTTCCTTTCTTACCTTTATGGCTGCTTTTCTCGAGCTGGAGGGCACAGGCATCAAACTTAATCATCAGTTATATTGAAATGTCTGCATAATGTTACAGCTGCAGACACGTGCAGTTTAAAACTGTATCCCATTCTCTGATATACAGAGAAGGTATAAGATGTAAAGTACAGGGTAAAGAAAGAAGTAAGCCCTGATAGCTTCAATATTTTACAAATGAAAAACAAATATTTTCAATTAACTTGTAATGGATTATTCACCACAGGCAGTTTGGAGACATGCAGGGATAGCAATCAGAGTTTTGAAAAGGATCACTAGTTTCTGACTAAAATGCACAGTTTATGCCACTGAGAAAGATAGAAAATATGGGATGTCAATAATAACAACAATTACTTTAAGTCCCTCATAAGATCAGTTGCGAAAGATTCATGAAATGTGAAAAGATGTATGGCATCAATAGCTCCACAACATTGGTTTAGACATTTGATGTTTGTTTTTTCTTCTGCATGTATTCAATTTTACCTCAGTATCTAATTTTTTGAAACCCTTTTATTTACTTTAAATGAAATTTCCCATCTGGAAACTTATGATAGATGAGTCTCACAGATGTTAAATCCTGTTTTGGCTGCCTACATTTCATAAACATATCCTGGAAAATTACTTGTAGCAAAGAGAGAAAACAACAGCAACTTGCCAGCATCGACCTAACTGCTCACAAAGATGAAGAAAATGTTTGTTTCAGTAATTGCTATGGTCCAAGGATGATTGCATGTTTTTCCATGTTTTTGAAATAAAGTCTCATATAACAAGTGGCCTGCTGTGACCTATCCAGTATGAAAGCATGAGTGATGGAGGTGGATTCCTGGACTGAGGTGTTTTAATAGTTGATCGTCCTCTTTCCCAGTGCACAATTACGTGGTCAGCCATTATTTTTTTCTTTCAATGGAACAGCTCTAATACAAGTGATTGAAACAGATCTGGCTGTGCAAGACTATTACCTGCTTCTCCAAACAACTGCTGCACCGAGTGGCATCTGTGCACTTTTTCATCTTTCACTGCTGGCCTAAAAGGAAATTTGGCCTGTCTTCAGGTCAGCCAGCAAGAACAGAGAATATTAAGTAGGACCGCATATCTGTATAAATTTGTTTGAGTTTTAGTCGCGCCAGCTCTTCTTTTCTGAGAAGAGGCAATAAAGCCTTTAAAGGGACAGTGAGGACTTTTTAAGTAATCTTGAAAGAGTCTCATATCTAGATATAAGCAGCAGCTCTGTCTTTGTTGTTATATTTCAAATGATACTCATTATCTAATTATATTTATATATTCTTGGAACTTTTGCACCATTCATTTTCTTGCATTGCTGCTGTGACTGTGAGTTTCCCATTGTGGGATGAATAAATGAGTATCCTATCTTTCTTATTTTATCTTATGTAGCTAGTACACTACAGTACAAACCTACACAGTTTGCTTGTTTTCATGTTTCAAGCAACAAAGCTACTGTTGATAAATACTTTAATCAGCTCATACAGTATTGGAAAAATGAACTCAGTCGTACTTGCAAAGAAGTGGAGTTAATATGTCTTTGCAGTTGTCATACAGCGTGAAACAAGTCTGGTAGTAGTTATAAATGTCTAATAGCATGGATTGACTTTTAAGCTGGTACTTCTACAGTGTGCAAGGGAGTATTTGTGGAACTACATTGTCTGAAGTTTTCAACACCTGAACTTTCTGCTGATGCAAATTAGATGAAAATCTCCAAGACTGCAGACAGACACACTTTGCTTGTATGTGAACTGTGTAATCATCGTTTGCCAGCTGTCATTACCTTTGGTGAATGTAGTTCTCTCAGCATGTCTGCCTTTCTGGAGGGCGACAGCTCCCGTCTCATTTCACTTATGGCTATGAGCAGTCTAGTCTTAATGGCAATTAGTTTCTCAGGGGGGGTGTGATGTAAAGAAAATGTCCATGATGACATTCTCCATTTGATGGTGCAACCCAATGCACGAGACGCATCACTACATAGTTGGATTCCATCAGTAGAAGAGTCTTTTTGTGTGAAAGTAATGTGTCAGTGTATATTTGGTGTCCAAAATTTGACTACAAATAATTTTATGCTTGATGTGCACTGGGTGGTTTTGCATTGACATGTAATTTGGCAAAGCTGTTCTGTCTTTGCTTCAACAACTTAGATACCTCTGCATATTTTGTTCCAATAGATTCCCCTGTTGTTTCTGTCTGTCAATGCAAACACACTGCAGCCCAACTCCAAGTGCTGTATGGAAATGTCTCCTGGTACATCAGGCAGAAAAAAATGGAACTTTTGATTCCCAAATCAATCAAAACTTTAGACTTCTTATTTATGGTTTAGTTTCATGTCAGTCAAGTGTCATTTGCTGAAGCAAGCACACTAAGAACAAACTGTGAGGTATGATGGCCTATCTGGAGGGAAAAACATGCATTTCTTGAAACTACCAGGTCAGCTCTTGCAAGATCTTTGCAGCCCTGTATCACCGAAATGTACATTTTACCGTGTTCGATGCAACTAGTTCACAGTGTACTCACCTTCAACAAACTGTGTTTTTTCCATGTCCTTTCCTTTCCTTCCTATAAGTTTAATACTCTTCCTCCATGTCTTTTAAAGGTTTCGAACAGGACAGAGCCTCAATGCCAGGAAAAAGACATGCATCCCTGTGCTGTTCTTTCTGCTCCGGTGAGTTTACATCACTGCTACCTCTTTGGGTCTGTTAGCGACATGTTTCTAGTCTTTTACTGCAGTGACCCTACCTGCTTCCGAGAAAGAATGGGTCAGGTAGAAGAATAGAGGTTGAAATGGTACGACTGAAGCAGCTAGAATCGGCTGATCTGAGACATGATTTCTTTTTAAATCAATAATGTTCAGTAATGGATGTGGCCCAGGGAAAGATGGCATAATCTTTTTTATGGGCTTATAACTTGGTGTTTAAAAGACTCCTTTATTTATGACATGTCTACTTAGTGGAACATCCGTGGGCGGTCAAGTAATATTTGGCAAAGGAGGATTATGGAGGTGCAGCAAGCTTGAGTGTGAAAGATAAAGACATTAGAGAAAGAGAAAGTAAAAAGCTTCTTTAAATGCTTATATTTTCTGGGCTTATGGGCATTGTTCGTTTTTGTTGAGGTTAAATGAGGTATTGGGAGGGATTTCTCAATTGTTTACACAGCTGTATGGAACCGTATTTAAAGCACAATGTATGGAAAATCCTCTAATGAAACAGAGGAGGCACAAATTACAGGCAGTTCATTCTCCAGTCCATCCATCTGTGAGTTAACTGGAAACTCTTTAATTATTTTTTTTTTCATTTAAAAGTATCCTGGCCATCAAAAAGTGATTACAAACAGGCCGTAGTTCACTCTCAAAACAAGGAGCTGCCAGAAATAGTGGAGTTTGGAAACCTCCAGCTCTGCCTATTAACAACTATGATTGTAGTGATAGTGTGTGAACTCCTGCTCACCTTCTGCTCGTCACTAAAAACCTATTCATTGACTGTAGATAGCACCCCCACTCAGAAACACACACACACACACATACATACACTCACACACATGCTCATCTATGGCTCCCGTGGATCTGCTGGAATTGGTAATGACACGATCCATCTCTAACCCATTTCCAATTCAGCTGAGGGAAATGAGATAGGGTGGTAATGGAATCTCATTGATCTGAGTTTGCACTCATGTTTATGGTCCATAAGTGTGGAAGTCATTCCTAATGTTCTTTCCCACGTTGGATCTTTTTTTGCATGCTCCAGTATTTGTGATAGGCTGCATTCAGCTTTCGTGTTAACGACAAACTAGATCCGTGAAACGTTGTGTTTCTTTGACAGTTTGAACAGTGAGCTTTGGTTACCAGTGTCAGATTAGCAATGATAAGTTTTACTGAGCAGTGGTCTGCTCATTTTGTACAAGGATATTGACTACATGCTGAATGGCTATGTGATGAGCAAAAGAGTTGCAGAGCAATATAATCTCCTAATTCATGCATGCATGTCTACTTATAACAAAACAGAAATTCTAATATTACTACATGTTCATGACCAGGGAAATACAGTCATTAAAAAATTCAGGAAAATTCCTGTTGATTCAAACATTTATGTTTCCAAAAATTCCAATGGAAAGTTTTCAGCTTCAAAAATTCCTGGAATTTTGCAACCCTAACTGTGAGCTTTGTTATTGCAGCACGTTCAATGTGATGGTGTTTTTCAGTAATGACTTCGCCTCAGTCTTGATTGTGTAAAGTTGTTGTGTTTTATCTCAAATCACATGGCAGCTTATAACCCCTGCTCTTTGTACAGATATCTGCATTATATCATTAAGCTCTGTTTCGAGTTACAGGGCTAAACAAAAACACTGAGGGAAAAGAGGACATTTTTGGCCTAGAAATCTTTGATAGATCTTCTGAATTACAGCTGATCACCCAAGAAGTAGCCACAACACGCAGAGGCTCCACTTCTGTGAAACAATAAACAGCTAATGGGTTCCAGGGTTAATGTAAAAGCAATCCTGAACATCTTTAGATATCTAAGGACACACATTTTGCTCTTGACATACATGCAAGTGGTAAAATCACTCTTTATTGTTGAGGTATCAGAAACATTGCACCATCTTTTCAAGTTGACTGCAGTGTGGTGTTTGAAACTGGCTGTGCATAGAAGGAGCTGAGTGCTTTTGTGGGGATTTTTTCAGAGTCTGTTTTCCCTCAGTTGGAGATAATGAGAAAGCTGCATTTAAATACAAAGCAAAGTGAACTTTTGGCTCCCTTTGATCACTCAAGTGGTTTTTCAGCCTGTGTCTTTTGGCCACAAACAGCCACTGGACCAATGCCACAGCTGATGTTTGCTATGACAACAAGCAGTAGCTCTGTGTGTGACAGCACGGGCAAACTTTCCCTTAAACTTCCTCCAGACGGTCTCCTTTTTTGTTTATGCCTCTGTATATTTGGAGTGATATAACAGCAAATAAACAGAATTTGCTCCAAAGTTGGGACTATTGAACTCAAGGAGACAGGACTTCGCCTCAGTCAGCCTTGACCAAATTCATACATTAAGTTTGAGTGCATCATAGCTTCCTGCAGACTAGCAGCATACTCCACAAAATAATAACAAAAATCGAATAAAACTTTATGTTTTAACACTTCATTGCAGTTAATGAAAAAAAGTGCAAAGTCGATTATCTGAGTATGCAATGTCTATACACCGAGGAGGATTTTCATTCCATCTTTCCTGGTTAAAAATTGCTGATACATAAATGTATAAAAGGTAACACAGGTGTGGAATAGAGCTGAAAAAAGCAGCATAGCCGTGACCTGCCTCAAAGTCAGAGCCAGCACCAGATGAGCTGTCCTTTCAGTCATAAAATCATGTGACTGCATGATAAGGAAATTCCCATTTCTCCGGGTGTTTGGGCCTCTCTCCAGATCATTCCAACCTCTGTCTTCAGAGACTGTCACCCACCGACACACACACAAACACACAGTGCCCTAACCTTATCTTCCTCACCCTCCTCCTGCCGCAGTCCAAAATGATACCACAATGAAATCCAGCAGTAATTCCAGCTACTCCTTTACATATTCTTCCTCTTCATATTCTCACTGAATATGATTGGGCTGACTGCGCAAGACCCTGCCAATATGGCTTCTCATTACATCACAAAGTATCAAGTGAAGTGTGAAATTAACTGATGCGATGACATGTCAAGATTGCTCCTTGTACAAGTGGAGTGAGGAGAATGGTTCACACTCATCTAGAGACAGAAGTAGCATCAATTTATAACATGAAATGACAATGAAAACAATGCAGGTGTGGGTGATGGCCTCTTGTAGCTCCTATCTCATTTGTCTTCTATGCAAATAATAAAAAATACCAACAGAAAGTTGGTTACCTTTTTCTTTTGTCATACAGGGAGTTGGAGTCAGTCTTTTTGTACACTCATTCCTTTGTTTACTCCACCGAGGCCACCTTTTGGCTGTTTATTTTGGTGTTATTTGGCTGACTGTATTATACATCAATTCCAACCCAATACTGCAGTAACAGCACAACACTTTGCAAACCTACGTAGAAAACGGCATTACTCCAGAGAGCTGCATTAAACATAACAAAAGCCCAACATGTCAACAAATGTTTTCTTATGACAAATCAGTTTTCGCATTCTGCCACTCTGCAGTGCGGTGTAATTTAAAGCAGGAAAATCTGCCGGCTGTGTGCGCCTGCCACTCAAATGCAAACACAGGCACAGCATCCACAGATAAGTACAATCTGTTGTCCTTTCGTGTTTCAAACCAATTTGTATACGTGGAGATAAGTGCGTTCAAATGGCAGATGTGAATGGGGGAAAGTGCTGGGACATTCCCTTGAGATTCAAGGGCAGATTAATATTCTGCAACTGTTCAAACCTTTGTGGAAATGTTCAGTTATCAGGGGTATAGTGGGAGTCTAAATCTGATGTGGAATATTATCATTCAACTCAGTTAAAGCTTTCTCAGGTGGTCAGGAAGCTCTTTTTTAAGAGTCAAAGCACTCTGTACTATCTATGACCCAACATCATAACCACTGTTATCCTCTCCCTTTGAAATCCTGCAACCTGACATCTATTGTTTGGCAATGACGTGTACCCAGTGCTTATTAGTGGCACACATCATTACACAGTCAATGTGATAAACCCTAACAGCAGGCATCAGTGACACTCTCAGTCCAGGTCCACATGACCCTCATCATTTATTTAGAACTTGTTTAATGAAATACTTAGACAACCAGATTGTTCACATCTAAAGGACATTGCTGCAGTCCTGTGCAGTGAGTTAACTGTGTGAGTGTATTGATCTCGTTGTGTTGGAGGGCTAAAGGTTAATGTGTTGTCTATCGATCAGAATAAACCATTTTACTTAACTCTGCAGACACCGCGTTCAGCAACGCCCCAAGGGTGCTGTTTGCACTTTTGGCTCTTTTAGATTTGACCGTCATTTAGGCTCCAGCACACGTGGACTCAAGTAACAATTTGCATGGAGTTACTGCTCACAAACATGATTTCAGAATGCTAAATCAAAGACAGTGAATGGCTTTTGTACTTCTTCTGGTACAAGCTGCACAGGGTTTGAGGATGTGTAAGCCTTTATAGATTCATGACCATGAGCTCAGATTGGAATTTAATACAAATGCAAATGAAAGACAGCAACCATGAAGTTGTAATCTTTCATGAAGTGTCTCCCTCCTCGTCACCCCGAGGTAATTCCAGTGACGACGACCTTGACATTTACTATAGTCAAGCATATGACTACAATCTTAGTTGCAGAAGCAGCTTAAAAGAAGATCCTTTTTTCAAAGAATATCAAGATGCCGCCATGGTTGGCAGCCATTCTTGTGTGAAGCTTTCACTAATGTATTTGTATTCACTTTTCTTGCCTCAAGCAAGTTATTGCTAAATTCCTTGAGGTCATGGCAAGAGCACAAGGCTTTCCTTTTTATTGAGTATTACTCATCATGAAACACAACAACAGCAGAGAGCTGTGTGTGTCGGACTGTGGTTTCACTGATCTTTGAAGCTTCGTGTGATCCTAAACTCACCAAAGCTGTACAAAACATTTTTGAGATTCCTTTGAGTACCATATTAGAGTGATGCTAGTAATAAATGAGGAGATTTGTTAGCTGCTGTGAACCGAAATTGACCATACTAGAAGGTCAAGCCGCAAGAACGTCCTTAAAATCAGTAAATCGACTGAATATATGATGGCGCAGGATGTTTAAAGTGTTATCACAGAAAACAAACTGTCAAGAATATACAGGATTCAGATTGAGTTCTCTGTGGGCTCCTTTTCCCTATTACAGAAATGAATGGTTTCAATATCTGTGCAATGGTGTGTTAAGAACGAACGGAATATCATTAACAGGAAAAGAGGCTATTAAAACATTTTATTTCTCTGAAGGCTTAGAAGTGAATCCTACCAGTGAGCAGAACTACTTTTGTTTACAGAAGTCATGGCATATTCACACCCCAACAATTGATCATAATTGAGATTATCATATTAAGTACTTGCAGATATGATTCCATTAAGAAGGGTCTTGGATGAAAGAACAATTTAAATTCTGATGAATAAAGCAGCCGAAATGCAGGTTTGGATGCCAGCATCTTAACCCAGGTAAAAAGCAAGCAAGGAATATTTACCGTGTCAACAAAAACATTTTAAAAAGTCATATCTCAGATAGATGACTTGAGAAGAGCCACGTTAGAAGATAAAATACTGTTATAACTCCATCTGAAAAACATCATATGGCAAAGTCTCTACAAACTGATATTTACTCCAGCAGAATCAGGGCCATATCCCAAAAACATCAGCATGTGGGTTTGAATGGGAAAACAAATTGACTGCTACTACTAACAATCTGACAAAAAATGGAAACCCAGTGGATTTTAAAAACAAAACCAGCTGTTGAACTTTTGTGTCATTTTGAATGTTGACCACTGTATAAATATAAAAATCAAACCCAGTTTGCTCCATATTAACAATTTGCTCCCATCCCAACACTGTTGTATGCAAAAACTCTGATGTACAAGGTGTTACATCTAGAAAATAAGGTCAAGTCATCTATGCAAACTTCAAAGTTGTTAAATTTAGTGAGTTACTCCTGGAGTAACTGTGGGAGAAAAATGGGGTTTATTGTGACAGGTTATTTCTAGTAATCATCAACAAGAGAGCAACAAAAGCAGGTGATACAGAGAGGAGAAAAATTGAGTGAAGAGCTAATAGTTTAATGAAATAAACAAACAAGAACCAATACTTTTTGAAGATATTAAGACTGTGATTAGGAATGGCCAAGCTAACCTGTGTCGGATAGTTTTCCAGGAGTATAATAGCCAATCACAGGTCCACATTTAAGTATGTTTCCAAGTTAAGGTAGGCTTTTCAATTATGAAAACCACCATACTTTTATTTTTAGACTTCTCTCCAGAAAGTAATGGGCAACACCACTTCGACCACAGTCTTTTTCTCCTTGTGCATTTGTTGCATGGATTTCTATGTGCATCACTCTAAAGACAGTTAGGAGCATGATCAGAAAAAATAGCGACTCAGAGGACCAGAAATTGATCGTGGAAATCATGTTGAGATCAAAACATATTGGCCTCATAAAACTGAGACAGTAAAGGTCAACAGAGGAGCATGGCCAGCCTTTAATTACAGTAACAAAGTCCATGGAGCACCTTGAATTAGGCATGAATTATACATAAATCACACAACAACAACAAAAAATCGCATACGCAAAAACAGAGCTGCAGTTCCCACAGACATCCCACACTGGAGAACAATTAGCATGTTTCTTTACAGAATAGCTGTTGCTTGTTGTCTGTAGTCCTTCATTTACTATCTCGTTATAGCTCTTTCTTCATCCACCATCATCCCATTCAACACTTAATGCTGCCTTTCTGACACAAAATAAAAGCACAAGCTTTATACGTAGGTATATTTTGAGATGCATGTTTCCAGTTAGCACTGCCGTGACAAATACATTGCTTTTCCTGTGGCTCCCTCATAACACAGCCCACCCTGAGTTTGGCCAGTGTGATGCTTTTCATGTGAAGCAGCAGCAGCCGTAGAACATTCTGTTTGCATTAGACTGAATACAGCTCCGTCATGGTGTAAAGAGAGCAAACAGTAAACAGCCAGGCTGTCATCAAGCAGATAAAATTACCCTACAGAACATGCAATCCTTGTGGAAAACCTTGCATCTGAGGGCAACTTGAATTACACTGGGGAGTGATGGAACCCATAAATTATGATGCAAAAACCCAAAAAGTGAGTTTCAACAGGAAGAGTTGTAATTTTAAGAACAATGAAGGGATCTTTGAAAACATTAGAGGAGCACAAGTCATTTCTCTTCAAGTCTCCCTGTAAAGCTTTTTCCACAAGAAGTATATGCGCTTCCCTAATGAACCCCCACCTAGCATAATTGTTGAAATCTTCTTCCTTTTTCATTGCTTGTGGGAGGGGAATGGTAAACCAAGAGAATCGGTAAAGCAGAATACATTATCATTCCGAGTAGGCGGTGAAAAGCCCCGTCTCTTGTGTTATTATGAGACAGAGAAAAACACCTGTTGCTGAAATCAGCCAGGCTTGCAATTTAATTTTATCAGCCCACAAACAATCACTCATTAGGTAGCTGGAATGATGATGGAAGCCAGTCAGCTGTGAAGCTCTGCATTCTGGGGCACAACACATAACAAGAGCGCTCTTTTTTAACGTTGGGGGGAGGAACCTGCTCAGCTGAAACATCTTTGGCAGGGGGACTGTTGTGGCTGCGACACCAGTTATTCACAGCTAATGTCATGGTCTTTAATCTTTTTAATACCTAGGGGAAAAAAGCAAATATATGTCCAACATTCCAAATGAGTGAAGTCAGCACTTAGAATTAAATCAAACAAACAAGCAAATTGAATTAACTCTGCACACTGAATGTATTTGCAGATAGATAGTGTATAAATGCTTGGCCCTCAATTACAATGCATCTCCCTCCTGCAGATGAGGCTTTGCCTTTCGCTGATTGGTGGATGTTTAAACACCGGGGACCCAAGTTCAGATCTAATAAATTAGAACCAAACGTTACGTGAATAGTAAAAAGGTAAGGGCGTTTTGCAGCATGTTCCAATAAGAAGCAAGCTTCTGTACTGTATGTATTCATTCATCCAACAGCCAGATTCATAAGTGCTTACTCTGCAGCTCAACAGATTGCAGTCTCGCGTGTGGCGTCCCAAATTGGACTGCTTGTTGTTGTTGATGAGTTTGCATTCACTGTGGGCTCCTACTGCTTATTCTGTCACAGAAAAGTCAAGCTGCATGTTGAGCTGATAAAACCAAGGAGCAAGCAGAAATTTCAGACAGACTTTAAAGCGCAAGGTGTCTGTTTGGACGTGGCTGAGATTACGGGAGAGCTGAAAGGAAGGAGGTGTTTTTCCTGTTAATTCTGAGACAGGGAAGGAACACCAGGGCTTGTTTCAGACGTCATTAAAATTAGCGATCAGTGCGTGCAATATTAAAATCACCCAACCTCCCCAAGATGAATAAATCCCCTCAGAAAAAGGCTTTAGATTCATGCACTGTTTCAAAGTACCGCCTGTCTCAATGTCATATTTTTCTGCACTATTTTCACTTGATGCTCACAAATACACATCCTTTGACTCTGCAGAAAAACACGAGTCCACACCAACACTGAAGCAAGGACTGTCAGTTTCTTTTTTGGTTACTGGTGGCAGCAAAATAAATACGTGAGCTCTCTGTAATCTTTGCGAGTTGACTTGTTGGATTTCTCTCTGAGATACACGAGCACACAGCCCTCCATGAAATGAGTCTGTGCTGTTTTTCTTCTCTGCAAAAAGGGAAGCCAGTGTGAAAACCTGAAAAAATGCAAGTTTCCTTTTTGAGTAATTACAAAATTCATGGTGCAGCACGTAAGACAGAGTGCAACGGAATGGCCCCTATGAACAATAGCAATATTTGCATGTGGATAACTGCTTAGAAGATGCAATCTCCATTCATCTTTCAAAACTAACATTGAGCCATGTCATCACAACGGTTTGCTTGAGTCCGCTGGCCAAAGGAGTTGCTGCAATCATTCTCCTCGCACTTTAACACATTTTGTGTATGTGTGTGACAACGAGTTTGAATTGAGCTGAATGTCTTCAGTTTTGCTTTTCAGGAAAACAGCATTTATTTTTGAATATTTATATATAAAAAACAGTAGTCAGAATGCAGCATTAATCAAAATACTCTATTGTCATTAATACACCAACAATGTGATCTTTGTTGATCATTCCAAAAAAAGAAATTGCCAGATAACGGCATTCTGATGTTTACTCTCTATTTGGCTTCACTTGCACAGTTTTGATTGGGACAAAAATTGATTCAGTAACATTATCATTTGGGTGATGTGTTGTGCAAGTGAAAGTATACAATGCATGGATTACTAATGCAGAATGAAACCCCAACCTGTTGATGTACAATCCCAAACTGTATATTTTCTGATTTTAATTAACAGAGTTTATTGAAATATTTTGTTGGATTTTCCAGGACATTGGTATATTCCCGATATATTCCCATCCTTTGTAGGGTGTTTTTATATCTGTCCAGCTATGTTATGCTGTATACTTTTGTAACTGTAACTGACCATTCAAGTATTTCAAACAGTCATTTTTTTCAAAGAGATTTCTTCCCTCTAAATGAAGCTTATATTTCTTACTTATTCATAAGTATGAGGTATTCATAGCATTTAGTCTGAGAGTAATAGCCCAGTTCGGAACAAAAATTCAAAACTCCAAACCTTGTATTGAGGAGCTAAAACTTTAACCACTTGATACAGATACAGCAGTTACTCAGAGGCCAAACAAAGCTTAAACCACCTTGAGTACCCCACTTATCTACAATTCCCTTTTAACTCTTTCAGATAGTTCTTTCATAACAGATGAAATCTCTGTCAAACACTGAAGGGCTCTCAGAAAGATGCTCTTCACGGACTCCATTTACCACAGAATTATATTTCACAGTGTGAGAGAGTAATTGATATAACATGAAGAGGCCAGCCCATTTTGAATGGTAGAGCTTGAAAAAGTGAGTCACAGGTGGATATGGAGGCCAAAGCAATTAGCTACAGTGGTCTGTATGTGGTTAAGGAAGAAGCTATTAATATGATTGTGTTATAAACAATAAAACTCATACAATTAGATTTAATTATGCTGACAAATAAAAGAATCTCAAGGAAGGCTGTTATTCACAAACAGTAATGAAAATTCCCTCAGACCCTACCTTTAACTCTGTTGCAATAAGTGAGTTAAACCTGGCAGCTTGAGGAGACATGTCTTTCAAATAGGTAGACTTTTTTCTTGGCTCTTAAAAATGTATTGTTTATGATTGCAAAATAAGATATCTGTATGAGTGATTCTCTGAAGTCATGTTTTTTCTTCAGCGAAAAGCACTATAGATGTTGGAGGACTGTGATGCCTTCCTGTTGTTTGAAGTGAGGCACAGAATCTTAATTTGTAAAACATTTATGTGTTTTTTTCAGAAACATTTTCCATAGGCTACCAGCTGAGTTAAACTTTCACTAGATTCTCTGTGAGTGTTTTCTTTCAACTGCACAAGCCATTGAGTGTGTAGATTGAAAAACATGTGAAGATTGATAAAGTGCAGTTATTTCCCGGCGCAATGACCCTTTTCACAAGAGCATCTCAGGGTGTCACTCTCAATTAACATTTGTCCCCCTGACGCCACCGACAAGTTGTCACCCAAGGGAGAAAAAAAAATGGTAAGGGAATGAAACTGTTCTGCTCCAACATCCCTTTAAGGATCAAAAATGCTACTGACTGTTTTTTTTCATGGAGCAGACATGCAATGTTTCCGTTTGTGTGTGTGTTTTCTGCCAGATCACCCCAAGGCTGCCAGAAGGCGAACCATTGATTATGTAGCTCACAAGATGGACTCAGTGATGTTCAGATTGAACATATAGCACAGGAGCATAGAGCATCTGACTCGAAAGATACATGTTTACCTCTTGGGTGTGTTCCATCAAATGTGGTGCTTTGATGGTGTCAGCTCGGCAGCCTCTACTTCATTTCTCCTGAAGTCAATCACAGCGGCCCAGACACAACAGCAGGGGACACGCATTTCTATGTCTCAGAGCTGGAGTGGAGATAAATTATAGCTGGGTAAAATTGCAAAGCTTTACAATTAGCTTTTGATTTCAACATGGGTAGGGACAGACACATTTGTTTTTCTCATTTTTGTGTACAAAACTGTGGACACTATCATGAGCCACGAGTCTGACTAGTTGAAACCCTGTTATTACTCTGGAGAAAGTATGTATTTGCGCGCTTTTTCTGCTCTTAGCTATTACACAAGGAAGACTAATTGATCCCTGCAGATGGCAGACACAGCAATAGGTCACAAAGACCCAGCCACTTTGCTTTGCTTTCTCCCGACTTGCTATCGCTTTACTCCTAAAGTGCCATCAGCAAAAGCAAAGAAAAAACTGGGGACATAATTCAAGGCCATACATCTTTGCAGATGGCTGCTTTTGTCATCTTAAGTGGACTTCAAAGCAGGGAAAAAGCGAGTCATGAAGAAAGCCCTTTGATTGTGTATCTTAAAGTTTGGACTGAAGATTAAATGCAAGAAATTAAATACAATGTTTTTGGTTATCCATCCACAGAACAATGCATCCAGTTATGGGATTACCCCATTTTTGTCAAAACATAAACTCTGTACATTCAATACAAAACAGCAAAAGTGTGTTCTTATGCTATAGATACAGGGGAAAAGAGGACAAAGAAGCATTGGTATAATTACTTATTCCCTCACCCTGGCAGATAAAATCAGCAGCTTGTTGCCAGTCAGCTGATGCCTTATCAACATTTCTTGTGCAAACTTCATTTCATAATTTTCCATGGAGCTGCTGATAAGACTTTGAGTTTCGGAGATGACTTAATGATGAAGAGAGAAGATATACATGTTTATCACTGACAATCAATCCCCCGACATGCTTAATACACACATGCAGGCAGAATTCAAAATACAGTCATTTCCAGAACAACTGTCACAGTAATAGCGTGTCACTTGCTGCCATGTTTGAAGGGCTCCTGGTTATCACACATTCATCTGTAATCGAGTTGATAACTCCGTGTACACATCAAATTCAGAACTTGTTACTCCTGCAAAATCATTTGCATTGGAATAGACGTCAGTCAGTGAAATATTAGTCACAGAAAGACAGAAAAAACAGAATGGATGGAGAAATGCTATGAAATTATACACTTTGTTAATGGTTTGCTCACTTGGGATCTAAAAAGGAAAACTATTTGGTTTTCTTTGAACCACTTATCACGTCTGCTCGTTTAAGTACGTAGAAACAGATAGGTGTGGTGCCACATTGACATGTCACTTATGACATTTCATAGTCTGCACTGTTTCCCACCTCGCAATTTGAGAATATGTTCTATTACAGAATTTAAAGGCATTTTCATAGAGACCAAATTCCTTCCATCAAGACTTCTGGGACAGTATGACATCAAGGCCAGCTGTAATTACAGGTTTTGGTTTCTAACTGCTTTGGCTTCATGAGTAATTTTTCATATGACATTGTACCTCTGAGTGTCTGATGTCAGGACTATGGTTATTTTTTATAGTAGGAAAAAGATCTGACGTGTTTTATGGACCTGTTAACTTTGAGAAAATTACAGCAGTATGAAGCATGAACATTGTTGGATAATCCTTTCCAGCTTGTAGAGGTGATGAACAGTTCCCCTTCTGCTAGTTAAAACTGATTTTAACTCTACTCACTGATAAAACATCAAAAATCCCTCAGGTCTGTGCGGTCAACGGCAGAGCACATTCCTGTGTTAGTCCAGCAGACAGTCGTGACTGTACAAAAGTAATGGATTCAGTCTTATCCTTCTGTTTGTTAAATTTACCTTCCTTGTACCAAGCCTGCTAATGGACTTTACTACTCTCCTTAAAAAAAAACAAAAAAAACAGAATAGTGATGACTGTCAAGACATTTTGAGGGGTAAAAAATTTTACTTCAATATTTGATTTCACCATCCATGGGATGTTGTACATGGTCTGGTACTGTCTGTGGTCCAAAGTAACACTTAACTCTATAGCTGCATGATTTGGTAAAATTGTAAGATTTTGAAGCTATTGAAAATCTTGCTTGTTGTCCATAATTGTGTCTAAAATATAACTCTTTTGGGTCAGCTGAATAGCCGTTCGTTACCATGAAAACTCTTGTGCACACACAAAGAGTCAGAGCTTTCGAAAGGCGCAGGTTAACGCACGGACACATATTTTCTATTTAAATCACAGCCTTATGAGGTCACATAATTGCATATTCTTAAATCCAGATTAGGATTAGATTAGATGAACCTTGCAGCACAAATTAACTCTGTAGCTTTAAAAGAAGAGGGAACCTGGCAATGATCATTCCCGTTAAATTGAACATTTCTGCTAATTACGCAATAAAGTGAACTGGGCTACAAGAATTAGGGCTGTACATGATTGTGTTTCTTGCCCCATCACTGTCCAAGCCTGGGTCATTTTCACATTTTCTTCCATTTATTTGCCCATGAAGATGACTGCACGTCGTCTTCTGTCAAGTGTCAACCTTATGCCTCAGATTTGATTTTGTTGATTTTCCTCATATTGGAGCTTAACGTTGCTGAGGAGACAATCATTTTGAAAATTGAAAGTTGTCAAAAAATGCTCCTTGTATGATTTGCAGTATCTGAAAGGTAAGTTGACAGTAAAATATCTGTCATAAAATCTATAATGGTATGGCTCAATATGTGGCTATAAATACAATGACTAAGATTTGTATTTCAAATGCAATACCTAATCCAACCACTCATTTAGCAATTTAAACATTTCAATTCTAGTAATTCATGAACCGTTAATGTCAAACTGATTTGTCGCGTGCTTTGACAGAAAAGAAGACAGGTTTTTTTATGAAGCACAGTCTTCGGAAAGTTTACTTTGTAACTCCATATTTATTTCATTACATCTGCATTAATCACCATTATCTTGACATTAGCATCATGACGTCATCTCTTCGGTTGTCTATTGACTTATCAGTGCTCCTTTTCATTTTCAATTCCTGTCACTGTGGCTCTGCTCTGATTTACAGATCACAGTGAGGTCAGTGACCTGAGAAAAAGCTGGCGCCCTCTGCTGTTATAGTCATGCAGCTGCCCTACACAACCAGAAGCATATCGATCATAAGATGACCCCACTTTTTCACTTTATCTCCGACAAAAACTCTGTCCCATACTCAGGTTAATGTGGTGGTTTGCCATCTTGGGGCTTGTAAGTTTTTGTGTTGCCCCCATATGGTAAAACAATGAATTATTGCAGGCTCCACTGATGTTGTCTCCGGTCTCTCAGAAGATTGCTATGCCATTGAATCGCAGCGTGTGGGCTCATGAGTTATTTGGTTTAATGTAAGTGCACTCTGTACCACAGGGAATATTCCAGCAGGTTTTTGCGTTACTGGAGATATTCATGAAACCAACTAACCCCGCGTTTGAGTAGAACAATATTCCATTGAGCAGAGAAGCCTGTCTCCCCCAGTTTATCTTACACTGTCTAGAAGTGGATGAAAAAGTACAGAATTTGCACATTTTTTCATACTTTCAAAGCACACTTTCAAGGCTCTGAAAAGGCGCTCAGCTGTGGCAACGTCAACTACAATTCAGAGCTGCCGTCTCCTGTGCTGTTGAACCCAGATAATTCAGTCAATGCGTTCTCCTCTCCCTCTCCCTCCATCAGTTTCATCCTCTCCCTCTCATGCGCTACTTCTCTCCCATCCATCTCTCTCTCTGTCTCACCCTTGCTGTCTCTGTCTTCCTTTCAGTGAGGCCTTGGAGGGTTCTGCAATTACGTTTGGGGGCTGATCAGAAGAAGGGATCACTCCAGTGAAATAAATCGCTCCATAACAGCTGCGGTGAAATGGCGCTAATTGCCGATTGATTTGAAAGCAGAGGCAGCAGATATCTGCATTGCAGAGCCGCATCTGCCACACTGCGCTCATCATTCCCCTCTCTGATTATCCATTGTTCAGACTGTTTACTTTGTAGTGATGAGTGCTAAATGGCAGGTTAAGGAAGCTAAGGGGGCCAGACTCCAAATTGGGTCCCTCTCAGAAAGACGGAGTGTAAAATTAGACATAATTAACACACCCTTTCGGCAGATTCTCTGAACCTCATGGAGATGGCAGAGATGCAAATTAGCTGTAAAGATACACTTTATATACAAAAACAGTGATTAAGCTGCCTTTGGTGTACAGAGGCTACAGCCTGTCATGATTGAGAGCAAGTCAACCTTTTAAGAAATTCATTTAAGTTCGCAGGACTCTTTATGGGAAAGAAATGCTCGCTCCTATAGTCCAGCATGGGGTCTAATTTGTTTTTGAAACCTGGCGGCAGTGATATACCAAAGAACTGACTCAACGTGATGTGACAGATGACAAATTCACCCAGTTCAGTGTCTAAAGCGAACAGCATCTGACACAGATAGGAGCCGTCCAAATTAATAGTATGCTGTTTCTGTCTCTGCGGGTGTCACTCTGTAGTGCTGCAGCTGTTTGCTCCTCCACTCAACAAATATTGCTGCTGTCAAATAATTGATTTAAGTGCTTTCTCAGCAAGTGCATGTTAACAGCATGGATGTCACATCTCTGCAGTTGATAATAAAACACCAACACAACCCAAATTTTCATCCTCTGTGTCTGACAGAGATAGGGGAATTGGTCACTGCTCGATTTGACTTTTAAAACTGAGAGATCAGTCTTAATATGGCTCACTGTTGAAGGCCCTACTAAACCAAATTAACAAAAAGAAATATGGCTTTCTTGAGCATGCCAAATCAGAATCGTATTAATTAGGGGTGTGCCATGTGGACATTTAGGAGCCCATGCCGATACTTGATAAACAATGACTTTAGATAACCAGAGCACTCCCCTGCATGCAGTAATGTCTCTATGCAGCCACTGAAAGGTCAAACTCAGCATAATCACTGGAATCACACAACATCCATTGTTGTTAATCAGACTGTGAATGTGTAGACATCACGTCAAACAGGGCAGGTAGGGATATGCATTAAGAGAAGCAGCAGCTCAGGATACTGTTCCAAATAAGCCATTAGCTGGTGAAATCCTTAGGGACTATTCTGCCATGGGAAAAGATGGATCATCAAATGCTGTAACCTTATTGATATTGTCATTAATTGCTTTAGCTTTTCAGTTTCTTCTTGCAAACTTTTGACGGTTCTCATCCCATGTTTCAATTAACACAACAGCACTATAGTCTTTCTTTCTTTAATGTATCTTTAGTTAAGTACAACATTTTGTGTCAAAACTTTAATCCTTTTTCTCATCTCAGAGTACTCATGCTATTTTTGCACGTTTTAATTGAATTTAACTAATGAAACTTGAAAAATACCCAGACTAAGTTCACATAAGTAAACAAAAATGTCCTCTTTTATTTGTATACCGATACAAGTTGTGTCTTATTTTTGTGCATATTTATAATATCAACTTCAACTTTTATGAGTAAAGCACCTTTCATATAAATAAAGTGTGGTTCAGTGTGATCTCTATAGGGATTGAACCAAACTTCATTAAAAAAAAAACAAAAAAAAAACCATAAACAAGAAAAAACACGATTAGGGCAAAAACATATTTGAAGGAAAGATTTTACAGTAGACTCATACACTCCACTAAAAAAAATACTCAGTTGTTGGGGCAGTACAATAAATAAGAGAAACGAGACACTGAGCGATTAAATCAAATTAAATAAAAGCATTAAATCATAAAGTCATAGAGCCAGATTAAACAGATAGGTCTTGAGTTCACATTCAAGGTTTTTAGCTCCTCTCAGTGTATCCCTGTTGTTGTATCCATAACTATTTGGAAGAAATCCCATTTTTACAATGTTATTTAATATGTACTGATTGCATGTTTACAGTAGATAAAGTTATTAAGATCAACAGACAGGTTAATTTTTTCAAATTTCACATGGACCAAAAGCAGTAATACAGCTTTGTTATAGTGTTCTGTAATTGTAGAGCGTATCATATTTCTGTCTGAGTGAACCAGATTAAGAGGACCTGAGGGTCACATGAGTGTGTTCAAATGTAAAAAAATGAAGAATGATCATGTTCTTCACACATATAAGAGTAAATTATGTGAAGAAAAAAAACACTAATGATCAGTGTACAGTGTTTGAAGTCTATGCATTGCTTTCCTATGTGCAATGGAGTGTGGAGCAAGAGGAAACATAATATGGGTCTAGCTCCAAATATGCAAGGAAAGAGACTCCACGTAAAGTGAAAAAAAAAAGGTTTCCTTCCAATGCATTTTGTCACATTGATTTATCTTTTCAAACTTATGAACCATGGAAAAAACAAAGAAACAAAACTGGTAATTACTGATTCTACACACAGTGTTTTTCTGCTTGACATTAAATAGATTAAATCTGGTGCTTAACAATGAGGTGAGGGGATGCTTACCGCTAATAGATTCTGCTCATCTGCAGTTGATTGGCAAATGCCATCAGTTTCATGAAGTGTTGATTATACATTACCATTTTTATATTGAACTTCCATCAGAAAAATGTGTTTTATTAAGTGAGTTCATAATAGAGTGCACTGTGGATGCCGGCCCCCTGCTGAGCAGATTGTCTTTTCACGGCAGGTGGGCTGCCATTTGCCACAAACTCTTGGAATTGACATCATTACACCTCAATTTTGTGATTCATGTTTGTTCTTAGGTGGTGAGCTTTTCCATTTCTAGTGTCAGATACTTTCTCCCTGAAAGGGTTTTAGCAATCTTTTTTTATGATTCACATTGTCATCGACATTTAAAGTGTAATGTTGCCTCTGCCGTGACTGAGGCAGGGAGGGTTTCTCATGCACTGATGGCTGCTTTGAGTAAAGATACTTTTCTGAGAAGACAAAGCAGAGCAACAGAAGAAGCTCAGTGAGAGTGTGTTGGTGCTTGTCACTTTGACAGACTGTGGGTATACAGCCCACTCTCATTTCAAAAATAACATAATTCATGCAATCCAGGTAGACAATTAGGTGAAATTATGATAATTATAATCAGTGAGGGGTTCTGTGCATTGTGTTATGTTGTGAGTGTGCCTGCACTCATACCAAAGAATTATTTTAAGACCACAATGGCTACCACACTTAGAGCCACCATGGAGTCAAAAAATAGAGCACTGTCCGCTCATAACTGTTGTAAAGGCACCATGTGCAATCCTTCTTTTAATGTTTCTATCTCCATTTTAAAATAAATCCTTTTATGACCTTTGTCTGTTGCAACATCAAGCATTAATTTCCTCAAGTCTCCCTTGTTTGTTGAGCAGCTGCATAAAGGTAACATGAACTTCTGTGCCAACCAAGTTGTCTGATTTGACAAGAGGCATCTCACAAGTATTAACATCTAGTATTTAATGATCAGAGAAAACATACAATGGTCAGCATGTGTAAAAGTGTGTAAAACATGGCTCAGTGGTTGTACTTCCATGGTGTGAGGACCAATCAGTAGAGAC
This sequence comes from Thalassoma bifasciatum, assembly GCA_008086565.1. Lineage (NCBI taxonomy): Eukaryota > Metazoa > Chordata > Actinopteri > Labriformes > Labridae > Thalassoma > Thalassoma bifasciatum. Next base: position 2,206,449 of record RPOG01000006.1, read on the forward strand.
AGAATATGATTATGTCAGAAGTTGGGAAATGGTAAATCATTTCTGTCAGCAGTTCTCTGATGCTTAACATCTTAATTGCTTTTATTATTTAATGTACAGAAGTCACGCCAAGGAGCAGATGAACCACAATGAGACACTGAAGTAGTCATGATATCAGTCAAGCTCCGCAGATTTGTGTCCTCTTTGTCTAGAGATTGATTTTATTCTGATACTAGTAAACTTAGTTAAGCACAGGCACCACAACTGCAGCAGGCAAATATCGAATTATTGAAATATCATTGAGTTTTCAGTGAAATTCCCTGTTCTGAGTCATCACATAGCGCTATCATGGACCAAAGGTCCCCAATCTCTAACATTTTATTCAGAGGAAAGAGTGTTTTTTTTCTACTCTTGTCCATTAACCAAGGGAGGAGAAAAAGAAAAATATTTTGAAAGAGTTATGAGACTGAGTTTGAAAGGCACAACCTCTATTGTCATATTGGTAGATATTTCCATTGTATCTAAAGGCTTCTCTCTAAGGAGCTTGGTTTCAATGTGCCACCCTGGCACAAAAGGATTCATGTTTCCCTTTCTGCCAAAACAAACACTAAATCCAAGTTTGATCCCACACTACTTCTTGCCATTACGTAAGTGTTTCCTGCCACTAGCCAAGACCAATGACAGTGTGGTCAGAGGATAATAGTCCATCACATAACCAAAGTGCTATGATGTCAACGTAATCACATTGTTTTTACAGTAACCACAGTATGGGGAGCTGGCTCTGTTAGGTCAGTCCTTTCCTATTTATGGGCCTCTCTATGTGAGAAAATGAAAGATGGCACGCTATGTCCTATACACTGCCAAATACATCCCACTGCTTCACATTCAATGGTTCCCACACAGACACCTTCAGCCTATCATCACTAATGACCTCATGGTGAATTTTCTATGGCTTCCATCTTTCACAAATAGGCTAATTTTAGACCACCCACAAAGTGTACACACAGACACCCACAAAACCCAAAATGTTCACCAAGCCCTAATGCAGTGCGGCAGTCGGAGTGAACTAAAAGCAAATGTGGGAATTCATTCACACAACAGGCTCACGGCCCAAGTTTCACCCTTTACAATCTCGTGGCTGACACTCTTATGGCTCATGAGAGGCAGAGCCACTGAGTTGGCGCGCCGCTTATGAGAAAAAGACAAACGTCCTGCGGAGAGCATTGAGATTGGAGCTCCTGTTTTCATTACTTTGGTTTATCGGCTCAATAGTCACCTTCTTTCTCCCAGTGCTAAATGTCCCCTTGATTTGCTCTTCTCGTGCCTGCACCTGAAACAATTCATTAAAAATGAATGAGAGGAGAGCAAAACACTGAGGGCTGTGATGAGAGAGCGCAGTAGACGGAGAAAGTGAAAAAAGGCTGCAGAAAGAAAATAGGAACGATAATGTGGCCATAAGCTACTCAATATTTTGTTTTAAGTACATGGATCTGGAATCACAGCCTGTTGTGCACTTTTTACAACCCTACATCTCTTAATCTATCTTCACCTTCATAACAAAAAGAATTAAACACCATTTAGTCCATAGTCTATTGATTTAGAATATGTTCTTCGTCATGTTTTAGAGAGCATATCCTCATATTCAAGTTTCTCTTTAGACAACTACATTCAGTCCTTCGAGTACAATTGACGACTAGTCTTAATTTATCGTTCTCACAGCTGTTTGTGAGATTAAAAAGCTACTTTTCCTTGAAAAGAGACCCAATCTCAATTACATTTTCAGATATGTTTAGAGCAATTACAGATTTCGAGAGGCATAATTTCTCCAGTTAGTTCATAACTTCCTTTCCCAAAGAACCTATACTTAACAGTTCCACAATGAATTTTTGATGATGATGTGGCATTAAGAAATCACCACGGGTGTTTTAAGAATTTATGGTTGCCTATAAGTGCAATTCCACTCTGCTGGGGTTTCCAGGTTTTACAAGCTGTATTCCAGAAAGAATGATTCATGGAAAAAAATCATTGGAAAAAAAGAGAAAACATGGCTCACGCTTTGAAGCCAGCTTTCCGTGTTGTTGAGCTTCTGAACTTGATGTAGCAGAAAGTATTTACTTTTCAAATGGCTACTTGTTGATTTTGTGAAATGCTCCTTTTTTCCAACACCTTTTGTGTTTGCGCCAACAGATCAACCTTGAAAAGTACCTACTAAAGCAGACATCTCAAGGCCACAAAAGCCCACGCTGAAACATTTTCATTGCAGTTAAGCTGCGATGAAACATAAGTACAAAGTTAAAGAAAACACATACAGACTGTGGTTAGAGGTCTCGCAGTCAGCCTTTGAAAAACAAGAGCCCATCTTGACATGAATACGCCTGCAATTTCATGTGATCAACAAAGCATTTCCAGCTCTATCAGATCTGTTTTTGTTTTGTTTATCTTTCCCCATTTGCATCATTATGAGGGAGAAAAATCTATAGTAGAGTTTGAATAGCTCTGTAATGAGGAGGAGGAATCAATCATCCTTTCAAAGTAGGCCCGCTGCAGCAATGAGAATATAAATTCACGCTCATAAATTCCACGCTTTTAGGTCCCCACATCCTTCTTAATGTCTCCAGAGTTTACAGCAGCCTTGTGTGTGATACTCCACCGTAGATGGCCTGCTTGATTTACAGCCATTTTTTTACCCCTTCCCATTGGGTGGTAATGGTAGAGATGTCCAACTTCCCTTCTCTTCATGAGCTATTAAAAATAAAGTAATTGCCGCATTAATTTTGGGGCCAGGCACGAAAAGGACGTTCGGACAATCCATCTAACCATCAATCTACCTATCATCTCAACGTTCACTGTTCAGCGTGTGTAGACCATCATTACATATGCCACATAATTGGATGTAATTAAAAGGAAGCAAAGTACTGTAATTAATGTCAGTTGTCAAGCATTAAAAAGCAAGCAGTGGATAATTTTCCCTGTGGTGTATGCAAGGAGACCTCTGGAATCAGGGGGCTTCTGATTGATATTACCTGACCTTTGTGTGCACACAAATGATGCACATGGTCATTGCAGATCAATCTCAGCTCCATTTAGGGATAAACACCCAACATCATCAGCCAGCATTGTTCACTGCCTGTTCTTGTTATCTGGTCTTTCTCTTGTTGTAGGTAAAAGCAGACCAGAGGGATTAAGTACTTAAAATCACAGGAATTTGCATTTTGCACTGTGAGATCCTAAAAAAAGTTCTAAATGTAGTTTTAAAATGCAAAATGGAAGAAATGGGAGTGAGTGAGACCAAAAAAAAAGAAAAAAGAATAAGCAATTTCTTGAATATAACAAGTGACCTGAAATAGGCCGTTCCTTACCTGATCAAAAATTTCAGACCACAGCTAAAGACAACATCAACCCCCAGCCCCCCATAAATAAAAGTAAAATTTTACAAAAAGGACTCAGTAATGAGGAGCTCCACTGTTCTTATTGATCACTTCAAACATTATTTGTTTCAACATGCTTTAGGCGAGTGTTTTCCAGAGGCGAGAGGGAAGTTGCTCCAAGCGATGAAGATGGCTTCACGGAGGTCATTCACTGTCTTAAGCTGACGTTGATTTTTGTAAGCTTCCCTCGCCATCCATTCCCAGATATTCTTAGAGTGATTTAGTTCAGGGGAAGATCTTTTTTCTCCTTAGGAAATCAACCTTTCCTCCACCTTTCAATGTCTCATATTGTTGCTCTCCTGCACAGCCAAAACTGGCATTTTTGTGGCATTGAAGGAGACAAAGCCTTTTTTTCTACAAGGCCTTGTCTCACAGATGCTGTCTGATGGTTATTGGGTTGCAGTCGGCACCAGAAATGGCCTTGGTTTGGGTCAAGGGTTGACCCCTGTCTTGACAGAAATGATAATCCAACTCTTGCTCATATTATGTATCAAAACATTTTACATGTGCTTTTAGCTCTGTCTTCCTCTGAATGCTGTGACAGTAGTGTGCCCGCACAGCTGTGAGAGCAATATTGAAATAATTCAGAGATTTAGTGGTACTTATAGTGGCCATTCAAAACCAAAACTCAAAGAAAACATGCTTGAGAAGTGCATAAGTGAATTACGTTGCTTTTATTTTCAATTTGTAGCAGTTACCTTCTCATTCATTAAAAACCGAGCACCTAGCTGAGATTCTTTGTTACCTGATCAAACACTACCTATTGGGTTGATTTGAAGTAGCTAAAGTTGTGTTTTGTTCTGTTCCTATTTATGTTTCATCACCTTTTACCATGCAGATTCTTTGATCAAGTCAACAGTCAGTTTATGAAATTGTGTAATGTGTAGTGTTAGTTTATGTTGCACTATTATTTCCACTGCCCCGCAATAACAATTTTTTTTTTCAACTAATTATATGAATGGGAATTCATAATTCCATCAACTAACTCGTCTAAAAGTAAGAACATGAACAGTGTTGGTGTTTTGTTGAACTCAATCCAATTGCCATCATGAGTCATCTCAGAGTCTGATGGTTTTTGTCCCAAACTGCTGGTTGCTGTGTGCAGCTAATTTTTAGCTCTACCAACTTTCTGCTTTCTTCTCAGCTTTAGTCCACTTGCCTGTGCTGGTCTCACATTGTTCTGGACGAGTAGTTAATTGTCATCCTTGTTTAACACAGCCGAGACTTATATTTAAATGATGTACTCAAATGTGTTACAGCAGGTTGCTTCCTTTCCAGGTATTTTCTTAGTTAGTTATCGTAATGGTAACTCCGGAAAAACACATTGTTTTTGGGGGCGTTAACCCAAAAGTTCAGCAGATTTAATTGCTACCTCCCTGATACATTAAAAAAAATCATATTAGATGTCAAAGTTGATGGGCTTGGTGGAGAGCTCTCCCAAGTTTTGAGTTATCCCCCAAAGTTTACCGTGATTGACCTCCCCTCAGTGTGACTCAGTTTGGAAAATATTGTTCTCCCACTGGCTGCTGCACTGAACACAACATCAGTCTGATAATTTTGAGCTTGTCCTCATATTCCCTATTGGTGGTAAATCTGGTGCTGACTAGTGGGAGTGAAGATGTTCAATCTATAGTTCTAACAGACCACATTGCACATCCCTAATTGCTGTGTTGCATTACTTGAGTTATTTAATGACCTGTTTTGTGATATAATGTTGTGCTGTGTCATTTTACATCACGTCATACTTTGTTGTATCCAAGACACAATGAATCGTTTAAACAGAGGCCCAGCACTCGGTTCCCATCGGTGTAGAAATCCCCAATAAGAAGATTATAAATAACATGAAATGAGAATGTGTCCAAACTGGTGTTAAACAATTGCCTACACAGAAAAAATAACAAAGCAGCAGCACAACATATGGTGCCTATTATTTGGATTCACTGCCATGACCTGCAAGAGGCCAAAGCAAATAGAAATACTTCAAAATGTGCAATGCCAGGAATAAGTAACCAGCAGCAGGAAATCTGCTTAATGTGGAACATGCATTCAATCTTTTTTCTTGTTTAACTCTGTTTGACCTTTTGCATATGAGATGTGAACTGGCGTGGATGATGTTAGGTTAACAGGGATCAAATGTTTTGAGTTGTTTTTTATTTCACTCAGAGCTTGAAGTTAGACAGTATTATGGATGTACATTTCCAACAAAAATCCAAGGGCTGTTAATTCTGTAGGCAATAATATTTAGATATTTCAGGCAAGACAGGATTACTCCATTTAAAGGAAATCCACGTTGAATAACAAGACTTAAGTTTGGATTACTGTTCTAAAAACCTTATGGCTCATCTCCGCCTCGATGGGTGGTAAACGTTACCATATACAGAGAGAAGGGAAAAGAGCCAATCCAAAGGGCCTCACCTCTTTTTTATAATGTGTCCAGTTTTATGGTTTGATGTATGGATTGTGTTTCTATTCACATACACTGCAGTGACTACTCTCCGAGGAACAAAAGCAATACCAGAAGGATATTTGGAGCACACGTCATGATGATACTTTCAGTGACCGCTCCCCCACACTAGGTTTATTTCCCCAAGCCACCTGCCTTATCCAGCGTGGGAATACAACACTGGATCGCACTTTCTACCGCACCACCAAGGAGCCACAGTAGTAAATCACTTGATGACCTAATGCAGGATGAGAAGAGGCAACATCCCTTTCTATTTTTTTCAGCGTACCACATGGGATCTATTTCCTCTCAACATTAATAATACTCGTGAGCATTAAGGCATGCAGCAAAAGCAGATGTATTCTTCCCCAGGCTGATTCAACTTGTGAGCATTTCCTCTCCCCAACACCCCCCCTCCCCAGTCCTGAGGCAAAGCATGATTACCCGATTTTAATGAGATTTTTAATGTGATTTTTTCCCCCCAATCCCTGCAAGACAATCCAACTCTCCCTTATGTACATACAGTGGTTAATGTTTGCAGTCTGGTGGTATGCAAAAAGAACACATGTTGACGTTTTTGCTGACTACCCCTCTGTTTCTGTTTCCTTCATTCTTTAGTTGCATGATATTTACAGTCTTCTGGGAATGAAAACAAATATGTTCATCCTATTTTTGAACCATTCGCTGTTGCATACGAACAACTTTTGTCTTATATTTTTTTGCAGTTACTGCACTGCAGTCTCATCAGTGCACACACTGCCAGACATGATAATTAATTTGCATCATTAACAACCAGTACAATTCATGTATTCAAGGCCAGTGGCATAGGTGTTAACAAGGCGATGCATCTTAGCTTTTAGTCTTTCATTGGGCACTTCATTATTTGTCTCTCTTTGTCTATTCATCTTTATCATAATGCTCACAATTGTACACCACAACTTCACAAAGCAGTTTTTCTTGTTTAAGCCAATCTAAAGTCCTTTATTAAGAGGGAAATAGCAAGATGAGAGACTTGATCAGAAAATAAAACTTATAAATGCATAGGAATTACCACTTTGTCCACAGGGGGCGCTAAATTCAGCACAAATTGAAATGGCAGAACTATTGAATTTTCTGGATACCTTTATTTGCACTGCAGCCTGCAGGAAATCTCCTCTGGAGCACGGCTACAGTGGAGATGCCTGCTTTCATTAACCGTAACACAAAGTTTAGCCTTTAGGATAAACATCTCTCAGCTTTATTGATCAGAAGAAATCCCTCACATATATGGAACTTAATGAGGTTGAAAATAGTGGGATTTTGTTGAATACAATCCACAAATCCTCATTGTTCTAAACCTATAAACTGCTTAATGCTTTATATCTGTCCTGTTTGTCAAGTGTAATGTTTATTCATGCAAACAGAGCCCCCAGTCTTTTACTCTAAACATTATGTTCAAGTCACAAATGTCGTAAAACTTTGATTGAAAATGACTTTGAACACCAGTGTAACAACACTGGTGTTGTGTTCCTAACAGCTACTGAATCTCATTGAGTCCCTATGCTTTTTTAAATCTTGGTGTATTTTGTGTCAAACCTCTTTTCATCTTGCTATGTTGAGCTTCTGAATAGAGAAGCCCTGTTGCAGTGCAGGATGTCATAATGTTGGTCAATGAATAGGTCTTACATGACCAGGAGAAAAGAAGACAGTAAAAGGAAAAATGACATTATGTTGCAAATGTTATATGTAACATAGAGGCCAGGGGGCTGAGCGAAGAGCACTTGTCTGTTGTTCTAATCACTGACTTCCATTGACCTATGGATGTCAATTTGATTACAACCATTCACTGAATGACGTACTTAGATGCAGCTTATATTTGTTTGTCGGGGCAGGTTGAGGGACAGTCTGGCAGAGCTTGTCCATCAATATCAGGCTTGTAAACTAGTGTATGAAAAAACTGACCCCTGTAGGTGGCAGCACTGCTCTGTTTGGATGAGAGATCAGCATAGGCTATAAGAAGATTGGAGATGACAAAAGAGACAATGGCAAAACATCAAAAGTCAGACAAGTTTGTAGTAAGTAAATTGACAGCTTACAACACTGTTGTTCGTGAGTAAGTCATTATTTTACCATCAAAAGCCCTTTCTCTGAGTTGTTATTGTTGTTTAATAGAAGGAAACTACTGTTCAGATGTTTGAGGTGACACTTAAAAATGACCAAAGTCAAAAACCACTGTTCAGCTTGACACATTTCCTTCTACAAAAAGCTTGTTTTCTCTGTTTTCCAAAAACAAGTGATTTTAGTGTAACCACTGTATGATCTACTGATGAATATTGTAGAGCAGAAAAAGGTAGAAACAGACTTCTTTGCTGATGAAAGAAGAGGGTTTACTCTTTTTTTCTGTTTTTTTCTCTGGTAGTTGTGGTGTTAAAAACCCAGAATGCTTTAATTGTAGTAGCGTTTACCAGTATTTCACTCACTTTCTCTTTTAGGACATGAAACGTAACCTAAACCAGATGATATTTTAGCTGGCAAGTGTTTGTGGTGCTTGCTTTGACCGGCATGTCCTTGATTTTGCATGTGATAACATCAGAGACTCATACCTATCCATCTTTTTCAGGCCTATCATCATTGTGCTCTGACATGTCAGTTTCAGCATATATGCAGAGATGTATGGCCTGAAATGCAGATCTCATGTGCAGAAGTGGGACTGCTTTTTGGACAGTTAGTGTAATCCAAGGCCTCCTACAGTGGTCTCTGTTGGGCTGCCAGGAGTTTGTTTGCAGAGTGCTTAGCCTTTCTGGACTGTACTTACCCCCACTTTCACTCCCCTCTTCCCTTCCCAAGTCTCCATTCCTCGACAGTGGGGTCATACTGCGCTGTTAAGCACGTGTCGTCCCAAATAACACTGAGGGATGACAGACCCTTGGCTTCCAACTCACATGCTCGCCTTATATTTGGACAAGGCTATGACATCATAGGGCAAAATGCCTGGTTTCCGCACTGAAATTGTCCTTCCTTTCAGTGCACCTAAACTAGTTCCCACTGCTCAGACAGCAGCTGTTCCCTCTCCTTCCCTTGAATGAAACCCAGGATTTCCTGTATTTTCTTTTCAGACTGATGGTGACCATATGTTTGTCCAACCTCAACAGTTAAAGTCACAGTATTTGGATTTATTTTCCTGGGATACTTCATTAATCAGCTCTGAAGTGGTGAGAAAGAGCAGGTGTTAAAAGTACAGCATTGTATATCATGTAAATCTGTGCAGTGAATCCACAACAGGCCTGAATAAACACAAGTAAGAGTCAAAAACAGAAATCAGTCAGAAGCCATTAACAAGCAATTTTATACCCATCAAAAAAGTAAGGGTGAAAGCTGCTGTTTTGTTCTGTTTTAATTGTGCATTTCATTTAAATTGCTCCAACATATCTACAATACTGTTTTGTTAGTTTACAGCATTAAAATTTAATTCATCTGAATGATGTTTCAGGTTTCCCTGCAGAATATGAGGAGATGAATTTAGTTCAAAGCGGACAAATATCATTAATAACAATACCGGCATCCTCCCAAACACAGAATAATAAGCAATTTAAAAATTGCATTCAAGCATCATTTGAAAGGAACCTCTGCTCTGGTCCAGTCAAATGAGGGATGTATTTTGCAATGACTTACCAGCAGAGAAAATGTGTTGCTTCCCGTGATCATGTGAGAGAGTTGGTGTTAAATTAGGTCTTCTTGCCTCCTGCTGTCAGTGTTCTAATTTGCACAAGCACCCATTCACCATACAGTGTCCTTATTGGCCTGCAATGCCGTAAAAACAGGAATAAATTGACACAATTTTTCTTTTGAGGTAATTAAACTGGTTTGAATTCCATGTATGCATCTAAAAATAAAATCCATCAGATTCTTGGATTCATTGCAATTTTCCACTTTTAACAGTTACACAACTATCATTGCTGCATAAACAACTTTGTATGAACTGACATCTTAGAAGTCTTAGATGCAGATCATAAATTAGTCTTCTGCCAAATTTGCCAATAAATGCTGACATATGCAGACAAGTAAGTTGAGCATTATAAATACAAGGTAGTTTGTTCGTAGAATTGAATTTGTACCCTCCTCTGGTATGTAAATAAACCAGGATATCTTTCCTTCAGGGAAGTGGCAAATTTACCTTACAGTCAACCCCTGATAACGCACAGGCCAAATGAATTGTGGCATCACTGTTGTGAATGTTACACCGACTAACTATGGTTGACATGGTACAATATTAAACGGTTCAGGAACAACATTTTTCGTTCTAACTGGTTCGAGAACCTAAATTTGGGGGAGGGGCCCGAAACCAAAAACTTAGCAATACAGTTTCTGTTGGGAAAGAACCAACAGGGAACAAATCTGGTTCAAAGCCCTGGTTTAATGGTATTTAAGGTATGATGCTCATGAGTGTTAGCTGAACTCACATATATGGGCCCCATTTGTATGACTGTCATGGCTTGATGTTGTTTTGCTAGGAGCCAGAAGCATCGTAAAAGATCATAAGTGATATTCCTGTTAAAGATTACTCTAATGATTGAGAAGGAATTCTTCATGTTAAACAGTCCCTGGATGAACTTGCAGTTGTATTGTGATTGATGCTTTGCAGTACAAGCCTACATACAGGGCAGTCTATTGACATGACTGTCATCATCAACGGCTGGCCACCCAAATGACAGCAGAGCAGCAGTTGTGTCTCCCATTCCTTTTTCATGGGATTTAAGCTAAACAAATTGCTGCCAAGACAGTTGAAGAGAGGAGACAGTGCTGTGGGAAAAGAGGGGATGGAGGGAGGGCTACTGGAGGGAGGTTTGAGCAGCAGAAGGAGTGACAAGGCTGCCCATTAGGGCCATTGGTGCATTGGAAGGGCCGTCAAGTGAATGTTAGCTTTTGACACTAAAAGTAACCCAGCTTTTGTTATATTTATTAGTCATTTTCGTTAGCTCACCTCTGGTGGATGTCCATCATAATTCAGTACCTTAAAATCATTGTGTTAAAGCAGGAGGTGTGAATGAGGGTATAAATATCCAAGAAAAAGTACACCCTGGTTTGGTTTTCTGAGATATTTCCAAAGTTTTCTGAAAGTCAGGCTAGAGGGAGGAATATGACAAGGATTGTGATGACTCCTGAGCAGAGATTTGACATGTTACATAGTGGATGGGTTTCCTTCTGTGGAGCTGGGAGACACTGCAGCAAACCAACTGAGAAGCTTCCATTTATTTTCTCTCCAAATCCGCCTTTCTGTTTCTACCCCACTAACCTCCATTCCCTGCTCCCAAGAAAATCATACCCAGTCCTGTACTGTGTATGCAAGAGGAGGTTTTAGGCAACCTTTAATTGTTTGTATTATATGGAAATCTTTGAGTATATTATTACGCCTGCTGAAAAATCTACATGCATAAAGCAGGTTAAGCAGAATAAGGTTTTTCAGCCTTATCCTGCAGTGAGGGAGGGAAACAGACAAGTATCTCTGCCACAGAGGATTTCCTGGAGCTGTCATTGTAGCCACGAGACAGCTCTGAATTTATCTGCAGGCTGTCAGTGGAATTAATACAGATAAGGTAAAAAAAAAAATGACACACAATTTTAAAGTCTGTAGTGGAAAAGAAGCTCTCTCACAGTCTTGTTGTATTAAAGCATAAGGCCAAAGGGGGGATATATCTCTAATGGGTTGCATTTTCAGGCTAACACAGATTGGATGACGCCCAGACTAATTTTTGCTGTGCTCTGTTAATCGACACCCACTCCTCTTTAGGTTTCGACATATATAACACATTAGAAACCATATTCTTCTTGGCATGTGTCTCATTTCTCTGCTTCTCTTGGAAAGACTCTTTTGTCCCTGTTCCTATTCTGTTAACAACGCGAGGCTCTTCAGACTTTAATAGCTGCTATAAAATGACTGTCAAGTTAAGAGGCGAAACCTTTCCACTTCAGATAGCAAAGCCAATGTCTCATTCCCAAAAATTATTACCCAGGTGTAATATGCATGCTGAAATTACACTGCAGCTCCAATTCATACCCTCCAACAATATGACGCTTTTACTTTTCAAATCCTGAAGACAAAATTTCTAAATATTTACATTTGGTTTCAAAGCAGGGATGTGGTGCTTGATCATCCAGTAGAGTAATTAGCGTAATATTTGAACATGTAGCTCGCAGCAAAGAGAGCAGACTGCCGACATTTCTCCTAAGGGGGAATGTGGTGTGTTTTGTCAAATACAAAATCCAAGCATCCCTGTTCAGTTGCTGTAACATCTGGCTGCTAGATAAATGGCAAAGCTGTATCTGTAACATTCAGCTTTTTCCTCTTACTGTGTACATTACAACACATGAACAATCATATCCTGTCAATTTGTTTTGTGCTGTTTTGTAACAAAGGCAAAATTTGCCAAAGATCAATATTTCATTCTGTACCAAGGCTTTTTATAGCTGTTGGAAGTTCATTTAATTAAACTGTTTATTCTAAAGTGTTTCTTTCTTCCTGTAAAGTAAAGCCAAACTGCTAAAAAACTGAAATCCAAGCAAGTGTTAATGTCTGATTTTAGGGGAAAAAGTGGAGTGTTTGACTTAATTTGAGCCACATTTACCAGACCAGTCCAGGAAAATGTCTCATTTCAAGTTATTGAAAATCATGAATGATGTCTGAATTGCGTTTAATAAGGAAAAGGAATCTGCCCATGGGGTAAGAATAAAGTTTCTTGTCAGACATTATTCTAATTTCAAGTAATTTGAAGAGCAATTTTTCTTACCCCATTGGCAGGTTTTTTTTTACCCATAGAAGCAATTCAGACATCATTTTTGTATTTCGGTAACTTGAAATAAGACATTTTTCTGGATCGGAAAGGTGAATTTGGCCAATTTCAAGTCTAGAAATATTTTTTCTATTTAAAATAAGCCATACACATTTGCTTAGATTTTAGTTTTTTTATAGTGCAGATATGCACAGGATATGCTCAAAGATGCAGCAAGTATTTCTTACAATGATACTCTTCCAACTCTAATGTGACGCACGATATTTGGCATTTCCTCAAACAGAACATGATCTAAATAAGTGTTGAATTGTGACTATAATCTGTGCTGCATTGCTTCAGGAAGACATAACAATGTAAAAGAAAAATCTTCTCACTTAAAGATAATCAGATAGTTCTTTATCAAAGACTGAAGTTTAACTTGCTGACTTTTTCCGTTTGTACCCAAAAATACTTACCCCTTTGATTATAATATATCTGGACTTATAGATGCTTAAAAGCCAGGGTTATAGCAAAGCATCCTCAAAGAATTCATGCCTTAATCCATATTATGTATCTTTTTCAGGCCTTAGATAGTGCTTTCGGAGGTGGTGGAATTGCCAACACAATCTATAAAATCAAATCCTATTAAAGCGCAGTAAACATGAAGACACTAATCCATCCCACATGAGCCTCTGCCAGCTCTGAGCTGGGCTCTCTTCCTAAGACACTGGCTACTCTTCCACTGAGTATTTACCAGTTGCTCGCCCACTCCTTCTCATCAGTGTGAATTAACTGTAATTTGGGTGTTTACCTCCTGCAAAGTGGGCCTTGACACTTTCAAATAGGACTGGTAGATGAGTTTGATTACGAGTGTAAATTATGAGGACTGGATTTTTATTTGCTGTTGACTGATAAAAAACACATTTTGCATGGGTTAGGGCAAGGATATTTGTTTTTCCCCGGAAAAAAATAGAAACAGGTCATGATAAATGAATCAGAGAATTGGAAACATTATCTGTTTAGCAACTTATGCCTGCATCAGTAACACTGTAACACAGCTGCATTCATGAATGGCTGATTCTCTTTGCAGGGTTCGCTAAAGGCCATAAGGACTCACTGAGGTCTTTGCTTTGACAGCAGCACCTCTCAGTGAAATCACGAAAGGTGCCATATCACTACAGCAGCATTTTAGGCTGACCTCATCCTCAGAATTGAATGACTCAGCAATAAAAAAACTGCAAGGTAGTCCTCCAGCAGGGTAACCCCTTAGCAGACATGAGTAAAGCCACCAATCCCATCTCATACACATTAAGTTAATTGACTCTTTGATAGAAGAGCCCATTTCATATATGGATGACATCATACCCACAGCAGGGTTTTAGTTTATATGAAGCCTAGAAGATTCTTTATAGTAACCTTTGGAGTGAAGTCATCAGTATGAGATACCTATAACTTTGTTGTTTCTCTTTTGCAGCTAAATCAGCATAACAGACAATTAAAGCTGTGAACAAACTGTCTTATTAGCAGAATATTCAGGAGGCTATTAGGATGCTGATGACCAGAACCAGCATAAACCAACTACATGCGCTCAGCAATGTTTCTAAACCCAGACAGAGAGTGTGTTTTGGTCTTTTCAAACAGCAAAATTGGAGTCTGGAGGGTTTCTTTGTCTAGCTAATGCTACACACTCTGGCACTAGAAAACACAAAACAAGACAAACACAAAATTGGCCAACTGACAGCCAGTAATTACAGATGATGAAATTTGCCACAGGCAGATAAACCGGCCCATGATATCCACAGTCACCAGCTGAAACTTTCAGCAACCAGACGACAGCCCAGAGCTAATTAAAATGGTCTCTTGCTTTTAGAAATTTGAAATAGTGTCATAAAATGTATGACACAGCAGATAGCTAATAGGGTTGCTGAAATTGTGAAGCAGTTTTTACAGGATTCAGCCTAAATGCTGTACATTTAGAACTGAAAGTACTTATAGGGTGCCTCTTTTTTTTCCTTGGTAAATTAATGCATGTGGAGCTCCTTTGCTGGAAGGCACAGTGGTGAGAATGCAGAAAAAAAACCTTATCGGATCCCCACAAACAAAAGGTGCCACTTGTGGGTTTCAGCTGGAATTTAGTTGTTTAACAGGGAAACAGAAAGCTAAGTGCAGTGTGAAATTAGCTATCGGTATTTGTTTAAGAATGAGCGAAAGTGCTGCCATGCTGCTCAGGACACTTTTAACTCTGCTTCTTTTTCTTTAAAAGTCTTTTGAGAGAATTCACAGTTTGACATCATGGTGAATGAGACCTGTTCAAGGTGCTTATTTTTGTTTCAGGCTGTCACAGGGCAATCAGCGCGTCTGTGTTCATGTACATCAGAGGAATTGGGGCGGCTTCATTCATAGTGTGTCATTTCTTTTTTTACCCTCTTTTAGGTTCAGAGTTAATTCACGGTTACTGCTATCTCACAGACACATTTCAATTAAATTGATAATAACACTGATGGAAACAGAAAGGGAAGAGAAAGAAATATGGCCCCTTGTGATTCACCTCACACCACCTATATGTGAGTGTTGGAAAAGGCTCATGTTGGTTGTTCACAAGTTTGCACATCAATTTAATTAATCAAGACTACTGCTGTTTTAATTGTGAATTGTTAATGTAATGGACTAGTGGTGTGAAGTAATTATGTTGCCAACAGCTTCCACCTTGCTGTCTCAGCATCATAAATGCACGAGATGATAGCTTTTACAATTAGCATCTCCATAGGGTGGGGTCACATGCAAATATATACACACTACACGCTCATACACACATGCATGCATTGACAAATGAGGCCTGCAATGATAGCCAAAGTGCTCATCATCACTGAGATGAGTGAAGCCTCTGCTATACCCAGACATTAACCCGCACGCATCCACAATTTTCTCAGGCTGACACTTCAATTAGGCTAATCCTGCCTGCATACAAAATGCTGCACTCCTCCTTTCAGAACCAAACGATGCTGGAGACACGCCATATTCCTGCGCTTCTTTTCCCCCCCCTGCTCTGCATCACAAGTAGAAGAGGCTTCTCCTTTTTTTTTTTTTTCAGTGATGGGGGAGAGAATCTAGAACGATCTGTTCCACTTCAAGTCAGAAAACACAGAAAGAAGTCACATGGAGGCACAGGACGAGAAAGAGACGGAGGGGAAGGAAGGAAATCAAGATGGTTGATGATCGAGGGAGGCAAAGAAAAATGTTTCCTCCCCTCTTATCATTCATATGCACAGAGAAGACGTGTGAAACTTGCAGTGTGAGCTGTTGATGGAGTAAACAACCCAGTAGTGTTCGTACAGAAGCATCCATACTCATTTAGGGTGGCTAATCATCACAGTTGTTGTTGGAAAACTAAAAATAAACAGAATTGCCAATAAATCCTTGACCACAAACCTAAAAAACTGAATAAACTACCCTGCCATTGGCCTGCATATAGTACTCTCACAGCCATGAAACTATCAAAATAATCCAGCCACAATTTTCAACCCAAATTCACCGAACTTTTCCCAATCCTCACCTTGAAAAAGTTTTGAAGGAACACCCACTAACATCAACACACAAAATCACTTGCTTGCTGGACGCGCCATGATTGGCTGGGTTCACCAGGCCTACTCCCTTCCTGGGCACATATATTCAGAGGAAAGGGTTGAGGCAGAGACTGGCACTGTCACACATGTACAGAGGCGCATAGACGTCTATTGAGTAATTATTCCCGCAAGAGCTGACATTTCCTCTTTTATGAAAAACCTGCAGACCCTACATTTAAGATGGAGTTGAGGCCATGAGTCTCATGGCTAATGGCTCCCAAGTACTAAGCTATCAGTTAAACCACAATGAAATCATGTTTGATTTGATATGGAGGCAAAAGCAAATTTGGTCATCATCTATCAGATTTGAGCCAGTCTGAGACAGAGATGTTCAATTTTTCTGAGTTTTTCTGTTTCTCTTGTTTTCAGTATGTTGTACCCATGAGAGACAGGCATGCAACATGAATACTTCAAAATAGTTTGTCTTCAAAATGTATTACATGTCTCCCAGAGGGTTTGTCAGTCTGTCCGTTGATCTGCCTGTCCATGCCTTTTTTTTTGTCCATCTCTTTTCCGCTTTCTTGGCCCAGCTGGTGTTTGCAGATGGCTTCCCACCAAAGAGTCTGTTTCTGCTTTAGGACTGTTCTTTGCTAAATCAAAAATAACTCTCTCTTTAAAAATAGTTACAAAGGGGCGTTAGTTCTCAGCACAAGCAATGTGAAAATTGATTGTTTGACATTTGTTGTTGAAGCCATTAATGCTTACAAGATGTTGGATAGATTCTATCATATGGTGAAAAAACACAGAAGACTAGAAGCCTGAGTTTCAGGATAACAATGCTCAAAGTTAAAAAAGTGGAGTTTCATCATTCGACTGGACGTTCACAACACTGTAACCCAGCAGTGAGCTGCTCGGCTTGGCATCTGAACAGTCAGTGACTGATTTGAGTGATATATATCACATACAGTATTTATCACACGGATGCCAGTGGGTATGTCTGATTTTATAGGCCCTAACAAGCAAAGGCCTGAGAACGTGTCACAGATGGATGAGGAGTCTGTTGGAGTTAGAGTGACTGCTGTCAGGTCGAGGTGTGATAGACAGGAGGGAGAAATGAGAGACAGGTTTAAGGAAGGAAGTAATGGACTCCTGAACACAGCTGTTGTTCCACTTCTTGAACTTCCATACTAAAAAAAAAAGATTTGGAGAGCTTGAATTCACTCAAGAAATACTTGACTGAATCAGTCATCATGTGGTTATAACTGGATATGCTTTTTAAATGAAAAATAGCAATTGCACTACTTCTCACTGACACAACAAAGTCAGGGAGGCTGTTTATGTTTTCTATCACATCACTCCATACTCTCAAGTGACCAAAGCTGTCTGCACTGCAAAGACACTGAACCCCCACCTCCTCTTTTCTTTTTCTCCCTCCTTTGCTCCCTCTCTGGTATCTCTCCTCCCTGAGGCAGTACACTAGGACATCCAGGCCACCAGTGGGAATACAGTAGTTAATCTCTGCTAGTTAAATGCTCTTGTATGGCCCTGAGCTGTTGCAGTCAACCTTCTCTGCCTCCATGCTGTACTCGCTCTCAGGGGGATGTGTTCAAACCTATTTCTAATGCATTACACAAGAAAGAGAAAAGCTTATTTCAAGGTAGCTGTTCTTAATCCTGTTTTGTATTTCTATACTGAATTGATTGTTTGATTGCTTGTGTAGCTTCAAAAAAGATAGACTGTGCCTTTTAAGTTTCATCAAAGAGCTTGGGAAAGGCAGCCCTTGCTCCATCTGCTGCCTTTCAGCACACATGGACTCATTTTTATGGAGCTACTTGTACCAAACACAAAATCCAGCAGGATTCCTTGCACTCATTAGCGTTCATTTAAAAGTAACCACTTCGGGAGTCACAATACATTGATCACCCCACACCCCGAGCCGTGGGCTAGCAGATAGCGGCGCCACTAAATGTTTTTTAAATGACAACAATTTCTGTGCTCCAGTGGCTTCAGGTGAGAATCCCCGCCTGGCAGAGAAAATGGAATCTGCCACCGACCGCGCTGAAGGCCGCCGACTCCTCGCCCCGGCCTTCAGTAGTGGATATGCTTTAACAACCTCCCTGGTGCAGGGCAAAAGAGCTATTACAACTGTGATAGCAGTTACCACAGATGACTCAGTATCCCTTTTCAAGCTACGCTCTAAATGGAGTGCATTGTGTCCGCTTTTGAGGGTGTGAGAAATATAAGTGAATTCATGTTTTGATCCAATTCAAGTCAAATCTCCCGCAGAATAGACCTGACATATCCCGATCATACCTGTGCAAACCTTTACTTTCAAAGAAGCACCTTTATTCTGAACCTTTTTGGTCTGAGCATATCACTGCCTGACTCTCTAAACATCTGCTCAACAACATGATGACAGCTTCATGTTGCCACTGATGGAGTTTTATCCAATGTCAAAAGCAGAACTATTGTAAGCAAGACATCAGAATGAAGACAGACAGTGCATACGAGGAGGGCTCTAAAAGCTCCCTTTTTGCAGACGGAAAAAGGTTGCCTTAGAGCAGAGCTGTCTCCACTATCAGCTGAAAATTATACACACCATGACAGTGAAATGACTACCAGCTGCTGAAGCAAAAATAAGGAGGACAAAAAAACATTTAATTTCATGACAGCTCATTTTAATTATATCCCCAACCTAACCTCCAACCCCCTCTGTGAATTGCTTAAGATCACATTAGGCTCCAGCCCTGCATTAAAGCTTGAACTTACACTTCCTTCACGTTTCACCCATTATATGCAGGAAGCTGAATTTTCCCATTACAGTGAGTTAGTCACAGCCACTTTCAGCGAGCACCACTACCATACGCGGACAAGTTTTATCATCAGAATGTATTATGTAAGATTGACTGCAGGGTTGACGTGCAAGGAAGGGAAAAAATGAAAGTCTTGCTATCAGCTCCTGCGTCTAAAGTGGAAGAATCCTGAGCAGGGGTGGTCACGGGGCTAGAACCATTCAAATGGGCCAAGAGTGCTGATGCGTCCTATTTACCTTGTGGTAATGGATTTGTTTGCAGCCCAAGCCCCCCTCCCCCTGTCTCGTAGGAATATTGGGGGCTTAGCTCCATTCACTTTTTGCTGCCCTGGCCATTTATTTTGATTAGGGAATGAAGTCCTCCACAGAGCCATATCCAGAATAATTGACACTGTGTCCTCTGAGGTCACAAAAAATATACCCTCAGTACTTATCCCGTTGGTGAAGTGGCAGTATATGAAAAAGACTGCACCTGAGCACCCAGCTGAAGGTGTATTATTGCTTTAGGTTGCAACAAAACCTGTCGGGGACCTAATAAATTATATTTCCTGTTCTTTTTTTCCAGCCTTGACAGGATAATTGATGTGCGCTGTGAACTTCCAATTGACTTCAACTAGCCTTTGTGTGGTATAAATTTCTCTTGTTTGTCAGGTCTCAAAGGCCACAGGGGATTATGGGGGTTTTACTTCAGGTCAGGTTTGGAAATAACTTCAGTTGTAGCTCACCGTTTAAATAATGTAGTAACAGTTTTGCATTTAGAAGAGGAAACAGATTTAAGTGTTTGTTGAGGATTGTCTTGACAAATCACCTTTATTGAGTGAATAAAGATGTTTAGTATTTCATTATTTACTAATCCTAACCAAATTGCAGTTTTAATACAACCTATGACACCTATGCTCACAAAGTCTCTGATTTAACAGTGCATTTAATCAGCTGATCATTGCATGATTGAACAGCTCATTATTGTGAGATTTGTGATGATCAGGGGAGAGCTGTTTGGCTGTCCCCAAAACTAAAGATGCATTGGATACTGCATACTCACCTGCATATTCATGATGTATTATTTGAGGAAATGGTTTCTACCAAGATCAAACAGCATACCATCGATATTGATTCATCTAAACACCAGAAAGTCGATGTTTTTCATCCAAAATGGAAAAACAACCCCTTTCCCTCCTCCTCTCATTCACATTCAGAGATTAGTTCCTAAAAGTGCCCTGATGCATGTCCACTCCCAGATGAAGCCAGCTCAGAAAGCGGAGCACAGCAGCAGAGAGGGAAGGGGAAGCAGATGGCCGGCCTACAGAGGTTCTGATCACAGGGATATTGGCAAGATGCTGAGCCGGAGAAATTAACCTTCAGAGGTTTCGTACACTGCGGCAACTGTTGGCTCATGCTGGATTCCTCTCTAGCTTTCTTTCTCTCGCTATCTTCCCACTGTCACGAGTCAACCTTTTCACTGAGGTCTCTCTTTATTTCTACCATTTTTTTCCTCCCTCTTGTTTTCATGGTCACTCAGTCAAAGAAACCCTCCCACTTAACCCAGCAGCTTGTAATAAAGGACACTCTAAAGGCTAAAATGCATAATCACCCTGATAACTGCATTCTTTGTGCAGCCTTTTGTGTTAGTCTTTGTTTCCTTCCCTGTGCGGCTGCAGCCACGTTAAAAGGTCAAACCCTCCTTTTGCCTCTGAAGTAGCTCTAATGCGATGTTGCAGACAAAGTCAATGTAGCGTTGGCAGCAGTGTCAGCTCTTATCTGAGTTTGTCATCGTTGAACTGGGAGCCCGCTCGATTGAGGATCCCCATATGGATCATCATCATCAGGCTGCTGCAAGGCACCGTGTCTGTCTCTCTGCAGCACAGCAGCCTTTCTCCACTTTGCCCCGAAGAGGCCCCTGGGTGTCAGTGCTCTCAGACCCATAGCTGTCCGTTCAATTAGTGGCACACAGTCACTCTGCTTGCATTGTGCCTTTAGTCCGATTAAGCCCAGAACCCAGAACGTGTGATGTCCCTGTACTCAGCTGTAACCCTCCTGCTCAATTTTAGCTATTCTGGCAGCCAGCTGTGACAGTGTATCGGTGACTTCAGTGTGAGATCTGTGCTAAACAAGTCTATGGAATCACTGCTAAAGGCCCACATTGTGATCAGACATATTACAGAAGGTGAGGAAATGTGAATCTAACATTGCTCGTTACCACTGGGTGTTAAAAAAGAACACCGCACCTGGAAATGTCACTTTGAGGCAAGCGTTTGAATTTCGGTCCAAATTTCAGGCCAGGGCTGTTTCGCTTTATGTTCATTTCATCATTCTGTGTATTTATTTTTGGGCTGTGGAAGAAGCTATTTAGAGAAAGCAGAAGAAGAGGCTTAGAGATGAAACGAAGCCCTTTCCTGTTGTCAAACAACCAGATGTTACATCAAAGGATTCTAAATAGGATCACTTTTGAGAAATTTGTTAGAAGTGCAATAGTGTTTAAAACTTAATGTCATGAGGTTATGTGTGAGGAATGGTGATACAACAATTCAGGATATACGGAAGAGAACATGAGATAGAAGTATATAATCTTATCTTGTTCAACAGTGGGTCCTAAGCTGGAGTACAGTTACCCTGAGGGGCATTGTGCGACTGCTCAGCTAATGTAACACTATAAAAATGCCAGTGTTACACATGGTGAGTACAAGCTGCCTTCATGTAAGAATGTTTGGAAACTAGAAAGTAAGCAGGAGTCTCAAGAGTTGGCTAGACGAAATGGAAAAAATGAGAAAATACAGTAACAAGAACAGTAATGCTACACAGTGTGACTCTGATTTATCGCAGTTTATTGACAGCTGATTGCATTCTGGCTCATCTGTTCTGTGCTTCTGAAAACCGTTACTCTTTGAAGAGGGTTTTTTTTTCTCAGCTTCATTTTGTCCTTCTGGCTCCCCTGTTGTAGCTTTTCATGATTTACAGCTCAAACAAACCTCTGCTTTTTTCCAAACTGCTGTTTAGAAAAAACAAACACAAAAACAAAACACAAACAAAAACAAACAAACAAAAATCAATATAGCTTCCGTCTGAAATGTTTGACTTCAGCTGCTGTCTCTTTAAGGCCCATAACTCCACAAACCCCCTCCCCTCTGATTGGCCAACCCTCTGGAAGCCTGTCGGGGGCAGAGCCTATCTATGTTCAGAGTATGGGAAAGCATAAGACCCCCCCCTTCAGACTATGACCTTCATGAGCTGCACACTCCTGTTCATCTTTTTCACTGGGTTGGATATCAAAGAATGCATCCACTAGAGAACGCTCAAACAAATTGGCCTTACACTGACCTCCAGCTCTCCTTTGCTGAAGTCTGTACACTTCTATACAGCCACAGACAAAAAGAGGTGTCATTATGTCAGATGATTGCTGCTACATGATGTTACCCTCTAAACTGGTGCTTTGACTTACACGTTTAGTTCATCCTGTTATGGAGCTCTTAAAAAATTGCTTGTACATCAAATCATGTTACCCCATTAAAATGAATTGAAATGCCTTTGATCTGTTTGTAACACCAAAAAACACCACCGTTTTTATTTTTTTTGCTACATGTTAAGTTGTTTGTGATAACGTTCATTCCAACCTGCATGCAGCAGCTTTACTGCAGTGGTCTATTCAAACCAGAGAGTCTATCAATAAAATGAGGAGCCAGGTTACGTTAGCTCAGCCTGGTAGATGAACACTGGCAGGACATAACCAGGATCCATTTACGTTACGCACTAGCCTGTGAGCAGCACTAAATGTAGCCTGCTACTAAACTACGGTACAAACTTAGAAAGTTTGCTTGGTATCACGTTTCAAAGAACAGGGTTACGTAACTGTTAATGAATGCATTCCTCTCCACGTATCCGGTGCAAAGTTGTCTTGAATAAAGAAAAGCAGCCAAGAGATGGCTTATATCTCAAAAAAACGTATCACTTGTTAGTCAAAGTACCACTGTACAGTCAAAGAGTGGTACTGATGCTTTAAAAAGTCTTTTGAAATGTCTTTTGACTTTACTGTTACTTCCCTCATCTTTTTGAGAGGTTTTTTCCTTCCCTGCCAAATGTGCACCTGTAGAGTTCCAAACACAGCACAATCATATGAAGAAGAAGAAGGCCTGCAGAATTTAACCACCAACAGGGTCTAAAAGGGAGAACGACAATTACTCACAGCCTGATGTATGAGCTGAGAAGTGCTAACAGGTGATTGTTGATCATCACAATAACAGAGGACTGAGAACACAGTGGGTGGTGATGCTGTGAGTGTCAGACTACTTGATCAAAGTAGAGTGCTAATATAATTGAATTCTTTGAAAACATAGTTATGTAATTATTTTGCCGCAGTAGATTTGGGTACAGACAGTTCTTTCAAAATTGAGCAAATGAAGAGAAACATCTCCTCGAGTCCCACTCATTACTGTTGACAACAATGCGGCTCTTCTCCCCAGCCTCCATTTGGACATGTTTCATCAAATTTAGGAAGTTGAAAATAAAGCATCAGGGGAAGGAGGCAAGCTGTCGTTTTTAAGGGGCGAAAAGGGGGGATAAATGAGAAATGACTTGTGCGCAGCATTGTGACTGCCTGGTTGGTTTTGTAATTCTGCAAAAGCAGCCGAGAGACGGAGACAGAACATCTGCTCAACACATATGAAGTGCAGTAACCGGTGAAAAATAACAAAGCTGATGACAGTAGGAGTCCCTTTTTGTTGTCACATTCTCGTCTTGTTGAAGCAGACATCTGCGTCGGAATGATTGCTCAGGAAATTTAGAGATGCATTTTGGCCAATTTCCATCAAATTGTCAGAAACAAGATGAAGCAATAATTGCTCTTGCCATCCAGCAATCTGTGAACATTTTCCTCCATGTCATGTGTAATTCTGCACGCGTGGTAATGTGAAACCTAAGCAGACGGTCTCCTCCAGCTTTGTTTTGTGTCTTATTTCATGGTCACTCAATCTTGTGGGGTATTTAGTCAACATACATGTGTTTGGGTGGATAGATGTGAATAAATCCAACATTCTTTACACAGTTTAATGCTTGAAAATGTAACAAGAAATGTCACCATAAAAAAAGAAAACCTACTCCTGGACCAATATAAATCCTCTATGATTGCTACTTTTTGCACATACAGTTGCAGAGTTGTTCATTCAAACTTCTTTAAGCAGACTCTGGAACAGTGTTCCTGAATCATGTCATACCTGACAGCTACTGTCATTTGTTATCATCTGGGGTGTGATATTTGATATTTTCTGATTGGGTGCGTGGTTAGGTTTCTGGATCCTGAAAAACTCCCCCAGGTAAACAGTTTGTGACTTACAAAAAAAATGTTCCCCAGCTGTCAAACAACTTTTGGACTGATATTTTTGTGCTTGGAGTCTTTTCCTCAGGTTATTGGCACTTAAGGAGAACTTCTATAGATTAAAGTTTTTGATAAATACCTCATATGTTGATACTGTACAGTTAGTTTCAATAACAGATGGTTAATAGATGGTGTCACATGAGGGTGACTCCTGATAACTACTTTCTTTGAATACATCACATGGTATTACACATCTCCCTCTCAGACAATGTAAAATTAATTTTTCATGGTGTCCTGTATTATACATTTTAGTGAGATGAGCAAAAGACAGGAACACTGGAGTTAAGGTCTATGTTTTTTTCTTTTTAAAGAAAGTGCTTGGAATGAAGGAAAAATGTCTTTACTGGAAACATACTTTCTGGCAATGATTTTGTAATATGCCAGTAAAAGCAAATCTTAAACTTGACCTCTGCACCTGCTTTGATGGCAAAGTGTGGGCTGCTGTCAACCCATTTTGAAATATTCCCATTGTGATAATGACAACATAAAGAGATAGATTGGTTATTTTGTGAGATTTTCCACAAAATGTTCCAGATAGTCTGCACTCTCACAAATTTGTATACATAGACCTTGCTGGTAACAGTTTGGAAGTGGTCAGGAAACAGAAGTTTTTTTGTTTCATTGCATGATATTTTTACTTTTTTTTAATACTCATGGTTGGTAAAGGAGCAGGGTTATTTAAAACAAAACAAAAAACACGTTTTCTGCTGAAATGTTGTTGTAGACTCTTAACTAGGGGCTCTGCTAGGCTTTGGACAGAATTTACAGGCTGTTCACACAACAATGATTCTGGGGTGCATCCCTGAGGTGTTGTTGCATTTTGGCCTCTCTTTTACACAGAAATGGAGTATTAGCCGACTTAACACTAAAAACTTTTAATAACGGCCTGCAGAGTTGTATTTATCTAAAATGCTGGGAACACTGTGTCATGTGAACAGCAAGCTGGAGTTTTCAGTGGAAACGCTGACATCATGCTTCGCTTTGCGCATTACACATTTACACACCATTGAGCTGTAAGTTATGTGAGCTAAGCTGTGCCTCTGATTGGGCGAGCTACGCTGTTTGTAATAATGTTCATTTCAACCAGGATTCACTAACGTTACAGGGTACTGATATGTCTCAGAGCACTGGGCTGTGAGTAGCGCTAAATGTTGCCTGCTACTAAACTACTAAACTACTAACCTATCAATATCGAGTTAAAAGCTGTATTAAACAAAGAAAAGTAGTGTTAAAAGGAAGATCTGATCTTTCATCTTTCAACACTCACACATGAGTTATTGCATCATAACAGTTTGCGCAAGTCCTCTGACCAAAGGAGACACTGAAATCAACTTCAGACGGATTCTCCTCTTAGCCACTTTAAGTTGATAATGTTACTATATAGTCCTCATTACAGATAAAAAGCAGCTGGTTTTGTCCAGAAGTGTCATCAGAATCAATACAACATGAAAACTCTTAACATTGCTCTTAAGTTGTTCATATAATTACATCTTATTTGTTGATTTTGACCTAATTGTAAGATAATAGTATTTTGAAATTCAGATACAGTTGTATTGCAGTTGTATTGTATTATACACGCTCACAGTCCAGCTCTACTGCCGACACTATTCTGTATGAAAGCTTCTCATCAGCTTAACTGTTCAAAACTCATTTGAGCTCTGTTTTTTTTTTTTATATCAGTCATTTATTGTGGCTTCACTTGAGGTCAGCGGTGTAACTGGTGTCATACTTCTCTGTGAAGTTAAGCAATAAATCTGAAATGAATGAGGAGCAAAGATAAAAATCACAGTGTTAAGTATCGCGTGGTTACTGAGTGTAATGGAAGTGTGGTTATGAAAATGTGAAACAGTACCACGCCACTTTGCCTGGGCTAGAAAACGCCTGTTAAAACCAGGGAAGCTTCGAAAACATTGCACTTCATCCGTCAAAGGTTCCCCCTGATGATTCATTGGAGCTGACATCAGTGACAGGAAAAGCAGAGCGATGGAAATCTATTCAAATGCGGTGAGGCTCAATTTCCCCGTTCATGAGAGAACTGTGGATAATATGTTGGACCCGGACCAGCAGGGGGTAAAATAGCTCCATCAGTCTTTTCAAGTCAAAGTGAGGTGGAGGGAAACAAGTGAAACGCCGATGCATAACACTGACATTTTTTAATAGAATTCATTTATAACAAATGGAACTTGTGTCAGCAAAGAACTGATTTTCATACAGACTTCTTTCGCCACCAATGTAACCTAAGTAAGAAAATAAAAAGCACTCCTTTCATTCAGAAAAAGAAACAGTTTACGCTTACAACTAATCAGAGGTAATTGTATGATCTTTTTAACAAGCCTTTTTTTTTTTTTACAATTTCATTATTTAATTTTCAGTCTATGCATCCAGACGAGAGATAGATAGAGAGAGCAGAGAACACAACGTTTATTTCTGTTAATGACACTCCAAGCTTGAATGGCAAAGCCACAAGAACAGATGGTTGGGGGACAGAATTTTTCTGAAGTCATCTGCTGGAGTTACCATGGCATCAGAACGGATGCTCTTTTTTGCCACAAACTTTATTTTTTTTTGTCTTTTTCAAGAGTTGATACCTTTTTTGTGTTATTTACATACACACAAAGTGAACGTTTAAGGAGATTTTTTTTCATAGATGGGTTCAAGTAATATATTATTGGGTTTAGAATCAATAGGGCAGTGCATAGTACAAAGATAGAGAAAGTGCAAATCTTCCTACCAGGCCAGCTCTGGCCATTCTGCAACGTTTCACCATGCGTATGAAAAATCATTTAAAAAAAAGTTAAAACTGAGATGAGAAAATAAACAAGGATGTAACATTAGCCACCATGAGGTTAAATAATAGCACTTTATATCTTAAAATTATCACAAAAAATAATTAGTGAAGCAAAAATAAAACACATAGCTGCTTGAGTTACCAAGGGAAAGAAAGCACCTGGAATGCACATCCACAAAGCCATCGAAGAGGGGATGGAGACGTTTAAGATGCTGCCCAACATAAAGGCCCTAACCAAACTAAACCCTCTGATTCTGTCTGTTTAAGAAGAAAAGGACAAACTGTAGGATTGTCATGAAAACAGACACGGTCTTTGTAGAAAGTATTTCTCTGTATCTTCTCTCTGCAGTGACACACATGTAGTCAAACCTAAGGCATGAAGAAGAAACCCTTCGGTGATGACCTGCGCTTTAGGCATTCCTTTTAAGACCCAATCGATTTAAAGTTTTTAAATCTGAACATTTATCTAGAAACAAGTTGTGACGTCTTTACTTTTGAGACACATGATCTGCAATCTCATCCCTGGCTCTGTGTCTGAAAAAGTTTGAGTTGTGTTGCTTATTATTGGATGTATTCTTGACTGTCGCGCTCACTTATATATAAACTTTTTAAATTCTATTTCACTCAGCCACAATAAGGCCACTGAAAATGAAAAATATGAGCTTTGAAATGTTCTTATTTGCATATATAATCTCATCATGTGACAAATGAATACTACAGGTAAATAAACTATACAATTACATTTACACTAAATGCCTAGATTACTCAAAGGATACATTAATATGTTAAATGAAACATTATAAAAACAGGCATAAATATAAGGCACTCTAAATGCAAAATGAAAAATAACACCGTTCACCATTGAATGCTTTAAAGAACCACGAGA
This sequence comes from Thalassoma bifasciatum, assembly GCA_008086565.1. Lineage (NCBI taxonomy): Eukaryota > Metazoa > Chordata > Actinopteri > Labriformes > Labridae > Thalassoma > Thalassoma bifasciatum. Next base: position 2,234,459 of record RPOG01000006.1, read on the forward strand.
AGGTGACGTCTTTGTACCTTTGCCCTATTGTGTGGAGCTGTGACTGTGGCTGTGTGACCCCTCTGTCTCTAATTACACACCTGCGTGAGGACAAATAATGCACCAGTGATGCTCTGACCGGCATCTGACACTCCCACTCCCACACCTTGCTCACTCGGGGAACAACAATGTCATGAGCGAATGACATATCCACGTAAAAACTCCTATCTAAAAAATACACATAGTTATTGCACAAGAAAAGATGCACTGAATCAGAATACAATTTTGTCCTACTGATGTGCATTCCAGTGAAAAAATCTCATTTCGTTTCCCCCATAGCACATACGTCTCAATTTGGAAGCTTTCATAAACAATTCACATGATATAAACTCTATTTCTCATAAATGATTTACTTTATCAATATATTTAGAATGTTTTATTTATACTTTTATATATCTTTTACATATATTTGACAATCTGTACCATATATTTGTTTATTGAAAGATCATATCCAATTCATTAGGTCCTCTGGTACCACCTTTCTCACATGGAAGAACTAAGATAATCGGTAGCAGCAGCTTCATACTTTGCTCATCCCTGTTGATTCCACAAAGCCCCAGTTTATCTTTATGGGTGTAATTAAGTTATCATGTATGTGATTGTGGACAGAAAACAAACATTAAATCAAGACCAAAAAAAATATATCTCTTGAATAAACTCAACATTTTGGTAGTGTGAATTCCATCGTGTGCACTAAGTGCAACAAATAGGGGGGAAAAAGTAAGAAAAAAAAAGATATTCTCTGCAAAATAGCACATACGTCAGAACAGTTCTACAGCTTTAAAAAAAAATGAACATTTAATACGTTTTATCACTTCCTTCCAAGTGATAAATTTGTGTAAAAAAGGAAATTCACACAGTTCAAAAAAAGCACATCAGCTGTATAATAAAGTACTAAAAAACTAAATCAATAATTTTCTTTATTTCATAGATCATTTGAACTTTGCCCTCACCCCCGAATTTAGATGATGAACATTGTGACAGGAAAGGGTATTTATTCATTATTACTTTGAGTCTGTCCTGCTGGACCAAGCGTCGTCTTCTTTTCGATGGGTTGTCAGTGTGTACTTGATTGTGAAATAGATTTTTTTCTTTACAATGTGCATCAAGTTTCTCCCCCCCTTCCCAAGGTTCTGTGTGCCTCCAATGCCTCTCGTAATGGTTCATAATCACTGATGCATTTCTGACGATGTCATTATTGTTCATTTACTTTTTTGTTGTGTTGGTTTTCATTCAGTTTTATGAGCCCCAAAATGAATCCTTGAAGCAAAAGAAAAGGTAATTCCACGTGATGCTCCAACAGTCAGGATTCCCCCGCTTTGTTTCAAAGTGGGGTTTTAGTCGGGGTTTGGAAATACTTGGTCCTCCGGGAATCATCTTTTTCATTTTTTGACAAGTCATGTCGCACATCCAACACTTAATGAGTTGTTAGCAAGGAGTTAAGGAGTACTTTCTCAAGCAAGAATTTATGGCTCAGAAGAGAGGCTCACTGGGTTTTCTTTCCAAAGGGCCCTCTGCTTTTTTCTTCCAATTCTGGGTCTCTTACGTTGCATAGTGATCAAAGCTTCCCAGGTACTCCAAGCCAGCTCTGTAGCAGAACTGGTATTGATCCTGGAGACAAAGAAGAGAAGATTCAGGCTTGCACTTCCTCCAAGGAATCCTTTTTTTCATACCACATCTCCTTTAGTTTTTTTTATTGTACTTCAATTATGTTTCCTATACACCTGTCACATAAAATGTGCTGCCTGCTTCTCTGTAACACCTATCCCATTTTCCCTTTAAAAGTAATATGAACACTGAATCCTTTTTATGCAAGAAGAAACCACAACTTAAGAAACATTCCAAGTCGTCACTTGAAGAAATAAACTGTTACAGATCAATGAGATAAAGCTGGAGCAGATAAAAGGATTTTAAAGACTGTTTTCAAAAAGTCTTCACCAGATGCTTGCCTTGGTCCATCTGTTTTGCCCAAACTGATCATTTAAATCTCATTGACTTTTTTACTCAATTCAATGAGTCATCATTAAACTGCTACACACTTAAAGGCACAGTAGCTGCATCAAACTCCAGTACAGTTTGTGAGTTTCTTTTTCTTTGCATGGTAAAGTGGAAAAAAGAGGAAAGGAGAAAAAAGAGCTCACCTCTGTCTGCACCATGGCTGGTCTCTGTGTTCGGAGCATTTTCACTGTCTGAAAGATGTCTACTACGCCCTCATATCTCATTCTTTCCAAGACAATGCTGAGGGTGATGAAAACTCCGGTTCTACCAACACCCGCGCTGAGCAGAGAGGGCAAAAAGGTCAAAGTGAAGCAAGAGAAAAAGTTTGCACTTCATCGAGGAGCAGCACATCAACTTTCCAATTAAATGTGTTGAACAGATGCATGGCAGGCGCAGTTCAAGAGATTGTATCAGGCGAATGCTGGTGATTTGGATTGATGTGTTTTGCTGGTTGATTACTTACCTACAGTGGACCGAGATTGGTCCATCTTGACCAAACTGCTCCTTTGTTTTATGTACTTGCCCGATGAAATCGATGAAGCCCTCTCCTGATTTTGGCACTCCTTGTTCAGGCCAGTCTGTGAACTGAAACTGCCTTACTGTCCGTGACTGTCCATCCTGAGATCAAAGGGTTCAAAAAAGAGGGAGGAATGTGAAGGGCTCGCTCTTTATGCAGAACAACCATCAGATACTAGAGAGTGAACCAACTAAACAAGGATGTTAATCTTCAGTATTCCACAGGCAGCGCATCCATGGACTTCATTCTAGCACTAACTCTGTCTTATTTCTCTGTGCTGTTACAATTTCCCAGCACAAAAAAATACTTATTGAAAAAAAAAATATCTAACATCAGCGCCAAGTTTTAAGCATCAGAGAATGTTTTGTCATCCAAGATGCCTGCCATTTACCTGAACGTATTAAACGCAAACACTTAAGATACTAAATCCTTTGATGTGTCCCCCTCGACGGGGTGCTTGGAGAATCGACTTTGAGGGTGTGCATTACTTAAGTGATATTGTATCCCCTTGATAAGAAGAGCAATCCCATTGACGAGACAGTGTAACATGCACTACAAAGGAGGGAGCCTGCGCCATTTATCTGCGTAAGCCTTTGATGGAATTAAAACTCTGGCAGCTTGCTGCTGCCGGCACCACATTTGTTTTTTTTTACACATTGACATGTGTCATAATTCCCACAAATACACTTCTGATTATGCTTAACTCAAGGCCATAGTTTGGTATAAACAAATATTTGATACAATGCCAAAATTCTGAGCTGAAGACAACTGCAATGCTCAATCCAGTCGCCAACCTGCATGTTCAACACTGTCATTCAAATTTTAAGTCTGTGTAAATGAAATCATGCAGATGCAAATCAAGAAGTGTAAAAATAAACAAGCTATTCGTCTTTATTTGAATATTGAACCCTTGGTGACCCACTTAGTGTCCAGAACTGAGTCCACAATCCAGGAAAACGACACACTAGACTAAACTTGAAAACAATGGCTCTTGATTTCATGAGCCATTTCCACAGTTTCAAATTTCAATCTGTAAACTTAACTCAGTGAAACAATGTCTGCTTACCCTGGCATCAGTCACTTTGAACTCTCTCAGGATGTACTGGGGCATGTTATACTCGGCCATTGGGTCCACCACAAAGTACTGGTATCTGGCCGATCTCTCTGCTGGCCAGTACTGGTGGCATTTTTCCTGTAGTGAGGGAAAAATAGAATACCACAATGAACCACAGCATTCTCTTCATACACAAGAAATCATTGTGTTCATTCCCAGAATTCTTTAATTCAATTCAAACTGCATCAACTTTGTGCAAGCCTATTTTCTCACAGCCAAATTTCAGTATGGGACTATACGTCTTTTTGTGCTCTGTCGCCAGACAGAGGAGAGGAGCATGCCAAATAAAACTGTGAAAAAAGTACAAATGGATGCATACCCTGCCCATTTCTCTAAGCTTGGTTAGCATAACAACAATAGTAGAGTTGTGCTCCCAGAGCATTCTCCAGAAGTCCTCTGTGGTCTCTGCCAGTGGTCCCTGTGTGGCGATGTAGGCTTTCTGTTGCCTGTGGAGACACAACAGCACATGACGAATCTGCTTTCAAAGAGTAGACGTAAAAATGAAACTTTAACCTAAATACTTAAAAGTATGAACTCATTTCTTTTGATGGAAACCTGTCTCTGTCTTTTCCAATTAGTTTTCTCTTTCTGGGTGATTTTACAAATGCTGTTACTTTAGTGAGACTGAAACCACTTTCAGATCCAAAGGTCATAGCCCTTACCTGTACCCATCAATGAAACTGGCATTGATGTAGTCAGAGCCCTCGACTCCTCGAATAGGTTGAAGACACACTCGCGTCGACTCGTATGGCATTATGTTAACAAGGCGGTTCTTGAACTTGTTGCAGGGGAGATTGGCACTGATGAATCGTGATGTATGGGCTTTAGTGTTGGCTAAACGCTGCATAGGGACAAAGAAAAGGAGACATCTTTAAGAGTCCTTGAGAGGAAAGAGGCTGTTGTTTGTTTCTCTCCATGGTTACCACTCGTGTTTGACACCAGATATTCGTGTGCTGTGATCAATTGCATGACTTTGATTTCTCAAGGCAGTCTGAGAAATCCTACATAATAAGCTCTGCATTGCTGTTGATGAAATCTAAACCACACTGGCCTTTAGTGCACTGTGGTTACGTACTACTTCATGTGGCCTTAAAGTATGGAAATGGCATCAAAGTGATTACTATCATGGCTTGCTGTTGCAGGGGAAAATAGCCAATATGATGAAAAGACAGGAAAATGGATACCCAGGCGAGCCAGGAGTGGACAGAAGTGCACAGCAATCTAACCTGTTTATCATCTCTTAGTGGAATCAGCATCCATCACAGTGCAAGAGAGAACGTGCGTGACAAGCAAGGCAATACTACACATACAGCAACACCACAGACTGTGAGGGGTTGTGTAAGGTTCATTGAGCCTCTCATTGTAAATGCAGACTACAAGTCCCTCTGGCAAATGTTCAGTGGCGGGGAAAACCTAAGTTTGGCGTCTTTTTTTTAATGTAAACCAAGACCCCTGTTACAGAGGAAGGGGGAAACCAGAATGGGAGAATTTGTCCTATGTTGAGTTTCACAAGCAAGTTAGAAGAGAGGAAACCACAGGCCCCTTGCTGTCTGGTGGGCCTAATGGGAACTGGAAAAGAAGTTGTATAAAGAAAAGGCCAATCAGCGACACTAAGGCCTGGATGTGACTTAGAACATGAGGTGCCATTGGGATGTCTGTGAATGCGTTTTGCACATTGGTGGTCTGTTAAAAGCTCTAAGATGAGAACAGTACATGATAGTTTTAAGGCTGTCAAACACTCCATAAACCCTTCATACCCTGAGTGACCATATTCAGAAAACCCCAGACCAGGACCCTCTACCCCTGTCTCTTAGAGATACTGCAAATATACCCAAACATATTCAAAGACATCAAAGTAGCTTCATAACCCACACACTTCGTTTAAGAACTCTTTTTCTGTTTGAAGTGAAAATTTTCTATAATATTAACATAAACGATGTACAGAAGCCCATTCCCCTATAATAAAAATATTGAAATTAAAAAGTGGCTTTGTAAAGATTTTTTTTACCCATGCTACATCAAAATTTTGAGACGGAAGGTCAAATTGATGAGATAGACAGTCAACACTTCTACCCTTTAACTTAAAGTATTAACTTTTTCTTATAAATTTCACTGAAAGATCTCAACATTATAACTTTTTTCTCACTACTTTGAAGTTTCTCTGAGAACTTTGACTTTTTGAGGTGACTGACCCCTATCTCAAAATTTGGACTTATTTTCTCATTAAAATACTTTATTTCATAATATTGACTTTTTCCCCTCATAATTTCACTTTCTAGCCTCAAAGGCTTGACTTGATTTTTCAAAAATCTGACTTTTTACCTCAGAATTTTGACTCCTTTTCTCATAATTTCACTTGATAGTCTCAAAGAATGGTCTTTATTTTTGAAAAAGTAGACTTTAATCTCAGAATTTGGACTCTTTATCTCAAAATTTTGACTTATTATATCACAATTTAAATTTTTGTATTGAAATTTTGAACCTTTTCTCATAACTTTGCCTTTTTTTAAATTGTGACTTTTTAATTTCAAAATTTTGACCTGATTGACACAATTTCACTTCATCTCAAAATACTGACTTTATTTCTTAAAACTGTGACTGTTTATCTAAAAGAATTAAGTTTTTGTCTTCAACTTTGACCTTTTATCTCCAAATTTTGACTGCATAATCTTAATTTTTTTTACTTTTCATGTCACAATTATGACTTCATATCTCGATTTTTTAACTTAAAATCTGTCTTCTTTTCTCACGACTGTAAGTTCTTAACCTCAAAATATTGACTTTATTTTTTTCAATATTTGACTTTCTATCAGAGCATTTCCACTTTTATCAGGAAAAAAAAAGTGTCATTGTTGTGACTGAGGTTAGGGCATCAGAATAATGCCAGTAGACCAGTACAGTGACTTATCATGAATATCAATGTTCAGGAGAACAAGCTGAGACAAACCCAGATATTTTGGTGAGTTTTATAAAATCCAAAAGAAGCAAAAGAGGACGTTTGTTCACCCTTGTCATACCTTGAACTCAAGTTCCATGCCGGTGACATTCTCTCCGCCCTCTATCTGTGTCAGTTTCTGGATGTAGGCGTATAGGTTTCTGGCGGGCACTTCGGTGGTGCCGCAGTTGACGGCCTCCTGGAGCGCGTCATGTATGAAGACGTACTGGTCCTCTGTCTGCACCATGTAGTTGCGCTGGGCACGCATTAGCGTCACATGCCCATAGATGTCCACAGTCTTCTCGTGCTTGATACGTTCCAGCATGGCATCAATCACGATGAAGCAACCTGTGCGCCCCACTCCAGCACTGTAGTCAACAAAGAGATAAAAGGGGGGTGTTACTGGATGGTATCTGTGCAAGGAACTGAAACAAATGAGGGAGAGTCTTGTGAAGGTTGAGGCTTTTTGGAAACTTTTTGGGGGACTTGCTTTCTCGTCGCAGTGCCACAAACTCTCTGCGCCAAGTTTGCCTCTGTTGGACGAACTCTTTGGCTTTGAGTGTAATTAAATCTGAAGTGGCACTTTGTGAAGAGCAATGCAGTCACAGCCTTCAGTGGGCTCACGGCTGGCTTTGCAATCTAGTCTCTCCCCCTTCCCAAACCCCACCTGTGCACTCTAGCCCATCAGGACTAATCACTTATGCAACAGGAACATTTAACCCTTATCCTATCACTTCAAAGAGAGTCTCTGCAATAATGCGCACACGCAGCTGCAACAGTGAATTTTTGAGGGCTTTGTTAATGTGACGGGCAACTTTTGAGAAGTGCAGCTGACTTTAATTAATGCCATTAGATGAATATGGCACACCTAAATGGCACACAAGCTTCAGAAGAGGCACTGGAAGGCAGGACTGTTGATTAGAACTCACATTGACACATTTGTTCATTAGTTTAAATCATGCACTGGTGAAAAATGGAACCTGACAAAAAGAAAATCTGCTGTTTTTCCCACAACTTCTCCTGAACACCAGCTTGAAACATTCTGCACAAACACTGCCTCCTTCTTTGCAGACTGCTGACAATTTAAAATGTTCACCCCTGCACGTTAGATGTTTTAATCGTGCAAGCCTCAGCACTGAAGATGTTCTCTGATGACAGTTTATTTACCGCCAGGCGACAGGGTGGTTTAAATCTTCTTCGTTAACTCTCCTCCCACCTTACCCGCAAAGCAGAACACTGACGAGACAAGTCCTTGCACTTGGCACTCCAAAGTAAATAGGTTATTCAATCCATTAAGCTGACATGCCTATGAGGTGTGAGCCATGCTCTTGTGCTCTCCTACTTCTGAAGGAGCATTTGTTTTTCATTTGCTCTGAGGAACGCAGGCAGAGAGGTTTGGGAAGGGAAAACTCAAGAGGGAGTAAAGTTTGTCCCCAGGGGCCAAGTCTGGTTAATGTGCCATGCTGCACTGGAACTGTGCTGCAAATGGAATAAAGACACATATGGGAGTCATTGGCTTTAACAAATTATCTCATGACCACGTCCAAAATGGATGACAACTTTTTTTTCACTTTTGACGAAACCACTCGCAGCTCTAGGGCGATAACAAAATTTGCGCTGGGACCCAAAGAAAGAATCAGCCTGCTCAGAAAAAGTGTCTGATAGATGTTTGCAGAATGAATCACTTCCAGAGTTGAGAACACCTCAACCCTTGGGCAAAGGATGCAGGAACTAGCAGAGATCTCTCCCTTCACTCCAGCTGTTTCTAATCTTTAAACTTTTTACAGTGCGAGCTTGAATGTGGGAGAGTGATGACCTGTGAGAGAGTAAGTGACAGAGTGACAGCATTGAGCTATAGAGACGGAGACAGAAGAGATAAGAAGGGGAGGGGGGGGGGTTGAGTTGTTAGGCAGAAAAAGATGCAAAGAAGTTGTGAAATTCTAAAGTTAGTTTTTAAAGAGATGAAGCAGCAGGAATTTGCAGTATATTAGCCACATTTCCACAAAATGTCGAACCAGGAAAGGCTCAGAAAATATGCAATATTTATCAACAAAAAGCAAGTGTGTATGTGTGTCTGGTTGGATGAGGTGGTGCAGAAAGCCGAAGCTACATTTGGCAGTTGAAGGGGAGTTGGCAGACTGACTGCACTAATGACCTGACACTGCCTTTTCAGCCAGTCAAGACCAGCTGCTTTGGACTTGGACACACATTAAGTGTCAGACTAATATGCTTTCCAGGAGTTTGGGGAATAGGAGATGGGGAAGCGAGAGAGAGGGGGGAGAGAGAGTGCTGTCTAAAATACAGCTGCAATGAGTCCTGGGAAGATAAAGCATGAGCAGCAGTGAAAGCAATTACATATGTATTGTTACCAAATCTCCTGCTGTCAGCTAACCTGTCACCATTTCCTAAGGCTGACTATTGAACGCTCGCTCATGGACTCAAAACTCACCAGTCACTGTGCTGCTGTTGATGGAGTCAATAATGGTTTAAGTCCCTTTGTATGACGCTTGAATTACTTACTGGGAAAGCAAATTATAGCATTCATTTTTTTCTAACTTTGAGGTTTCGTATTTTGTTCTTGAAAACAGACTTAACCCACAAACTGGACCTTGTAGGTTCAGCCACTTTTTCCACAAATCACAAGCTGGTGTTGGCTGCCTTATTTGTGCATTGAGACTTTCCATTACAGTTTGGAAGTTCCCCTTGAATAAAACTACACCATGATGACAGGGAGGTGGAGTTTTGCAGCCCCTGATTCAACCTTTCCTTCAACGAGAATCACGTCTGTCACCCTTTTACTCAAGCACAGGTACTTCGTCGGTGTGTCAATGGTCTTAGAGAAATGAGGCAGCCATTTTTGATTTCTACACCAACTAAGTTATTCAGAAACTTGCACTTCTAGTCACACACATAAACAGATAGAGCTCTGTCCAGTTCAGCGTTTCATCAAGGCTCCAGCAATAAGGCGTGTTGTCACAAGAACTTAATTAACTTCTAATGAACTCATTAAAATCAACAACTAGTTTTTCACATTTGATCAAAGCTCCCCTGAGGAGTTCTTAACTGGTTACAAAACAAACGAACACTAATTTCAATGTCTCCAAACATACAGAAGCAGTATCATCAGCATAAAGGTCGACTGTTGTTATTTTCAATGTCTAAAAGCGTTGCTGTGTGTAGATTTTAAGCCAAGGAAGGAACTTTACGCTGCCTATTCACCATGTCATAATTTAAATATGTACGTTTTAAAAGGAAAAAGATACAATTGAAGTGTTATGGACAGAAAGGGTGCTAATTCATCAAAAGGTCAAAGTTCCTTTACATGGGCTTTAAAGGAAAAAGTCCAAAATTAGGCATTGTTAGCTCCCTGAATATAAGAATTTGTAGTGTTTTCTGATCATTTACAGCAGTAGTATTTTAGATTTGTGCGATCTGAAGTGACTGGAAGGTCAAACTTTTTAAAAAGTTGACAGAGGTAAATGCATAACTATTATTTTTAAGCAACAAAGTAAGTTAATGTTCCCCAAATGAATTGCAACAACAAAAGAATTAAAAAGAGAGGACAAAGAGCTGAAATAATGTCAAGGACTTTGGTCAGGACTCTTTTAAAACTCTGGACAGTTCCATCAAAACTTTCCCTTCTGAGTCACTGGGAGAGGCCAGTGATCTCCGTGACATTCAATCATGTACTTTTGGCCTCCGCCATCACCTCAGAACGCCTGGGTAGTCTTTTAGTTGGGAGAGCACAACAGTCTCTGACCTCTGGGTTAGAGAAAACAGCAGGAACAAGGAGGACAAGAAACGTGGTATAACATCTGTGGGAAGGGAACACTTTACAAGATGAACTATGATTTCACATGGCCTACAACAATTTACAACATTGTAATTACATTGTAATTATTAACTTCATTTCCCTTTATGGGTTTCTGTGTCAGACAGTGTGATGATAAAATAAAAACTGGAGACAAATCAAACTAATATATCCTGAATAGAACTGTATATCTTGCGTCATAATTTGTGGTTATTCAAATAAGCTCAACCACAAAGTGCAAATGACATACAAAACCCAACTTCAACATGAGACAATCATGACCCAGAGCTGAAGTCTCAGGAAGAAGTGGTTAACCACTAATTTCAAGAACATCTGTGTAATCAAAAAGTAGTCTTGCCTCTATCAGAAGAATTTTTGTGAAACTTGAGCAACGTGAGGCACATGAGAAGAGAAGTTGTAAAACAGGTTTTGGCAGATTTTTCAACTTAAATGTATCTTTAGCAGAAGTTGGTTGCAACAAGCTACATTTACTCCGTTACATTTACTTTAACTTTTCAGACCAAATGGACTTGCCAGAGTAGTTTCATCAATGCAGCGTAACCACTAGTGACGTTTGACTCCATTTTTACCAGGCAGTCACATGACCGCACACATTATCTTTGCTACCCCACATTCAAGCAAAGTGACTAATTCCTGTGAAGTATGTCTCTGCTAGCTGAGCATATTGTGCTGTTTCATGAGTGTTAACAAAGGTAATTAATCAAACACCCATTTCTTGTGGCTGAAATTGCCTTAATTTATGTTGTTTTGTAAATATTTAGTTTATTATTGTTTCGTTTAATGTGATGTTTGGCGATACCTAAGTTTAAAAACTCCTGTTTTACATTTTTGTCTATTTGATCTGATTTATAATAAATAATATATCAGAAGTTACTCACTAGTTACTCTGTACTCGAGTAGTTTTTCCACAGAATGTTTACTAACTTTTATTCAAATAATCATTTGGAGATGTAGTTTTTACTTTAACTTGAGTCATATTATTCTAGAGTAGTAGTATTTCTATTTGAATACAACTTTTGGCTACTCCACCCACCTCTGATCTTAAGTTATTGCTTTGCAGAGTATACTTCTGCTTTGTGCTGTGAAAAGATAACAAATACCTTTTCATTAGTCATCAACAGATAATGATGTTTTCTGATAAATTATTATGTTTCTTGGCTGTGATTTTTAGAGCACAAGAGCAGTCAAAATTTTAAACCAACTCTGGAAAAACACAAAGCCAGAACCAAAAAACCCAGAGCCCTTGATTGTTTATTTTATGTCTTAATGGTCTTTTTAAGAAGCCCCCTCGGCATGCACAAACATAGTAAGCTGCTATGTTTGGTGCACCAACTAATTAATAGGCAGCTCGAGATACTGTACCACGCTGTTAATTATGTGCAACAAATGTTCTTCTTTCTTCCCTTTAAGCTTTTATTTAGGGCTGCTCTGCATGTGTACAAACAGCCTCAGCAAAATGTCTTTATCTACAGTATATTCCTGTGTAGCCACAAAACGCTCCTAACATTATTATGCAAATATGCAAATGTTGAAGATGTCTCTATTTAAAACTGTGGTCCAACATGAAGTGAAAGGGATGCTTCTCAAAGGATTTGGAGCTTGGAAATGGCTCTATCTGATAGGGAGCCAGAGGAATTAAAAAAACCTCCCATCTGCACAGTGACATTAATTCCTGCATTCTGCTTCATTGTAAAAAAGTCCGGATTTTCAATTTGAAGCCATTCGGCAACTAGCTCTAATTAACTTCAGCATGTGGTAATTCTAATTCTCCAGTAATCCCTTATCCCTTTTTTGTCACTTTCTGACACAACTTTGTATCTATTACACTCACTATCGCTGTTGCTTCATTTCTGCTTTTTTTTTTTTTTCTCCTCTTCAGTCACTGGCTCTCTCTCTGCACCGAGCCTCTGATGACTTCCTGAGTTGAGAGGAGCCAGAAGTCTGTGCTATATCCCCTCGCCTCTCTGTAGGGAGTCTGCCCGCTTATGTAGCTCTGGGAAGCGAAGTTGGCGTGAAAGTGAAAGTTATTTGTTTCAGATGCAATAACCCGAGGGATAAGCCGGGGACTTGTGGGCTGCTGATGTGCGACATGTTAGCCGTGTAGCGGCGAATACGACAGGTCTGCGAGTGTCTGCGTGTCAGTGTGTGGGAGGAGATGTTTAAGTTTGCTGAGGGCAATGACACTTGTACTCTTTGTGCTATCATGTTGAAAACACCTTCACATTTAAAGTGCCGTCTGTGAGAGCTAGCAGGCTGATTTGTTTGGGCTCACATTTTTCCTCCTTGTAAAATATTCCTCTTGAGACCATATTTTACCTTCTGGTTCCATTCTCATTTAAAAAAGGACCCGTATGTGTCAAGAAATGAAGCAAATTTAACCATCTAAATAACCCTGAATGTATTGCATCTTGTCATATGTATTCATATATTCATTACAGCAAATGGAGAGAACAAAATCAATTTCATGCTTCAGGATGTTTTCGTGAAACCATGGCATTTCTTACCTGCAGTGTACCACCATGGGCCCTGCATCTGGAGGATTGCAGGCTTTCACCCGTCTCAGGAAGGCCAGGAACGGGGTGGGGTGCTCCGGTACCCCGTGGTCCGGCCAGGCCGTAAACTGAAACTGCCGCACCTCTCTTTTCTCGCTAGAGCCGTTCTGAATATGACAGGGGGTGAAAAGGGTTGAGTGACCAACATGACTTAAAAAAGAAAAAAGAAAACCTCTGGCATAAGACAGGAAAATTCCTCCTTACTTTAAAAAGTGCAAATGTCCTGACACAGTATGTAGCCAGCTCTACTGTGTCCAGCAGTGTCACTTGAATGAGACCATATGTCTCTGTCCCTCTTGTTGGCCAGTATTGGTCACATTTCACCTTTAGTGGAGAGAAATGACCGATTAGAAGTGATCCAGATAGAAATGCATGAACTTTTTATGCCCTAGTGGAAAAAAACCTGATGCATTGCTGTAATATTTTGAAAGCATAAATCCACAGAGGTCTATGGACTGTGTACAAATATAGCTTAGGACAAATAACAGTAAAATAAATACCCACATTCCCCCTCATTCCTGCTGACAAAGTTAGATTTTCTAATCAATGAAATGGCCTGAAACATTTGTATAGAGCTGACAGTGCTATTAATTGTCCTGCCATACTCTATAATTACAAAAGGTAACCACAGTTTCCAATCATATTACCGCCTCAGCTTTATTGCTATTTGAGTGTACAGCTTTGTTTCACAGTTAACAGCCAATAAAACACTTCCATGATAGCATTACCGCTCAGCTGAAAAACACAGAAGCAGTGTTGGTGTTGTGGAGGAAAATAACTGCCATCCAATTCAATTGTTTTTCTTCGCGTTGTCCGTTAAGACCTCATGCAGCTCAACACAAAATCGAAACATTATCGTGTTCAGCATATTGCGTTTCTTTATGCCCTGTGATTGTTGAGGAGCACGTTGAGAATTCAAGCACCTCAAACATTTACTATGAACTGATTTCATTTTCCAAGCAGCTGTTGTAACTCTGACACCAGGAGCACAGACGGATTGTGACATCAGGGGTATAAGATGATTCATAACAGCATTTCCTTGCAAATACAAGCGCTTCATATATGCAAAACACAAAAAGACAGCTTGAGAGTCTCCCAGTGAATGATACGACTGATTAATATGAAAGACAGGAGCTGTTGGCAGCAACAAAAGCACATTATTTTGCACTACAAATGTCAAACAACTTAATAGCATTGCAGGATCAGGGAGGAGGATGTCTCACAGAGAGCTTTAAAATCAGGGCCAAGAATCTCGCATCAAAAAAACATCTATAATGTAGAACAGGCACCTGACAGCGTGTTCCGAATTAAATCGGTGAATCATGCATTTTACAGTGTATGCAATAATAAACGCAGCCAGAGGAGTTTATTTGCTTTGCAGATTGTTCAGATACTGAATGAAAACTGCTCTCTGGATTGAGTCAGCACCCCTGTTAACACTACGCCAGGCTCTTAGAAAAGGCACACAAGTGTGAAGGTCATAAGCTTGTGGAGTCTCTTAAGCTTTCATGTGCTCCGTCAAACACTGTGAGATGTGCCAGAGAGAGGGAGAGAAAGTGCCTTTTGTCCATGTCAACCTTAAAAGAGTGGTTAAGTGCATGCAGCTCTAGTCTCTAGCCTTTGATCACTGATTGTAATCCAGCGCCTTCAGCAGAGCCGGGCTAATGAAGGGAGAGATGCGCCTAATCAGTCAGGATAAACAACAACACAGAGTGTTTTAGAGACAGGATCGAGGATATCAGGAGGTAACAGAATGCAACCTGGCTTCTCTTGGAGAATAAATAAGGAGGCAGCCAGGGAGGGCCAGAGTACGACAAACTTCAAATTAAACAGGGTCATAGGAAAGAGATAAGCTGAAAAGACATCAGCCTGATCACGCCACTGATAAGCTGTGAAGAGTTTGGAGGATCTATGCAGCAAGAATAAAGCGCTCTTATCTATTTTTAAAGATACAGTGCACTGCATGAAACATGGCTGTGACTGTATTCACACCTACCCTGGACCTTTCCTCCAATTTGGTCATCATGACAATGATGGCGCTCCTCTGCTCCCAGATCATCCTCCAGAATTCACCAAATGTTTCTGGCAGGGACCCCTGGGTGGCAATGTAAGCATTCTGCTTCCTGTAGCCGTCAATGTAGTTGGCATTGATGTAGTCACTTCCAGGAATACCTAGAATAAAAAAGAGCTCAGTTTAGTTATAAATCAGATAAAATATCTCTTTATTCATTCCATACATTATTAGTATGACAACAAAAGTTGCAGAGCAGAGAGTTTGCTTTCTTTGTTGGTCTTAGTCTTGAGTTTTTCCTGCAGTTGTTTGAGATAATGTCAGATTTTCACTGACATAAAGAAACTATCTTCTGTTTTCCCCAAGTATTAAATCGAAAAACAGCATAAAAACTGTCATAATTGCAACCAATGTAACAGTCCATCAGGATTTGTATTTTCTATCAGCAACACATTTAAATCCAGTCTTTGTGCACCTCTTCCATATCTGCAACTGACTTCCAGATAAAGCCTGGTCTGCAAAAGTCTATCACCTCACACGGAGAAAAACAAATCCACAAAAAACTAGCAAAACAATTCCCCCTTCCCCTCCTCAGTCCCCCTCCTTCCCTTTGCTTATATTAAATGAAAGCCACAGCAGCCTTTTTCCAATCCGGGCAAAAGAGACAGAGCTGACAGCTAGTCAATGCTCGAGGACTGGCAGTTTAGGGGCTTCGTGCACACATGGCCGACCAAGATAAGTCTCATCTGCATGGACGCCACGTATCAGAGAATCCCCTCACTCCAACTGCTTCCTGTCCTCCTCTTTCCCCCAGACTCCCTTTTACTCCCAGGTAACTTATTCATTGGGAAAAAAGAAAAGAAAATGGAATATGAACACATTCAAAAACCCACCCACGCTCTTTATTATTATTTTTTTAAATATCCCCCACCTTCTTTTCAGCCACTGAAATTGTCCACACAGCCGAGCAGCTGTGTGTTTTTTGCGGTGATGGACAAGGGATAAATACAATTAAGCTCAGTGCATGTTCAAATTGAAAAGCAAAAGCAAAAAACACACTGTGCTTTAATGAGAATGAAGCAACTTGTTTAATGCACATTGGCAAATGGATTTTGCATTTATGCTTTCTGTCAGTCAGGCTTTGTACAAAGTCTGCCATTTCCTCTGTCACTATGCTAATTGAGGAATAAACACTGGCGCAGTGTTGTTTAGTACTCAGCTTAAAAAAAGCGCAGGAATCTGAAAGGAAACATCTTCAGCTGAAGTATTGTAATGATAAGAATTATGAGTTTGAGTAGAGGTAGCAGTATACTTATGTGAAATCATTGTGCATCTGTGAGCAGATGGCAACACTAGTTCTCAGACACATGCTTGTTTTTACTACAGAGCAGAGTCTTGAAGCTGTAAAATTTGATCATATTATTTTGATGAATGACCTCTTTGGTGAGCTGGGAGACAGTAACAGTAAACAGCATTTTGATTGAATAAAGAAAGAGCGTTTGATAACAAAGTCTAAATATAGAACAGAGGCACATGGAGTGAAGTCTTGTGTAACTTAAGTTTTTTTATAAATGAGAAAAGCATTGAAGATGATGACTGAAGTTAAAGGCAGTGTGAGAAAATTTTCCCTGACTGTCTCACTGATCCTCTGATGTGTCTCCATGATAAAGTGGTATCAGTGACTGGATTCGTACAAAAATTGAGTATAAGTTTATATTCAAACTCACATTGAAGTGTCTATGTTTAGGACTGAGCGTTCACTGTAAGAAGTAAGCTTGAGCAGGGTTTTCTTTTTGTTTTTTCTTTATGAATCACGTCTGACATCTAGTCACTTTTTGTATACTAATTATCTGAGCATAAAAAGTAAGGGAATTTGTGTTTGGCAAAGCTTCTTGGGAACAAAAGCTCATACAGTTGGAAAGACCATTTATTTGTTTTTCAAATGCTGTCACTTTTGTAAAGAAAATTAATTTGTGGGATGAGCAGAAAAGCTGAGTATGTTGGTTTGCCAAATTCTGCTGATGCCGAACAGCTTATTTCTCTGTTGCTATCACCTTTTTCGAGCTTCTGGTATCCCCAAGTGCGGACAATTAAGTGCCCAATTGTCCGCACTTGGGGGTTGAAAGAAGTTTAGATTAGCCTATAAAGTTTTGCTGTCATGTTAGTCAGTTAATCTTATGTAGCAACAAATCAACACGTGACCTCCTGCAGCCTGCAAAACTTTTTTCGAGAGTCACATCTTTTGGGCAAAGGGTGAAGGTACCCATGGGAAATGCAGTCTTACAAGTACAACTGATTTCATCCACATGAAACCTCCTCACAGTGTCTTTAAGATACCAGTTTATTCCTGCTTGGCTCATGTCGTGTCTGGTCCATCAACTTTTATGTTGACAAAATTAGAGTGAATTCAAAGGGATGTCTGGACCCTTTAAGTCCACAGATGCATGTATTCCAAAGATTCTGCTCCATCCATCCTTACGTCAACACATTCTGAAGTACTGGTGCTGATGTCAACTCCCAAATCCCCTTTTTTTCAAAAAACCTCACTCAAAGTAAACAATAGAAACATTGCATGCCAAAAAAGCTTTGTTCAAGCTTCAGACTGAGGAGAGGAAGTCCCTCATGTCCCCCTGGCTGAGATCTACTGTCTCTCTGTAGCACAAAGGCTCCAGTGTGGTTGTGCAGATGTTTTTATATGTTTGGCTAATGGAGTTCCATCAACACTCAGGCTGTGTGTTGCTTCTAAGAGCTTGCAGAAAGGGCTTTCTGAGTCTTTATCCATCCGTTTTTTCACATTAGCCATTTTGTTTATTTCCTCCCCCTCCATGGGAGCAGCTCAATGGAAATGGTTAATTAATAGCTGTGTGTGCATGTGGAAATGTGCCAACAAACTGGTGGAGGCGCTTGTACTTAGCGAGCCAGTCCAGAGTGGCCTTTCATTTCTCAGAGGCTGTTTTGAAGAAACTCTTTGCTCTGATGTAAGTGGTGTTACTGTAAGTTAAAACTTGGTAGGAAAAATATGCTTCACTTCTAAATGAAACATCTTTATAATTTGCTTTCCAATCCAAGAATCACCTGACAGTGTCAGAGAAAAAGACCCTGTTAAAACTTAGTTGCATCTCTTTCTGTAGGTTGTTGTTTATGCAGGAAAGTTGCCTTTTCAGACGCCTTCTCCTTTGCAAGAACCCAAGGCATAGAAAGTAATAAGTATTCTGACTTTCTTGTGTCAGTGTCTTTTGTAAAAGTAGAGTGTGCTGAGCTCCTGAGGTCTGAAAGGTGCAGCTGCTCTGGCTGTCTGTGGAATCGATACAGCAGCTGGGAGGGAAGATGTTGGTGGGCGGCGTACCATCAATAGCAGAGAGCAGGACTCTGGAATGGTCGTAGGCAATCACGTTGGCATATCTGTTCTTTGGTTTGTTGACCTCCAGGTTAGAGTGCTCCCATGTGAACTGCTGGCCTGGGTCGATGGACTGTGAAAAAAAAAAAAACCCTTATTAAAAGTAATGTTTTACACTTTTTGAAATAATACTTTTTGTACAAAGATTGTGTTTCATTAATTGGCTGTAAGAAATACACTCCAGATGAGTCCACAAATATTACTTAGATTTTAGTGTTTGAGATGCTTGTCAGAAAACACTGGTGAATTCACTTTGAATAAAATGTAGCCAGTACAAGAATTGCAAACTTAGTCCTCACTTTCTGCTTGGTTTCATTGTGTAACTCACAAAGCAAACCACTCTCAGAGTTTGAGACTTTACCCTTTTATTTAGGAGGTGATTTATGACAGCTGAAAAAAAATTCAGTTTATATCCAGCTCACTCTTGAGCGAGCTTGCAAAAGGCAACTTGTTCAGACTAAACTAGATAAACAAGCTCCCCGTGCATTGTGCATTACGACACAGCCAATATATTCAGGGGTTGAGCCTCAGAAAACTCCTGACTGACTTAACTCCTGGTTATTGTAACACGAGTCAAGTCAAAGTAATAAAAAGAGATTTACATGTATGTTGCTTTTAGTTCATCTTGATGTGGATTTAATGCATTGGTGCCAATAAATTAGGTCCTATGAAGCTTTTGAGGCCTATGACTAGAAAATGACATGTTCTGCTTAAAATGAATGCATGATGGTTCATTAAATATCTGCTTAAATAAACACAAAACACTGCCCCACAGAGATGTTATTTGCAAATGTAAATTCTCTTGTTTGCTGGACCCTTGTTCACCAAGGCAAAGAGGAATTCAGTTGGAGAAAGTGAAATTCTCTTGAAACACTTTTAGTCACCTGTGCATTTCCCTCCTCTATGTAGGTGCATGATGTTTCAACACTGACCAAACATTTTCCTTAAAACAAACATGTGCTATTTTGCCAAGTGCTGCAGTCACGCTTCCTCATATAAACAACGCTGACCAATAGAGGTGTATGTAAAGGATTCTGCTTCACTGAAGCATTTAGTGGCCTGAATTCACTTTCCTCTCAAGGACAAACATTTTTAAGAGTCACAGAAAAAAAGATCCATTCCTCACTTCAACAGTTACATGCCATCTGATGCAGATAAGAACACCACATAGGTCTCACTGAAATAACCAATTTATTTAGATGCTCTGTTATTCCTGGTGTAAATGAAGAAACAAATGTTATATTGAAACCTAAACATTGTGTAATATCATTATGGACTCTCTTCAGGCATCACATTATCTTCAAGGCATCAGTCTAATCAAAGCTTTTCTCCAGTGATGTTCAAATAAGTCTGAAAAAAGCATCCTTTAGTCTTAAAACTTCTTTGAATCTGAAGAAGTTCACTTTTTCTAACTGTGACCTGTGTTGTCTGTGGCGTCAAATAACCTCTGCGTCGAAATGATTCCATTTAGACACAGACAGATCCTGAATTAGCCTCGGAGGAATCGCTTGTGTTCTATCGGCTTCCCTGGTTTAATTTTTGTGGACTTTACGGCGTATACTAGAATTCCTCACTAGAGACTACTTGAGACACAATTTGCTATCCAAGCCCTGTTTCAGCTTTGTAAAGCAGAGATTGATAATGATCCCTCATCAGCCATAAATGA
This sequence comes from Thalassoma bifasciatum, assembly GCA_008086565.1. NCBI lineage: Eukaryota > Metazoa > Chordata > Actinopteri > Labriformes > Labridae > Thalassoma > Thalassoma bifasciatum. The sequence goes on from RPOG01000006.1 coordinate 2,254,520, forward strand.
ACTATAAAATATAATATCACAAAGGGAAATTACAAAGACATGAAAGATAGCATTTCATTTCATATTAGGAAGAAAACATTGTGCTTGTGTTCCTAATGAGTATGGACTACTTTTATGATTTAATCTCCAGTGACAGAAACAGAAACTCGCTGCAATAGCAACAAAAAGCCATGCTGACCTTCCTAAAATCCATCTGCATATGATTATACTTTTATGACTTCTGTAGGGTGAACTGTCAGAGCAATATGGCTAATAAATTAACTACATTATTCATTTTGGCCAGTTAAATGATGAAAACTTTACTTTAATGCCATGACTGTGAGAGGACATACATTACAGATCATATGAACTTAATGTGAGTTTATCGGTCACATCTTGTTCAGCGTCAGTATGCCGCAGACACACCCCTGCTTAAGCCGGATATTTTAGCACAATGTATGTTGAAACACTGGGCTGCAACATTGCTCATAATAAAAGTCATCATTTCATTGTGCTCGCAAAATTGCTTTCCCCTGCTCTGGAATAAGCACTATGAAATTGGAATTCAATGTACTTAAGCTGCAGTAATGATTGGGCAGCTTGGCAGCCACCCATACGGTGACCTCATAGAATTTGGAGCCGTTGCAGGACCCACAGAGAGAAATGGGTGGAGGAGGAGAGAGAGGGATCTTTCCTATCTTACACACACGGCCTCAACAGAAAACATACATATCACTTTGTTCATGGGCGTATTTTTTTCTGTAGCCAAAAGTAAAGTGAGACTTAAAGGTTTAAAGAAGGTTTGCATACATCACAGGATTAACAACAATTAAAGCTGATTTACAAGCTGCATCTCGTGAAAATTGCAGTCAAAAAAGATAAAATTCTACTGGAGTCCAGGAAACTTCGGACTCACTCCGATGTCAGTCAACCCCTCATCACTGATGGCCATCTAACTTTTGCAACAACCAGTGGTCATCAAATGTGTCAGTCAAAATATCTCTAAACCTCATTTTTCAACATTGAACAGCCCACAATAACCGTCTAGCTGACTAAAATATTAGCAAAAGTTGCATCTTTATGCAGGCAGGGTTTTAATCCCAGCAAGGAATAAATTTGAGGAAAGCCTTCACAATGATCATTCAAAATGCACAGAAAATGTGCCATGACTAACATAGGTTTGGTCAGTGATATCTTTTTAAATACATATACCAATTCTCTCATTGATTCTGCTTATTATTTATTATTAATTATAGAATTTTCAAAATACAAAAAATCAGCTTTGCAGGTGTTCTGTGTCAACAACATTCTATTGAGTTTATTAGTGAATAAATATGAAATTGGTCAACAGATCTCTGGTCGTAAACAAATAAAAACAAGTGAAAATAAAATGTAATGTGATGTTAATGTGAGGTCTGGCTGCTCTGGCCTTATGGGAAGAATCAACTTAGGAATCTTTAAGTATAAAAGCTAATGATGTTGATGGATTGAATCATTTCTAATTTATTCTTAACAGGAATTGATTGTCAATACCCATCTCTAGTCTGACATATTGTTGGCACATTTTAACTGGCTGTAAAACAACAATTTAAATTCTTCAAGTCTCAGATGTCATCTTGGTGGCTGGCTTCACATATAACTTTTAGTTGTGTTATTTTTAGATTGATTCACATGGTGAAAACACTTTTGATTTGTATCATATTCCAGGGACTAGTTTGAGATGATTTCACTGGACCATATTTGAGTTACCAACATAGAGGAGGAAAAAAACAGATGTAAATTCAAAAAGGATTTTCTAAGTTGTACTTCAGAAGAAATGTGTCGCTCTGATATGTTCCTTTGTGGGGTTTTTGGTGTGATACGGCTATTTTATTTCCCCATTCAGTCACAGAGGCCACATTGACAAGTGAGATTGTTCTTCTGTCACAAGTGTTACCAAAAACATTAACAGTGACCCCCTGTCTATTCAACTGTCCCATTTAGTCATGACAAGAAGCCAGGCAGCACAAAAGCAGGGTCTGGGAACAGCAAATGGATTCAAGCCATTTCTAATACTATAATAAGACCTGTGTGTTTCTTGCCCTGACAATGAAACAGCCTGCCACGAGAAAAGACACACAAGGTAATTATTAATGCCTGGCGTAATATTTTGAGTAATTGTAGTTTGGCAGTCATCCACCAAAGTCAGTCAACTTGGTTTGACAGTTGAAAGGTTGGCAAAGATATTGAGTGATAAGATAAAGGCTCATGGGCAGAACTGTTACTGCAACACTCTAGGTTTTGTCGTAAAAGCCAAATTAAAATGGTTAGCTGATACTTTACATTGTATCCTGTTTTCGTGAATGGCATCCCTCTTAGCAACACCAACAGCATCACTGGCAATTACCTCATATTCCTGTGAAAACTTGAGGTTGTCGTTGGCTTTCAGTCTCTCCTGGTGATCTGCAAAGTCCATAACCGGAATCGGAGGGTGGCTGGCCATACCTGTCAATCAGACACACTGAAGGTCAGTCACCTGACTCCGCATGAGGGCATCACCCAAGCACAAGCCAACAGTGAATCATTAGAGAAGCAGCATGTGTTTAACAGGGGGAGAATGGAAAAGTGGATCTTGTTATCGGCTAGTTTGTTCACTCAAAGCTGCAGCCATGCTCATAGAGAGAATATGGACACAGAAGCCAATGAGAAGTCATCCAGCATACTGGGACTCTCCCTACTGAGAGAGAAGAACGTTATTTGCACAGGAAGCTGCCGTGGACAGTGAGCATGACGGTAGGACACAGACACAAACAAACATCCCAGAAAAACAAAGAACCAAAACAACATTGGAAATGTCAGGCCAGATGTTGATGTTCGCTTTGAGTGATGACATGTTTTCAGACTGTCATTTCAAACTCCGCCTCCCGTGATGTCATAGCATTAACACCCAATGGATTAGATGGAAATGGAAATTCAAGACCCGGCAGAAAAGAAGGGAATAAAAGCTAAGAAATCAACCCCAAAACAAATCATGTCAAATGCATAATCGAGACCAACTAACTTGACAAATGGAGGTTACTGGGGTGACTGGACGCACCTGAACCTGTGGAGGAAACGGCGGTGTAATTAAGTACACTGCAGATGTAATAGCAATGTGATGATTTTTTTTTTTTCTCTACAAACAAACGGTAGAAGTTGTAAGGTGATGTGAGGTAGTTGGGTGATTATGTATAATCTAAATGGGACATTCATTAGTAACACCGAACTCATCATGCTAGAAGCCTGGCTATGCAAGCATGCTTATTTCTGAGAAATAAGAAAACGTGCAGAAAATTAAAATCCTAGAAGCACAAACAAAATTAACTACTGGGTTTATTTGGTATTTCTGTATTCTTCAAGATGCCGACTAAGTGATACAGTTTTTGTACAAAGTTTGGTTTCAGTTCACTTGACTCTGACAAAGTAGAACTGACACAGCTAAATACAAGTGATATATTTCATCAGGATACAAAGGCTTGAAAAGAGCAAAACAAAATGGCAGCTTTGAACAACATATTTCATTCACCCTGACACCTTTGTAACATGCTGTCACAGTCTAACATTTGGCCAGATATCTGCAACAAAGAATACAGGTGTCATTTTGAGACACCGGTTGGGTGACAGTCTCCCCCTCCACCACTGAGGTGATGTTTCATTTCAGTGGCTGGCACAAGTGGGCATTAGCTAATGGAAGCTGTGCCTTGCTTTCCCACCCACTCTCCCATCTCTCTGAAAGACGGTAAGGGGTGTTTCTATTGCAGCCCGCTACTCAAAATCCATTTCCATCACTAGGGGACAATGAAAGTACCATTTCCAGCACGCCGTCGCTCAAACATCAAGCATCCTTAAGATGAAAATGTCCATTGAGGGGTAAAGAGGTGAGAGAACGGGTGAGAGAGAAGGGGAGAGAGGTGGTCTAATGTGGAAGCGCTTCAGGGCTTGAGAGGGAGTGGTCACGTGGTAGGAGAAAAAAAAAATGTTTGGTCCTATTCGAGCAGTGAGAAAGCCAAGATACCGGCTCTCAAAAAAGGCTGCTGGGAGGGGGCAGAAATGATGGCTTGAGAGGCGAGTGAAATTGTGGGAGGATGGTTGAGATCACTCTGAGCCAAAAGGAAAAATACCCCTCTGCCAGGATGAAAAAGCCAGTAATGGTCCTAACATCATTGAAGAGCTTTCATAAATATGCATAATCTTTTTCAAAAAATGAGCCTGTAGGGATAATTCATTTTCCTTTCATACGAACTGACCTGTAAAATATGGCTTTGATATTACAACATTACTGGCAGTCTGTGAACACCTGTCCCAAAGCAGTTGGTGCCAAAGGAACTCAAACAGCAGTTACATGTCTCTCAATCATGGATGGGAGCAAAATTGCATACCTCTTTAAATAATAAACAGACTTCAAACCTCGTCTTTTCCCCACAAACAAGAAACTACAAGAATCTGGAGCTTGACTTTTGACCAAGTTTCACATCAGCACTAAGTCAAGAGTAACCCCTTTTGTTTGCAACTTTTCACAACTTGTGTGTCACATACATTAGTTAGCACACCAACTGGAAACACTACCAGCGTCACTTTTTCATTTCCTTCACCTTCCCTGCTGCAGCATCCTGTGAGTCCTAGCAGCAGGATAGCATCCAAGCAGGTCGGCACTATTCTGAGTAAGCATGACAGGTCTTGATGACCTCGATATCGCAGGTGCAGAGGAAGACGACAGCTGCCATGAAACTGTCAAGCTTGCATTTCTGCCTCTTCATTTTCCACTGAGAAGTGTCTCTGGGGAGGAAACTGTCAGTTTTGACCCTCCATGCTCCCTCTAAGCACCTGTCCCCTATCTACCTGAAAACTGCTCTCTCTTGTTTTATGCTAATCTTGCTGAAAAAAGGTGGCGTGTCATTTTTAGAACATTATGGCATTAGCAATGGAAGCAAATGAACAAACAATGAATGATACAGCTAATTGAGAATCCGCAGCATCGGCTTCATTTTGCACAGTGTGAATTCAGTGATAATTTCACAGTGAATCAGCTGGACATCGCTTCCTTTACTTGAAAAACATACCTGGTGTTTGGAAGTTGAGGCGTCGTAGCTCTACAGGGTCGGTTGGATGATGAAGTGGCATTTCTTTGCTGTTGGGGAGACTGCCTTTCCTAGCTTCAGATTCTGCTCTTTTTCTGCAGATTAAAGAGAATATTTTCATTAATTAATGCTGAGAATCAACCACTGTTTCTACTCTTCACATATTCTTTGCAACCTTTAAGTTTGAGCCTCATAGGTTTATAAAAGCAGGCAAATATGTAATTATGGAGGTGACAGGACTGAAGTCTTATAATGTGCAAGGGTAAAATAAGTAAGATTAAAAGCATCACCTCTTCACACAGAACAATAAAAGCCTCTTCAGTAACCATAAATACTAATTTAACTAAGGCCAAATGATAACTTTACATTGATAGTGACAGGAAGTCAATGCCTCTCTTTTGAAACAATAGTCCAGGCTGAGATTTCATCTACTATTAATTGTAACCTGCATTTTTATAAACAAAAGTGTCATTTACGCTGAGGCTGCTGCTGTGGTTTGTTAGGTTATGTCAGATGGTCAATACGTTCTGTGGTTATAAAGAAGCTATAAACTCAGGCTTATTGGCCAAAGGAAAGTCAAAACACTGACTTTTCTGATAGAGTGTAAAGTGTATTACATGTGTTCATTTTGATTAAGCAAATAGCGTTATTTCACCAGTTACATCAGCTCCAGTGGGCCATAAATTTCTCTGTTTAGATATCATATGAACAGTCCAGGGAGCAAAGCGGTTTAAAGGGGATTAGTTTTCCTCTGCTTCTTCCTCACTCTTACCTGTCTGGTTTGCTGCTCCATTGGCCAGCAAGAAAAGAAATATCGACACAACATTAGGTGGTAAGACCTTTAGCTTTACACAACACAAAATTCCAGAAACTCTCCGGTAAACAGTGTGTGAATGACTTAAGAAGACACAAATGATACCAATCATATCTCACTTTAGCTTTACGTGCAAGATTAGTGATGCTTCACTCCAGAGATTATGCTCAATTATGCAGCCTTGGGGCTCTTTGTCTGAAATACTGCAGATTCCCAGGTGCATCCAGGGTTTGTACTTTGTATTTCTGCTCTTTCAAGCAGTTTCAGCTGATTGCTTCTTGTTCAAGCATAAAAGTCATCACTTGACTCCTAATTGCTGCGTGTGTCTTTTTCAGCAGTACACTTACAATTGTGCATTTATTAGTATCAAGAATCATGCATATTCAAGCTTCATGCAATAGCTATTACAAATGCAAACATGTGGGATTTAGATTTAGAATGAATGTGCATTAATTAAACTCACAGCTTCTTTTTTGAAACCTTTCTTTTATATGAAAGAAAACCGGAAATTGTTGGTTTTGTAGCAGACATGACTTGACTTTCAAGTATTCTGTCCACACATGTAGTCTGATTTATGCTCTCTGTGATGAAGCTGCACATTGTTATCCCCATGTCCTTTACCCAGGGCTCAACATAACATGGTTGTTGCCCTTTGTTTTGCACCAGAGGAGCACTCTGTCACATAAAAATTGATCTTGACAAGAGAAATATCTCTTGGTTATGCACTGAATGTTTCTTAACTTGGTGGTGACAGCAGCTGGGTAATCGATGCGTAAATCTGCCTACCACAAATGGGAGCTGTGAAGCCCCCGCACACACCTTTTGTTCACTTTCAATTCACCTTTATGTTAGTTAAATGAGAACCTGACATGAATTGAATCCAAGGACAATAAGTTGTTGGAGAGACCCTGCACAAAGCAGAAAGCAGTACACTCTGACATTATAGTGATATTGATCCTTGCTTTCAATAATCATGTTACCAATCTTCAGGTCCATGAATTGCTTTTTAAAAATAACACTGAGTTTCTCAATATTTGATAGAATAAACTTGGAGGTAAGTGTGCTTCTTGTAAAATGACAGAAGACAAGACAAGTGAAATTGTGAACGCATGCACCCGTTTGACATGGCAGAGCAAAAGGGCATCACCAGATCAGAATCAGAGTACAGCTATAGTCTCGAGTGAATTTTGGCAGTCGTAAACTGGGAGGATTTGAGGATGAAGGGACTTTTGCCCTGGCCCCAGGGTCCGTCCAAAGCTGCACATACATGCAGTGGCATGCAGCAGATAGTCAAACTCCCCCTCCTTTGCTTGACTGATGAGCCCTGACAGCTCGAGGTCTCGCTTTCACGAGGGGTTTCAGACAAAAAAAGACTGCTTTGATTCAGACTGAAGTGCACTACCGTAAATGTTTGCTAGTTTTACATGTGATTGAAAGCGTGTTTGTGTGTGCAGGGGAGAGATGGATGAGTCTGATTAACTATCAGTCAATGCACGTGTCTCTGTGAAGGATTGTGGGTGTCCGCATTTGTGGGCGGTTTTGGTTGCTATTTGCTTGGATTTACTCGTATGAGATTTAGAGAGTGTGTGCGTGCGACTGATTCTGAGGATCATTACGCCTCAGGCTTTAAGTTTAAGTCTTACATTCAGTGTGTGCATCCAAATTTGCTAATTGGAGATTTATGCAGAGTAATGTGTTGCTGCTTTGAATGGGAAATTCTGGATTGTCATTCATAAATGATGATTTGCTCCACACAAATTTGGGATGCAGATGTGTAATGTAGTTCAACGCATGTCTTGTGCTTATTCCACTGTTTTGTATCTTTTACACAAATATTTTTTCTCACCTTTTGTAGAGAAGAATAGCAATGACGATGCATATGATGAAGACGACAGCTAGGACAGGGCCCACCACCCAGATTAGGCCCTCCTCCTCATCAATGATTGGCTGAGGGTCGATGTCAGCTGACACAACTGGGTCTGAGTAGGGACTTGTCGCATACAAAGTCTGCACCAGAAAAAAAGAAAAGAAAAGAGCTCAGATATTTCTCAAAGAAATTGGTGTTATTTGTTTCAAACAAAGATTAACTGCTTTTGCATATACAGAGACAGGGAGAGTCGCTAAAAATTGTACTCAAGTGAAAATAGTTACTTTGGAATAATATGACTGAACACTTCAACAAAAGTTTTGAAGTACACAAGATTAAAAGAAATTAATTTAAAAGATGAGATGAATTGCAATCCATATAAGAAGGCTAATTGACTTTGTTTACAATTATGAAATAGCACAATGGGCTCAGCTGGCAGAGATAAGAGAAAAAGACAATACAGTTAATGTTTTTTTGCATGTTCACTGTTCACTGACTGTTAAGCTTTAAACAGCATTGTACAATTCTAGCACAATTTATTTAGGTTAGCCCCTTGAGATGCAGCATCTTGTTTTCAAGTTTTTATTGTTTCTGCCATACTTAAACAGTCATACATCCATAAATCAGTCACTTTGCTTCAGTAAGGGGCTGCAGAGATTTTGTGTGCGGTCATGTGACTGCCTGGCTGCATTTGATTGGTGAAAACGTCACTAATGGTGAAACAGAGTCATGTGACAGTGCCCGAGGCAGGACTCTCTCTGACAAACTGTAAAAGATAGGTTGCGCAGGCAGTAATAGATATAAAAGTAGTGAGCAAAAAAATCTCAATTTAACAGTCAAAGTAGTGATCCTTTCTTAAAAAAGTACTCAAGTAAAAGTCAAAAGTATTGGATTGAAACTACTCTGGCAGGTTAATTTGTCTAAAAGGTTGCTTAATTAAATGTTACAGTGTCAATGTAGCACATTACTACCCACCTCTGTGCATATCCAATACAATTTTGCCAAACTGAATTGAACAACTATTTGTGTTAATTTATGGTAACTGTCCATCTGATTGGGCTCTGAAAGGTTCTTTAAAGCTAACCAGTCACATTTTTCATGCACAGGCAAAACAAAACTTGTATTTCAGTACAATAGAACTTAAATTGATTTTGCCCTTCTAATAAGTACATCTTACAGCAGATGACACCGTGACCAACAATCTAAAATAATAGCCAGTCCAAAGTTTCGATGTGGAGTCTCTGCAAAGCTGCTGTTCCGCCACTCAAACGATCTTCAATATCTCTCTCATACAGGCGCCTTGATTGAACTATTTCATATTCTAAGAGGAGATAAAAAAAGAAGGTCTTGTGGGAGGAAAATATATGCTTCACTGGGCAAATTAGAGATTTCCCTCCGTCCGTCATTATCGTTTTTTTGCTCTACCTGAACTCTAGGTTAGCGGAGAGGGTGCCAGGCAGCACTATAGACCCCGCAGCTCATCAAATCCATCATCACGCCTGCAGCAGCCTAATCATGCTGCTTTTCTGCTCTACCGTCCAGACAGACATATGCACACATACACACTCGCTGCAGCGGGGGAGATAAGGTGGACCACACATTGGACGCAATTAAAGAGGAGCCCTGTTATCGAGGTTTTCCTGCGATCAGCAAAGGTCTTAAGGGGTTTCTCCCCCTAAAGCAGCAGGGGTCAGCTTCTCAGGCCAGCTGTAGCTTGAAGTTTTTGAGTCAAAGCCTCACAAAGCCTCACAAGGGCTCAGAGTAACACAGCACATCAGAAGCAAGCACTGACTCCCCACCTCCATGCAGCTGATTTACCCCTGGCTCCAACTGTTTACATGTGCAGTTTTTAACTCAAAGAACATGGTATCAGTAGCATGTAATGACCCATGTATGCTTTCAACTGAACCAATGTTCAATGTACAGTGAAAGCTAAGATAAAACATGCGTACAAAGTAGACTTACATTGTCAGACATCTCCAGGACTGCGAGCACAAAGAAAATGTACTCCTGGCCGTTCTGCAGTTGCTTGTTTTCAAAGTCCCCGTAGAACTTGCCGTCTCCCAGGGTGAAGTCTTTGGGCAGGTCTTTGAAGTAAGCAGCGATATAGGCTTTGGGTTCTGCCTGCCTCAGGAAGCGAAGGCCTCTGCTCGTTCGGTTTATCTCCTTCAGCAGCTACAGTGAGGAGAAAGAAGCAGACAGTTGATAACGCACAGGGACACACATGAATACACATTTACACACACACACAAACCAGATCTAACGCAATTGCCATTTCTTTTTCTCTTTTTCTTCTTCTTTTTTTTGATTGCTGAGCTAAAAATGCTGATTGTAAGAAGCAGAACATTTCAGAAAAGATCAATGACTTATTTCATCTTTTTTTTTTTTTTTTACCAGAAAAGATTGTGTGCATTTCCATCTCTAAAAAAGAAAAAACAGTTGAGGATTATCCAGCACTGCCAAACAGAAAAACAAACAAACAACTAAATTAATTTACAGCTTGAGGCCTGGTTATCCTCTCATTTGATTCTATCAAATGTGTTTCCTCTATAATGTCATATTGACAAAGTAAGAGTAGGGAATAAATTACAGCATAAAGAGCAGAGCATCTTTTTCATGCTCCCACCTGCTTACTACTGTTGAAGCAAAATCAAACAAACCCTCAGACCCCCAGAACCCAAAAGTGATAATAAAACACCAGTGTGCCCTTCATACAAGTCTCTACCATCTGACTTACAACCTCCACTGCACAGTGTGCATCATAATTATGCTAATCATCCCCGGCTAGTAGTTAGGGTGTCTGATATCATATCTTTTTACTGGTGTGCATGGCCGAGTTTGTGTATACACTGTGTGTGCCTGTCATTCACATTAGAGTGTGTGCGTCCTCGTGTGTGCTCTGTTTTGGCTGCGGGGCTGTTGGTGCAGCCCGATAATGTCTTCAATCATCTCTGCTGTCAACACGGCTAAATCTAGCCGCCCTTGGGAAAAGTTGTGAAAAGGTGAGTGCCAGTATTGACAAACAAATAAATTCTGACAGAGGGGCGACATTTGGGCAATCGGTCAAGGCTGCAGACACGGGCCTGTAGGCATGGGCTGTTAAGCCAATGCCAGATGAGACATGGTGTGTTTTCTCTTGGTCTTCTAGATACCAGATGTATTGAGATGTTTATGCATGAGAAATTAATACTTTGGAAAAAATATCAAAAGTAAGCTTCTCAGACTTTTTGCTTTTTTTCACAGGATTTAAAGCCTGTATTCTGAATTGTTATATCCTTATGGGGTATCATGTAGAAGATGGTACTTTTTCACATTTCAAGGAGAGATTCTACAGTATAAAATCTGCTGCAATGAGTACAACATCATTAGCTTTGAATGTAAAAATACCTGAAATGCAATAAGCTTTCAGTACAAAGTGCTAAAACTTTCATTTGCTCGCACATTGTCAGTTCTGAATGCACTGAAGCTCCTGAATAATCTCAACTGGCTAAATATAAAAGTTGTCAAGTATTTCGCGCATACGTAGGAGCCTAGTTTTGCCTGGAATGAGAAGAGACATCAAGGCCTGATGCAGCTCTTCAGGTAATTACCACAGACACAAAGAGGAGGAGGTGGTGGTGGTAGGGATGGGGGTTGAGTTTGCAGTGTACTTGATGGCTACCTCATGTTCTCATTTCCATATGAACAGTGCTCTCTGCAGCTATTTGCGTCAATCAGCGAGACTCATCTCCTGTTCTTCCTGCCCTCTTAACTGTCTCAACTTATTTTCCAGTTTAGAGGATAGAGTAGAAAAGAAAAAAGTAGAATGTGCACACAGTTAACATAGCTGTATCAGGAGGAGAGTACAACAATTGGTTAACCCTCAGAGTCATTTTAAAGAGTTCTGCCTTTGAACCTACCTCCTCCAAATTCATCTCATCAGGATTGTCCCATGGTTTGAAGAACTTGCCAGTGCTCTGCTTCTTCAAAGGGACAACGACGACATAATATCCCCTGTAAATAAAATATGGAGTACAATTAATTACTATTTCGGACGAGTTCAGAAAAAAGTCCATGACAGTTGTATTTCCAAGGTCTTTGTACCTTCGATTCACTCTATTTCCAATTCTGAAACACTAATTGGAAAATTAAAAAAAGACATTTTCTTTTTCAATGAATGTTGCAAATTTTAGAACAAAACACAAGAGCCATTTTCCATTTAATGTAGCCATAAAATTGGATTCTGTGTTGTTTTCCAAATATGGATTTTTATATTCCAAGATAAACACTGAGAATCTAATCTATTGTAATCTAAAGAGGCAAAATCTTGAGGATATCTCTATTGTTACAGCTGAAATACACCAGATGTGTATGCGATCTGGCTCTGCTGGGTTGCATGTTGATTGTGTCCCTTAATTCATACCCGGCTGAGTGTTCAGTTTGACAAGTTGCATGACTGACAGACAGTTGGAGTCGTGAGCCCAAGAAGTTTCCATGAGGGATAAGTCTCTCTTCATACATGCTGGGCTTTAAAACCATAATCTCGTTGACCCCTGGTCTGGTTACGCTCATTATGTTGATTTGTTGGCAAGTTGAATACAATCTGGTTAGGACATGATTTATTTCGAAAGTCACAGGCTCTTTTTATGTGGTTTCCGTGCACAACTTCTTGCTTAATCTTCCCTTGGGTGAGTTGAAATGTGGAAGGTACCGGAGCACCTGCCGGACAAGGCACGGAGCCAGAATGCAATGAAATGGATCCAGTGTGAGTGACATAGACTTAAATGGAAACCTATCTGATCTGGTGCTTTTTACAGAGTGGAGTTGCATAAGCCCTTTGAAAATCTAATCAGAGAAATTATTGCTCAACATCCGTTAGATCCAGACATTTAATCCTTGCACCTATTTACTTATATCCAAACCATAGACTGAAAAAGCATAGAAATTGAAAATTTAAAACAGGAAAACAGAAATTTAATGTCTTTCCCCCAAAACTAAAATGTGATACAGAAAACGTACTAGTTCTTTTTTAAAAAAAAAAAGTCATTAAACAGTTGTCCAATATTTGTTTCAGACATGGAAAAAGAAGAAATGGCTGTAAATTTCCTTTTTAATTCACGTGTCCAGGATTGGAAGTGAAATGAGTGGAAGGTACACAGACCTTCCAAGTGCATGGTCTTTGTTTTCTTTGCAAATAAATCTCTGCCAGGAAGTGGAAACAAATATACTCAGACCAAATTGACCTGAGTTAGAAAGGGTGGTGTACTACCCAGGATCTCAGATGCATGATCGTGTTAGTCTACACTCTGATTAGAATCATTTTCCTGCCTGTTTTCCATTAAATCAAAGCATGCTCAGGGAAGGTTGGGCGATATGTTTTCACCTCACCCAAAGCCCTCATTGGCTAACTGGGAGAACTCTGTGAACACAGAGAACATACAGAATTAGAGGGATTTTCAGCCCTATATCAGGGTGGCAAGAGAGATAACGGCCTCTGCCAGAGTGTTGCGGGCTTTCTGGTTGGCCACTGCACAAGCGCGTGTTAGCCAGGAAGGCAGTGTGGCAGGCTAATGGGAACCTAATTAGCTTAAGCTCTGGCATGGGAGACAGTGGGCCAAATGCATCCAACAAGATCAAAAAAATTAGAAAACTAAGATGGGTTTGAGGCGTCAGTCTACAATCGGATGTGCTCCTTGGCCCTCTGACAACCCTGGCTTTGTTGAAAAGCTGTAAGAGATTTTACAGGGCTTAGAGGAGTGTGCTTAAATGAGTCGAGCTGCTTCAGACTGTAATGACTGAGGTGAAGTGGGTATCACACTGAAAAGTAGTGATGAATATAAATGACTCTATTTTGGAAGAATTACCCCTGACAAGGTCAGCTATCATGTCAACTTGTTTATTTCCATTCACTCAGCATCAGTAGTAGATAACAGGCAGTGATCGAGACATTAGCAACAGACAGAAAGTTCCAGTGCATCACACTGATGTCTTTACACACATACAAAGCAAACTATTTAAAGTCAAGTTAAATTATACTCAAGCAAGTTGGCACAAACAACGAGGACAATGCTTGAATTTGGAAAATCAGTCAATTTAAATAGGACAGAAAGTCAGTCCATTTATTCAACTAAAAGAGTGCTGTCAGTTGGTAAATAATGAGACACATGGCCCAAATAGAGGCTACTAGCTTTCTTGTAAAAGCAATCAGGAATCTGTTCTGGATTAGCTGAGGTAACTTTTTAGCTTGTGTCCACTCACCTGACTTTCTCAGATGTCTGCACTGTTGGTAGCTGCACGGTCACCATACCATCTGAGTTGGTCTTTCCCATCAGAAAGGGTTTGGTTCGCAGAATGTCTGGGGCCGTCATAGTTGACACACGATGCTGCAAACCTCCAGCACTGTTTCCGCGATTGGTCAAGAGGAAGGAGTACTGTGTTTCTGGCTGAAGACCAACGATTAGCTTCTGTGTTAGCTTCCCATCCACCTCCACGCTCTGCCCGTTATCATACAGGATCTGGGTGCAAATAAGTGATGTTACGTGGACAATTAAGTCTTAGTTGAGGGTATAAACTTCATCTATCTTGTCAAATCAATGTGTAGTGCATATGAGAATGTAATAATTTCAGTGGTGCTCACAGTGAAAGGTTGAGCTGGATTATAGGTGTCTGGAATTTCCCAAGTCAGCAACACTGATGTCTTCATTGCAGCTCTCACGTGAAAATTTTTTGCAAACACTGCTAAAAAGAAGGGGGAGCAGATAATTTAGACACACAACATCCTTTTTTAGCCTACTACACCAGTGGTCCCACACCAGAGCTTACCTGAGAACTTCTCCTTCAAAACCAGGCTGAAATCAGTACTACACTGAACTCAACACTGTCCTCTTACCTTCTTACCAACACCATCTTAAAATAATGACTGACCTTCACTTGACTGACAAGACACAAAGAAACAAACATACTTACACAATGAGAGTTTCTTAAATTATGGTAAGATTAGGGTGCAAGGGGTAGGGAAATATTTAAATGCCAAAGTCCTTCATCAACTTCTGCCGTTTGTGGCTTTTTGGGTAAGCTGCTGTGTTTGGAAAGGTTGATTTTAGAAGGGAAAGGGCTAAAAAGGTTCAGGGGCTGGTCCTACCTTGATCCAAAGGCTGTGTCCTGAATTGGACACTTGGGCTATAGGGACCAGAGCCCTTGCTGGTGAAGGCACACATTTTAATATCATAAGTGGTATCTGCTTTAAGGCCGTCCAGGATGACTGTTGATTCCGGGGCGGTGATGAAGAGTTCTGAGGGACTGCGTGGGCTGTTGATGTCCTTATACTGCAAAGCATATTTCACTATCTTGCCATTTCGCTCTGCCAACAACACAGGCTGCCAGCTAACTTGAATGGTTGAAGTGGTGGCACCGTCCGCCGTGATGACCTGAGGGTAGCCGCTTGGGACATCCTCGTTTGTAGTGACTTCTTTGACTGTCTCTTCACCGAAGCCCACCTTGTTTCGGGCTGAAAGACGGAAAGTGTACGAGGCTCCCTTATGGATTTCCTTGGTGGTGTAGTGGTTCTCTCGCTCAGGGAACTCAATGACAGTCAGTGGATCCACATCTTTACGGCCAAATCGGAGGCGGTACCCTTGCAGAGGACCATGGGTAATTGCTGGGGGATGCCACTGGAGGAGAGCTGTGCCCATGTTGGTAGTACTGACCATTAGTCGAGGCTTTTCAGGAACTGTGACATGACAAAAAGATAACTTGTTATGAACACATGAAATCATGTTTTCATCCCATCATATCTGTTCTATTTCTGCTGTCTAAAGAGGTGAGAAAAGCTGAACTCAAGAGTCCATTTTTAGTCTGACTTTCACACACTCTACATTTTCCATTACTTTAAAAGCGCCTTCAGCATTGCAGTGTCACACCAGTGGGTAAGAGTCATTGCACTAAATGAGACAGCAATTAGCTGCATTCACACTTTAAATGCTCACTGACATGAAAGCTTGCCTAGTGCTTTTTTTTCTTGTTGGCTGGAGTTTTAAAGTCTTGCAGGGTAGGAATGGTGTGTTATATTTGGAGGGGTAGTTTGGGTCTTATGGGGTTGAATGAGTTACTCATCAATAATAAGTGTGATACCTACAGGAGGTGCCAGTCAATACATGCTCTTTGTTGGGAAAACAAACTGAAACTTAAGCTAAGCCATCAACTGCTAAGCTATCAAAGTCAGAGTGAGTGAAAGCACCATTTAGATTTTTTTTCAGCACTTAGCAGAATGAAAGCAAAGAAGAGTCCCTTGCCTTACTGACTGAGTTCAATCAGAGGAGCAAACAAGCACATTGGTGGTGTGACTTTTACTTTTGATTTTTGCTCACACTATTACTTGTTGAAGGGGAAGAGCTGAAATTTTAAGAATCTGCAGCCAGTACTGTGTGAGATGGAGGGTTTCTTTCTGAGGGGTTGGCACAATTCATTACCAGAAATGGTTTTGGTTGGCAGGATTGTTATCTGCCTCAAGTTTGCCTGCCTAGAAAACACCATAGACTGTAAAAAACATGGACGGCATGTTGCTTGGCTCAGAGTGAGGTCGCCACATAAACCGCTCCCCTAGGTGACTGGCTGCCGTATAGGTCAAAAACTCCATCTCTTCAATCATTCCACCAAGGAAGTGGTAGAACTTTCAAAAACTGATAAACCTCATAGAAACATGTCTCACATCTGTATGCTATGGTGATATGAAGGTAGGGTTTTTTGCTACATTGTGTTTAAGCCCTCTTGTTTTCTGAGGAGTTGTTTTTTCATTAATTATTAGACATTAAAAACTGGGTTTTAAGTCAGTGTTTACAATGACTGACAGCTGCCTTTCTCAAGTAGTCTTATAGGGAGTAGTTGGATAGTTTGGGAAAGAGATCCAAAAAGAGACCAGACTTTTAAAGGACAAAAATAAATATAAATTTTTGCTTTTTTGTCACTTGACTCCACTCAAGTACTCTATGAGCTCTAATGCGCAGACTCTGGCTGCACAATGGCAGCACCTGTAGTAGGGCTCTTTTGTCTTTGAAACCATGCAACCTGAACCATTCTCCATCCCCCAACTTATTAGCACATTTGTAAAAATTACACATTAACACTTTGAGTATGGGAAAGGAATCAGATATTGGCCAGTATAATTTGTGTACTGCTTCAGGTTAGAAAGAAAAAAAGACTTTTCTTTCTCTTGAAGAATGTCACATTACCTGCGCCAGTGGTGGTGATAAGTTTAGGCTTGCTGCGTGCACCATCGCCTTTTGTGGTATAGGCTGCCACAGTGACAGAATATGTGGTCTCAGCCTGCAGCTCTGAGATGATCATTTCCTGTGGAGATGTAGAAATCTAGTTGGAGGACAGTCACGATTTGATTTGCAGTTTGAAGCAAGTGGAGCAATGAATATGGAATGGAATGTCAACCTAAGCATCACAAGGAGCAAACAAACACATTCTCGAAGATAAGGCATGCTTCGGTTAAAGAAGGAATGTGTTGAAAAGCAAATAAACATCTTGAAAAAACACAGTTTCTTTTGTGCTAAATGAAAGAACGAGGATTTCAACTACAAGCCAGTTTTGTTTACTCCAACTCTCTGAACAAAAATGTTAACTGAGGGTTTAACCTGCAGTTCAACAGTAATATCTCAAAATTTTCTTGATGCACAAAAGCCACATGCCATTCATGCAGAGTATGAGAGCAATGAAAAGCAAGATTGGTATTTTGATTTGTTTAACTACTCACATGATCAGTTGAATCATCAAATTCCCACTGATTGTGATACAAGAATGGAAAGAGAAAAGAGACAACACATAAGGCCAAGTACAAAGGCTGATCACACGCACACAGAAAATATACACACACAGTCTGTCTGCCACCACCAGATTAATTGAAATCATTTCAGTAAAAGAAGCAGTGTGTTTATATATGCCCTATTTTAGCACCCAGTAGAATTACTGATACAGCTTGGTATAAATTAGCTTGGTCCCACTCCGAATAAGAGACTTTGCTGTAAGGCATTTAAAAGTTTGACAGAGAAAGCAATACTAAATGTCTGAGAGAAGGTGTCTGGCTGAGTAGTTGTACCTGGGCATCATCAATCAGTATGTCCTTGATGACTGGCTGTCCTGTGGGCTCCCCATTAACCATCCTGACATAGTGCACCTGGTACCCTCGGATCTGACCGTGCTGCTTGGTTGGCATCGGTGAACGCCAGATCACTTTAATTGATGAGGAGTTGACAGCCTCCACCTCAACTTTACGAGGTGGCCCGCTAGGAACTGGAGGAACACCATGGGATAGAAGAAAAAAGGTCAAATTATAGAGAACCCCTTCACCCGCTTGTTTTTTTAATGCTGCCCAAAAGCTGTAGCGCAAAATGCTGCAGTGACAAAAAAAATCACAAAAGTGCAGCGAACTGCAACAACCACTGCATGACATCAATATTTCAACAATGGTAAGGGGGAAAAAACAACAGCAAAAACAGGTCTGACAGCTGACCTAATCTTGAAACATTAAAAATGGGTAGAGTGGAAATTTTTAAAACATGGAATAAAAAATGTGTTTTGTCAAAATAGAAAAGTGGAGCCAAAGGGGGAGGCTTCAAGTGTTTCAAATGCTTGAAGCACAACAAGAATTGTGGCTATGGAGTTAGGAAAAATGAGCAAAAAATGGTTCTATCACATGAGGGGGGAAAATATAAAAAAATGGCCTTCAAAAAAATCTTCCACCTTTTGGTTCTCCCACTGTCCTGAACTTGTCCTTTGTCAAGTTCTCAAAAAAGAAAACAAGTTGTATTGCAATGCTGCCGTTCAAAAATATTGCAGGATATGTTTCAAAAAAGTTTCAAAAATGACAGTTGGGACTGGAAGTTGGAGGCCTGCAAATGAAAAAAGCCATACCATGTGTTGAAATTGAGCAGCGTAGGGGTAAAAAGAAAAAGTGAGTCAGTTTGTCGAGGCAAAAAAGTCCAAAAATAGGGATTAAAATAGCAAGTGGTGACAGTCGTGTTAGAGGCAGGCAGAGGGGAGAGAAGTGGAAGGAGTTGTAGATATAAGCGAGCTTGTTAGTATCTGTCGGGGTAGGTTAAGAGAGGTAGACTGATTTTGCAGCTGGGGGCTTTGTTTTTGCGAACACATACCATCCTCCTCAGTGCGGATGAGCTGCGGCAGGCTCTCTGGTCCTGCTCCGACATCTGTATGAGCAGTGACCGTCACACGGTACTCTGTCCATTTTTCCAAGTTTTCCAAAAGGTACTGGGAGCTTTCTGGCGGAATGCCGGAGATTTCACGAGTTGTAGTATCCTCCCCTTCGGTCGCAGTGTATTGGATGGTGTATTGTGTTATGATTCCATTCTGTAGTTCCACAGGGGGTGGCCGCCAACTTACCAGGATGTTGGTGGAGCTGGGGCTATAGCACTTGACTTCCTGAGGTGGGCCCGAGGGTTCTGGTTGGTGGGTTGGATTTTGGTGCAGGTGTAGGTGCAGGGATTTTGTTTGGTCAGGCCATTCATTGAGTTGGATTTTTGTTTCAAAGGAGTTTCAGTTTTTGGTTTGATCAGGGTGATGATGGTAGAATTGACCAAACAAAGGAAAAAAAGGGAAATAAAAAATACACAAAATGAGGATAAAGCACAAGGACTTATATGGATAAACAAAAAAAGTACTATGACTCAATGAAACATCACAAATAAAGACAAACCAAAAGGCAAAGACCAACAAAATAGTGTTCACACTGATGATGAATGGAAGGTGTTGACTGGGAAAAAGGACAGCTTGAACATCTGTAACCTACCTTTGCCATGAAAAAAATAAATTGTAAAAACAAAGGGAAACAAAAATCATATATCCTAATATATACTGTTCTTCAAACCTTATACTCTATAACAAAAACCTGAAATTATTTCAAAGAACTTCAGAAATAATTCAATATAAACCATTCCAAAAGAAACATATAAATAAACTTTGATAAGTTTTGCAAGCAGTTACCATCAATCCAAAAACATAAAGGTTGATGCTTCAACTAGTTCAAAATAGAAGAATGTTGTATTGGTCACCAACCTTTCCGAAGCCTGTTGGTTTGTGGTAAAAGCCTGATTGTACAACAGAGAACTTCCCAAGGAGACATGACTGATTTATTCAAGTCTGATAACATTGGCATGCACTTTCCATTTACTGCATCACTGACCTCAGAACATACAGACTGTTCAGTTTAATTTACCCACCTGATCTCTGCCCTGGTCTTTAAAAGACCTCAGATTTATTTTTAGATGTGCCGTCAAACTCAAGACTTTAGGGGATTTCTTATACCAGTCAAACTGATTTGATTAACTTCTCAATGAACAGAATCCAATTTGTTAATTGTGACTCAATTCATAAATCCGAGGTCTAAAGGGTTGAAACTTCCCTAACTTAAGAAAACAATACTTGCTTTGAGCTTTCTATGATGTAGTTTTGTCATAACTTTATTGATTCTGATTTAATATAAGTGTGAATTTTGGAGCCAAAAGGGGAAATCCCTTTGAAGTCTGTGGAGTTGGTCCTTGTCAGCATCTCTACATAGAAAGCTCAGGCTCTAAGATCTACTATTCTCTTTTTTTGGCTGACGTGCAATGTCAAGAGACGAGGCATCCTAAAATGCCCTTTGCCCATAGAAAAGCTGTGTGGTATCAAAGATGAGGGTACTGATATAAATAATTCAAGATTTTATCATTCATTTGAGTGCAGACTGTTTTTGCACAACAAAGGTGTTATATAGAGGTAGTTTGTGTAACCTTGTCTCCTGACTTTACAGGACAGTCTGTGTACTCTGTCCATGCAACCTTTTCAAAGTGAATACTGCATGGGCAGGTAGACTTTGCAACACTTGTTCACTCTTTCAACTGTTTACATCTTTTCAAATGCATGAAAAATCATCTTGGTTTTATCTGTGCACAGGACCATCTGGACAAAACTGTCACTTTGTGGCTTTCTCAGCACACAAAATAATTAGAATGCATTTGAAAATGTGTTTCCTCCCAGGATAATCAAAACTCTGTCAGATAAGGAAGAAGACCTACGTGTCTGAGGAGTCTCTGCAGAGATCTCATTGGTGTAAGCTCCCACTCCATGTTTACTACGAGCAGCCAGTCGGAAAGTGTAAGTTGTAAAAGGCTTCAATTCCTTCAGCAGGTATGTTGTTGTTGGCTCAAAGCTGATCCGTCTCTGTGTGAAGAGTTTCAGGTTGTCAGTTTTCAGAAAACATGATGAAAAGAAATACTGCCTTGGCATGTACAGGGAAAAAAAATAGTAAAGAGATGAGCTGAGTGCACCACGGGGGGTGCCAAAATCAACACGAGTAGGGAAATAGAGAAACCTTAAACCCTACATAAACAAAAATGTGGCTGGTACAACTTTGTAAATGTGATTAATGCTATTAATGTCATTATTCTAACTCAGTCAAAAAGTTTGAAAAAAAAAGAGGATTGGGTCAAGAAATAATCACCTCCTCTTTTTCATCCCTCTTCCTGTACATGAGTTCATATCCGGTGATTTGGTTTTCCTGTCCAGTCTGTGCTGGGGCGATCCATGACAGCAAAATACTTGTTTCTGATTTGGCTTCTCCTTTGAAGTCTGTTGGTTGGGAGGGAACTGCAAATGGAATGAGGACATTAAATTATTAATTTTTCATCGTACACTATTCATAATCATTAGTCATACTTGCACAGGTGCCAGTTTATGGTGGAGGTCAGCCATGTTTGGTTTAAGAGGTGCTGTGTTTCAGCCAAAGTCATGCTGTAAGAATTTGCATTTTGGAGGTTTAACTTTTCTTATGATAAACTTTCTTCTTATATTAGAAAGCCAATTGAACTTTCAGTTTGACAACCTGGGGATGTTTGTTTACAGCCCAGTTTCATCCACGAATGAGGGTGAGTACGAAAAATGCATGGCTTCAAGACTATTTGTGACACTTGTAGTCTGATTGTGGAGTGGGAATATATGTTGAACTTGGAGCTCAGTCATTGTGGACTCTCTTTGCTGGGCTCACCTCCCGTCTTGGCGATGATCTGAAGGTCAGGAGAAAGCGGTCCATCGCCGACTGATGTGTAGGCGAGAACCTTGATGTAGTAGGTTTTATTCGGGATGAGGCCTTGGATGGTGACAAAGTTGGACCCTCGCACAATCTGTTTCTCCCACAGGTTGACGTGCTGAGTGGAGTCCATGGTGTAGTAGACTCTGTAGCCCATGATCTGCCCGTTGGCCTCCTCTGGCTCGTCCCAGTGGATGACTGCTGTAGTAGCACTCAGCATGTGACCTCTGACCTGCCTCGGTGCTGTGCTTGGGGCCTGCTCTGCTGTCTTGGCTTCGATGCTCTCGCTTGGCGGCCCTCTCCCGATGTTGTTCACTGCCACTACACGAAACTCGTAGTCCGAGTACGGGCTGAGGCCTCCCACGCTGTACCTAGTAGTCGCTACGCCGTCTATCTCTTTGTACGAGTCCTCTGAGTACTTGGACTTGTGTTGGATGATGTAATAGGACACTGGTTCAGGGTTTCCAGAGTCCCAGGTCAGTGTTATGCTGGTGGCTGTTCGCTCGGTCACCACAGGAATACCAGGGGCTTTAGGCAATGCTGCAATAACGAATATTACATAAATATATTTATACAAAATGCAAACAAGAACGAGCATTAAAAGTCTAACCTCAGTAGAAGCATTTATTTGAAATTACAAGCCTTAGAGACTTGGTTTTAATTTGCAAATGGTTGAATTATATTGATCACATTAATTTACCAGCTCATTGCACTTGATACTGATGATATACAGTAAATCTAAAGTCACAAGGGTGCTTTGTAAGGTGGGCGGAGAGTCCTAATGTTATTCCACTTTTCAAGTTTACAATCATAAAAACAAGAAAGTTCGCTGTGAATTAATGTGCGAGATTAAAGCCTTGCACACCCCCTGTTCAGCAGCTGAGCGTGCCTTTGTCGTTAATCTCAGATCTCCCAGTGTTTATCACTTTAATAATTTAACAGGTAAATTTATTGCTTTAATTCCCTGCACCGTGGCACATGGCAAAAGATTTCAGGGCAATATATTGTCTTTATATGCCATCTGAAGTGTGCTTCAGGGGGAGCCCGCTGCCAGACTGCTATATTGTGACTAATATCTCTGTTATGTCTAGGAAAAAACAAAGCAGAGAGCGTGTGTATGTGAGTGTGTCCCTTGTGTGCACGTGAACGGGGCGACACCAATCTGGGATATCTCTCTGGTACGCTGCAGTGTAGATATGATTACACTCAGATAAGTACCATGCCTACAGAGGACACCAAACAATACTCGCAACGTTTCACACCCCTTCTCCTCTCTGCCTCTTGCTTGCAGAGATGGTGAGCTTGTGGCTTTGTAGCTCTCCAGCTGAGAGATAAGCACTTCACTATATTCTCAATCTGGCATCTAATGCGCTGAGGCCGGTGCCAGAGCTTGTCTAAAGCTTTAAGGAATCCACAGAAGATTTATCGAGCTAAATATCTTTCTTTTAAGCACTACCAGTTGTCCCTGCTTGAATACTTGGCTTCCAAGAGCCTCTAGCTGCAAATTTCTGGATATAAATCCTCAAATATATGCAGAGTTAAAACAAATTTGGCTTTTAAAAGCAAGTAGAAAGACATTTTAGCATCAACCTCCAAGAGATTTTTTACCTTTTACTGTTATTTGTGCCATAGCCTCGATCACCCCCAGAGTTGACATGGCCACACAGGTGTAGTTGGCAGACTGCCGGACGTCTGTAAGCTCTAACACATTGCGCCCAATGGGCATGTCGTCCTCTGGCGTGAGGTCCTCAGCGCCCAGCATCCACTTGACATATGGCATGGGTGAACCCACAGCCACACATGTGATATTGACACTGCCACCCGGCATGATCTCATTGTCAGTGGGTGGAATGGAGAATCGTGGGGGCACCCGACGTACTGAAAAGAAGACAAAGCATGGAGTAACAAAGAAATGTGACTGAGAAGTTGCAGTAGAAAAAAATGTCTCAAAACTGTCTACATTTAAATGACACTTAATAAGGAAAAGAGAAAAGATCAATCTGTGCATAGGAATGAAATCTGTTTGAAGGAAATGAACACATATAAGCATTTCATCAAAGACAGATTTAAACGATGAATGGGTGAACAGCAACATGTACAAAATACTTTGGAAATACAGATACGCAAAAGTGCTGAACAGTTGATAGCACTGCTCAGATCAGGCGGTGCACTTCCAGCTGATGTGAGATAGTGTTCTTTGTCACATCATCACATCACACAAACAAAACAAAAATAAAAACAAAATTCTTCAGGGTCATGGCAAATAAGAAATATTTTTATCTGCTTTTCTTTGCAGGTTTAAAACAAAATTAGAGCTGTCAAATGAAAAATATTCACAATTTGGATAAAAATGTTGCCTTGTTCTATTTACACACGCAGAAGGAGGTTAATATCTGAGAGTAATATTCAGATCAAAGAGTGAAATTAGCAAAGATAATAAAAAAACAAAAAAAGGAATAATGAGGGTGTTTGAACTTTAAATGTTATGTCATGTAATAATTTTTTACCTCGACATAGAATTTAATAGAATGACTGCGGGTCATGTTGATATTGGTCCCTACAAAGTGTTTTACATCATTTGACAGCTCTAGAAAACAAACATTTTTAAAATATACTTTGACAAAAAAAAAAACAATTTCAAAGAAAAAGTTAAACTTTTAAATGAAATAAAACTTCACACATCCATGGATGGCTTTAAGACTCTTTGCAAAGGAGGCACCACGAATCTGCCATGCAAATGAGAAAAAGACAACACCAAATATGTTGAGGGTCAGACAGAGAAAATGGCTGAAGGAGCAGAGTGAGCAGTGACCGTCGAAGGGGAGGTGTTGTATAAAAAGTTAAAACAAAAAGGGGGTTGCATTTTTGTAACTGGAGTACAAACGAGGGTAAACAACTGAAGTGGAAAGGAAAATAAAGTATGAAATATTCAAAATAGGAAAGAATATGTAAAGACAAAATAGTACAATAGTCTGGAACAGTAAACAAATTAGAATTTTAAATGAAAATGAAGTCAGTGTTGCTGCTCGCTTGGAATTATTAAGGAAGAAGCTGCCCTTGAAGGTTTGTATATTGATGGTTATTTAAGTTCAAGCAGTTTCTATTGTGCTCTTGTGGCTGTGCGCTTATTTGTGCAGGTATTTGCACTATTAGACAGAAGCACTGGCACGCACTTCCTGCTGCCTGCTCCTCATGCTCACAGCCCGTTCTGTTAAGCAGGCTGCAGCCCTCCAGAGAGGCAAACCAGGGGAACTGCTTGCATTATTAAATACAGCGTTTCTCTCGCTCAATATTTAATTAATATCCAATTGGATCACACTCCCCACAGACATAATATTATCCTGCTCATTTGAATATCATTACATTTGTCAAGTCTGCTGGATAACACTCTAAATACATCACTCTTTCATGACTTCCTGCGCTGAGAGATCGGCGTCAGAGGAAGTGTATAATCTCTGAGGGCGAGGCTGTTTTTACAGCTTTGTGCTCTGACTTTAGTGCCAATTACAACAAAGGATGGATTTTGCTTTAACATTTTTATCTCTGAGAAACTTGAATTGGAGGGAGCACCACAGGGAGCATTTTCTTGTATTAATGCTGAAATTGTTGTGCGAGTGAAAGAGTGCTCATACAGGGAAGCAAAGAGAGCATGTGGAACAGTAGCCATTAGCAGGGGAGCAGAGAAATTAAGGAAAGTTTATTTTCTGCTGTAGTTTGTCTTATCATGAAGGGACATGTTTTGCTTTTTTTGAATTTCTGTTCACTTTTTCCAGTATCAGATAAACAGAGCAGTAAACCTGACAGGTTAAGGATCAGGACGTGGAAAAGCCAATGAGATGTTTGAAGAGTTGACCATGCAAATAGACCCTTAGTCCCACTGTACACATCACCCTCAACCATCCCACCTCAAAGATACAAACATGCACCACCTGTTGGATGTGAAGCATTCAGACAATGACCAGGACATTCTTAATGAAACATGTAATGCACCAAAAGATCAAAATATAACCACTAGAAGTAAAATGAATAAATAAATAAACCTTGAGGAAAAAATACTGTTGAAAGTGAATGAACTTCAGTGTTGTGTTGTGTTTTAGAATTAAAAACCCACCAACCTTCTCGCAGCTCTGAGGAATGTGGGGAAATTGATGCAGAACAAAATAAAATAAGGAAAGGAGAAAAACAAGGGAAACACAGAGAGTAAAAGGCCATGTTTTAGGTTTGCAAATGCTACTAAACAATTCGAAGGACTGTCCGTCTCTGAGGTCTCAAATTCTATCATTAGATTTCACGAAATATGTTAACTTATAAAGATCTACTTGGCCTCACAGGTTGGCAAATTTGACAAACTGACAATAACACTGTAATACTTTAAATGTTAAAGTGTTTAAATTGCAATTAAGGAACTTGATACCAATCGATGAATCCAAAACTTTAGCAAGTGACTCAAAAGCATTACAATATGTCCAGTTAAAAAAGGAAGTGATGGACAAAAATCATGGTTCCTAATTATAGACTGAATCAAATGTCCTTTGGTTTAGCATGGAAAAGTGAATTCAGCAAATTTTACATTTGGATATAAAAAAAGAGAAAAAAATTGTCAAATTCTTAAATTCTTTAGCCGAATGTAACTTTTGATTTTTCGTCATGAATAATGAGACCAAATTTGTCCTTCTCATGTAAGTCAGTTGGGAGTAAATAAGGTCACCAAGGAACCATTTTCACTGGGGGAAAGAACCAAGCCTGATACTATCTCTACTGGTCAAGTTTTAAACACAATTAGTGGCTAAAATCAGCAAGCAGTCTAGAAACTGATGGTTAGACTCAGGATAATTAACAGGTAGGACCAGAAACACATACAAGAGCAGCTGTAGGTTCAAATCAGTGCAGGTAAGTTCAGTGCAAACCAAATCCAAAACGAACCATACTTACAGTGGCCTAAAGTGTTTTCGCCCCAGAATGTACCGGCTGATTTAAAGATTACTCATGAATTCAAAATAGTAATTGATATAATTTTTGATCAAAGCATGCACGTGTCGTTCTTTGGCCTTTCCTACCTCTGACATAAAGATTTGCCGGAGCAGAGTAGCGGGTTCCATCGTTGTTGGTGGCCACACATTCATATTTCCCCTGGTCGGACTCTTCGCTCTGCTCTATCTGGAGGGCTCCTGGTTGGGAACAGCAAATGGGGTAGCGGAGTGTGTGTGGTTAAAATGAGGTCGAATGCAAGTTCACAAAACAAAATGAACAGAAAATAACTTTTTTGGCCTCAAGGGGGCCGGGTAGACAGCCTCAGCTTTAGTTTAGCTTCTAGGTTTCAGCAGTTCAAAAGAATGAGGAAAGCTGCAATTTAATAATTTTCTTTTAACTGCATGACTTAGACACTATAGTCTTATATTTAAGTTTATCCCCCATCTTAATTACAGCCTTGTTCACTTGCAGAGGTGAAATTGTATTATTGTACTTGAGGCAAGGGACAGCTGCACATGATAATCATGCAAGACGTTGCAACACAAATACATTGTTCCTCTTAACAGGCCTAACAAACGACAAAGAAAATGAAAATAACATATTGTCGAATGAGTCCAAAATAAAGATAAGAACACCTAATTGATCCTCTCTTACTAATACATTTGCCTTGGTTTGTTAGAGAAAAATAGTTATTACTACTTATTCTTTAGGATCTGAAAAGACACTCATCCTGGTGCCAATAAAAAATAGTTTTTACAATTTAAATCTAAGAAAAGGGGCAAGCCCTTTGATATACAACATGTCACTGGACTGGTCAATATGGGGATGAGTGATACTGCTTCAGGGAAACATGGATCAAACAAAAGAGGTTTACAGTATAAGAAAGCAGCATAACAAGGGAGGACAATTGAAAGAAAGAAATTTAGGTATGAATTTTAGCATATTCAATCACAAATCAAGTGTAACAGTTACCTAACACAACAATTTTGGACTCCTTTCAGGGGAAGTCACTTTCAAAAAAAATGCAGCTGGTACAAAAATTGAAAAATGCTGCTCATGTTTGCGGAAAAAATTAAATTTGAGAACTTTGTAAGGTAAAAGCAACACATAACCCTCTGTAACAAGAGTGTTTGACATGCAAATCTTGGCAAGAAATGTATGTCGGCACAACTTACAACCTTCTGACAACCCTTAGCTGAAAAATAAAATGCATTTTTCATTAGAAGACAAAATTCAAAATATCGGCTTGAGCCGACAAGAAAATAACCAACCACTGCTTTAGCTTGTGAAAGCTACAAAAGACACCCATAAAAATCCACCAATGGGATCAGCAGTGTGGTGTCACATGACAAAGGGGAAAAATGGCTTTATGCATCAACAACTCTCCAGCTTCTCATCACACGGCAAAAATGGGCCAATCGGGTCCTCGCCAGACTCTACTGTTTGCCTTTCCCAAACCCTGAAGAAAAAAAGTCAAAAAGTAAAATAGTCTCCAAACCCAAGAAAAGTAAGAAAAATAGGTGAAAGAGAAAAAAGCACCGTAGAAACTTTATCAAAAAAGTGGTTGTTTGGGCTTTTTTGTAGAGGTACAGGAGAGGAAAGCAAATAGAAGAAATGGAAAAAAATAGTTTGCAAAGATAGAAAGAATTCTTTGGGAGAAAAAAGCAGAGGAGAGGCAATGTTGTCTTCAGCATGCCTGCGGGATTCCACAGCATCTGTGCATATTTTTAGTGCTGAACAAGAACAGCTAAGGGGGAAAAATGCTTGGTTGTTTTAGTTGGACAAAAAGAGGGACACATGATTCGCTATGGCCAAAAAGAAAACAAAAATGAACGGAAAAAATAGAGTTTAAAAAAATAATTGTCATTGGATATGCTTATTTGAGCCAGGGCAAGCATATCACAACTGAGCTAAACAGGCTCTTAAAACCAGAATACAAAGGAGTAAATAAAGCAGAGACAAAAAGATGGAATACAAATTTAGTCAACAAAACAGGACAAATAAGAAGGAAGGTCCATATGAACGAAATGGGATTTGGTCTTGGTAAACAGGACAAAAATGGAGTTGATTCAAGTGAATGGATGGGTTGACAGCAAGAATGAATTTGTATTATTTTCATTCTGTGAACGTCAGTTCAGCACTCTTACCTCTTATTGGTGTACCACCTGGGTGGATAATATGAATGCAAATAAGATTAGAAAGAAGAAGCATTAGTACGAGTAGATAGAGGCTGGGGGCTTTGGAAGAAGAATCAAATTAGATTTAACAGGGTACGTAAATAAAGGTACTAGAGGAAAGAGAAAGGAGATATAGAGAGAGAGAAGAAGAAGAACTTTTCTGTACTCTAGTGGCAGAGAAAGACAGGATTCATCATAGAAAATCATAGGTCATAGAAGAACTTGTACATTGGTGTACCACGGGGGAGGTGCCATTTTTGGAAGTGGCAATGGCTTCTGAAGAGCATCTACTGAGGGGAAAGACTTTGAGGACTTTGTGTATGAGATTAAGAGCAGACATTTAAAAAAAAAAAAATCCTGAGATCCCTTTTCTTCACCTGAGCTGGTCACCTCCCTAAAACTCCTTGAACATGTCCTTTCTCTAGTGTGCTGGTGTTAAAACATTAAGTGAGTGAGTGAGTGGTGGGTCAGTGAGTGAGTAACATGTGAGGAGAAGTCATTACTTAGGTCAGTATATGACAAAGCTGAGCTAAAGTCTGATGGTTATAATCTTAAAGGTGACACTAGAGCTGGCAGCGATAAGACACTTGTACACTTTTGAGTGAGGAAATAGTGTGTGTGCTTCTAGTGAAAGCCCTAACTCAGCTATCTGTTAGTAAAATGCATGCCATGCATTTTAATAGTTGTTGGAAACATGAAAAATTAGTGGGGGTGATGTGTGCTTTAGAGCTAAGCACTTACCAAAGGATTCTGTAAAATTTAAAGATATAGAGAGAAGAAAGACAGCATAAGAATACGATTATACTCTTTATGGAAGTTTAGTTGACAAGGTTTCGTTAAAGCTTTAATCACTACGTGAATTAAAGTCGCACATTAGAAATAAGGGTTAGTTTTTACACAGTTCTGTTGAAAACAAGTAAGGTTAACAAGACGAGTTAACAAAGGACAACTGTGAAATCCGTGAAGACAGGTGGTCAGACAAACAAGACTTCAAATTTCCAAGTAGTTTAGCTAAGGCGTCGTTGTTAGCTAGCACATAAAGCGGCAAGCTATGGTTTCTGTTACATTGGTGTCGTAGAATACTCTCTATTTTATTAAGATATTGAAATCAAACTTGGAATATTCATGTGAATAGATATATAAGGATGCGTTACAGGCAAATAAAAGCAAAGCTAGCATTAACACATTAAAGCAGGGGCTTAAAATCCAAAGAATTAGGGAGAAGGGAGAAGCCTTAGGGAGTTTTACGCACTACTGTGGCTGATTGTACAGAATTAGACATTTTTTCATAATTGAGATAAAGTTGTACAAAATAAAAAGGAAAATTTTATTCAAAGGGGACTTACGAATCCCTCTTTGCAAAGTAGAATTTTAATTAATGCACAAGGACAATGTTTAATTTGCTTTTCTGCTTGTTTCTGAGTTTAAAGTCATGTGCACTCCTTAGCAGATTCTGGATGAAGCCGAATGTTGAATATTAATCATAAAAAAACACATAAGAAATGAAGAGAATGGATTGAAAACAAAAAATAGGAAACACTGCACCAATGCAGTGGAAAAGAAATCAACGCAAAACAGCAAAATAACCCATTGTAAAAAGTCACAGCAGTGAGCAATGAGGGCAGAAGTTAGGGCAGAAGCCAGCAAACAGAAGGGGCAACAATCCCAACAGCCCAAGACAACACTGGAAGACAAAATAGGAGGGCAGGGGTCACACATACAGACAACACACACCGGGGCGTACAGAGAGTAGAGGACAGGAAATAGTAGAAACAATGCCATTACCTACAAAATGAAAAGCCAAATGAGAAGTTAAATTATGGGAGGAAGAAGAGAATGAAAGAACAGAACAGGGGGAGCAGATCAGCTAGAAGATAACAAGAATGAAGAATCCCTGTGTCATAATTGAGCTTTCAGCACTGGAAACCTACCTGATCTGAGCTGCTTAATGCGTCCATTGTTGTTGGTGGTGTTGACTGGGAGGAAGTCTTTGAACCACGAGATGTCAGGGTCAGGGTTGCCACTGGCGGCACAGAGCATGGTGGCAGTGCGTGTTCGCTCCACCACTTTTAACTGTGGGCCCATGTCTATGGTGGGGAAACCAGGGGGCAGCTGGTCCTCTGGAAAAAGATTAGAGAAATTGTAGCAGAGGTCGAGTTCAAAGGGTCACTGGTCCTCCTCCAAGCCGGTGCTGAGCCAATGAGGAGGTAGAGCCAGATGTAATGTAAGAGTACAGAGCAACAGAATAGGTGAAGGATAAAACATAGAAACCCTCAGCTCCATGTTCAGTTATAGTTGGGAAATGTTAAGTTGCAGAGAAAGTAAGCAGTTTTTTCATCTTTTTTTCATAGTATTCACCCTCAGAGAAAATGTGAGTCGTTATCTAAGAGCTTGACATTCAGTATAGTTTCTCCCAGCCCATATTTGCTATTGACAAAGACACAATGAACAGTGAACAAAGAGTGACAGCAGACAACAGCACACTTAAGTGATTATCTGAATAGTTTTAATGGAACAGGTTAGTATTGGATGGAAATAAATCAAATCACTGTCTTATTGAGAGTCAGCTGAGAAGATAGATACACGGATATATTCAACACGTTTGTGTAAATAGCACTATGACCTAGCTTAGTTTAGGAGTAAGACTTAAAGAAACATGCAACAGCATGCATCAGTCTAAATTGCACGTAGATGGACCAACTGGAATGACCCCAACATTTTATTTGAATGAATACATGAATGAACTAAATTTTATTTGGTTCACACGGGCAACAATTAAAATAATTTTTACAAACTCAAAGTGATTTATCGAAATCCTCAAGGTAGCTGAAAGGTAGTGAGAAGCTATTATTCAAAACCTACCCTTTGTATCTTACAAAAAAATCAAACAAAACAAAAGAACATCACATAAGTAGAACAACATTGATGCATTGTTGTTGTTGTTGATGGTTGTTGGCAAGTGCATGTGGCCTCAAAGAGTGTAGTGGTTTTATAAAGAGTTATAAGATAGGGAATATTTTTCCACTGGCTACACAATAAATGGACAGAATATGAATGATGACACCAATCTACTTCTGGAGCAAAGTTTTACAAACAGAGAAACCCTTCAATAATGGCTCCACTTTGATAACAAGAGATCTGCATACTGACTGTCTTGTGGCTCATCAAGCTCTCTGTAAGACAGCCAATACTCAGTTTCCCCAATGTGTTTTTCCCTCTTAATCAAAAGAAATGGAAAAACAGCTACACATGTATGCAGGTGAGGTAGAACTTTGAAGTTTGGGTGCCTTTGGTGTGTGTGTGAAAGCTATTTTGTTCATGCCTTGTATAAACTAATTGACAGAACATGGGTGGGCTTAAGATGTGAGAGAGGATAACTCACTTTGCTCCTGACTCCAAACATGCTCTTTTAGCAGAACAATGAAAATGAAAGCCTCGAGCAGCTTTGTCTGAAGCTCACCGCTCTGAACCAGGGGAAGTATTTTTGGCTTGCAGCAAAAGATGATCTTGAGAGTACAGAGAGGAATATTCCAAGCACACATGCAAAAACGGCTGCCTCTACGCAATGTTAGCTAAGTGCTAATCTGCAAAACAAGACCTGCTTCTTCCGAATGCCAATGAGGTTTATGTGCACCTTAAGTTTTCCTTTCCCTGCTGTGATATGGCTAATTAGTGTCTTCCGTCACTCTTGTAAACGGCACCTTTTTGGAAACACTTTCTTCATTAAATTTTCATGAGGAGACATCAGTCTGGAAACAGCTTTGAGATGCCATAGCCTGTGCACAGCCAAACGACAATCATGGCCGCCTTCCAACAATGCTTTTGGGTATCTGGCATGAGAAAACACCTCGATGGATAAATCTTCTCAAAAAGAGGCTGTATTACAAATGAGTGACTTCAGACTGAACTGCAAAACTTTCCCATTGCAACTCCGTGTCCCTGCTTGAACTGACGTGTTTTGACAGTGATGGAAAGGTGTTGTTTGTTCTGTGTTTCTGAACAGCCAATCATCCAGCAGCATTTTTTAAATTGGGTTTAATGAAGTCAAACCATATATAATGTATACTTCCAACTCTGCTTGTTTTCTTGGCAGTTGTGCACTGTTATGTAGTCATGCTGGAAAGCTTGGCCTGTGCTCCCTTGTGTGGTTTATTACTGGAAGTCCTTGACATAGAATGTATGTTACCTTTATGGCTTTTAGTATCCATTAAGGTAATGAGAGATACTCTGGCTTTACCCTTGTTAAAAGTTTGTTGGTGTCTTGCACTGTTTGCTGGTTGTTTGCACCAAATTGTGTCGCTCGTTAAATCCAATAACCACATAGTGGAGTCACCTCAGTCACACAATGACTTACATTTAGCACTAGTTAACATCATAGTTAGACTTTGGAAAGTGAGGCAGAACCAGTTCTAGGTCAGAACATTTAGCAATGATCCAATTGTCCTGCTTTACTTGTCAACGTTTCACAGCTTGGCGTTGGAGGGTGAATTGTATAACAAGCTTAAGCTCCATCGTGTGAGCTTAGTTTCACCTGGGAACCTCTGGTCATTTGTAATGATTGTGTTTTTAATCCAGTGCAAATCGTCCATGTCTGTAATATGTAAAGTAAAAATTCCAGGGCAAATCACCCACCATTTTTATAGACACACATATGTTTTCTGATAATACTTATCCAGTTTGAATCACCATCACAGTAATTTTGGGTAGAAATAACAGGCTCTGCAGCTTGTTTTGGTCATTTTTCAATAAACAATAATTCAGACAGCATTTAGCATTCCAAAATAAAGATTTTAACAGCACTTTTGATTGACATAAGATGAAAGGAGACTCACTGTGTACCACTTATGAGTGTAAATGCAAGTATTGGTATTGCTTGCTTCCCAAACTCACTCTCACAGCCACGTCAACTAATGGTTATACATCGTATGAGTTTCAAGACACTGAAATTCAGAATTTCAGAAGTTTTCAGTGTGCATTGTTTGACTGAATCCTCATCTTCTTTGTCAGAATGTAAAGGTGCTGCCGCTGAGCACTGTAGGTAGATGCAGCGTTTTCAGTAAGCATCTGTAATATCATGAGGTTTGCAGGCTTTGCTTATCCCTGTGAAAGTGCAACACCAAAAACTGATCTGAGGGAAAATTCTCAAATTACCGTCATGAAACTAATCTTGTGCAAATGGTACTTAAGACTCAATATTGGACAAAAAACAAAATATTATGTCTGGTAAAAGTCTACAATGTTATACTGAGTTTTTATCATCTTTAATCTATTTTTTCAACTAATCTGTGTTTTTTTTTAATCAATTCAAAAGAGCGCAGGCTGAAAAATGGATACATTTCCTTATTTTGAAATCTATAACTTTGATAAAGGAGCAAACTCAATAAATACACAGCAACGATAAAGACAAAGGCACATAAATATTTTTGCCATAGCACATGATTTAAGAAGCATCATATAAACAACAGTTAGAGAATTTCAATGTGGACTGCAACTATTTGAAGGGGCTGATTCAGATAGAGAGAGAGGCAGAGAGGAAAGGGAAATGAATTAATTGTACATGGTAGACCCTGTCCGAGCTCTCCTCAGCTTTTTCAAGGTCTAGCACACAATTAGTCGATTCTACAGTGAGTCAAGAGTATACCTGATCAAACACAATCGCCAGAAGCGAGCCTGGGAGCATAGATGCGTGTTGAATATTGTAATTGGATATGACAATCCATGCGAATTGAAAAGCAACTCCTGTGAAATTGCAATGTATTCTAAAACAAAGTGCTCAGAGATCATAATTTAGCTGTCCCTTTTGAAGTCAGAGTTCTTTTGCTGCTGTATTTGTCATTGTTTTTCTTCTGCCCTGAGCAGATAAGAACAGGGTTTGTGACAAGTTTTGTTTCCATTTATGAATGGTCAAAATGATAGCTTTTCAAAATTAGACTCCTATAAAATGCAAAGACAGAGAAATCCCAATGTTTATGCCTGATTTTCACCAATCATTATCAACAGTATGGCTCACTGAAGTTGAATTAAACCAATAAAAATGAAGGAGGGTCAAAAGGGCACTTTCTCAAACCTATCTTCCTTGTCCTATATAATGTGAGTGTTACATGATGCTAGCCCTATTGCAGGCAGCTGATATGACTCCAGGCAGTGCATTTAAAATTAATGATCTGTTACAAAGGTTTCTGGCCTGTTGAATGCATTCTTGCTTAGCCCAGAAATGTATTTTACAGCTGCTTTGTGCACTCGTGCTCATAGAAAACAGCCGCAAAGTCATGACATCAGCTGCGAGGTATCTAAAAAGTTTCTCTCACAGAACTTTAGATTAAGATAAACGATTACGAAAAGAAAGAACCTTGATGTTCTCCAGTTCTTCACAACGCTCTGCTCATTTGCTTCACAAAGGGAATTGTGATAAGAAATAAAAAGGGGAGAAATTGAACACATTTACTAGCTTGTGCTGTGATTAAGAACTCGTGTCAACACAGCTGAAGCAGTGTTTTCCTTCCAAGGCCAAGACTCCAAAAGGAAATCTGGTTAATCACTTTTTTTAATTGAACCTTGACAAGTTTGTCGAGTGCTGTGGCAGAAGTTTAGTTATTGACAATTTGTTAGAAGTAAATCATTAGAGAATTAATTAACATGGGGGAAACAAGCTAGCAGTTTCTTTCACAGTCAAGTTGTTGTTTTTCTACTGTGTGGCTCCATAAACTATTTGGGGCTACTTCATTACCACTTAAGTCAGTGTGAGCTAGAGTCTTTAATGTGCCGGTGGTGCATCTGTTTTCCACCTTAGTTTTCTGTGATCCGTAAGACCTGGAGATACAGCAGAAAACTCACCTGTAGAAAAACTGAAAGTCAAAGTCAGTAAAATGTACAGCAAAATGAGGTTTTATGGATTTCCTCCACTTCCTTAATCTACTTCAGAGAGCTGCAATCTCAAGGACAGCCTAAGACAAGGGCATTTTCTGCTTTACAGACCCATACTGTATATTCAACAATGGATCTACACACTAAATGAGATGGAAGGCAGAGAAATGCTGAAGTCACCTTCTGGAGAAGTGCTGAGCACTGGTGCTTGATATAAAAAGACTCCCAATGACAATTTGCACACATTAGCCACTGCCAGGCTATCAGGCCGTATGAGTGTGCGCTGCCAAGTATGGGAGGAGTATAAAAAGGACATTGGCTCCAAAAGTACCTCTGTGTGCAGATTTTTGCTGAAGACATAAGGCCACTGGACATAAACTCAACCCATTAGCAGATTATATCTATTGATCACTCATACAAAATACGAGCGGGTGAAATCAAATCTGCCTTGTATGACAACAGCAGCCATTTCAGTCTCCAAAATGTAGCTCAAGAGTGCAGCATAAATTCAACACAATTTGTCTTCACACTGCTACCAATATACACACACATTTGCACCCTGTTTACTGTAAACTTCTCACCTGCTGTGGTGCAATGGCTTGAATGACAAACTTGGTAATATCCTCCCTGTTTTAGCTTTAATTGAATTAGCTTAATGGAGTTTTCTAAATAGATAAAGGTACTATTCAGACATGCTATGTTCCTGTTTACATGTTTGCTCAGTTATTTCTTCACCAAGGCGCTTGTGTTTACATGCAGTCTAGAGGGATGTTTACAAGGTTAACACAGGACTAATGGAGTTACATCTTTGTGCTGGAATTCATTAGTACCAGACAGTTAAAATAAGGCTAGACACTGACAGCTGTGAGACACTTTAACCCTCTAAACCCCGAACTGAAAGCATGACTGGCATCTTCACAATGTATGCCAAGGTAATAGCTCTCTGAAGGAGACTAAGTATAAGCAGCCCTGGAGTTCAAGACACCATAGTGGTTTAAATCCTATTATTTCCTTGTAATCCTGTTGTATTGTACACATCAAATCAATAACAAAATAATGTAGGTTTATCTCTCATTTACAGGAAGTGGAAGAGTGCTGTAAAAGCAGGTTCCCTGAGGTTTAGGTGTTTAAGTAGCAGGGCTGAAAGTGGTGATTATTTTAGTAATTGACTGATGATTATTTTTACAATTAACCTGTGAATTGCAAGTAAAAACCCTTTTCTTTATGATCTATATGATGAATCTTTCTTCCACCCCTGAAACCACATGTGGCTCCAAATTACCCAGTAAGTCCAAAAGAACTTCAGAAGGAGAAAATAAATCTTTGTTGCACTAGACTTGAGACATAAAAACATAAACCTTTCCGGTCACATTCTCCCTTTTGTTCCTTGGTTGCTGCACAAGAATTGGATTTGGTCCGACCCCTTTCTTCTCAAGTGGAACAAGACTTTTCACCCAGCGGTTGAGGTTATTCTTCAGGGAAAATCCCTGCCAGCCATAATAAGATATATTTGTTGAACGTATTTGAGTGGATACAATCTCCTCAAAGAGGCTGTCACAGGTCACTTGCTGTGGCAGTGTGGTGGAGAATAGTGTGTGTCAAGACTTATTGTTGTTTGGGAATCCTGCCTTGGAAAGATGCAGGATTATGGAACTGTGGGAATTTGGTTCAGATATCCTCAAGTATGACACTTGTACATTTTACACTTCTTTTCCCTCTGGTCTAAAGATTATTTTTCGCCCAGTTTAAGGAATCAATCTGATCCCTGCTACCACTCCCCAGATAAGATTTGAGCCAACACAAAAGATGAGCCACAAAACATTACCCATGGAGTGTGACAGCAGTGCTTATTTTTCTCGGCAGCTTGAGCCAAAGCCATTTTCCCCCACCATGCTACAGCGTATAATTTAAAGTTGAGGGACACTGATTAAAGCTCTTTCCACGCTTAAGAATCCCAAAGAAGTGAGGATGAAGATAGTTGAATTTAGGAGGGTTAGGGTGCTAATCATGTTAATCAAACAGCGCTCTTGAGGCTAACAAGGACAGCACTTTAAATTTGGCATGTTTCATGGTTTGCTAACACATTAAGTGACCCAGATTAATTTAAAAATCAACATTTTTTACAAGCTCAAGGTTATTGAAGGGGCACAATGTGATGCAACATTTAAGAATTAAAGGCACTTCCTGGAAAATGAGTACCGATAATATTTAGATCCACCGAGTGATTGTGATTAAATGAGGTTATTGATTTAGAACACACTGGCAGTAAGATATTGTCTATCAGATCTGTTTGACGTCATTGCATTCCTTGTTAGTGTATCCGTTCATAGACGACCTGAATCCTCTTAAACAAAATGTTCTGTCAGGCTTCCGTTCAACTGCCGTATTCAATTATATATTTTTTTCTTTGGCATGGCAGAGGGAACTGTTAATTATGCTTTTGTTTTCACACAAACAAAATTACTCAACCAAACGTAAGAGCTCTTGATTAACAAAGGCAGACAGCAGTTCCATTTTGAGCCAATTCTGTGACGGCATCTGTTCCATTTTTCCCTTTCCCCCTCTCTAATGTTTCACCACTTTCACCCACATCGTTGTTGATTTCCTTGCTCCACTTAGGGGGTACACTTTACACTGCGGTTAAAAGGTGTACTTTTACAATCTAGCACTAAATGATTGACAGCTTCTAAATCTGAGCCTACCCTTGGCTTTATCAGCTACCTGCAGCTTGGTTCAGTACTTGCAAACTTGGACAAAGTTGCTTTACTCAACACTACATCCATCATTCTGCTCATAAACTTCCACACAGGTGAAACTTGTCCCCACATTAGTTTTGACCATGGAAACATGATACTTTCTGCTTTCACAGAGCTTAAAACATGCCTATGACATAGGATGGCATTAAATGTGCCCAAGCCCAGAGAAGTCATTTTTAGAACTTGTTTTTCAACTGTTTATTCTTAGAATTTTACAGATTGAACTTTCTTTTATCAGTCACAAGCTCACAAGCAATACCTTTGTGCTTTCGAGCGGGGGTCTTCAATATTTTTCAGACCAAGGACTCTAACTGATGTTGAGATGGAGCAGGGACTCCCTTCTACATTTATTGTTTTGTGTTTCATATTAAACAGGGCTGAGTATCATGCATAAACCTTGTTTTGTGCATTCAGTTTCAAGCTATTCTGAGGAACCTGACAGAGTTTGTATGAAGCATCCATCAATGTGTGTTCACAAAAGATAATGATCTCTGCTTTAGAGTGGTTCTAAGCCAAAGCATGTACCAAAATCTGTTTTTGATACTGTGCTACCTTGAAACTCTTCTTACCTCAGCTTTATAGTTTTGGTTTCTATTCTTGTCCCTTTTGAGACATCTTGAGTCATTTTATTGATTTCATGTGTTGTAAATGATGCAAAAGGAACATGATTCTAAAAAACCTTTTCATTCTGCCTCTTCTGGTGTGGTGAATGCCATTTGAACTTGATCCTTGGAAGGCACAGTCTGTACAGAATAACTTTTTCATAACTGGTCACATGATACATTTCAATGAGCAGTTGGGGGACATTCTTCTGAGGATGTATTAATCTAAGTATCAAAACAGCTTTTTGTGTTACCCCTGACCAAACATTTTCTACTGGTGTTGCTGGCATCAAATTCAGAATTCTTATTTTGCTTTTCTTAAAACACTGAATCTTTTACATGTTTTCATTGCCCAAATTTTATTTTCTTGAAGGGATTACATGATTTGTGAACCATCAAACTCTGGTTTTGATCAACATTTTCCCGCAACTTGAACGACATGTCACAACTCTTTGAAATTGGTTTGTGTGCTCATTAACTACAAATTAACTCTCTAACCTGAGACGTTCCAATAGTATCACTACACACATGCCTGGGCATTGTATTAAGAATTGCCTCAAGTAAAATACCTAGCATAGTAAGAGTAATAGTTTGGCATTAAGGATCATTCATGAGTGGCAGATTTAACTGTTCCTTTTGAAAGCAAAAAGTCAGACACGTATGCAGGGCACAAAAGCCCATGTGCATCACTGCTGGGCAATACAGAAGGAATGACAAATTAAAATGTCTAAATTTTTCCCTAAATGCCCTCAGAGAATCCAAAGCCTGTATTTATCTCATTGATACATCCCACTGCTGTTTGGCAGATTTCTGGTCCAGTCTAAACAAGATTAGGTTTTTCCTTAGAGCTTCTTTTGAGCCAGATTTTGCAAATAAGCCTTCTGGCACCTGTGCAAGGTAAGTACTGCTTCACTAATCCAATAATGGAGAAGAAAATGCTCAGCACTTTCATCTAATAAGACCCAGACAAGTATGTGTGGGGGAACCATCTCGAAATTCACCGTCCTGTTTTTTTAAGAGTGCACAGGCCACTGAACTCTGAGTCAACCTTTAAACTGTTTTAAAACATGGCTTGTATCTGGATTAATGTGTTTTTTTAATGATTGCCCTGGACTGGAAAAGACTCCATCGGAGCTCAAATGTGAGAGCATGTCCCAATTTTATGCCCCACAGCCACAGCTTTATGTTCCAAGGCCTCAGACAAAGTGATGAGAAAATGTTAAGTGGCAAGGCATGACTGCTTTCCAGTTTAGGTTTACAAATGTGTCTGTGTGGAACTCGCAGGTCAGAACTAATCCTGTTGTATATGGCAGAGTGCTGGAGAGTTCATGTTTTTTATGTCAGTCTATGACCCATTTATCTCCATCGAGGGTGTAAATGTATGTTTTAATCTTGATAATTACAAACTCAGGAAAATAATTCTGTCAGCAGTCCTTTAAGTTATGAGTTTGCAAGGGCTCCATATTCACATAAAATTTCTAAACCATATCCTACATATAATGGTAGCTGATTTAAGGTGAAACATAACAAAAAATATAGCTGTCATGTTCCTTAATTTACCTGTTAAATTCAAATGACAGCTGCCCACACAGAGACTGTCAGAAAACCAGAGCATTGGTGACATATTTTTGCAAATGTTCCCAAGAATACTATATTTTATACAGGAAAAATTACCAACCTCTCTGCAAAAGAAATGAGCATAAGAGCAGAGCTGGGCTGATGAAAATATGCTTTGCTTGACTTCATTAGCTGATTTTTACAGGTACAGAGAACGCTAATGAATATTACTTTGAATGTGCCACAGTTGGCTCAAGCAGCTAATTCCAATTTTCTGTAATAGAGTTTTAAGAGGAACATTCCCACTCCAACACAAAGTGGCATTACTTCTCTCGAGCTTGGTACCGCTAAAAGGTAGTTCAGTAATTTGCTGTACAAATACAGCCTCTTTGAGAAAATTGCTAAAACCCAAGGGCCGACAATGAGAGACCGTCTTGCTTCCGCTCAAATTTTATTCCACCCATGTTGCCTTAAGGTGCAAAAAAAAAGGAACGGATTGTGAAATACAACCCAGTGTGCGACTTAAATCTCCTGTGATGATGAACATCGGGACAAAATATAGGAGGAGGAAGGTGAAGGCAAAGAAAGCTCCCTTAACCCGAGGTTCATGGCACTCTGTCTGAGTGAAAAATAGCATCCTCTCCCCCTTTGCCCTGCACTGATTGTTTCTTCCATAAATCCCCTTTGAGATTGTATAATTAATTGAATGCAGCTTATTTGTCATTAAAACCCCTCGCCTAATGCCTGAGATTATGAGGAAACCATTGTGGAGTCAATCTATTAATCATCAGGCCTTTTTTCCTCGAGAAAAACCTTCACAGATGAACAATTTGAGCCTTAAACTCATTCTGAATGACATTGGGTAACTTGTGAAACTCTTCTCCAACATAGTGGCTTCATGGTGTCTCTTTTTCTCATCAGTTTTTCCTAAAAATGCTCTCATGGGTGGACAATCCCGAATTGTTGGATCACGAAACAATACCTAAAATAATTAAATAGCAGTTTCAGCACTTATATGTTCCAAGAAAGACTATTGGGAACTATTTTGGAAGTGTAAGGAGTGCCATCTGTCAGTTATAGAAGAATTTGGATTGAATAAATAAAATATACATTGCCTGGAAGACGACGGTTCCCCACCATCCTTCCAGTTTTTAATAATGTGTTGGACGGTTCTTAAATTAATTTTAGTAGTTTCTGCAAACTCCTCAGATGGTAGTTTAAGAACTGAGAAGTAACTCATTGCATCAGCTGGAGTTAAATAACTTGTTGCAGTAAATATCCAATAGGAGGCTTGTACTTATTTGCTTTCTTGAATCCAGGTGGTGATTTTTTTTGGCTAGGCAGTGTATTTGTAATGGGCAACAATATTTATCATCTTTTTGGATGTTATTCAGCCACTCCAACTTTGAATTGAAGGACGCCCCATTGAAAAGCAGTTGTTGGTTTGGGTGTGAATTTGAGTGAACTTTGATGGAAGATGGCGTGGCATCAGGATTCGGGCCAGGAAGTGGCCGGAGTTATGCTTTTGAAATGACCCTGCCTAATGTTCCCCCAAGCCTGCAATCCCCCCATAGACATTTTTTATGGCCATCGCTGCTGGGGCAGATTGGATCAGCCAAGCAGAGGGCACGCAACAGAGATGTACGCCACTCCTGGCTAGGCGCCTCAACTCTCCCTAGGCCCCGTGTCATTCATAAACATGACGGATTAGCTGTGATATCCCTCCATTTACAACATAAGCGAAGGGAGTGGGAGGAAAGAGAATGAAAGCAGCAGAGAGTGAGTGTTAGTGTCAGATGCCCCTTAGGGGTAGTGCTAAAATGGATGGGTAAAGAGGGAGATGAAAAGAAGAGATGAAGCAGGAAGGGCGGAGAGGGGGCCTTTCTCTACAGGCCTGGCTGGGCAAGCAGCGAGGCAGGCAGGAAGCCAGGCACAAAGCTCCATTTACGCTCAAATGCCCCCCACCTTCTTTTTGCTTTACAGACTACACGTCAGCTGAGCCAGATGTACTGTTCTGAGTAAAGATCACCTAGGGGGAAGGTGGAGAGGCAGACAGAGGGATTTTAAGACCCCCTCTACCTACAATCATATCTTTTTTTCTTCCACGCTTCTCTTCTCCATTGGCTTTTTGTGCTTCCCATACTCACTGACTTCTTCTGCCTCGATGCAGTCGCTGCTAGTCTTCGACTTTAAAAGTAGCTCGATCTGTCTCTGTCTGTCTCCCGCCTCCCTTGCCTTCTGTCCCTTACCCGCCCTCTTCAGGATTTCACTTTGCATATTCCATTTGCTGGTTGTTACCTTGAGCAATGATTCCATTTACTTCAGAAAACAGAGCCCCATTTATTTAGAGTTTGGGGAAGAGAAAAAAAAAACCTCTGCTCTTGTCTTCATATCTGCCACCAACATTTTTACTGATACAATAAGTAATATTCCAAAGAAGAGAAAAAACTATTTGACAAAGCTTAAAGCTATTTGCCGAACACAAAGCTAAAATGGATGACGTCTATTCTTTGTCAACTCCCAGAAATGCACCTAAGGAAGGCTCTTTTTTTTTAGCTCTTTTCTTAACAGTCCATCAACCCTCATTTGATCCTCCTGAGTACATTAAGCATTCATAAATAAAGAGGAAGTGGCAGGGAATATATAAACAACCACACGGTACCTTTTCCTTAGAGACGCCTCCATTTTCACAGACACTCCTGTCACTTTGAAGCATATACTGCCAGACATCTGTTCTCTTTTTATGTTCCAGGCTTAGTCATTGTATATTTACCCTCTTACCGCCCACTTGGGATGGCTATATGCAGCTTGATGTTTCAAAGTTTAATAAAGAATATGTCTGTGGCTCAACATTTATCATAAAATGAAACTCAACTAAATACTCTGTTGTGTATTTTGTCTATTTAAGGGAGACTGAAAAAGACCAGAAGCTGGAGCCAGCAGGTATTCAAGAGAAAGTCAGCAACCAGGTGAGTCTTCCTATTGGGTAGGGAAAAAGAGACAGAAGGCATAACTGTGAGACATGAAGCCGCTTCATTAACCTTCATGTTCTATACAGTCCCAGGGTCAGTTTGATCAAGCGTTGTTTCAAATAGCTTGGCTTGGATTGTAAAGAGGCACGTCATCTGCATAAAAAGTCAACGTATGTTAAACTATTCAAGCGTAGGTGTGCTTTACTGCACTTGCAAGCAAACATCCCATCAGCTGTCAGAGTACTCCCACAAAATCCTCAGAACTTTAATCCCTCTTTGCATTTTCTGCCCTACATTGTCAGATATGTTTATGGGTCACAGGCTAGACTCGTATCATCAGACCCAGACTAGTACTTGGGGAGACTTGTGGTACAACTGCCTGAGTTAACGGCTGCATACAAGCTCATTTCCTCCTGAGAAAAGGAAATCGTAGCAGCCATTTCAATAATTGATACAGTTAAAAGCTTGCTAAGGCAGAGGGGAGTCTGGAGATTATTCATGCTTGCTAACATCCTGCAGGGAGAAGACCCCTAATGGAAAAGCAGGGTTACATCAGGCTTTTGAAACTTAGCAGAAAGTCATTTCCCATATGTGAGGACGATGTCTTTGACAGCAGAAAGGGGGAAGCATTATTTTATTATGGAGGTCATTATGTAAGAGTTTGAGACTTGAAAGATGGGATTACAGCTGATTGAAGTTGCTACAAAAACATGTAAGGCGTCATCCCTTTCTCAATGGAACGCCCAATGAGTTATTGCACTCATTTTTGCTGTACTGACTGTAATAATGTATAGGCAACTAATTAGACCCCAAAATTCAGTTCAAGCCACATCACTTTTCCCCATACCCGAGCTGTGTGGTTGTAATTAGCGTGCAGCCTTGCACAGTTTGAAAAGTTTCAAGATCATTAGATGCATTAAGGATGACCCTGCGGTAGCCAATTAATCTCATAGCAAATTACTTTTGAATGCAGCTAAGATCAAAGCTACTAACATTAGCACCCTGTGACTACCTGGCTCATGCTACACACTCTTAGCTGTGTGACCTTGTGGTGTGCCAAAACTTGAGTTCAAATTCAAATCATGGTGGGCATGTAAGTATTTTTTTAAGGGCGCAATGTGCTGTCTGTAAAATGTTACTTGTTGTTT
The DNA here is from genome assembly GCA_008086565.1 of Thalassoma bifasciatum. Classification (NCBI taxonomy): domain Eukaryota; kingdom Metazoa; phylum Chordata; class Actinopteri; order Labriformes; family Labridae; genus Thalassoma; species Thalassoma bifasciatum. The sequence goes on from RPOG01000006.1 coordinate 2,299,382, forward strand.
CACCATAAAAATATGATGTATGAGGCTGACTCAAAATCTTCTGTTGGGTCAAAGAAAAAAAATCAATTTTGTTGTTCTAACACCAACAGAATTTATCTTGAGTCAGTAAGATGTCTTGTGTAAGCCCTTGTCTTTTTTATTTGTTGGTTTACACTTCTTTGGGCTGTTGTTTGAAATAATGAATCTATTTCAACTGAGTTTAACTTTTGAGTTATTAGTTAGTATAAGATTTTTCTTGCTGGCAGTGGTTTTGTCTAAAATCATCCTCCACACCACATAAGTCCTAACACTAACCACACAAACAGATAAAAAAAAAAATCAGTGTGGGCGTTCATTTCTTTCTTTATGCATTTTTTTTTTTTTTTATCTTCATCAATGTATGCGAGAATAGCCAGCTCCATCCTTTTAATTACACTCATGAATAACTTGTCATCTTTTGCACTACGTTTATGTCATAGAAGAATGTAAGAACTGTAATTCAGGGGAGAGTTACATTAAAGACATTATTGGCCACATTCCAAGCAAAAAAAATAATAAAACATCTAATGGACGGGAAGATAATTGAAAGAGTGTGACTCACTTGCTCTCTCATCCCATCATGATGAAGTAAGAATAAATATTTATCATGAAGAGGCTTATTACTAAGGGAACATGAGTAGCCTCTTAAACATAAATGCATATTTATATGGAAAGATTTAAACATTGAATTTGTTGTTGAGTCAAAAACACATTTCAGTTTCTCCAGTGAGTCAGCAAGTTTCCTCGGGACAATTTCTGTATTTTAACAACAAAATTGAGTGTTCCATGTGGCGGCCCGGGTCCTGCCATCTATAGAGCCCCTGCCAGTAAAGCAGAGAATTGTACGGTAGCTGCTGCCCCCCTACTTTCTCTCTTTTCTTGAGCCACTGATCACAAGCACAGTAATTTTACAACGGTCACTTGCTTCATCCCCACTGCATCCACTGCTCCGACAGTCCAAGACCGCTGACACAGCATTTATCTTCCTGAGCAATTTGAGCATGCAGACCTGCTTTTGTTCATCTCTCTCTCTTTTTCTCTCTCCCTCACTCTGTGTTCTTAGAATGAAAGCATTATGCATTCACAAAATGGTGCACAGAGTACAAATGACGTTAGGTTTGAGCGAAAGGTAAAGTGCGTTTTTTTACAAATTGTGATGTCTGTTGCTGTACAGAACAGTTTTTGGGGACCAGACTTCATAAAGTATGTTAAAAAGATCAATAAAACAGCTTTCAATGTGTTTTTATTAACCCCAGAGTCCATTTTTCTCCTAACAATGACATAAAGCCTGAGTGGCTCCATTGTCTATGAATAACTGCTGATCATGTAGCAGCCCTTTCATTGTATGTGGAAAGATCCGTCTCAGCTACACAGCTTCCACCGTGCCATCGCACTATTCCATACAAATGGAAATGATGCATTCTGTTTTTCTGTCACAGGAGAGCGGCTTCCCATTTTCCGCTCCCACTGTCAAGTTGTGCACAGCTGCATAAGTTTGCACACTTGTGTGCGGGGCTACAGGAAATGGCTGTTGACAGCATAATGGGAGTATGAGGATGCAATATAAATCCTTAATCATGCCTGAATCATGAACTGCAGCACTGAAATTCACACAACATTCTGCTGGAACTGCTGGAAGCAGGAGCCGGGCTGCATGAGCAGGTTTTGCTACAGTTTCCATTTCTTTTGTTTACTTAATTTTGAGACTGCATAGGCTCTATATGAGTACATGTCTCCACACTGATATCTTGCAGAAGAATATTCATAAATTAGATCAAGTATCGCTTCCCTGAAATTATATCTCAGGCGTGACACCCAAAATCTGCTGCTTCCTTATTTTCAATCTCTCCCTGTCATTCTCAATTACAAATCAAATCAAGACTGCCTTAATTCAAAGACACGAGTCGCATATGAGTTGGGTCATCTCCTATTTAATCAAAACAGAGCACAGAGAAAAAGTGCATGGTGAAAACCTCATGCCATGGCCGAGAAGATTTGACTTGAAACATCATTATAATCCAGAGTTCGCCTCTCATGCAAATAGCTTCCCTGAGCCTGGAAGTTCATTACTAATGGCGCTTCCCATCAAGTTAGAGGCCTATCCGAATACTAATATCCCACAGTACTTTGAATTTGTCACCTCAGTTCCCCCTGTCCTTATAGCATGGCAATTACAACATTGTGCCTTTGCAACATGGAATTAGGCTCCTGCCCCCTGTGGTGAGCTCCTCACAACAGATGCTTTTGCAGTCGTTAACACACACCATTGGCGCCCAAATGTACTAAACTAAAACTCACTTTATATGTATTTGGCTCTGCCTCCTATCGCTTATCTTTGTTTGTTTATTTATTTTTCCCTCCTATCCTGCCCCACACATGGGCCGTATTTCTCCTCTAAAAGACCCAAAAAAAGAACAGAAGTCATTTTTTGCAGGTCATGGAGACAGACTGGAGGTAAAAATTGTGCTGCTCTATTTTTCAAAGTGCAGTTTATGTCTTGTGGAATGATAAGTGGGAAACAAACTGTGCTGTATTTATTGTACTGTACAAAGTAGTTGTGGTGGAGGGAAGCTTTTTGGTCTCCTAAATAATACATAGAGCATCCTTAGTCTGACCTTAAGTTACCTCATACTCATCGAGCATGCTGCAGTGTGATGCTGCAGCTTACTGGAAGCCTTGAAAAAGTTCGAGCTGGCTAAATGTGGTCTTTAAAGCTGAAATAAAGTGGTTTTAGGGGTTTCGTGCGTCAATAATTTAAAGTGACAACTATTTGAGATAGATTAAAATGACACAGCTGCATTTAAAGATGTAGGTTAAAGCTGTTTTTCTTTTTACACATAGAGGAAAACAACATGTAAATATGAACATAATGAACATAAAGTCCATGGTAAACTCTTTGGGCCTGAGCCTGTTTGATATGGACTGAGACACTGTGTAAAACTGTCCTGTAGTCTGACAAATCAATACTATTTTCAGGAGTTATGGGTGCCCTGTCCTCTGCTCCAAAGACAGACCACTTGTCTTGTCATCAGTTGACAGCTAGCATCTTTGATGCTATGGGGATGGATAAGTGTCCATGGCTTTTGTAGCCTACAAATCCAAAGAGACACAATCAATACTGGTGTGACAGATAATGCCTAATTCAGAAAAGATTTGGCTGAATACAGCAAGTGAATTTGTAATATGGAGATGCTGTGTTTATCACAGCAACATTGCTCCATATGCTGTAAAAATGAAAACTTGAAATTATTGGCCAGAATTTTTTTTTTCTTTTTTGACTTTTGGATCAGCAAACAAAAATGTTTTATAATGTTGCAAACTACTTCAGAGGAATTATCTCAACTACCTTTATTGTGTTTGTTGTGTGAAGCTGGTCTCATTTCATAAGCAAGGTCGGAAACTAAGTTCTCTGAGTATGCTTTGGCAAAGAACTAGAATCTACAGGGTCTTTATCTACATTTGTAATTTTCCCCATGCTCCTGTTCTGTGCAGATTTTATCGGCATAAAGAAAAGTCTTTTTGTTTCAGTGTTGAATTAAAACTTTGTTTTGCAGTTGCTCATGACTTAATTTGTTTGTAGTTTACAAATTGATGGGAAGATGTTGCTCAGTGGTACCGTCATGGTCATCTTAACAAAATTCATTAGTTGGTTCAAATGCAAGATTTTAGTTGGGCTTGAAACTTAAAAATCCAGTGCATAACGTTGCCTTGAAAATTTGAGTCAACACAACTTTTTCTTTTTACAGTGCAGTAGGGGTGTCCTAATGCCAAACTGGCAGGCCTGCATTGAAAACTTATGATGCATCACAAAATCACAACAAAGGTGGCCCCAAACTGAGACCAGGAACTTCTCTGTTATCAGACATTAACAGTGTGTTGTTATATTGGGCTTTGAAGGACTAGAAAGGGGAAATAATTTTTTAAAAATCCGTTGTTGGGCATCAATTGTACCATTTTTAAAATTAAGCAGCTTCTCAGTAGAAGCAGCAAATGGTGCTTCACTCTGCTGGATATGGTGGTTCAATTGTAGTTTTGACACTGCGAGTGAACGTGTAGACTTAAGACTCATGTAGACCACTACATAAATCCTTGACAATCCCAGTATTTTTCTTCATACGTATCCAGGGACAGTGAGCACACCGTTTTATTTGCACCAAAGCCAAGAGAGAAAAAGCTGTTTCCTGTTTTGTTGATTTGCGATAGGCCTCTACTCACCTTCAATACATTGATGGAAAAGGAGAGCGAGCAGAAGAGCAAAATGGAAATGGTAATAAACATGCTAATGCTAGGCTGCGGAGCCGGGAAGAGCTGCGTCCCTCAGCTATCTATTGGTGTGTGTGTGGAGAGGAAAAACAGAGATAGTGACAGAGTAGGAGTGAACAGGAAATGTGCACAATATTGCTTATGAGAGCACGCACACCCACATGTGTACACACACACACACACACTCTCACACACATACTCTCACACACACACATATGCTTTATGCTCCAGAGTAAACAGGGGGAGAGCTGCATGTGAACGTGCCACCTTTCTCTTTGAATCGGCCCCTGGAGACAGCGCAAAGGGCCTTTTGTTGGCTCATTGGAGAGATAAGAAGCAGGAAAGGTGGGGGCTTCAGAGACTCGCAGAGCCAGCTTTTTTTCGTTCTATAGGATGGAAGCACCCCTCTCAATAGGAACTCATTTGCCATGTTGTGTAATTGTGGCTCATAATGGAGCACACCTCATTCAGGCTTGCCCAGGGCTCTTTTCTAAAGCCATTTTCTCCATTCACAGCCAAACAAGTCATGTTTTAGAGAGATATTACGCAGCCTTTTGAGCTCCGGGACTCCACATATTTGCCTTTGAATGGAATGTTTTGTATAATCAAGATAAAATTTTACTCAGTCCTTATTATAAAAGAGCCACCTTCAACCAACTTGATGTTTGTCATTTGACTTTTATTCTCTTAGCTCAGTGGAAGTAAACAAAGCAGCTGACCTTTCTCGCCTCGTTTGTTACACTCGTGTTTTGTGTGAAGGAGTGCCAGCTATTAACAGCCACCGGTCACTGAAAGATACTGGCATTGGGAACGCTGCAACAAACAAAATATGCTTGCTAATCCCTTGGGAGTACTCTGCTTTATTTTCTACACGGTCAAACAAATATCAAAGCTGAAGTGCAGCGATGAAAAATGACTGATTTGAAAATTATTGCTGAGCTTTTCCATTAAACCACCCCAGGCTAGGAGTGGATGGCTATTTGCATAATTTAACTGGCATCTTAATTATTGTGTCAGGAATCTGTATGCAAATGACTTAAGTCACTTAGAAACGGAAACTTACTCCGCTAAATGGCTAATGGACTAAATCTTATCAAGTTAGAATACACAACGTGAGTGTAACCAGGGTCTCTAATTGGGTTTGACTGTATGTTGAGACAGTGAGAAAACAAAGGAAGAGGACAGGACAGACATAAAACAAGGAAATGCATGCTTACCTGAGTTAGCTGGGAGAAAAAGGGGCATGTTAGTGGTGTGTATTTTTAGCCTTCTGGGGACCTACCACGTAAAACAGTGAGTCTGGTGGTAGCGCTCGTCTCTCCAACACTGTTGGAGGCGACGCACTCATATATGGCTTCGTCTCGGGGCGTGCGCAAAGGCTGAATTCTTAGCACTGAACCAGAGCCATCGTCGAACTCTATCACCTGCAGGTGCGAGAGACAGGATATGTTAAAGGAGATTTTTTTGTTCACAATGGGTGAGGGACCTTCAGCAGACAAAAACAAACAGATAGAAGAACAAACAAATAAACAGTGAGACTTTTGAGGACGTTTTGCTAACAACACTGATGGTGACACAATGTGCTTCATATGACAAAGACAAAGCTAGAGCCTACTTTACATTGAAAGCCTGTCATTTTGTGTTCTTTTGTGAAACTGCTTTTAGACTTAACATTTACAGAATATCAATCTAATAAAAGAGTACATACAGAGTTCTTATAAGTGATTTCTTCTAATTGCAGGAGTGGATTACATTGTTATGTGTTAGACATTTTTTTAAAGCTGTGTGCATTAATTGATAACATAATCAATGCGGCTGACTAACTTTAAGAATGGGGATGTTTATATTGGTTAGAAATTTTTGCTTTGATACCCTGTTTGTAGCAGATTTTAAATCCCAATGTGTCCCACTCTTAAAGTTAACTCTCTATCTTGAAAAAATGCATCACACTGGATTGTGTGGATGGGACAGAAACAAGCACAAACAGTTAAAAGTGGCTTGATAAACGGTTACGGACAATTGTACCATGAGGTGACATAGTGGTACAAAAGACAGGACCGACTGTTTTGGACGAACGACACATAAAAATGCTCACAAACAGGTGTTTGTTGTAGCTTATTCAGCTATTTTTTTTTTTTGCATGCTACATGTTGAATACTCACTGACTTTAGAAAGCCTTGTGTCATAACTCAATCTCTTTTAAGCATTGAGGTAGATCGCAATAAAGATAGGCCTTACACCTCTTCTTCAGATATACCACACACACTCTCTCTCTCACACACACACACACACACACACACACACACACACACACACACATACAAACAGCAGCCTACAAACATTTTTATAATTCACAAAATCTGTGCACGTGTTAGTCAGTATACATTTTAACATTTCATTGGCCGAGCAATTTTGCTATGTTGGCATTCAAGCTGACAGCAGGTGAAAGCAAAAAAGCCCTCTGTTTCAGTCAGATTTAAGAGGCGAATTAAAAAGGAAGTTGAGAGAGGACTTAAGGAAATGGGTGTTTGTTAGAAGATGAGGCAGCAGCACATGATTGAATGGGCGTGAAATGGCTGCAGCTGGCAAACCCTGCGAGGCAATGAAGGAATGAAAACTAGTGTGTTAGCATTCGGCGCAACGTGTGATGCAAATGCGATGAACTCTGATAAGATTAGATTTCTGTCGTTATGAGACCCAAAGAAGAAGCGGGGCGAGGTCTCCATGCTCTGTTAAGCCATTGCTGCTGTGCAGAAGCAAGCAAATATGGCATCAAGAGCAGAGGGGGGGCGGTGGCACCATGATAGTCCCGAGGACTGACACAGAAATTAATAGAAATCTTATCAGTGTTCTGCAATGATGTGTTATTTCTCATGGGTATTGAGCCCAAGTGCAGATTAAAGCTGACCAGAAATCAAAGCTGCAGCCAAAATAAGGAGGGTAGGACATGCATTTAGATAAAGATGCCACGAAGCAAAAGGATATTTCGAAGTGAAAGTGCTGCTTCTCCTTTCACTTTGCATAAGCTGGCAAATGTGGCATGATGCTAATGTTGGTATCTGGGTCACACCACAAGTTGTTTTCTCTTCTATGCAATTGCTCATTTCTTGTCTTTTATCAAATTACAAATCTGTCCCCAGATCTTTTGTAAACTTCCTCATTAAAAACTCAAGCATGTTTAAAAGCCTGGCCAGCATGATTATTAGAGCCTGCTAATGCGTGGTGGCAAGTCAGGGCAAAAAAGCAGGCGAGCGGGGCTTGGTGCGATGGATTATGTCTGAGCAGAGCCAAAAGCAGTGCTTGAAGCATTCCAATTTTGTCGAGCATTTTACATCAGAACAATAGACCTAATACCTCAAATCTCTGGTTGCTGACTTTCTTCCCCTTCTTGTTCCACACAATCTTCGGCCGTGGATCTCCAGTTGCTTGGCAAATAAAGGATGCCACTCCTCCTTGCACGCCTGTTTGGTCATTGGGGGTTCTTAAAAACTTTGGTGGTGCTGCAGATAGAGACGAGAAGACAAGAGGACAAAAGAAGTTTGTTAGCACGCTTAGCACAACAGTCACAGCTGTTCGTCCCTCTTATTGAACTGCACAAACTCAGAACTTAGAGAAGGTACAGTTTTCAGAATATACCTGTAGATTTCAGTATGGAAGTGGACACAAAAACTCAGTGGTAGAGATCAAGTAAAGGGCGAAGGTCATTGGAGCTAAATGTAAAAAAAAAACAACAAAAAAAACTTTTTTCCCCAAAATCAAAATAAGGCAAACTTTGATAACTCTCAAGGATAACAGTGTACAACTCTGATGGGCTTTTGTCACTTTTTTCATATAAGGGCTCATTGTCTGTTGAATATGAAATTTTTAAATTAAGTTTTTTTTCTGTATCACAGTAAAAATGAAAATGATTACACTGGTTTATTCATTAATTCATTAATATTATATTTATATTCATAAAAACCTGGATGGTAAAGTTGTCAAGCCAAGAGTGATGTACAAAATTAAGTCACAGATAATTAAGACATACCAGTAGGGCTGTGCACTGAACTTCACGTCTTCTATGGCACCGACCAATATGCTTCTATCGTACTGAGTATCAAAACATGCCTCACAACTTTTGATCAGATACAACACTGCAAGTTAATGTATTTCTCTACAGCCCTGAGAATGTTAGTAACCTGGTTATGTCCTACCAGTGCTCATCTACCAAGCAGAGCAAAAGTAGCCTGTCCCTTCATTTCACTGAGAGACTCTTAGGTTTGAAGAGTTCATTGCAGCATAACAGCTGTATGTGGGTTGGAATGAACATTAACACTAACAGCTTAGCTCGTGCACTTTCACTCTCCTATTTAGCTTTTTTCTGCTCTTCTGTCCATTTTCTGTCAGTCAGTCCACCTCCAGTGTCCACCATTACTACTAAATAAAACACAACAATTGTTTTCAGCAGAGAAAACTTGCTGTGAATCCGTCCAGTCCAGTCCCACCAAATGGGAAGCTAGGAATTAGCATTTAGAGATAACCTATTTTGGTGCTGATTATCTCATTTTAAGTTACGGCTTATATACAGGCATATATCTAGATTATATATATATATATATATATATGCTCTGACATTGTGAGAGAGCACGTAGATTTAAGAGTCATGTACTCTATTAAATAAATAGGTGACAGAAAACTCAAGAGGTGTTTCCTTTCTCTCAGACTGCACTTGTGAAACAGCGCAACATTAATTAAAATAATAAACCTCTTGTTGCATGTACTGATTCCAGTTCAATACATTAGGGTGACAAACTATTTTAATTAAGCCATTAGTCTTAAGGAAAAAAAAAGTTGACCTACTCAAAAAAAAAAATGCAATAGAGGTTTGAGTCGCTGACATTGTCTACTGTGCCATGCCATTCCAAAAGACTAAAATCACTGAGCCTTTGTGTTTCAGTGACAAAGAAAAACATTTCCAACTTTTGCAGAGAAACAGAGGCATGTCTATCAGTCCACCAGACCCACACAGCCCTAATCTTCCCCCAAAATCCACCAATCGGAACAGTGCCTCTGCCCCACGCAAATGAGACACGCACCTGATAAGGTCCTCGCGATGCTCTGATTGCCGATGTGGCCATTCTCTTGCCACTAATTGGTCCCTCAATTCAGCCCGGCAAGTCAAGTGTAAAGGCAGTGAGGATAAAAATGCTAAAAATGCAGGGGAGTTGAGGTGAGAGAATAGAGGGGTGGAACAGTGACTGCTTTGTGTGGACATGGCATGGACGTTCCCAGCTACCGTGGTGGTTTCACAACACTGGACAAAAGAGTTTTCTCAGGCACTGATGACGACAGAGAGGAGAACTGCAGAAACAGACAGGGTGCTTTTTTCACTCCCAAATATAATCAAGTTGTTGGAGCAATTTATCATTTACTTTCAGATTCAAAAATTAAGTGATGCTACACCTGTTTCTGTCTCTCCAGGACAATCAACCTGCTCAGGTTTCTGTTACAACAAGGGAAAAAACTGAAAACATGCAGGTAGAAAACAATCAAAGGACCCGGACTCTCCCTGATGAGATTTTGATTGTTAGATTTCCATCCCAGCCTTATCATGATGATCAAGGCTAATTTCAACAGCAATAATGTCACAGTGCTAAGCCAGACCCCCTCAGTGGGTTCCTCTGAAGCTCGAGTGCCAGCTTCAGTGGGAGGTGTAGCTCCATCTGTCCCCCTGTGGAGCAACTGTTTGCCTTTTATCAATCACTTCAGCAGGCCATTAGGGGCCACACAGCTGCGGTAATGCCAACCATCTGAATTACCTCATCTGTGTGAACGCGTGTGTGCGCCTGAGCTTGTTTGTGTGCCTGAGTGTGGAATGATTTCCTGTGCCCAGCAGCGTCTACCGCAGCGCGGAATGTAGGGAGAATTAACCTGCAGGATTTGTGGAGAGGTGACATAAGATGTGTGGTCAGCGATCAAAAGAGCGAACAGATAAACAGGCAAGCAGCTGGGCTTCCACTGGCAAAATGAGCCCGGGAAATCACCTGATTGCTTGGTGTTGTTGCATGCACACACACACATTAACAAACCCTAAGACGCGTTCTCTCATCCAGCGGCTGACAGATCCGACAGGTGGGCAGCAGAGTTGACACTGTGTAATTTGTACGCAGCAGAAAGAACCATTACATCTGCATTTGCACCTTATCTCATTGGCTTGGCTGGGGCGTGGTGCTCACTGGAATCCAGCCAAGAGGGTGCTGATGGGTAATTGATATGCTATTGGGGCTGTTTTTCGCTCCGGGGCCATCCATTACGGCTCGGTGCGTCTCCCCACGCCGGCTGTGATAGACTGCGAGGACATGTACAGGGGAGATCAGCACTGGAGGTGAGGGGGGGAAGGAGGGCCGGGGGAAAGTCATCTCACAATGGGGAGTGATTGAGGCGTGACATGGAGGTAATGGTGTTTTCACAGACATGGCTGCTGATATCACCATCATACCCCCATTTTAGGTCTGCTGCTGACAAACATCCATTTTGGTAGAGTCCTCTTACGCCTTCAGGTAGACAGGAGCTGATTGAAACTACTGGACAAAGCCATGACAAGCAACTTGACAGCAACCAAAAAGACACTGTGTACGAATGTTTTACAGCAGGTAGAAAGCTTTTCAGACAGATCCCTGATTTTTCAATGAGGTTTGAAAAGCTATGAGAAAGTGGTCCATCATAACTGCCATTTGTTTGCCTCTTTAACATAATAAATAAATAAAAATATATAGATAAACAGAGCACCATCTGCATAATGTGTGGACATTGTTTTGCCCTCAAGCCTATGAATTAATTTCGGAATAAATTAATCCAATCTAAAGAATGCCCCCGTAACCTCTACCACACGCTGCAGACGCCTTTAAGAGTTAACCCTGATCTGCTTGAATTAATACCTTGGCTAGGCACCTGTTAATCCAGTGCTAAGCTGTCGCCTGCAAACAAATGAGAAGTGTAAAGCCTGCCACGAGCTAAAAGGTTTGAGACATGGGCTGGTGCCCACTCTCCCTCAAGGCCGTTATGTAACCTTGTTCACATGCGCCACCACCTTTGGAGAAGAAGATGCTGGTAATGGCGTCGACTTGCTCTATTTTTCATGGATCAACAACATGTTAATGATTTTGTGGCTGACTGGGAAGCCTTTACTGCTCTGAGAGCACCCATGTCCACAGGGATGAGGGGGCCGACTGTTGCACGATTGTAAACATACATATTTATATGTCTACTGTTAATGGATCAACAGCAAAATGGAAGCTCTGCACAATGTGGGTGGTACACTCCTCAAACACAAAGGGCCTGATCTACTCAGATCCCAAATAACCAGTGCAAAATTTGGTGTCCACACTATCAAATTGCACATTCCCAGTCTTCTTTGGTCTTCTGATAAAAAATAACAGTTTAGGACTCAGCTGAGATAATTTACACACTAGGAATCAATCACGAGGACATAACTGCTTTGATTGTGCACCGTCAAAGTTATATTTTCTCTGAAAGACATTCAGAACAGATGTTTGAGTCTTTTAATATTTTTCATTGCAAGGCATGCTCCCCTTTCAATTAGGTAATGACTTTCATCTATGAATACTTGCACATATTGGGCAAACTTCATGGGTACAGATGATTCCATGTCAGGAAAGAAGACATTTATTGAATCCTAGGAGAATGCAATCCACTGTGCACCCAGTTAGTACATCAGCTCTGCATTTCCTATCAAGTTTTCACGTGTTTTTGCATGTGCAAACCTTTCGTAGATCAGGCCCAAAGTGTTGCTGCTACTTTACACGCAACACTTCTTGCTAATTTGAGCCCCTGTTTCAGATGTGTTGTGTGCGTCATTTTCCACTAACAACACATCAGTGGACTTGTGATACACTGAAGTTTTAACTCATGGTTTTCATAGTAAATTTCACAGAAATGTCAGCTGTCAAAAACCTGCCTGATGAAACTGCTGCTGCTTACTACCGTTAATAACTTGCAGAGGCAGTCTGTATTTAGGCTTCAGGCCACAACCAAACCATTGTGTGATATCATTTTTAATACCACTCAAACAGAAAATGTTCCAGGTCAGACTAAATCTGTAATTTCCTACTGATATTCGAAGACACTTCTAGCTCAAAACAGAGCAAATAATACCAGACCTATATTCAAGAAGAAGGGGAAACTGCAGCTGGTAAACAATGCATTTCCTGCCCTGCCTGCTGATGGTTCTGTGGTTAGAGCAAAGGACAAATGCAAATAATGCCACTGATGGTGGATTTTAAACAATGGGATGGCTGAGCGGGCTAAAAATAGTTTTACTCTTCAATCAATGAAACAATAACATGGAAACAAGCGGCTGTTGGTAGAGACCTTTTGATATGTGTGTATTGTGATACTTTGTGATGCTTTTAATTGAATATTTGAAAATGGAGCTGAGTTAACAACTTGATAAGAGCAATTCAGTCAAAACTATTTAAAACATCAGTTCTAATTTATCAAAGAATAAGGGAACAGAAATTTGAGCTTCAGTGTGGGACTGGTAGACTTGTCTCTATCTGTTTCTGACAGTAATAGTCTGTGTAAATTTCCTGTGTAAGAGCTGTAGCTTCTTATTTCTTTGTTTTGTCTTTGTTAGTGACACCTCCTTGTTTATTAATGACTTTCTTTCACTCTTCTGAGCGTTGACTTGGCTTTGAGTACCTGTTAGACTGGACTTTGGTGTGAATGGGTTGTATAAATACAACCTGCTGCCAATGATTTGGTGACTTTCCTTTGTTAAATCATTCAGTTCACAAGGTTCAGAGTATCTTACAAATCTGCATTCATTACAAGTTTGTTTGATATTGGCTTAACTCGGCCAAACATTGCATTTAAATGGACCAAGTCTGACTTTCATTCATGATGTCGAAAACATTTCAAATCATCCGGATTCTGCCACAGACTCAAGTTTGATCTGCCGGCCCATTAAAAAGCACAAATCAAAGAGTGGAGAGGAGAACATTAATAAACCCACTTTGAGTTGGAACCTCTTTTCGACACAGACACCAGTCCAAGACGGCTCGGTTTTCACAATTATACTGACTGACATATTCAATTTCATTTGCATGAAAGGGGCCATTTCCTCTCTGAATCTTTAACTTGCAGGGTGAGGCGGGGTTGTGGAGGGCGATAATTAATCCTTACACATTGGGTGGCAGTCTGCAAATACTCTGCTCCATTTGGACATACGGGGGGAAGAAAGGAGCGCTTAAAGATGCCATTAACCTCATTTGACATCTTTAAGCAGCAGCTTTTCAGTCCTGCGATATTGATAAATCGTTACAACGGCAGCAAGTGGCATAAATGTTAGGAGAGAGTAAAAGTAGAGTATTAAGTGTATATACTGATGACATTTGACTGTGTGTAACCTCTGAAGTTCATCACTATTGTTATTTAGATAAAGAGATAAAATGTTAGTCATTGTGGAAACATTAGTCAATGTGAAGTAACACCATCTCTGTGGATTAATTAACTGTCTATACAATGTTCAGACAGCATCCGTCCCCTGGTGAGAGAACAAAACGTAGCAATGCAGACCCACAAACACAGATAAACAATGCAAAAGAAAATATGTGGGGGAAAAGGAAAGGATAAACCACACATACTAATCAATGAGAGACACAAGCATAAACCGTTTTCTTTGGGGCAGTACACAGCCCTCTATCTGCAGCATTATGATAAAAAATTTGTCTTTTGTAATGCTGAGAAAACAAACTCCACATTGTACGCGCTCACAAAGGGCCCAGGCAGTGAGAAAGAGAAAGGCATCGGAGCTTAATTAGAAGTGTTGCCTGATTTGCATTGCATGCTCATCGGTAATCTGGCCTTAAATGGAAACTGAAATTCTTATTGCAATTAGTGATTACTTGAAAAGGGATATGGCCTCCGAATGATTGTTAATTACTGGATCAGGAATAGTACATTAATTCAGTGCAGAAGTTTTAACGCGGTGCAATGATGGGGACTCGCTCCTCCATCAATATTGCACTGCTTGTCACACATAATGAAGTTCATAATACAAGCCTTCTCCTACACTGCCCCCGCCCCCTTCCTGACTGCTTCAATGTGCTCCGTAAGCAAAATTCACCACAGTCATTATGTAAAACTAATTCAATGGAATGTAGAAGAATGCAGCTTAATGACACATTAATATTGAGGCTGCATGAGAAAACAAGGTCCATTTTGGGATCAGGTCCCAAATGAGGGCCTCCCGCGAATAAATAAACGCACATCATCACTACGAGAGCTTCAAAGGCAGGAAAACTCAAGCACACACGGTGACACACAACTCGCCAGCGTATTGTTCTTGCCAAAAATACAGCCCAGTGACTAAGGTTGCGAAAATCATATTCCAACGGGACCGTCTTTTCTGTGTATTACTCATGCTCTGTGGCACTGCTATGCTAAGTCTGAGCTTCTGGCTGTGGTTCTGTTTGAGTTTGGGGCACTTTTCCTGCACTGACAAAAGCTTCAAAAGGAATGTCTAATGCTGTTGTCCCACATTCAATGCAATGACAGATTCCCTGGCAAGACCAATCATGCACATGTGCACCCATGCACAGACACACGCTCCTAAGGGTGTTAGAATATTCCTGCAGAAAGGAGGCGAACATTGCAAATGGGACATTAATAGATTTGGCTGGAGTGTGGAGGACAAAGGAAAATTCTGGAAGGTTCCATTAAATAAATATAGAGGGTTATTTATAGAGCAGTTTCTCAGTCTGTGTTTGACTGGGGTAAGATGGAAGCTGAAAGCTCTCCTTCTTCATTAAGGTGACATATGTCCTCTTTTGCCTGGTCATGTCCTGCATTTTGGTGGTAAAATTATGTCGGGGCTTTGACAAAACTCCCCAAAATGTTTGGGTCTTCTCTGACTGCTGGCACTATGCTCTCAGACAGAAAATGCTGAAGTGGAAATGCACGTCTATGGACAACTGCACATATATGATAGTACCCCTTTTTTTTTGTCCAACTGAGCGGCGTGAGAATTTTTTGGTCCATATTAAGCCAAATTTTGAGATATAAGTCAGAATTTTTGGATAAAGAGTCAAACTTCTGCAATGAAAAATATTTTTCTGTGTAAAAAAGTAAAAGATATGTGACAAAAAGAAATAACTTTGAGACAAAAAGTAAAAACTATGGGGAAAAGTTCCATAATTTTGAGCTATAAAAACAGAGTTATCATGGAAAAGTCAAAATTTGTGTAAAAAGGCAAAATTTTACGATGAAATGTTTAAAAATTGGAATAAAAATTCCATAATTTTGAGCTATAAAAACAGAGTTATCATGGAAAAGTCAAAATTTGTGTAAAAAGGCAAAATTTTACGATGAAATATTTAAAAATTGGAATAAAAATTCAAAATGTGATGCTAAAATGTCAAAGTCTGAGACAAATAGTCAACATTGTGAAGAAAAAGTCAGAATTATGAGATAAATAATCGAAATTATGGGGGAATGTTGTAATTTTGTCTATTTTTTCAATATTTTTTTTCAAAATCTCAAAATATTGATGTTTTTAGCACAGTAAAAATAAAAGTTCTTAACAAGGCCAGGTTTTCCAATTTCAATTTTTTGTAAGAGGTGGACATGGGCTTCATTACATTATTAAGATCATAGAAAGTGTTCATTTCAAACAGGAAAGGACTGATTTTTAATAAATGGATGGGTTACTTTGTTGTCCTTGAGTATCTTTGGATATTCTCTCCAAGAGGCCAGGTAGGGGGTTCTCTTTTTGGGCTTTTAGAATATGGTCACCCTATTTATTCAATTATCATATCAGGGTCATTAATGCTAAATCCTCTCTGCAGTGACAGCTACATCAGTGATGAAGTCTCTTCTCGTTGTTTTTACCAGTGTTTGCAAAGGGAATCTTGTACCCCCTTCTCTTTCTCCCTCCTCTTGTGTTTGTTTCTCTCTCTCTCACTCTAACACACACACACACAAGCTGCAGCTCTCTCCCACGGGACACATTAGCGAGGTAGAGGGATCCAGTTTGTCACTTAATAAAACGGCCCACTCAAACAGATGGCTTTGTTCAAACGGCCCCCGACGCTTTAAAAGCTGGAACCGAATCGCTGCTGTGTTAAATCAGACACATGAAAGCCCACCTCCCTTTGCGGTGG
The DNA here is from genome assembly GCA_008086565.1 of Thalassoma bifasciatum. NCBI lineage: Eukaryota > Metazoa > Chordata > Actinopteri > Labriformes > Labridae > Thalassoma > Thalassoma bifasciatum. The sequence continues at coordinate 2,315,824 of RPOG01000006.1, forward strand.
AAACCAAACAGAAGGAAACATATAAATATTGAATTGCAACACCGTCAACGTGAGACCATCCGCTAGAGACCGGGGGGGGGGACGACTACACAAGGAGGAGGGAGCGAGGTGGAAAACACTAGACCCTCCTGATGGAAATTCTGAACATCTGGGCCGAGCTTGTCAAACGCCAGTGCCAAATAATAAAGGCTTTAATTTCAATAAGACTCCATTTTCATCTCCCCCTTATTCATTACTTGTTCATTAATGTGTGAATACGGAAATCTCAAACCGAGGCAACTCGTGTGTGACCATTTGAGGGGAAAACAGTCAAGCAAGAAGTATGAAATTTGGATTTGTTTGTCTTGTTTGTTTTTTTCCTTCCGACGTCTGGGGGAAAAAAAGAGAGAGAACATAGATAAGTAATTCTAATTGTGCAGGCTTACTCTGTTTGGTAGTCAGCGCAGTCTATTTGCAAAAAGTTAATTATCTGATAGGATAGGCAGTGGCAGCCGCTAACACAGAAAGCCATTCGTTCATTCTGTTATCCACCAGGCAATGGAACGATTCATTAAATGGCAGTGCTGCAGCAAAATGGACCAATAGTTATCGGGCTGGGGGCTGCACAGACTTGAAAAGATGTTAAAAATGGCAAAAGTGATAAACATTCTCTGGCCATGTCAGCTTACTTCCAGTGTAATGACATGTGGAGATAATAAGGGAACATGATGTGGTATGATTCTTGTAACGCTGCCTCACATGTGATGTTCATTTTATGTGAGATTGATAAGAAAATATCACCGTGACAGCATGGGCAGATGAAAATCTGCAAAGCTGCTGCCTTTCCACAACGTGTAGCATAAATCAAAAGATATAGATTGGAAAATCCGGGTGGAAAATCAAATAAGCAACATATTTGCATGTTTCCATTTAAGTCTAGATTCCACTGTGCTGGGCCATGTCCTCATTCCATACTGCACAAACTGTCTCTGCCCTCAAAAGGCGGAAAAGCTTGCCTCATATTTGCCAACTGAGAAGCAAAGATGAATTATGTCTTTAATCATATCAGGGACTCATCATTGTGTGTTTTTAACAGGCTCTAATTTTGTAGTTAAGTTGTGCCAAGCCATTTCCAGTGGATGCCAGTTGTCAGGCTGTGAGAGGTGACACATTCCATGCGCTGTTTTTTCAGGCGCTTACACGCAAACTACCTCATGGTCCAGAAACCCTGCAAGATGACAACTGGCTTCCTTTGAGCGGATCAGATGTCCTGTGAATGTTCCAAATTTCAGGAAATTAAGGTTACACCTCAACCAAGAGAGAGAATTGTGTCACCAACTATGATGATTTTTAAAGTTGAGGGAAGACTTCACTAATCTGTTTGGAATAAATGTTAAAGAATATATAACAATATATATCTCTATGCAACCTGCAGTAGTTTTCGCCATCCTCAAACCAAAATCCTATCTCTAGGGCAAAGAGTGTGCTGGGGAGGTACCACAAACAGTCACTCAGGGAGCAGAGTGACCTTTCACAGGCCACTAATTTTACGCAGCAGTGAAGGGAAGAGTATTGCATATAAAATAGAGGAAGAAAAATGGTAGTAATTGAAACGTCTTTGGGGTAAAAATCACCTTTTCCTCTTTGAAGCAGACAGCCAGTGTTATCTGTCAGAATACAGCGGGATTAAAACATTATGGAAGATTTCAGTAATTCACTTAAAGAATAACATGAAGGACATAATTGTGGGTTTTAACACTTGCATCTCAGAACAAATGTTCATCATGCAGTCACTTCGCAGATTTCTAATTATACAGATTTTTACAAAAAATGAAAAAAATAGAAAACAGCTGTTTCTAAACTTAGCAAGATATACAGTATTTTACTGTCAAAGTAAAGCATACTTATTTGCAGGGGTGTTCCATACCACTTTTCTTCAGACTGATACCAGTTTAAGTACTGAGTACCCACCAAAACTGAGTACAGATACCACTTGTACTTTTCATACAACATTTCAATTGACACCATGACAAATACTTTCATTTGTAGAAGAAATCAGCAGCACAGTCACTGTCATTAAGTCAAAAATGAAACACAAACAGCTCTCTGGGTTTACCGATTACATGTGACAAATTAACAAAAGTGCAAAATAAAACTAAAAACTCTGTGTTTCAATTCTTTTTTTTTTTTAATACACTGATTTGCAAAATAAAACAACAAGCTTGATTGTTAGTTGTTCCTAATTTTTATTCACAAGTGCAAAATTATAGCACAAAATTAGAACAAGCTGCTTTAAGCCTGAAGCTGCTTAATTGTTGAATTGTTCCATCTTGAAATCATTTTGAAGTTGGGTTTTAAAAAAAGTGTCAGAGTAAGTGCTCTGTTTTAAGTTTGGTTTTCATAAGCAGCATCAGAGTAAGCGCTCTTGCTGCTCAACACCCAATAGGAAAGTGCAAAAAACCCCACCAGAACATGAATTTACAGGAGTAATTTCAGAAGTTTCTTTGGTCCTGAGAAGCAGAAATGTTCACTTTTTCGTATCAAATGTTACAGTGGTATAAACTGATCTTTATTTCTTTATAATGTCTCAGTTATAAAGTGGTCATTTCAACTACAAGCTCTGAATTAAGTAAAGAAAAGCAAGCCCTGTGTTTTTCTTAAAGAGTTTTGGAACCTTCTTAGTGAACTGTATAGTTGCACACAAGATCACATGTGGCCAGGACTGCCATGAGTATCAGTGGCCGGCATTGGCAGCCCGCACAAGTACTCGATACCTCGAGATAAGATACCTAATATTGGCACTACCCCATCCCCACTTATTTGTTTCTTTCAACCATCAATTGTGCCTTGAAATGCCAGGACAGCATTAGTAAGTTCAAAGCTTGTTGTACTTAAACACTGAAAGTCAGGAAAGGAATTTTACCAACATTTTTTTTAAACAGGGGACATAAGACATGCTTCCGCTATTTGTCATCACTTCGACATACATTCAAACGTGAGCACTCTTCAGGAGCACTCTCCAAATTTATTGATGTTTTTCCACCTTATACAACATTCAGCCTCATTATCACAGCTTCCAAACTTCCTAAGACCACTGCACGAACATCGAGGTTAGAAACTGAGAAGCACAGAGTTTGAATCCGCTTCTGTGACTGAAATCAAAATCCTGCTTCAAAGACAACCAGAAAATGTTGCCAAGAGCAAAAAGAACAGACCTGAGGTATTTTTACATGAAGAGAAATAACCTGTTTGCCATGTCTCTATGGGCTGTTTTCCTCCACTACATAAAATTAACACACCTCAAACTCAACCACACACAGTAAATTGAAGTTCAGGTCTTTGAATTCTTAATTACCAACCACTGAGGAAAAGTGTGTGTTGTGTGTTGTGTGTGTGTCTGTCTTTGAAGAGCTACAGATGGGAAACAAATGAGGGCGGGTGGTATCAGGGTCAGACTGGCAGATAGGGGTATTCACTCAGATACAAACAGTACAATGTCACCCCAGGAGCAAAAGAAGAGAGAGGGAAAAAAACAAGCCTCAGGGGACATAATTAAAATAATCCAGTGAAATTAAGGGCTTCAGATCACTTTTGAAGGAGTCTTTCTTGATGTGCGTGGATGTAGGGATGATTCATCCAGAGATGATTAGAAGCATGAAGAGGATGACTTTGTGTGTGCATGTTATAGTGTGGATGTGTTACTCCACTCTTTTTTCTTTCCTCACTGCACTTCTTTAAGGTGTTTTCACATTTCTTAAAAAAACTGTCAACCTGTGAGAAAAGATATATGCAATCCGGACACTGTGGTTCTAAAACTTCTACTTAAAAAGAAGAGACTAGTAGAGAAGGAAGTTGATGCAATCCATGAAATATGTGTGTTGCATTGAGGTGAAGTAAGGAAAAACGGCTATTTATCAGTGAAAGCAAGTAAAGAAACTACACAATGATTTCAGTTGTGATTTGAGAAGCAAGGAGAGAGCTTAAAACAGCTCATGGGTTCATGCAAATCTTTGTAGTTTAGGGAAATTCTTCTCAGAATCAGTCAAGGGACATTTTTTTCACTGTGAAAATTTTTATTAAAAAGCTGTCTCATTTTTCCACTGATTTCTAAAGGCGAGGAGACTTCTTTGGGCGCAAGACTGTTGGGGACCGGAGATGAGGCCTGAGGTCCGGCGGCGTTAGCTGCCCTTCTCTTCTTCCTCCTTTTTTTTTCACCCTCTGCCAAACAGAGCCTCAGTTTACAGAGTGAGAGTGTACACAAAGGCGCTGGCCTCGTGTGCAAATGTTTGCCAGCAGTAATGGGCTCTAGTCTACTGAATGAGTGTATGTGTGTGGGGGTTTTGTCCATTAAGACTATGTTCATAGACAGACTATACAGACAATACGGGGTTGTGGGTCTTAATAACCTGTTGGTGTATTTGTGTAAGGAAGGTATATCATTCTAAATACAAAGACCTGTCTTAAACCTACTCTTTAACACCTATCTGAATTATTCTACAAGCAACAACTGTGAGTAAGTGCCGGGGCTATTAGCTTTTAATGTTGAGTCGTAAAACTGCGAAGAAGAGAGTAAAAATGCCAATGACATTGTCAGAAAACGCCACAAGGTAAAAGCAGTCCTCAGTAAGTAATGACTCCAGCCCTGTTTCTCACATAGATTAAAGGTTAAGGAGCAAGTTGGTGCATTGACTCTATGATTGTTAGCTCCCTGTATATTCAAGGAAATGTAGCGCACATTAAGGATTAATGTGACAGACTTTTATGACTTTGAGAGGCAGTTTCCTTACACCACTTAGACCAAAACAAGCGTTTTATGACAGCTACAAGTGTCTGCTTCTCAAATGGACATAATGGATGGAAATAAAGCGCACTCAATAAAATTATAAAGTGTTTGTTTTCTGGCTGAATATTAGTCAAAGTTAAAAACTTCTTTCCCACAACTGACTTTAATTAAAGGAGATGAGGATATGATGGTTATTAGCCTTAATACACAATTAAGCACATTCATCACATTAATATTAATGCTCATTAGTGTAACAACTTTGGAGTGTTTTCTAGCTGCCCAGATGTGGATGGCATCTTGTAGCATTGAACAGTGAGGGTTGGGAGGTATTTGGAGGTATTTTGATTGAAAAGATAAAAATGAAGATGTGTGATGGTTTTGTCTGGATAAAAGGGCACAAAACTTTTCTTCCAGTTAGGGATGGGAATTGATAGGATTTCATTGAAAACGATATCTTTATTGATTTCGCTTCTCAATCTGATTCATTGTCCATTGACTTTGTTGTCCCTCAAACTGTGATATTGCGATTAGCCACAGTATTAGCCACTTTTGTTGAAACAAAAGTGGAATTAGTCACTTGGGAACATTCCTTGTAAACAAAAAGTCATGTTGGACAAAGTTGTTTACCAGTAAGTTAAAGTTTCTTCTTTTTCTTTTTTTAATGTCTGAGTTCTCCTTGGCATGTTTTTGGGGCCGGTATTTTCACTCAGCAGCCTGTAAGGCGGGTCTCTGGTCATTAATCATTCCACAGGTGCAGGGCCACTGTCAGAACCCATACGTCCTTTTGCCTTTTCAACCTGGGAGGAAGGGGGGGGCTGGGTGTAGGGGGGCTAAATGTGTCCTTAAAGAACAATTTTCCTTCCTCTCCTTCTTCTCTCTCTGAACTGAGTTTGTCATGATGGGAAACCAAGTCCAGATTAATTAGATTCCATTTTGTGGTCATCTTCGTTTTCCCTCCATCCACGACTCTTTTCTTTTCCTTTGTCTTGCCCACAGTCCTTACAGCCAATCCTGGGACCATTTATCACGTTGCCATCTCTGCTGAGCTCCCCCCTTCCTTCTCTTCCCTTCCCTTCCTTTCCTTTCCTGGCTGGGAAGCCATTAGAGCATCTCTGCATCACGGCAGCCAGATTGCATTCCGGTCCCTGCTCGCGACATTTATCATCTTTTGTCCGAACTTTTTATCTGCCCCTGCCCAGTGTGAAGCCCTATCTGCAATGCCCACTGTAATGAAACACTGGGAGGTGAAGCTCAAGTAAATAACCTAATTAAACCTAGCAAACAGGGACAAAGGGGGGAAAAGGCACAAAAGGCCTTTGTGAGAATGCCAGAGGAGGAACACTCACAGATGGCAGTGAGGAAGTCGAAGCAGTGATGTGGCAAGATGCCCATACCACCTTCTCGTCTCTGTATTTATAGTCATGGTGCTGTTGTTTGTCCCAAGATGTCCTTTTTACATAATCCAAATGAACATGATAATACAGCTCATCTTTACTCCAACAACTGCAAGTCAAAATATTGAACTATAAAAAAATAATGCTTCTGTAAGAAAAGAAAATATCTTTGTGATATTCCCAAAGCTTTGATAATGGCCTCTAAGAGAAAGTCCACCCCGCCTTCTCACTCCCTTTCAGTCCTTTCTAATTCTTACGCAAAAGTCGAGCCAACTCTGATTGGTCTCATTAGGGACGAAATGAAGAATGCCAAGCGTCATAATTATCGGCGCACTGCTGCAAACAGTATCGAGTCAATACTGCAAAATGTCAGGAGGGCATTAGTGGGCAATTATTAATCCATATCAAGCTGGGATGGACAATTTAATTATTACCCAATCAATATTTCCAGATCTTGTACAGATGTAGAGTAGTGACCAGGCGCTGGAATCGGCCTCCTGGTAAGTCCTGTGTGGGAATCATGGGGGGGGGGGGGACTGGAACAAGGACAGGAACGGGCTTCTCTGCACGTGTTACCAAAAACTTATTGAATAACATTCTGACAAAACTGATACACTTGAGGGAGGAAAAGCAACTGATTTTCTCCAAAACTGAGTATAATAGAGAATGAGAATACTGAGAATAATAGAAGCATATATTGGTTATTATAGAAAGAGAGTAAGTGAGTAGGACTCTTAAACTCTTGTTTGTCTCAAATGAATAAAAAATAAATAAACTGACACTAAAGCATGTTAAACCTAAAGATATGCTCTGACAGACTTGGGAGAGTGTGTCCTTACGGGTTAATGGATTTTACTCCATTGGCTATTTTATAATGAAAATCATGTTGTGGCTGCTATTTTGACTCAGATATTTGTGTATCCTCTGACTCCAACCTTAATGCTTTATCATGTTCGAATGTAGGTACCATAAGTAGCTCTTACGAGAGGTATACGAGGTCATTTTAGTCTGATGTTGCTCAGATCTTGTAATCCCCTGGCTCAAAAAGCCACAGCGTGATGCGGCGGCGATGCCTGATAAAATTGAGGCTCCCATTTGTGTAGCTTTTATTAACAATTTGCCGTAATATTCCACCATTGCCAATAATATTGCTTACTTTCTGCCGGTGCTCTCTCTGTGCTCGATGCAGCCCAAATAATTACTCTCATTGTACCTGAAACAAACTATCTCAAATAATGCCAGTCAAGCCTTTGTGTGAGTGATAAAACAAAATGAATGCTGTGTAACAGGCCCTCGTGGATTTCAAAGACGCCACACAATGAGGCATGGCAAAACAAAAGTGGCTGTCTTCCAGCAGATAGCAGTCATCTCAAGATAAGAACAGCCTCTCATGCTTCTGTTTTGCTTTTTGTTTGCTGTTATTGTGACTCGCGTCCCCATCCCTGCATCGCTTTAGTCTCTATGCAACCAATTGATTACTGCTAAGTTGCCTAGACTTAGGTTATTTTCCCTGCTTATTGCTTCACTGTCTGTTGCAATGGATTATGATTTTAACATAAGATTGTATTTGCAGCTGACTCTTTCTTTACCCGCCACGCGTTATAAACCTGCATTATTCTTCTATTTTTCTCCCATAATACACAAGTTTCTTTTTTTTCCCCTCTAATAATGATGCCACAAACCAAAGAGCTTCCATTTATTCACACCAATAAAACCGTATCTTCTGGCCTCACAAATATTATGGAAATTGCTTTGACTTTTTTGTGAAGGGTTGGTACTTTTCTTCAAATCAATTCAGTATGTGACTCCAGAATTGATTTAAGATCAGATGTAAAATGCACTGACTTTAATCTGTTTACCATCATTACCAATTTCATATTTTAAAAAAGAAGAAGAGAATTAAGGTAACTGCACAAGATAAAAAGCCCTAATGTTATCTTTAGGATTAAAGTTGTAGGCTCACAGATAACTTTATGTGAAATTATCTTGAAGCTTTGGCAGGAAAAAGGAGACGTGACCAAGCATTAAAGAAACATAAAAGAAGCCCCTTTGACTTAGCCTCTTTTTTATCACCCCATCAGGTCCCAAAGCCTTAGAAAGTCAGTCCATCTATTCTTTTAGTGAATCTCTATCCAAGCTCTTTCTGTCCAATATTTCACTTTCTTTTCTATCCACCTTCTTCTAATCTCTCTCTGACCTACGGTACTTAAAGATGACTTGTTTTTCCGAGATTACAGAGCCTTTGTTGTCCAATTCAACCCTTCCTTTTTCCCGCAAGTTCTGTCAGTTATCTATATATACGATGTCTTGAGAGAAACTTGTCTGTCTCCCCTCAGAAACAAACCCATCATCCCTATATGACACATACATCAAATTACAGAAGCAGATATCAAGGTGTGTGGTTATTTTTAGCAAAAGGTCCAGGTAGATTTTCCCGACCATCTGATCAGGGGTGCTGTTTGGCAGTAATGGAGAATGAAAGCACATTATTTCTGATACGCTGTATTCTCCATCTCTTGGTTCCATTAGGTGCCCAGTTTTTGAAGGGAGAATGCAATACTATATTTGTACATGTGCATGTTGCAGAGCTGGTATTTTTAGCATCTTAAAGAACACAGGAGTGCGCTAAGATGCAAGTATGATACAGATAAGCACGTTTACTGTATGAGTAGTCGCCATCTTAGACCGTTACCACCAGATTTCTGGCAATATGTAAGTAGCACTTAATCCCAGTCATATATCATGTGGAACTTGTGAAGCAGCCATTTGGCAAAAGCAATAGATGCTAGTTACTGGATAGTTACTGTCAGGTTGTTTCAAATGTTAAATAATTTAGATGTAAAAAAACCCCAGAGATGACAGCTTATGTCACGTATTTAGGGGTGCTTTTTAAACTAAATATGGGGAAAAAAAATGTTTGTAGGCTGGATCTAAACTTCATATAACTATTATACCAAAGCAATAAGACACCAGCACAAACATAAACACTAGAGGTGGATAGAATGACCTAAAAGATTGATATATCAACACATACATTGGTATCAGTGTTATTCAATACTTGCTTACTGATTTCCTACATATTATTTTTTCTTTGTAATAGTTGATCTATCAGTACGTACAAGCTGTTTGATAAAAATGATGTTTTTGATGCTTAAACATGATAATTAATGGTAATTGTAAAAAAAATTAAATTGACTGTTTTTTACAATAAAGCAGAAAAAAAATACAGCACACGATTAATTCCTGGTTGGAAAATTAGGTTCTTACTTTCATTCATGCACTAACATTCGTTTTATTGGTTATGTGTAATCTTCGATGAATTTTGAGAAGCTGCTTTTAGATATATAAAAAGTATAAGAATTGGTGTTGATCTCAGCGACACTGGCTTTTTATTTACTTGATATCAGGTTGATACTAAATTTTGCACTATGGCATACCTCTAGTATACAGATGTTAACTTGCAAAGAAGACCAAAGGCTGCTGGTGCTAGCTCTGCTAACCTTAGCCATAACTTTTTATTCAGGCATTGGTATTTATTTCAGTTTGTTTTATGATAAACAACAAAATAAAATATCAAGGTTGTATTTTACATCTCCGGGCCAAACTTGCACCCTAATTGTAGTTCATTTTGGTCTCATTATTGCTACTTTTAGATAGTATTTCAGGTCACTAAGTTTCCTGAGGACAGAGGCAAAATAAAAGTTTTTTCTAGCATCTGATTTGACCAAACTTCTAATATCAGTCTCATTGTCGCTGTGTGTGTGGCTTTGCAGTTAAAATTATCTGCTTTATTTGGGTAAAGCCACAAACAAAGCTTCCCCTCTGAGACTAAATACAAAATCATAGCTTATTCTCTCAGTGGACGACTCTTCTTGAACGATCACAATGGGGAGAAAGGCACAGCCGAGTGAATCGCGCCGTGTAATGAGAGGCAACAGATCATGTGGTGTGAAATTTCGGTCTTACCAAGGCAGCAGCAGGAAAGAGATTCAGTTAAGGGAATGGGAATTTCTTCCAGACTCTCTGATCATGTGTTATTTTTTCCCTTTCCCCGATGGGGCACGAGGAGGAGGAGGAGGGTGGGAAAATCTTATTTGGAAGGTGTACTTAAAGAAATCCATGTAGGCATAAATCCTGACATCATCGAGTCTGCTCCACTTCCCTCCTCCCCCCACATTCCCTCCATATGTGCTCTCCAGTGCTAACCATCAGTCTGAGGATAGGAAAGATAAAAGTGGGGAGATGAGTGGATTAAAAGATGGCTGTGTTAGGAGGGAGTGAGATTGAACTTTAATGAAGTACTAAAAGTTTGTGATGAAATATGTCTGACTGCATGTTTGAGATCTAGAACCTTGGAAAGGGAGTGTTGAAGACAAGATAAGATAAGGTCTTGGAGGGAAATGTCCACTTTGGATTTCTTTGCCTTAACATCCTGTTGTACATGAATTATTGGCACTTAACTAGAGATATTATTCATCATGACTCAAGTGATGGAAGGGAATGTGATAATTACTTAGATGATGGGAGAATGAAGAATGACATAAAATGGCACCAAGGGAGTATTAAAGCTAAGAGGAAACAGACTGTTCATGGATGTTATGATGGATGCCGTATAAACACCTCGTAAATGTCCAGAGACTCATGTGAGAATACATAATCCACTAAGAGTGATGCACCATTAGAAACGAGGGCTTGGCTTGGTTTCAGCTGGGAAAAGCCCTCAGGTCTGGTTATGGTGTTCAAGCATTTTCGCCTCTCACTGGAAGCATTCACTCTTTTTTGCTATAACTAGTAAAGCACAATAAAGCTGTGTGTCACTATAAATCTCAGCTTCTCAGACGGCATGACTCACTTGGTGTTGCGGAGAAGCTAAAGTCTGCAAGTGTGTGTGAAGAAGTGCGCGAGAGAGCCGTTAATGAGTGAGCAAGCGAACAAACAAAGTGAGAGGGCGGGGGGAGTGAAAACAGTGACGGATCTAGTGTGTGTGAGAGAGTGTATTAGCCTCTCCAAAGACGGACTTGAGCGCTCACTCCATCACTTGGCTGAATGTAAATCAACTTTGACAAGAGGAGCTTAGGGTGTAAAGATTCCCAATCGACGTCAAGCGTTGGAGAGCGCTGTAGGTAAGACGGTGGGGTTGTAAGCTCTCTGCCTGGGACTAAGAGACTGCCCTGAGGCACTCCACGGAGATGAATGGTTTAGACCATTAACCCCACCACAGAATCCCAACATACCCCACAGGCACACAAATGTGCTGCGCTGAGATCAGTGCAATGTGTCGCAATCTCAGGACCCCTGGAGTGAAACCAAAGCTTCAGCCTGGGGCCAGGTGTTACCCACACAGGCTTACATGCACGACCACACACTCACACAAAAACAGATACATTTCTAAGGCAGATAAGAAAACACACCTTTATCGTGTCATAATAACACTTGCGTGAGTCTGAAAATTGGTACAAATGCATCCTCCAGCCCTAAAAATATCCAGGAGGTGAGAACTCAAAGTAGTGATGCACTCATCAGCAGTTTTTAGGTGACTGCTCCACAGTATTTAAAGAGAATGATTAACAGGATGAGTAATAAATCCTGGCGTCATGCAGACTCTACAAACTGTAAATGTACCTCCCACTCTCCTGTAGCACACCTGTACTTGTTTATTTAGCTGGTAAAACAAAATGCTACTTTTACATGCACAGCATCTAAGAGTGCAGTCACACTGACCAGTCGTGCAGTACTTTAAGCACACTTCAATCCTAAAATTCAGCTTCTTTGGCCAGAGTGACTGCAAGTCCTTTTAACTATCATACTGATCAACGGTGGGGCGTTACAGGGCTGTTTTGGCCCAAAACAACTTACCATAAGCCAAAAACGCAACTGAAGTCTGATGAGTCTAGTTAACAGCTGCTTCATAATGACATAGACTGGCCATGTGTTTGTTGGCAACTGTGGTTAAGTCTGGTTCAGATTAAAGTGGTGTGACTGGGTCATTGACAGATGAGACTTTTGAATAGGTTGTTTTTAAAATGTTAAAAAATTAGGATATAAATTTGGCCATTGTTCAAACATTTGGAATGCCATGTACACATGCATTTATGCAAAATATCCAGTTAAGAGATTGAAGTGTTTTTAAAGTTGATTTAAAAAGACAGCCTTGAAAATAAGTCGGTTGAAGAAATACCCTGTCCTTGAAGTGGTTTCAAATCTGGAGTCCCAAAACTGTGTTTTCCTGATGGCAGCTCCAGATGATAATTCAAATAACTAACATATTCAGACATGATTCTTTTGTATATTATAATGGAAATACAAGTGTAAATGATTCATAATTCAGTCAGTAAATACAAAACACCCTAGAAATTATGCAAAATAAGGCAATGGATATATTTAAATTGGTTTAAAGTGATTTTGCATCAGTTTAGTTGGATGGAAAAAGTAGGTGTCACATCATTAACCCGACCACAAGCAAGGAACGGTGCTACAGGAGTGCAATTGTGCTAGAGTACAGCACGTTATGAATGGCCAGTGTGACACTGCAACATGTTGCTGTCCCATCAGTGGTGGGGGTGAGGCCTGAGCAGGTACAGGGTACATCTCTTGTCCGTCCCCACGCTATCATGTTTTGCCTTGCCTTGTTCCAAAGACATGGTTCTTATTTGAATTGTGTTTTAGGGCCTAGATTAAAGAAGCTCTCACAGCACGAAGACGTCTCAACTCTCTGAGCCTTCCCTGTTCCTTGTTTTAGATTACAGTACGTGTGAATGAAATGTACTCCAGCTCATCGTCATTGTTCTGACTTCACACTGCGGTAAAACATCTTCTGCACAGGCAGAGGCTGATGTATTTCAGACTTGACTGGTCCAGTAATCCCATTACTGCGGTGAGAGCATCAATCTATTAATTGCACTGTCACTGGGGCAATGTCATGAAACACCTGCATTGTTATACAGTTCACCGCCACAGCGTATGAAGGGTGATCAGATTTAGTACATATGCCAGCAAGGCCAGAATCATGCCAAGTGTAAGCCGAGCAGATGCAAAACAGCTGGCATTGTGCTCAGCTCACCGGCTGATCCGGGCTTCAAAGGCATGCTACAAGGTACCCTTTGTGTGAGAGAGTGTGTAAGTGTGTGTTTGCGACAGAGACTTGTCTGGTGCACTGCGTTAACATGGTCCTCTATTGTTTTTTCTGGCACCTTAAATGCTCCAAGGACAGATAAGGAGGTGCTGACTGAAATCCATATAATTTCATGGCATGAAAGAGTCTGTCTTTTCCTGCAGAGGTTTTCAAATATTTGGATTTGTAGAACGGCTTTCTGGGAGTTTGTTGATTGCCACTCCAATGAATTTACGATTCAGATGATGGTGCTTTTGTTCTGTCAATATTTCCACTCTGAGACATGAATGGTACAGCGCTGTTAAATTGCACCACCATTTTCAAGTCAATGTGTCTTGGAGACATAAGTGCACTTAGATATAGCATTAGTGCCTGGGGGCTAGCCTTTAATTACCTGCATCTGGGCTCTGTACAACATCTCCATATTGTGTGCGATTATCTGCTTTTGCTTGAGTGTGGGAGGGTCAGGAGAGACAAAAATTGCACGGCTTTTGTGCGATTCTGAAGTCTAAGTGCAAGGCGAAATGAGTGCAATCCATAGATGAGGCTAATGGCCTTAAATAATACACTTGGGCTGAGTTGCCAGAGAAATCGGCATTCATGGAGTTAATAATGGGGCCTGATACAACCTTTAAACATAATTGCAAAGCACATTGTTGACAAGGAGTTGGTACAGGCATCCTCAGCCAAAGAAAATGATAATGACTTCTTACTCATTTAGTTCAACCTGCGAGCGAGAAGCATCTTGCGTGGCACTGATAACATTGTTTTATCTCAGATTCCCAGTCTTGTCACGAGGTCTTCATCCAAACAACAAGATGGTAATTAAGTGCTGGCACTCCCAGCGAAGGTGTTTTCACAATATTTATTTGAAGTGTGAACATGATGCACCCCCATCTTCTCTCGTAGACGCTGTTTTTTTAAAGATGTACTGTAGTAAGGAAGGCATGTTTGAAATGAGCAAGTTGAGCTGACAATGAGATTTCCACTCGAGCGGTGTCCGCCAGGGTGATGAACAAGGAGTCGGACGCAATAAAAAAAAAGAAAAAAAAAAGAGCAACCATATGTTGTGTTCTTCCCTTGATTTAATGCGATTTTCTGTGGATACAAACACATAAAAGCTGGGAATGTATTTATTTGAGTCTAATTCAGAGTTTTCCAGTCAGTGTGTATGTGGTCTGGATGAGAGCTGCTGCTTTGAAGAGTACATATTGTGCATTCATACGTGCTTGAATTAGTGTGTGTGGCTGGTATGTTAGCGTCATGTGGGTAAAAGGGGATGGAATAGACTCAATTTAAATCAAATTAGCATGCAGGCAAATTAAGCAAAGGGATTTAATTTGAGCTGTTGTAAAAATGCTAATTTCAGCATAGCCCCGGAAGCTCATATGCAAATACAACACTATTTTACAATAATTCATATTAGGTTGGGCATGCATAAAACACACATATTACAGCCTCATGTCATCCAGGGAATATTGTATCATTAGCTTTCGGACTTGCTACAAGGTGATCCTGCCTAGTGTGTGTGTGTGTGTGTGTGTGTGTGTGTGTGTGCATAAGTATTAGCACACATGCATGAAATGGGACTTCTCCATTCATCTTTATGCACAGATGATGAAGCTAATGTTAAGGCTCAGAACAGTGCTCTCATGTTTACCAGAGTCAAAGTGTATCTGTTTGTCTGTGTCAGGAATCTCCCTGATTTCCTGTACGCTCTAACAGACGAACCAGCACCGCTACGAATCATAGTTATGATCATATGAATTCCACACACAAAGTACAAGATCTGACTGTAACCCTGGCAGATGCTGCTGGATTGCTACTGCTACTCTGCCAAACAAATAACTCCCCACAGAGCAGTTGTCGCTTTCTGATCATAAATGTGTAACTTTCTTCAGTGGATCTCATAGTGAGCATATGGGAAACAGGATTTGTGAATGCAACCTGGCGCCTGTGTCTCATTTTAACACAGTGTTAAAAAGATGGAAACTTCTCTCTCCTGCTTGTCAAACAAACACCTAAACACAAGCATTTTGCATTGAATGTGAGTCATTCCGCTGTCATAATACCGCTTCTTGTTTTCCCACTGCAGCAGCTCAAACAGAGAGCTGCATCAATAGACGATTTGCTGTTTTTTGTCCCATGTGGTCCACCTTTTGATTGCTGGCTCAGAGAAGGATTGCACTTGCATTTGATGTTTGTGGATACTGTGTGTGGACACTGCTGTGTTTGCGTGTCTCTGTGTAAAAAGGTATAAGTGGGAGAAATGAGGTCCGGGTGTTAACATCTTAATGTCTAGGGAGGCTGGAGGGTGGTGTCGATATTCATCTGACGTGTTAAAAAGAAAGCACGCTGGCTCACTGGGACTCACCACGCCATCCAGCATCAATAGGAGGAATCAATTAAAACACTATTAAGGCCCAGGGTTTGACGTGGTCCAACACAGCATGCATTAGTACTGAATGGGAAATGCATTCTCCAGATCCTGTGCAGATGTGCTTCATCAGATTTTCCACTAAATTTGTTTGCTAGGTGCTTTTTGGGTGTCATTTTTTTTCTTTAGTGATGGAACTGCCAATGTAGCTCGATCAGGAGTTGTTTGTAGCTGTTTAATGAAGTCATGCAGCTACTGCTTCATCTCTGTCTACTGCCTGGGAACTTCAATGTAACTTTGCCAACAGCTAACTCTAACGGCAAGTCATGATAGTGATTTTACCATGCAGTAAAACAGTATTGTCTATTACACTAACTAAGACCAGTGATGGACTGATGAAAAATTGGTCTTTAAAGAAGACATATGTACCCAATCTCAAGCAGGGTGGGGTTTTTTTTTCAAGCATGAGGAGGTGCCAAAATTTATAGTTTCTTTTTCCACTGTGTACTGTGGATAAAATAGTATTATAACTCATTTATTTTAAAGATGTTAGATTTGCACAATTAGACTTTGAAAAGGGCACAGTTGACTTCACTTACACAGCACTGCCACTTTGCCTCTTGTTTGGTCAAGGCTGGGTTGAGTCAGCATTTCCAAATTCAGGGACCAACATTCCTAAACTTAGCTTCAGAAACCAACAGCAGACAAAATAACAATATTCATCAATAACTGTGGAAACTCCTCCTTGACAGCAATACCAGTGTGTCCTTCATGACTGAAGCCAAACTGTAACTCAACAGCTAAAGAAATGATGGAGGATATGCGAACCATCCTGAATGAAAAAACTTGTAGTTATATTAACATTATTTTGGATACAAATTGTTGTTTTCTTTTTAGATTTGAGATTTGGTCTGGAGATTTTTCTTTCCTAACACTCGGTCTTATTATTAGAGTGAGGTAATGTTTGAAAGAATAATCAACTTGTTTTAGACAATACCACTTGGGTTTACAATCAGCAAAGTCCCCCCCACTGGTCATTGGAAAAAGTGGACTTTCAGACAGCTCAATACTGAGCTTTCAAGTTAGACTCAATCACAGAACAGTTTCACTTCAGTCACTAGGTCTGCTACGTTTACTTATCAATGTAATTCATAAAACAATCCATCTACTCAATGCACCACTGGGTAATTATATGCTGATGTCCATATGGAAGTTGTCTATGCTGCAGGTGGAGATGCAACGCACCCACAGCTCTCCTCTCATCCTCTCATCCTCTGACACTCCCTTTCAGCATTTTTGCATTACAAACACAGAGGAATTGTTTGTTGAGTCCTCTCTCTTTTGCTCTGTGTCCCCTTGGCTCACCGGGGACAATTATGCCCTTCTTTCAAGCCATGGCCAAGCCCAATTTGCCACACAAATTAATTGGGGCTGCATTATAAGAGTGAGAGGGACGGGGTGAAGGAGAAAATGAGTGAGAGAGAGCGAGAGAGACAGAGAGAAACAATCCAACAGAGAAATACGGCTACACAGCCCTCTTGGATTGTTATGAAAACTCTGCTCTTGAAACAGTTGCAGAAAGAACATTTTTTAACACTCCTGTTAACACATTTACTGCACTGTGTGTTTAATGGCAAGCCTGACTGGCATTTTTCTTAAGAGGGGGCTCTAGCGTCCACTGTGTGCGGTGGCGAGGAGGACTGGCTCCGAGGATCGCGCCATCTGTTGAGCAGGCCGACTCAGCCATTTTTTGCTCTCGCGTGTCTCATATCCTCCACCCATATCCACAGCCGGAGGCTAGCTCACACCCAAATGGATCCAGAGCACCGACAGAGGGCAGCTCTCCTTTTCAGAAACACAGTCGGAGTTTTGCTCCAGGGGGTTCGTCTGGTGTGGGGGTAAATTGAGTGGAGGTCTTTTGGGGTCTTAGTGAAAAAAGCGTCTGCGCTGGTTATACCTTTTGGGGAAATTTAGGAGCTTCTCAGATGCCGGAAGGTGCAATTGCAGTGCTTCCAACAATAAGGGGGGAAGGAGGGGAGATGACAAAGATGCAGGGAGAGAGAGGCAAAAAAAAAAGAAAGAAAAAGGAGAAATTTGGCAGGAGATGGATTTGGAAGAGAAACAATGGAGGGGAGTTTGGGAGGTGAGGAACAAACACGTACACATGTGAGATCAAGCAGAATGGAGCGAATATAAATCCAATTCTGCCTATGAACACACATTCACTCACCTCATCCCTGTGACCCTCTACTCCCCCATACTCCTCAGTCATTAACAGACAGCCACTGTGGCTACCTCGTGATAAGTTTGTTTTGGCTTTGGAATGATGACCCAGCACAGCTGTCTGAGCAGGGTATGAGGTAGCAGCAGCTGCTCACACACAGCCAGACGGCAAAGGGAAGGAAATTAATGGGGGACTTTTGGGGGAGGTGGGGCACACAGAGGCGTCAAAATTTGGGGGTGCTGAGTGTTACATTCGTGTGTGAATCGGACTGAGGAATGTCTGCACATATGAGAGCAGAGATTTTCTCAAGACAGTTGTTTGTGGAAGGTTTTGGAAGGAGAGTTTTTCTGCTAATCAAAGGCTGTTATGTGAATTCACACGAGTCTGAGGAAAATGGGAGTTTCTGAAATATAACTACTAAAAGCCCCCTTGATGCTAACGTTTATCGACTGTTAACGCCATTTTGGGAAGGTCCCGTAATTAAATTGTGTCAATAAATCCTTGAGTTGCACATAAAACAGCGGATAAAAGGAGAATACATTTCTCCATTTGCCTTCCCCCCCGCCATGAGACATATGTGGCACGGGGCAGAGAGCCGAAATAAAACACATTTGAACAGATTGCAGGGAACATTTCTCAAGCACAAAGTTGAAAATCTCAGCCATCAATTTCACTTTGCGTGGCTCTGTCGTGTATGACCTTGGGTGAACGATCCCTTCATTCAGAGATATTCAGGCGAACTGAGGGGATTTCAGACGGTGCAAAGGGTGCAATAAAACTTTTATTCATCCCTCTGTGACTCCAGAAGCTAATGATTCATGGGACTAAGTGTTAAGAAAAAAAAAAAAAAAAGAAACGGTGGGGAAAGGGGGGAGGGATGCTGTGGTGCAGGACCGGAGCCCAATGAGGTTTGAAAACTGTTGTCACACATCAGTGAGCAGGTGTCTGATGTCAAGTAACTCAATTCCAATGACTTCTCATCATGAGAATCTCGGCTGAAGCCTCAGCGGTTTCTGGTTCACATGATCGTTTTTGCAGCACAGGAAAAGGAGCTGGAAAATCAGGACTTCAAGATGTCTTGATAGTTTGGTGAAAAGGATAAATCATTGAGATAGTTGTGGGTGTGTGAGGGATGGGAGAAGTGAGATTGTACAAGATAACTGCTTGAGTGTAACTGAAGAAGGTTTGAAACAATGATGACTGTACTTGTTGAAATATCTTCTTTATCAATAATCTAGAATGCTTAATAATAGTATTCATGTTTGCGTACATAATAAAGGTCACCTCTGAAAAAGTTGAGTCATTTTATGTGAAAAGAAGTCCTCAAATCTTCTATTTTTGGGAGCATATTCAAACAAAATGTAGTTTCACACCTGGGTAACTTTAAAATCCCAGATGGTTTCCAGACTATTTGTTTCATTACCAAATTATGAGATTTCAAAAAAAGGATTTAGGAGTGAAAACAGAAATTTAAAGCTCCCGTGAGGAACTTTCTGTTTGTGATGATTTTGTTGCCCCCCTTGACAAAATATCTTGTATTTGTCATAAACGTACACGTAAACGTAAACCCTGACTAAAAAGACTCCTGTTGTTTGCTCTTCAAGTTTTTCTCCGTTGTTACACAGAAATACTGGGACTTGAGACCTGATGACCACAACATGTAACCCATACACCAACCTCTGAACCAACTCTGTTTAACTACAAGCACAGCTCCTGCTTTACACTCACATGGCAGTTCTACAAGACATTTTTCTTTTTCAAAACACCACACACAATTTTCTGCATTCTGTACAATTTTCTTGAAGAAAATCTTTTGTTTTGACAATGAACTCAGTCATTCAAAATTCTAATGTTAATTTCCCTACTATGCTCGCTGACTCATCACATGGGGAAGCACCTGACACACAGTTTCACAATTAGCAATCAGAGCTTCAGCGTGAAAGGGCAACAGGTGAAATTTTCTGCTTTTCTGAATTGTACTGAGGATTTTTTTTTTCTGCCTGGAGATGAAAAGTATATGAACCAAATCCACAAACATGCATACCCCTTCTCCGAGGTGTGGAAGACTCATGTGGTGATATAGTTGCTGATGCTTTTCATGGCTGGATTTGCCATGTGAGGCAATATCTCCAGGGAAAACATTGCCTGTGATGTGGCCAGACCAAACGTGAAGAGAGGAACTGTCACTGTATGGACAATTCTTCTGTTGTTTTGTATGTGTGCGTTTATATGTGTGTGCAACTTTGTGTTGGTTGGTATGTACACTATGGGCTTTATTTTGGTGGGGAAAATGAAATGTTTTTGACACCCTGTATTTGTGTGTTCTGAGTTAAAAAAACAGAACAAAACATTACTTTGAAATATTTTACAATGCACTTATGTATATACTGTCTGTAGGAAGTGTAACTGAAAAAAAACCCAAAACAGCCTAAGTGATGATGATGAATGGAATTGAAGTGTTTCCCTTCCATCATAGTGTTTTACATCGAGCACATCAGTCTTCTAAAAATACCAATTCATATAGTGTTTTTTGTGTGACATTCTAAAACAAAATATCAATTTGAGAAGGAAATAAAGTTTTGAATGGCCAATGAATGTGAGAAGAAAAACTGGAGTACTAAGACACATCATAAATATCAATACCTATGAATAAAACTAAAAAGACGTCCTCCCTATCAGCCCTACAAGGGAGTTTCTCTCTTGGACATCTACCGTCTTTTCATGGTTGTAGTAATTAAAGATAAGATTTTTGAACACATTATTTATATTACTATTTGTATTCTTAACTTGGAAGCCTGACTAAAATTTTCAGCTGGTTTCATGACCAGTCAAGAAAAAAAAACAACAACTACAAATACCAGATCCATAGCTACTTACCATGTGATCTGATCTCTTTATCATATTGTGTTGTGATCCAATAGTTGTATTACGTCAGCAGCCTTACAGATGTTAATGATGTGTATGAGTTCTATACTAGTTTCATATGAGTTTAATATTTATCTCTGTTTTATGAACTTTGCTCCAATGTTGGATAAATAAATAAATCAAACCAATCCCAACCATGCCACCCGCCCCCAGCCCAGCAGGACACCACACTCAGGGCCCACGTGAAAGCCAGTGGTCCACTTACTTTGAGCGTCGGCGAGGTGGAGGAACAGACCCAGGATGAGCAGCAGCGGCAGCAGCAGCGTGGGTCTGGCTCTGTGCATGGTGGGACAGCTTGGCACCAGCATGCTTTGGCAGCCTCGGTGGCGCTGGCTCACAGAGCCCTGTGAGTCAGTCTGGTCTGATTTCTCAGATGCAGGGTATTCACAGCCTAGGCAAGGCAAGGAGGGGAAGGAAGATGGGGAGAGGGAGGAAAAGGGAGAGAAAAAGAGAGAGAGAGTGAGTGAATGAAACAAAGCTGTTTGGCTCCACGGGTTTTATCTATCCCTGCACATTTCTGACATACCCCCACACAGCCTCGGCTGGAGCTGACAGAGGATAGGAAGAAGCTGATGTGCTCACAGGGTATGTTCTGACAGTTCTCTAAATGGAATAGTCACTTCACACAATGCGTGTGCACGCGTGCGCGAGAGGGGGAGAGACGGAGAGCGCGAGAGAGAGGGAGAAACCACACAGATGAAAGGGCGGACTAATAAGATTTTGTCTTCACAGCTTTGGTGGCGAGCACCAATTAAATGCGCCGCATAATAAGAGTACATTTTAAGTCCTGCTTAGATCAGTGTTGATATCTGTTTCACATTAAAGTGCTTCTGTTGCCTGTAAGAACAGCCAAAAAAAGAAATAGAGGAAATATTCATGAATGCTGCAAGCCTCTTCATGCTTCTTCATTTGGCAGTTGAAGCATATTTGACCGCAGAGACTTTCTTGGGCACAATACAAGTCATAATGCCGTCTTTTAGTTATATTATGATAAATGCATTCAATACACCAATTCATTTGAAGCACATAATCATGCTTCTTCTGCCACATTTAATCCATATTAGATGCTTTAATAGCCCTAAGTGCCTATACAAAGTGATGGAGTAGCTTAGCTTAGCTCCAACAACAAACGAAAATCCATAAGACAGAGTGGCCAAGTGTTGCCATTCATGTTTCAGCCTCTTTATCGAAAGGGCCACTCTCGACATGGCTGTGAAAATCAATGCGATACAGTGAGCCAGTATTAGCCGCACACCCGCTCTATCCCCTTGTCATCCATTTGCTTAAGCCAGAGCTTGATCCTCGGTGATGGATGCTCTGCGGTAGTCTTCAGCTCGCAACACAGCTCCCAGCTAATCCAAGTGTGTGAGCTTTGATGACACCGCTGGTTAGCATGCTAGCTCGTCTGCCTGGATTGTCCTGGAGGATGCTGTTGTTTCAGCTGTTGAGGCACGGTCTGTGTGCCGTGACATTTCAGGCACTTTATGTACCAAAAGATCAAACACACAAATCTTGAGATCTCTTGTAGTTTAGGATTCTGTGGTTTAAATACACTGCAACTGTGCATACAAATGCTGTTGCTAGAAATAATAGTTTATTGGTTTGGGTGCACATTTGACCGCCACCCACGAAGAGGAGGAAAAGAAAAAAATCAAGCCCTCCTAAGCCCAATCAGCGGGCCCCATGATGACAAAGTACCTCATTTCCCTGTTACCAATCATCCTCTTTCTTGCTCCCAGCTCTCCCTCTTTCATTTCTGTAGGCTGTAAATGGCAGAAAAGACGAGAAGATAGCGCACCTGTCACACTCGATTTGTGTCGGGGGGAGATAGACACGACTACCTGTCTCTGAGCGCCGTGGGGCTAGCAGCGAGCGCAGGAGCGGGGGACGTGTGGCGAAGGGAATCAATTTGAGGCAATCTCATCCCCCGCTCCCACTGCCGCTGACACACAAACACAAATGCGTATGCATATACATACATCGGAGCACACTAGACAGAATTTTCACACGAGTAGTGTTTGTAGCGACTGTGGATTTGATTAGAATCAAGTGGACTGAAAAACCTGAGCAGAGCATGATGGGATAAATCTGCAGTGTGATCCATACCCAGTGCAGGTACAGCTGTTTGTCTCCTCAGGTTATTGCTTTACGCATCTGCCCCCCCCACTGCAAATCTAAGTGATAGCCTTTGAGTTAATTAATGTGTGAATTTCCATAATGACATGACATTAGGCAGCACATGAAAAAAATGATACTCAGCAGCCCTCCCCTTCTCTTTTCACACCCCGTCTGCACACACCCATTTACATTCACACACACACACACACACACACACATGCTGATAGAGGCAAACAAAACCATCTGTATGTTGTGTAACCACCGGTGAGACAACCAAGAGGCTGCGCTATGTGAGTAAATACAAGGAGAAGCTAATGTAAGCAGACAGAAAACACACCCACAGAAGTCTTGATTCAAGCTAGGGATGGGAATTGATAGGCTTTTATTGATACCGATACCCTTATTGATTTGATACCCACTTATCAGTAAAATTGATTATCGGTTTCCCTTTGCAATTCCCTCTGTAAACTTCATGAGTGCAAAAATAGACTTAACAAGTTTTCTGCGTCAACAAGGAACCTGGATATCTCTAGAATCTCTAATTTGATACAGGTAGGCTGAGTAAAAATCTTTGCACCTGGTCACTGGATACTAGATCTCTGGATGTGAGTGAATATAAAAAAAGTAAAAATCACACATCACATAACGTTTATGTATTGTTTTTTTATATTTTATTGGTTGAAGGAGGCCACCTAGCACCTAGCCTGCACATAACTTTTCTTTTAACCTCCTGTTGGGACACTTTTGCCCAAAGGGATTTTCACATTTTTAGTTTTCAGTATTATTTACAAAAAAAGTAATTGTGATATGTGTCTGTGATGGATGTTGAAATTCTGTTTTAAAATTAAAGTTATATCAATGTATGCTAACCTCTAGCATATCATGTTTTTTCATGTACATCAGTATTAAGCCAGCGCTGTTGTCTATATAATCTGTGGCACATTGGGATTAGATCACGTTAACTGAATCCAAAATGAATCTCTAGTGAGAAAGCAATGTACAATTCTTTGAGTGTTCAGTTTTAAAGCTTGTTAAGAAAAACTTTAAGCTGAAAATCCTGAATCAAAGTTTTCTTGGGAAATTGTCATCCATCTGCTAAGCCAAGGCCTGTTCACACAACATTTTACAGCATTTCACCTGAAAACACAAAAAAACGCAGTGAAAAAAAACCCCTGTTACATTGAAACCAAAGCAGAGCGAGATGTCAGGGTTCCCACTGAAACGTTTGGCTTGCTGTTTACACCGCAACGGTGAAATGGTATCATAAAAGAATTCCACTCCCTGAGCCGTTTCCAAAAGTTTCCATTGTAGGTTGGTTATAATGCCATTTCAGTGTAAGCAAACGCAACAATACTTTTTTGTTTCACCTTTGAACCATTTTTGAGTCAATAGCCCCTTGGATAGCTTGGGCAGAAGAGTGGGCGTAAGGTCTTTTGGTCAAGCAAAAAGGCTAATTATGTCCATGGACTGAACCATTTCTCAATTCTTGACAGGGACCAGTTCTTGATTTACCCCCTGTTCAAACCAAATTTGAGGGGTCTTTCACCCAATGCTTATTCGTCTTGTTAATTCAGGAGCCTGAGCCACCTTCCAGACTAAACTGAGGGTAAAGGATGTCTAAATGTGTTGTCACGAGAAAACACATTCAGGTGAAATTCTGCAGCTGTCTCTTGAAGATTTCTACATCTGAGCATGAGTCCTTTACCAGCAGACCCACCACGTGTGCCCATTTTATCCCCAACATGCAGCTTTGTCTTGCACTCTCCACCTTCCCTTCCACGTGTTTGGTGGCACTGATGCTTCCCATTGAACATTTATTACAATAGAACCAAAAAAAAAACCACAATCTTGTCTTTCTTCCTGAGCCCCCGGTGGTATTATTGTGTTTCCATTCACTGGTGCTTCATTCAAAGGATTTTGCTGCTGATAGCAATCATGCATTATTAAACAAAGCCTGACAACATGCACAATGTTAATTAGAAAAAAGGAGGAGGGGGCGAGAAAAAAGAAAGGGGCTGTTGAGCTGTCTACTCTCTCTCTTTCTCTGTGATCCTTATCAGAAATGTGAAAAGGAAGGAGGGTGGGATGTTTATATTCTCCATTATGGTCGGCCTCTTTCCCCAGTCCAGCCTGTGTGTGTGTGTGTGTGTGTGTGTGTGGTGTTCTGCTCTATTTGGACAAGCAATATTATTAAAGGGGGGAAACAAAAGAATCAGTCGTATTTATCTTGTATTCCAGCCACACTGCAGTAAACTTGTTATGGGAGTGAGTACTGGGAGAAAAGTTGTATCCAAACTGTCTGAAAATGAACGTTGACATGCGATTGCTTCTGATCGTGCCATTCTGACTAATTCAACATTGGTTTTGAGTGGAGCAGTTGCCCCACATTATGCTCATTTTTTGTGCAAGTTGACTAATTTCACTCTGAACTGCTTCAGGGGGCGTTGTAAAATTGGGTGTTTTTAATTTCAGGCTCAAGCACAAACTGAATTGAACTTGAAGGAAATTGTGCATTCGTGGGATGTTATCCTAACGGACCAAAGCAGCCACAAAAATGCCACCAAATCTATTAAGGCCAGTCCCTCTGTAATTATCCAGACACATGCAAGGACGAAGCACCACGAGAGGACCGAGGATGTGATCCATACTGCATTGTGTTATAAAAAAAAAAAGAGAGAGAGAAAAGTTGCTCAGTATCATGGCCAGCCAGGCACAGCAAATGAGACTTTGTTTCGTTTTATGAGGCAGGACTTTCTATTTCCCTCCAGACTGGCAGAGTCAAAGAATTCAGTAATTACCCCGCACACACACACACACACACACACGCTTTCAAACTAGTGATATTCAGGGACATAGAAGGGTACTGTGATCCGTCTGTGAGATTTCATTTCACCACCTCAAAAATCAACCAAACTATTCAGCTATCTTGGTTTGAAACATCTAGTGTGTTTTCAGGCAAACAGAAAAAAAAAATTATATACATATATAAATATATATATATACCAATGCCAATATGCCTTTTCAGTTTTGTGTAAAAGCAATTTCATACTTCCTTATAGTCTCTGTTTTTATCTTTGTCAAAAGTATTCTGTTTGAGCAATCTATTCCATCAACCTGACGGTCTGTTTTTGTTTTGCTCACAAGCCGTATCTGCAGCTTTTTCCATACCAGTGCACACAGACATACACTAGTGTATCTAAGAAGATGGCATATGGTGTAAAGATTCAATTAGTTTCATCAGTTTTCCATCTGTATTGTAGCCCTATATTTCTGAATGCATCATATTTGACATGAGTTTCAAAGACCCCTATCTTATAAACATCTTTGCTTGAAACCTGTTAATAAATGTAAAACAATGTATACTACCCCCTTGAGGATTATTACACCAGCAGAGGAAACTGATGAGCTTTGGTCTTTTTCAAAATGGCTGCTCTCATGACATCATCCAATCACCTTTTTTTTTGGAAAGTGATTGCTAATTTCCAAGAATTTCCAGTAAGAATAGCACCTGAGTTGGAACATAGTTTTCCAAATACATCTTTCTGAATTGAAACGAAGCATATTCACTGAAATTATCCAATTTATGTAATGCGATGTATTTATACAAAATAATATTCCTTTTTTTATGGTTTGGTAAAATCAGTTGGCAATCATATCAGTTCCAAAAATGTAGAATTCCTGACTAATTTCTATGGGCCAGACTTTACAGGGTTAAGAGCACTAATGCTCTAATGTTTTAAGCATGAACTTAAATTCTGTTAATAGACTATTTTTTTCATCCTTAAGCTAACCGTCAAAACCCTTAACATCATTAAGATGCACCTAAATTGTACGTTTCTAGGTCATTTTCTTCAATGAAAATTTAAAAAAAAAAAAAAAAACCCACTTGCTCTTGATTTTGATACATGAACAATTCGTAACCATTGCTCATTTGAGATTCCATTACCATATAACCAATAAAACAGCTCTGATTATTCATTTTTTAATGGTTTAAAGACAAACACGGCCAGTTATCATTATGTAATTACAAAAACTATTGTGAGAATACTGATGTGGTTCATATTTTGCATTTACTTGCATGGATAAAATGGTTATTTAAAAAGCTTTTTGATGCTATTGGATAACCTGAAGAGCATGAAGATGAATTAATGAAATTAAAAACATTAAATCTAAAACACAGGCACAGTTATTCTGACTTTATTTTGCTGTACAGTTTGTGTCAGTAACCTGCACTCTATGTAGTACTTGACTTCTTGTCTGGTAGCTGCATCAATCTGTTGCTCTAAAGTGGCTCAGGATACCTCAAAGTTGCATCAATCAACACCTTAAGGTCAAAAGTTGTTTGAATCCTGCGTGTTTGCTGTGTGCTACCATTTCCTCTTTGTTCAAAAGATCTGGTTGCACTCAAACATGGCTGCCTGTGACAGGCACCCACCCACTGTGCCCCGAGGGTGTTTTCAACATCATATGACCAGATTTATAAAATAAGCTCATCAAAGGCAAAAGCTACACGCAACCATTTCCTTCACCAATCCCTACTTCCTCATCAGAGAGGTTAAGTTTGGGTGAAGTCACAATGTGTTTCACATGCTGGCTGCAGCTACCTTTTATCTTTCTCTTTTGTTGTCCTTTCTTTAATGCCACAGCGTCAAGTCTGCCAGTCTCTCCTCACAGCTTAAAGCCCCTTATGTGAAGTTCTTTCTTTTCCTCACCCTCCTCCTTTTGGTTTTTGTCTCTCCTCTCTATGTTTTCCTCAGATTTTTTCCTCTCTCCCACTACTACTTTCTTCCGCTTGCGATAGTGTGATTTAAGACCGAGTGACAAGGCCGTTTCTCACACATCGCTCCCGATCAGGCGGCATGTGTAATAACATCCCTCAAGCTAAGCTAAGCTATGCCCTCAAGTGCAGCCTCCACATGAAAGACCCTGACAACCGCACATCAGAGGAGTTTATTTGCAATACTTATTTATTTTCTTTTTTCTCCCCCTTCCTTTTTCGCCTCCCCTGACCTCCCTGCAACAAGCCTCCCACGGTCATAAACTATCCTTTGGGTGGTGCAGCCGACTTTCTGTCTGAGAAAGTCAGGGGTTTTACACTTCTGCCTGTGAGCCTGACTAATTCTTGACAAGGAGAGGCTGCCAATGCTCCAGCTGATGGATGTGTCTTGTTTTCTTATGAATGGATCGCCCAACATGCAAGGCCCAGCAGGAAGCTAATTGGCTCTGATGACATTTGTCTGTCTAATAATTGCTTTAAAAGCACCTGCTGCGCCTGTTGGACAAGGAAGCTATCAAGGATCCATCTCAGCTTTGTGTCCACTGCAAATTAATATCGCGGGTTCACAAAGCAAGCCTCTTGTTTTTGTCTGCAGATTGTTCTGGATGTTGAAATGTCACAGCATGAAAAGCGTAAAATAACATTTTTACACCTTTATCTTGAACAATCAAATGCTATTTCTGAAGCTTTTCTATTAGAGTTTTGTTTTTATACACTGTAAAATGGGATTTCGCACATTTGTTGTTCTTCCATATTACTCTGTCAATATGACAAAATATTACTGAACTTGTTGAGATGACACTTGATTATAGGTTGGTATTGTTTCAACTACAATATATATTTAAATTTGGAAATCAATGTCCAAATAACCAGTAATGAATGAGGACTTGACAATCACCTAAACCTCCTATCTGCTTAGTAAAGCTACAGCTTTCAAGTTATACCCAAAATGCCGCTGTGGATTGTAACCTATCAGTTACACCATGAGTGAGGCAAAAACAAAGGTTGATATGAGAGCCTGCTGTGCTAAGGAATCTAAAACTAAAAGAGCTTTTCATTTTGCTGCTCCCATCACATGGAACCATCTCCAAACCAACCTGAAAATGGTGGATCGTATTTCACTTGAAGCCCTCAGTCTTAAAAGATAAAATTAATGGGACAATTGGACAGTGCCAGCATTTTTGATTTGTAAACTGTACGCAAGATCCTGCACTTTATCTGTAAATCAATTTGCATATTGTAAATTGTTTTCTATTAACTTACTGTTGTAAACTGTTTTGTTATAATGTATTATTTCTTTATGGAATGTGCTATTGCCCTCTTGCTCTCTTGGCCAGGTCACTCTTGCAAATAAGGTCCTGATCTAAATGGATTGTTTACCTGGTTAAATAAAGATTGAATAAAAAAAATAAAAAAGGAAAAATGTGTGAAGGCACATGCTGTCTGAGCTCCACAGCATGGATGCCTGGCTGACCTCCAGAAAAAACTGAGCTCCAAAACTGAAGAGTTCACTTGAGATTAAACTGATGTCATTTCAAACAACTACCTAAAAAAATCAGGCCAACAAGTATAACTTAAATAAATGGAAACATATAGATAACTCAACTTAATTATTTCAAACACATACCTGAAGAAGTTAAGATAAGTAACCAGTCTAAATCAACCAAACTTGAAATGGTTGAAACCATACGTCTTATTTTATCAAGATAACTTCTGTTGATGTCAGAAAAACATAAGTTACGTGGCGCGGATGGCCTAGTGGATATGGCTGCGCACCATGAGGTTGGCCCTCCAGCGGGCGGCCCAGGTCCGAATCCGACCTGTGGCCAATTTCCCGCATGTCACTCCCCACTCTCTCTCCCCTTTCCGACACTATCCACTGTCCTCCTCTATCAATAAAGGCACAAAGGCCAAAAAAATAACTTTAAAAGAAAAACATCAGTTATTTTTTGACCCCATATTAAATTTTAAGGCAGCCCTTTACATCACATTTTCAAGTTGAAACAACAAGCTACAAGTTAAAAGTGAATGCTTAAACCAGAAGTTCTGAATCTCCACTGAGGTGAAAATGTCCCAAAGAATAGCTCTATTTGAGGGAGAACAAGGGTCAAGGAGAGGATGGAGATGCTGTTACAATTTGTGAAATGTTCCCTCGTTTGGGTGCAAAGAGCAAGGTTGTGTCCTCATAAGAATTCAGCCCACCCAAAGCAACCTTGAGCCTCCACTTTGCTAACTCAAATGGCCACGTAGCGTCGGCTCACAAACACTCCCCCTTTCCTCCCACTCATTCTGTGTGTGCGTGCTCGATTTGTTCTCAACAGCCTCTCCTTGACTTTTCTCTCTTTACCTGGCCACTTTCTTTCACCCTCCCTCTTGTCCTCTCTCGCTCCTTTTAGTTTTTTTTTTTACCTCTCTTTCTCTTCACCTATCCTTTTCTCCTGGCTCATTCCTCCTGCCACGTTTTTCCCAGCAGCTGCTAGGTTCAGATGGATGGTCCCCACAGTGCAAGACCCTGACCTGCAGTCTAGTGACTGATTATCCCTGCGCCTTGTTGTGCTGCTCTCTGAAAGCAAACCAACACACGGCACACAAACACACACAAGGTTACAGAGCTAGTGGGTATGCTTTGGGGACACTGTGGGAAAACAGGGAAAAAGCCACATATTTAATCTTTGTGTGCATGTTGGGGTCACCTCCTTTAACCTTGATGACACGTGTAAACACAATATTGAACTCTAAGGATTGTAACTAATGTTTTCTCAATGGGCAGCAGATAAAACCTGCAGGTTAGCATGTTAGCTGTGTTGACTATTGAGTGAATCCCCACATGTTGGGTGGCCTTCGCATGCGCTATGTTTGCTTGTCACAGCGTGGGCGTGCAGCACTTGTTTTGTGCTTGACCTTGGCATCTAGATAATTTTTTTATTTATTTATTTTTTATCATGCGAACGTGTTGGATCTTGAGGGATCTATTGTTTTGGAAGCAGAATGTGTGGCAGGATAGGGGTGAAAATGAGAAAAATGGTAGACACAGCAGCAGGGATTAAATTTATGCCGCATGAACAAGGGAGGGCGAAATCATGTTACATATTATGAACCAGGAAAAAAAAAATTGGAGAGGGAGTGTGTGGAGGGCGGAGCAGAGGGGTGGAAATATAATGGATAAGGGGAGCAACGAGGCAGAGAGGTGGTGAGAGAAAGGAGGGGATTAGGAGGGAGAGGGAGGAAGGAAGGAGTGAGGAGAGGAGAGAGTGCTGCAGGGTGGAGAGTGGAGGGAATGTGCCAGCTTCTCTCATGCGCCGTCTGTGCCTCTACGCCGAACACAAGCGGCGAATGAGGGATGGAGGTTGAAAAAGGCGAGGTGATGCTTGTGAGGCCAGATGACAGCAGGTAAAATCGAACACTCCACATGTGAATCCGCCCAAACACTCAAAAACACCGACTCCCGCTCGGGTCCACATCCAATCACAGAGATCCAGCGTGAAGACACACCTACACGAACGCTCACAAGTGTAAACACAAGCATTCATGCACACAAATAAACACATACAAGCAAATCGCAGGCATGCACACCCTTTGCACCGCATGCTCCTGGCACTTTGACATCGACCCCCAGCACGGCATCGGTCTGTGGGAGGATGAATAATCTCACTTCCAAGCGGAGGAGAAAATAAGAGAGAGGGAAGGAGGGCAAGAGGGGTTGTTCCAAACCCGAGCTCATGTTGTTTTGAGGAGAAGCACAGAGCCCTTGAAGAGATAAAAACAGCTGTACAGAGCTACTCAGAAAATGACGAACACAGAACTGGGAATTGTGACGCTCCCCGTTCACATAACACGGCATAAGTCATCGACAATATGCCTCTTATCTTTTTGAAACAATTGACGGTGCGTTGTGCGCTGGTGACATTTCTGTGCCTTTTGTACACAAGCCAAGCCGTTTGGTATGTAAATGCACTACTTAGGCGTACATGAAGGATGTAGGGAGGCGCTCGGGGCTTACACACTACACTCATAGGGCAGCAAAATAATTAAAATGCCAAGTGTCTCCCATTATCTAAATGCTAATTTGCCTCAATATAGCCCGAGCTAAGATGTAACGCCACATTATGGAAGTGAACGAATGCGACGGCGGGTAAATTTCCCTTCAATTAGCCGAGCAAACTGTACTCTGTCTTACACCTGAGGTGATGTAGTGGATGTTTTATTGAGTGAACTCGTCATATGGCTTTGGTGTGTGTTTCTGAGAGGTTTCGCCCCATGATCCACCAGGAGCTGATCTTTAGATGTCAAAATGCAGCCAAATTTGTCAGTGAAAATGCTGCAAAAGATGAAGTCCATTCTAATAAAAGGCTGCATTATCGTGCTCAGCGTCTGAGGCGGAAGTACAACGGTCAAACTGGCAGCAATTCTTGTTCCCAGTGTATTTAGGGCACTTGTGTTTTTCTCCTTGACTCCCAGTTGATAAGAAAGCCTGAGTCAACAGCTGCAGGAACAGACAGGTAGCATTAGAGCCCGCCGCTTATCAAAGCTTTATGCATGAAACTACAACGGTGCCAACAGGGAGGGCAATGGGACGAAAATATTATCACAGATATGAGCTGTTTTTGCTGAACACACGATTGGAGGTGAAATTGTGTTGTTTCTGCTTTTCCATCTATATCCTGATAAGACTGTCAAAGGACGTCCAGGGTGGGAGTGAACAGCACTTCAGAAAGCTGTTTCAATATTTTAGTGCTTCAAGTATTCTCACTAAAGTCTACTGAGCGCTTTGATGTGGGCCCTGCTGATTAATAGATTTGCAAAGCTAAACTTTTTTTGAGTTCTTGGACGCCCTTGAAAGGTGTTTTAGCCAAGCTAAGCTATTGTTCTCATGAAAGGCAGTGCAGGCTGCTTGTGCAACACTGTCGAGGGAAAGAAATGGTTCACCCCAAGGCAAAAGCAACAATTCCCCTTTTGTCGTTTCACTAAGACAAATGCCTGCCATAGCTGCGTTAGTGACAAACAAGAGCAGTTTCCCCGTCAGTGATGCTATATTGTAGCGCTTGAACAAGACATTTCATTATGCTGCTGAAAATGAATAAAAAGGTCCCTTTCTCCAGCCACAGTTTGGAGATTGAAATTCAAATCAAATGCCACCTTCATACAAATGTCAGTAGAAGAAATCAGAACTGCTCTGCCTATGCCTGGCATCAAGCGGGATACACAGTTTGACATTTGGAGGTGATTTTCTCCTCCTCTCTGTCTTTGTTTCTTATAAAATTAACTTTTAAATTGCCCGTAAAAGTGCACAAAAACCCACATCAGACAAGTAGTTACGCCGCTCTTGCTCTACATCTAACAGCCCCTTAGAAACCTTTATACAGCACCCCCCCGCTACGACCTTACACAGCCCACCCCCGAACACTCACAAACATGATTAAGACACTGTCAAGCCTGACATCGCCATCTCCCATGCTGTCAGTGGCCCTCACTGGGAGTCGCTGTTGACTGACTGCCTGGATGTGCCTTATCATTAACGGGGCCGCCTGCGCCACCACAGAGGGGCTTTGATGACAGAAACTAAGGCCTCAGTGCCTGCCCCTCCCATCCAGCCTGCCCAAGTGTCATCTAAATGAGATAGGGCCCAGGAGCTAAGGGATTAGGCACTGCATAATTACCTATTTAAAGATCCTAATTGAGCATTTCATTAAGAGACTGGCACTGAGATTTTGCCAAGGAGGGCACTACAGGGAGGGAGCATATTTGCCTGTGCATGCATGCGTGTATGCATGTGTAACCTTGAATTCAAGGGTTATCCACTTAGCATGGGTGTCTCGTGGATGTCTTTTTGTTTACTTTGCACTTTGGACTGTTTGGCACTTGATTCTGCAAGCAAATCTGCAAATCCGAGTCTCAAAACTCACTGACAACTTTGACAGTCACATGGGAAGGTTTGGCTCTCTTGATTTTAGTGCCCCCTGTGAACAATGGTGGTACTTCTTCACTATTTTCCAGTCTATTCTTACACTCTTGACCAAAGTTTTCTCACACTTGATTGTTTTAACACTACAATGTATCATTTATTGTGAATCCCAGAGAACATTTACAAAGGCTGTTTTTATTTTGATAGCTTGAAACTAACTGCCATTATGTCCATGTACAGGCTTCACATTGTGGCTTTGTATTGTCCCAAATTCTATTCCATTATCCATATTTTTCACCACACCCTTTCCTGAAGAATCAAAATGTCTGTAAGTATTTATTTGATGATAATTTATTTGATTCAAAAGTTATTTCTCCATGCAGCCATAAAAGTAGACCATGAGATATGGTGGTGTTGGCGCTTCCATGGCAGTGCTATTTTTTTAAAACCTACTTTTAAGCCTAAAACTTACATTCCCAATAAAGCTTTCAGATTAGCCAGCTTAACTGTTGTAAATGACATCACTTCAATTGGGGTCACTTGGTGTTTTTTTCTCCAATTTTAGCATGTCTTCCACAACTGTAGCAACCCTAGCTAGTTTTTGTAAGGTTTTTCTGTTCTTGTCGTCTTTTTTTGCTGTTGACCGCTCAGCCATCAAATTTGAAATTTTGTGCCTTCAAACTATTCTGAAAGTAAGGTTAAAAAAATGTGTGTTTTTGCCACATTGTCAACAGGCAGAGGCAAACATGTTTTAAAGTCTTCGCTATGCGTCTTTCAGAGGAATGATTTGATATATTTTGTCTCAGGTTCCAACCAATCAGGATAGAATATTTTACACAGCCAGTCTTTGATAATAATTAAAAAGAAACATAATCTTGTTGCTGATGAGCTTGTTGCTTCTGCAGGGCATAAAAAGGCATCAGTATTAATTTGTTTGTTTCCTAAGCAAATGAAAACTCCTTTAATGGATGATTAATTTACCTGATTTTCATTCTAAACTAGCTTAATGGACAA